>CP139509.1:363623902-364252526 GCA_021014915.2 Artemisia tridentata subsp. tridentata | reverse complement strand
ACTATGGGATTCAACTCAACGACATCCCTATTCTCTGAGACAACAAAGGAGATATCGACCTTAGCAAGAATCCAGTTCAACATGCTAGAACCAAACACATAGAAATTCGTCATCACTTTCTACGCGACAATGTTCAAAAAGGAAACATATCGATTGAGAAAGTATCCTCAGAAGACAACATTGCCAATATCCTAACCAAACCTCTTAAGAGAGAACCATTTAAGCTTATTAGACTTGGTTTAGGATTAATGGAACCAAATGTGTAGTTAAAACTTTAGCTCAAACCTTAGATTAGCCAAACACAGCCAAAAACCAAAACAGTCCCCGCGAAACCCTTCGACAGCAAGAACGGAACCAAAAATTTAGTTCCGCCCAATCCGTGGGTTCCTGGGTTGGTTTTTACTTATATTAAACAAACACTCCTTTTCTCGTTACCACAAAACACAAGAAACACAAGCTCGACCCATAGCAAACCATTCTCAGAACTTAGTTCATCTCCTTCAACTAATTTGAGCTCTAACTCATACTTTAAGTATCCCAACTCTATTTACATTCCTGATCTGAGTCTAGGATTTCTATTTCATGCACAAACCCAAAACTTGGGGATTATGCATATTTTTGATTAATCATGAAGCATATTTACCAAATTACATAACAAATCATGTTTTCCATAGTTAGGAATTGCATCTTGTAGGACATTATCATAATTCACTAAAAACCCCATGTGAAATTTTTTTATAAAAATCTTCTCACTTTTAGGAAAAATGATTTTTCATATTGTTCATACAAATAAAAACGTTGTGTTTAAAACATCACTTGCATAATGTCTCTTGAATGCTAAAGGAAATACATAACTAATATGTATTTTCGGGTACATTCAATCGAAGCTACATTGAATTAGGAGCGTTTGGTTTATCTCATGTTTTTATTATAAAATTTGTTAAATGAAATTTTCATGCATTAAAAGGAGTCGAGATAACCGCACCTCCACATTGTCCCCATGTAGGCACACACTAGAACAACATATCTAAACTTTCGTTAATTTTAACTAAAGTATGTAATTTTGTATTTAGGATCAAACATGCCTCCCGCAACTTTCTACGATCAGAAGGATACCCTTAACTACCTCCCAAAACACCGTAAGACTAAGGGACTTACAACTGACCAAGTGAAAATCTTCAAAGCCTTAGAAAAGAGATATGTTCACGAGGGTAGGACCATAGACCCTTCCTTTCTAGAAGGAACAAACATTCGCCAACAACTAGCTGCCATTCAATTTGATTGCCTCTTGGACATTGACGAACCAATATGTCCTAGATTTATACTAGAGTTTTATGCTAGTGTTGTCCTTAGCACAAATGATTATGGTCTTATCTCCATTCATTTCAAAGTCAATCAATCCTAATTCAACATTCCCTTAAACCAATTTGCGTAAGTCCTAGGAATTCTGGGTTATGGTACATGTCTTTACTTCGATAAATGGTCTTTGTCAACTCTTGACTCTATTGTCGATCGTATGCCTTCATACGACACTCCTTTGACACCAAAAGAGATTATCTGAGATCATCTCTTCCTCCTTAGAGCTTCCCACACTAGAACCACCCGACAAGGCAATGAGGTCGATCGAGACCCGTTTGGCATGGAGCTAAACGAACTTAGGCCACAATTTAAGAAATGGGAAGAAATTCTTCGGGCCAATTTCTTGTGCACCATAGGGAAAAGAGACCACATCAATGCTAGCCTTTTCTACACGCTTTATTGTGTGTCAACTCATCAACCTTTCAATCTTGCTTATTATGTGGCCAAAATGATTGTCGACATACCAGTGTTAGGAACCATCGCTATGCCATACGGGATGCTTCTCACCCGTCTTTTTAGAGCACTTGAACCTATCCCTCCTAATGCTAGAGGTTTTTGCCCTGACTACTCCCTCATTCCTCACACATTTGTACCCTTGAGTGATAAGAGAGTAGCCAAATTGAAAGGAAAACGTCCTCATCCACCAACCTCCTCATCATCATCATCCATGAGCGAGGATGACGGACTCCCAAACTCTATGCTTCCACCTCAAGAATATTTGAACCAACTTCCACCCATTGAACAACAACCTGAAAAGTTCAAGCAAATGAGAGGGATGTTCTAGAACATCAAGCGTTGGTTAATGAAGATCAACAAGAAACTTGACAAGCAGTGAGAGGTTAATGAGTGTTTGGTACAATCGGTTTTAGACAATGATGGGATGAATTTTTATGATTGTAGGATATTAACTTATTGATGAACAACTATGAAAACTAACATGATCATGCAGGGCGATAACATTTAGATGTTATCAATTTTTCATGCTTAAGCCACTGTTTGGCTTAATTTATATTATTAGTAAGTTCATTATCCTCGATTTGATCTATATGCTTACATGTGTTAATACCTGTGTTTTTGTTATTAATCTATCACAACTAATTAATTACACATGTTTTAGGAAAATTTTCGGGATTTAAACAGGTTTCGGGCTTTCAAAAATGCCCACTGCCTCCATTTTTTGATCGGCGGATATGGCGGAACCAAAATATGGTTTCGTCTATCCAATTTTTTGGTGCCGCCAAAAATTACCCAACGGATCAGGCAGAACCTAAAACAGGTATCCACCTGTGTAGTCGTTTGGTTCCGCCTTCCAACAACTACATTTTTTAAAGGGGTAATTCTAAAAGTAGACCAAACACAAATGGGCGTTTCCCTATCTACCCCGAAATCCGAAAATAATGTTGTTGCCCAGTGCAACCGGCAATTTTTTGGGCAACTGAAGGATTTTCAGTGTATTTTTTGGGCAACTGGGGACATTTTTTGGGCAACCGGGGTATGGTATAGACCATTTGATGTTTGGTCTAAATTATTAATTATCCCTTTTTTAAATTCTTCGTTTAATCCTGCACTTTAGATCATTGATTCTTGTTATTAGGATTCCTTTACTGATATTCCATCATAATAGGATCATCTTAGCAACCTTAGACAAATAGGAATACAATTTCCCACAAAAACTTAAAAATTCAAAATTCAATTAAGTTACCTTTCTCCAACAAGTAAGGATCCCTCAAAATGGTTCCTTACAATCCGTGGATCAATCACATCATTAGATTTCCCACTCACTTCTATGCATTAACTGCATATCTTCTTCATCTCACTCAACTCCATCTCATTGGATTGAATTTGATGATTTGATATGCTTCTCTTCCACTTCCAAATCATTGTAAACCACCATCTTTGTATGGATCAACATCATATCCAAACACACCCTTCCATAAATCTTGGAGTCTATAAATTGGAACCTTTAGGATCAACAATTCTCACATCCTCACCGTCACTTCTAGTAGCATTTTTCTGCATATCTCAACATTTCTCTCCACAATGCCTAAGTCAAACAACTCCTCAACATCCAGATCACACAGAAGAACAGCAAGAATGAGTGTTAGACCATGTTGTTTTGTTAATCTCAACTCTTCATCCTCAGAATCATCACCTTTAAACATCTCATCTCCAATTGCTAATGAGAACTTCCTAACCTTGTCAACTCCAACACCACCTAATATCATCATCACCACTCCACCACCTTCCAAAACACCAGTGGCTACCACACTACCACCCGCACCATCTCAAGTGAGAAGATCACCATCACCTCCTCATTTACCTAAACTACAACCTATAGAGTTGTTTTCCACACCACCAACCTCTCCTCACCCCTACTTAGAAACCTTGGAAGACCTTTCACCTAGATCCACCAATCCACCACCAATGCCTTTTAAGGTTCAATCTTCACAACAAGAACCACCCCTATTCCACCCTATTTAAAGGGACATTCACGGTCCTCTCTACCGTATTCAAGCTCTACCACAACAACTTCAACCTCAACCTTTCTCACCAACTTCCACCCTTCAAGCCATTGATGAGTCAATGTGGATTAACCAACTATAAACTCAAGACGAAATTAATTAGGAACTTGATCGCCTCTACGCCTTTTCAAACATGGTGGACTCCCACCTCAATGAAGCAATGGATCTTCAATCCACATTGCTTGCCTCCATCATGTCTCCACTAAACCCAAACCAACAATCAACTCATGCTTCACCACCTCCACCACCAACAAATGAACCAAACCTTCCACCTAACTTTCCTCGACATGGTTGTCCCATGTGTGAGCGAACCGCCCATTTCACTCAACGGACCAACATTTTGGTTCATGAGTTACAAAATGAAATGAGGTTCATCTTGAACCATATCCTTGAGCGCCTCAACGCTCTTTCACACCCACCACAATAGATGCTCAAACTAGGAGCTCTTTATCTTAGGATTGTTTTTCTTTTTTAGGATTTTTAGGACTCTTATTTTTCTTTCTAAATTAGTTTCCTTTTTTTTTTTTTTTTTTTGTTACATCTCAATTTGTGACTTTTGTCACAAATAATTTTCCAATTAAAGATGTTTGTTAATGCTTGTGTGTGATCACTTATTGTGCATTATATGATTGGTTTAAACTATTGTTCTTGGTTTGAACTATCATACTTGGTTGAATGGGTTGGACTATTATTCTTGGTTGAACCTTTGTGTTGTAGCTCTCATTACTCATGCATCATATTACTTGGTTGACTTGAACCATTTACAACTAACCTTTGTTTTGTGGCATTCTTCATCCTTGCATCATATACGTTGGTACCCTAGCAACGGGGAGTACTGATCAAGGGGGAGCTAATCATACAACTAACCTTTATTTTGTAGCATTCTTCATCCTTGCATCATATACGTTGGTACCCTAGCAACGGGGAGTATTGATCAAGGGGGAGCTAATCATGCACTAACCTTTGTGTTTGTAGCTTTCTTATTTCATGCATCATATACTTGGCACTCCAATTAGGGGGAGTATTGTCCAAGGGGTAGCTATTAAGCACTCAAAATCCATGTCTCATCATACTTGGCACTCCAATTAGGGGGAGTCATAACCAAGGACCATGCACAACATTCCGCTATGCATTTCCTCTTTTTTGTTTCGACAAAAAGGGGGAGATAATATTAAACTCATACATTACATGTTTTATATAATTTAAAATGCATAAAACAAGTTTAAATCTATATTTTTAAAAGACTTGCAATTTATTTATTTCATTGCTTAAAAATAAACTTTATGTTTTTGTTGGTCCCTTACACGCTTAGAGTTAACTAGAAAGTTAATTTATTTGTGTTTATGACTAATACAATGTTATGATTAATTCTAACAGTTATAAAACGTGAATATAAAAACTCAAGGTAATTTTCAACGTTTAAATTCTTATTAGAAATGAATCAAAGAATCTATACCCAAGTGTTTTGCGGAACAAACACTTGGGATTGAATAGACAAGGTATGGTGGTGTCTCCTATCTAAACTAAAGTTTTGCTTGAGTGGTAACAATGCGACCTCACTGAGCTATCTCAGGGATGCGTTACTCTTTGTAGGAGAGAAGTTGTTTTGCAAAAGACTAAGCTTTCATTGTACAAAAAACACTCAACTTCTCTCCTTCTCAATCTATTTATACACAAGTAAAACTGAGTAAAAGTATTTAAAATATTACAAGTTGTTGAGCAAGCGTGTCAGACAATTACAACAGTAATTGTCATTTCCAAGAACCAATAGAAATGGCCTATTAAGTCTTTAGGAGTGGTTGGTCTGACACTCCAAGACTTTAAGCCGTCTTAGGAAGGATTTCTTCCTGACAAGATAAGATTTGATCTTATCTTAAATCCTTCCTAGATATTTCTGCCTTTCTTCTCAGGCACTTAGTTCTTCAGAACACGCTTCTCAATTGTCACTCTTAATTACTTCATTGTTGTTGAGGAGACTGGGGTTCAGTAAGTTCTTGTCAAACACTTACTGAACCATCATCTTCTTCTTTGGCTTAAGTGCTACATCAGGGAGTACCGCCTTCCTGAGTATTGAATCCTTCTACTTGAATTCGTCTTAAGCATCCTGAAGATGACTCACTGAGAGGCTGTTCTCTCAGTGACTTGAATTGTTCTTGGTTTAAGTTAACACTTAGTTAATTTGTGTCCAAATCATGTTTTAAGTATTCTTGGGTTTTTCCTGACCCAACAATCTCCCCCTATTTGGATATAAATTATTCCTAAGTGTTTTGATCAGTTATGAGTGAGCTAATGACTTCTACTCATACTGAATGTACTAGAATGTGAATAAGGATACTGAAATAATAAAAACATCATCTTATTGATATCATTACAAGTCCTATCAAAACTAAGTACAAAAAGGTGGTGGTGGTGGTAGTCAGGCAGATTCATCAGTTCAACTTAATACCAAGGGCTTCAAGCTTGGGCTTCTTTGACTGCAGCTCTTGTTGGTCAGGGTGCTCATGGATTTTCCTTTTCAGATCTTGACAAAACGTCACATTTTCAGGACTCTTGAGTGGAGAGGCCATCATTAGAAAACCAAGCATAGCTTTGATCCCTGACAAATCGATATCACTCCACCTTTGGAAGGCTTGGTCTCCGAACTCATCAATGAAGAACCAACCTCTTTCAGGTTGTTCAATGACCACATTCTTCCTGAAAGGAACACCTTCAGGGAGAGCCCTATTGCAGTCAAGACCAGGAACCTTGATCTCAGGCTCAGCTTCAGTCTTCTTTCTTTTCCTTGAAGAAGACTGAGAGGGAGCTGGTTGTGCTGAATCAGGGAGAAGAGATGGAGTGCCAAGTTCCTGAGGTGCAGCTGCCAGTCTTTCGTACCTCAGACTCAAGGACTTCAACAGGCTAGGGACCACAACATTTGATTTCTTTGCTATTAATGGACCCAACTCATCCAATTCTGTGATCCTAAAGTCAGCGAATCTGAATGGGGTATGAACATCAAAGTTTCTCATGTCAGCACCTCTGTAGATAGTAACAGTGGCAGGATTGGTGTTTCGATGAATATGAACATCAATGATTGGTTCTGGCTTCAACCTGTTAGTCATATACCACTGATATTTCTTAATTCTGTTCTGCCTGATCTCTTCAGCCCTTTTATTCCTTTCCTCCCTTTTCTTCCTGAGAGTGATCATCTCCTCAGTCTGAGCTTTTACAAAGGTCATACCACCCTCTCTTCCTGAAAGATCCTTAGCCTCAAGACCAATCTTCTCAGCCTCTTTATGAACAACCTTAATAATAGCAGGCTTGCTCACCTTTTCTTCCTCCTTTAACTTCTTCTTTGCTTCCTCTTCCTCCAGATAAGCACTGAGTTCATCAGCTGAGAAGTGGTAAAGAACTCCATCAATATCATACGGGATCCTGGGTGGTGATTCAGGATCCTTTGCTACCAAGATTGGTGCTGGTTGAGGCTCAGGATCAGTGAGGATGCCTTTGCCTTTTTCTTGATGGGTGGAAGAAGCTTCAGGAATCTACCCTTCAGTGTGAGAAGGAGGAGAAGGAGGTTGCTGGCTTGTGGAAACTTCAGGGACTCCAGTGTCTTTCTCCCCCTCAACTGTTGCTTGATCCATGGTGATAGCAAGAGTTGGAGCCACTGGAGCAGCAGGACCCTTGAAGGCCTGATAGATCTCAGTCATCATTGATTTGATGTCCGAGGTGTCTTTCTGAAGAGTTGAGATCTTATCCCCTAGAGATGCTTGAGAAGCTTCGATGCCTGACATTCTTGACCCAAGAGACCATGCCAATGAAGTTGAAGATTGTGCCCAAGTACCCAGATGGTTTGCCTGAAGACCCAAGGAAGTCCTGATTGAGTCCAATGAAGAGTTAAGACCCTGAATATTAGAATCCTTCAGTAAGCTGAGAAGATCACTGAATTCAGCTGAGTGCTTCTGGTAAGTCTCAGCAGCCTGAAGGACCTTCTTGTTGAGTTCCGGGTCATCCTTGACAGCTGTTTGAATAGTTCCAAGGCTTTTGGTGATGCCTTCAAGAGTAATATTGAACTTCCTGAGATGAAGATCAATAGCCGTCAGGGAGTTATTGGTGTCAGAATGTATTTTGTTCACATCATCATGATAACTTTCAACATCTGCCTTGAGGTTGGCATAGTGAACAGCAGCTTCAGTGTGATGATCGAACATCTCTTCAGTAAGACCAGTGTAAAGAGCTCTATTGGTCTTGAGTAGGAACTTGACCAATTTTCTTTCAGTGAGGGGAAGAGAGTCACCATACTTTTTGAGGATATCCCCAGTATCAGAAGAATCAGAAGATTGAGAACCTGACTCTTCACTTTGGTTTGGAGATGACTGATGTGATTGTTCAAGTTGTTCATCAGTTTCCATATCCTCACCTGCCTCAAAAATTTCCTTTTCACTCTCTTCCTTGAGCTCTTCATCAGACTCAATAAGAGCCTGAAAGTCCCCCATGGACTCAATACCCAAAAATTCAACCGGCTCCTTTTTATAAAAAGAATCGCCTTTGGTTTGGCCAGGTCCTGACCCCATTGTCATAATAACTGAGTGGGTTTGCTCAGCCTGACTAGCCATAATAACTGGGGTAATACCAGCCTGGCTTTTCGGGGCAGTTCCTGAGAGAATCGGACCGCCTGAGGGGTTTATGGGTTCCGTATCAGCGGGTTGTTTCTTTCCCTCTGAGTCTTTGTCCCCCTTAACACCTTCAACCACTGATGGGTGTTTTTCAGTGATATCACTAGGTACTGATTGTGAAAGTTGGTGGACCCCCTTCCCATCAGGATTGTGCTGTCCTTTTGGGGATTTAGGGTCCTTTTCTCCCTGAGATCCTGAGGGTGATTACTCAGGAACGTTAACGGGATGTGAATGTTTGTGGGTTCCCTTCTCAGTAAGGTAGTGCTGCCTTACCGAGGATTTAGAACCCTTTCCTCCCTTGAGAACTGATTGTTTTTTTTTTTTTACAGTTCCTTCATCGGGATGTGAGGGGGTGTGGGTCCTCTTCCCAGTAGGGTGGTGCTGCCCTACTGAGGATTCAGGACCCTTTCCACCCTTGGGCACTGATTGTGATTTATCAGTACCTTCATCGGGAAGTGAGGGGGGAATGCTTCCTGATCCCTCTGACTTGTTTATGTCAGTTGAACCATGTGGAAAGGGTGTGCCCGAGGTCACTGAGGATGATTGCTCAGTGACCTCCGTTGGCCTTTGTTTTGAGGTCAAGAGGGTCTCAGAAATGGGTGTCTCAGAGGTCTCGGCCTTTTTCAACCTCTTTTTAAGGTTTAGTTGGTTTTGAGGATCAGTCTTAGTGGCGAGTGGCTTGGGTCTAACCACCTGGCTGGACTGACCCTTCTTTGTCTTCTTCACCTTTTTAGTCGGTGAAGGAACTGGTGAGACAGCGTCTTTACCCTGAATGACTGATTGCATGTATTCAGTCAGGGCAATATTTGTCACCTCACTGATGCCACTAGTGAAGTTTGACTTGTGTAGGACGTCAGGCTTCGTACCTTCTGCATCAGGCCTCACGTAGTCAGAACCAAGTAGGTCCTGAAGCACACAGGAAACAAATCTAGGGTAGGACATATGCCTTTGCCTATGTTTTCCTGAGAGCTTGGCAACAAGGTCTCGGAAGATTATTCCTCCGATGTCAATTTTTGTACCCTCAAGGAGACTGAACATCATCAATTGTTGTGATGAGTTTAATTGTTCCGTAGAGGATTTATTTCCACCCAGGACCTAAATGACAAATGTCATCAGTATCCTCCAGATAGGATTGAACCATGTTTTAACTACTAGAGCTTTCTCCAATAAGCCTCCAGCAGACGTTGTAGGACGTCTGGGGTCATGGGGTGCTAAAAAGATCAGTTCATTCTTTATGTCCTGATCAGTAGGGTTGGGTGCAAACGCTTCAGCAAAGTCAAGGCCTGTGGCTTTGATGAACGTTGAGTAGTCAAAGGAGAGGGTTCTGCTCCCATTCATCACCGTGAAGGTGATGATTGACTCTTTGGTGTCTTTGGGACTAGTAGCTACAGTCGTGCACCAGAATTCCCTCAAATAGTCATGGTAGATGACTGAGGGGGTGTGGGTGAAAGCCTTTGCAAGAAAACAATTACGAAGAAATTTCATAACGTTCTTGTAGGCTGGGTAGTTTTGTGGATAAGAGAAATTTCCTACCACATTGTTCTTTGTTAGGTCAACGTTCCTAGTGAGGAATTCCACATTGGGGGCGTATGCTATAGCTTTAGAATAAGCCATTTGTGGGTAAGTCTGGGTTTGACTAAGGTTTCTGGGTTTCTAAAGCTTAATAATACACACACAATTTGTTTTTGAGAATTAAAAATGGCAGAGTTTTGCTTAAGATTCTATAAAAACGTGTGTGTGTTTCTTTTGGTAGGGGTATTTATAGGAAAGTGGAGATGGGGGTGTTTTAGGCATTTGAGCGGTTTTAACCTATTCAAAAAGAATTATTGGAAATTATTTTGAATAAAATGTTTTGGGATCCGCATTTAATGCCAACACTCCACTTTCCTGGTTTGGCGCAACAGTCAACGTGAACAGTTGAGCAGTTCTGCAAAAGTGTAATTTGCAGAGATGAGTCATCACATATCTGTAATGTGATTGGAGAGGCATTTAATGCCAAGTGGGAATGTGGTGGCCCAGAGGTGGAAGCCAGAAAGGCAAAAAGAACAAATATTCTTAAATTAAATATGAGTTCAGTTACCAACCTCGGACATTTACTAACTAGATACTTAGAGCATTTAAGTCAGTATTTAATGTCTCTTTTCAGGGCCCTGAATGACTTTTCATTCAGTGATGGTTTTTCAGGGACTTGGGATTAGTCACTGATGATTCAGGAATATGGAATGATTCCTGAGCTACAAGGATTCAGGAACTTGGGTATAGTTCCTGAACCCTAAAGATTTCAGGAACTTGGGTTTAGTTCCTGAGGTTGAGGATTCAGTGATTTGTTTTCACTGATGTACACATTGAGTCAGGGACCTGAGGTTTTAAGAATTTACACTTCAGTTGGAAGGAATCAATCAGTGGACTGATTTTCTATATCCAACATTCCTAATTCAGCTTTCAGCCTTGTGAAAGTTGGTTCATCCAAAGGTTTGGTGAAGATATCAGCTAACTGATATTCAGTAGGGATGAAGTGTAATTCAATGTCACCATTCATGATATGGTCCCTGATGAAATGATATCTGATATCTGATATCAATGTGTTTTGTTCTCTGATGAAGAACAAGGTTGTTTGAGATTGCAATTGCACTTGTCTTATCACAAAAGATGGGTACCATCTTATACTGAATTCCATAGTCACTGAGTTGACTTTTCATCCAGAGTACATTTGCACAACAACTAGCTGCTGCAACATATTCAGCCTCAGCTGAGGACAAGGCAACTGATTGTTGCTTCTTAGCACTCCAACAGACTAGTTTCCCACCAACAATTTGGCAAGAGCCTGAGGTGCTTTTTCTGTCCATGTTGCATCCAGCATAGTCAGAGTCTGAGTATCCTTTAAGATCAAGGCCCGAGCATTTTGGATAATATAATCCAAGGTTTGGAGTACCTTTCAAGTATCTGAATATTGTTTTTACAGCAGTGATGTGTGATTCTCTTGGGTCAGATTGATATCTGGCACATAGACATACTGAGAATTGGATATCAGGCCTTGATGCAAGTAGATACATCAGTGATCCTATCATTCCTCTAAAGAGAGTTTGATTTACTGGTTTACCAGTGAGATCAGGACCAAGGTTGTTTGGGGGGACCATGGGAGTTTTGACTGAGGCACAGTCACTGAGATCATACTTCTTCAGTAGATTCTTTACATACTTCTCTTGCCTGATAGTGGTTCCTCTATCAGTCTGCTTGATCTGTAGACCAAGGAAGTATGTCAGTTCTCCCATCATGCTCATTTCAAACTTCTTTGCCATTAGTTTTTCAAATTGTTTGCAAAGTTTGAAACTTGTTGAGCCAAAGAAGATGTCATCAACATACACTTGTACTAGTATGACATCAATATTTGTCTTATAGATAAACAATGTGTTGTCTATCTTGCCTCTGACAAATTTGTTTTGGATTAAGAAGGCTGAGAGAGTCTCATACCATGCCCTGGGAGCTTGCTTCAGTCCATAAAGGGCTTTGTTAAGCTTACAGACATGATCAGGAGACTCATGGCTTTCAAATCCAGGAGGTTGCTGAACATAAACTTCTTCTTTCAGTGAACCATTTAAGAATGCACTTTTAACATCCATTTGGTATACTCTGAAGTTCATGTATGTAGCAAAAGCAAGTAAGATCTTGATGGCTTCCATCCTTGCTACTGGTGCAAATGTTTCTTCATAGTCAATGCCTTCTTGTTGATTATAGCCTTTGGCTACAAGTCTGGCTTTGTTTTTAATGACTATGCAATTTTCATCAGTTTTGTTCTTGAATACCCATTTCATGCCAATGACTGAGACATTCTCAGGACATTTGACCAAGGTCATTACCTTGTTTCTGTCAAATTGTTCCAGTTCATCATGCATGGCCTGAACCCAACTTGGATGTGTAAGTGCTTCTTTAACACTTTTGGGTTCAATTGTGGAAATGAAGTCCACAAATAGGCATTCATTGGCTGAGGCTGCTCTTAGACTAGCAGCCATGCTCCTGGTGAGCATGCCTTCAGTAGGCTCTCCAATAATATTGACAAGTTCAATGTCCTGAGACCTAGTCCAACTTTCTTGAGGTCCTGGATACTGATTTGAACTTGTGGAGGCCTGATTGGGTAGAGGGGTTGGTTGTGAGGGATTATGTAATAGGAGAGGTTAGCATCATCTTGATACTGAGTAGAAGGATTGTTTTCAGGAAGATATTCATCAGGAGGATATCTTGAAGAATTATCAATTCCTATCTCTTCTACTGAGGCAGTTGAGAACCTGATTGCATCAGTGCTCTCATCAAAGGTAACATGAAATGTTTCCTCAGTCTGCTGTCTCCTTGTGTTGAACACTCTGAAGGCTTTTGAGACAAGTGAGTATCCCAGGAAGTATCCATCATCAGCTTTTGCATCAAATTTCCCTAAGTGATCCTTGTGATTATGAATAAACACAGGACACCCAAAGACATGAAAGTAGCTGATGTCAGGGATTCTTCCTTTGAATAACTCATATGGGGTTTTCCCATGTCTCTTGACAATGATGGATCTGTTTTGTGTATAACAGGCAGTTTTGACTGCATCAGTCCAAAAATGGTTGGAAAGGACTGATCCACATAGCATTGTCCTAGCAGCTTCAATGAGTGTTCTATTTTTCCTTTCAGCAACACCATTTTGTTCAGGTGTGTATGGAGAGGATAAGTTTTGGGAAATACCTTTCTCATCATAGAAACATTCAAGTTCATAATTTTTGAACTCAGTCCCATTGTCAGTTCTAATCTGTTTGACCTTAATGTCATTTTGATTTTCAATGTTCCTGACAAAGGACATGATTGTTTCAGCTGCCTGACTCTTTTTGATCAAGAAGAATACCCAAGTGTATCTAGAGTATTCATCCACTATGACCAGAGTATACTTCTCATGGTTAATAGACCTTGGACTGATAGGTCCAAATAGATCCATATGGAGAAGATGTAGGCAGTTCCTGATGGAAAAGTTGGTTTTGGTTTTAAAGGATGCTCTGTGATGTTTACCTTTTTCATAAGCTGAGCATGGTTTATCCTTTGAAAACACAAGTGATGGTAAGCCAAGGACCTTGTTTTGTTTTACAAGATTGTTTATGTTTTTAAAGTTCAGGTGGGTGAGTCTCTTATGCCAAAGCCAGTTGAGTGTATCAGTGGCCTTAGCAAAGAGACAAGTTCCATCCTGAGTTAGACTGGACATGTCTAATACATAAACATCTTGTCTTCTTGGTGCAATGAGGACAATTTCCTTATTTGCATTGAAGATGGTTCCTTGCTTATCATCAAACTGAACTATGTATTTTGCATCACATAGTTGACTGACACTGATCATATTGTACTTAAGACCATTTACATAAGCTATCCTAGTAAAGACAATACCATTGCATTTTACTGAACCATAACCTTTAGTGAGACATGATGAATTATCAGCAAATATCACTTTGGGTCCTGGTTCTTCCACATATTTGTGCAGACACTCCTTAACACCAGTCATGCTGCTTGAACATCCACTGTCTAGATGCCAAATAGGATCCCTGGCATGCCTCTGCACAAATAGTAAACTGGTTCAGTTCTTTCTAGGACTCCATTTCATGGAGGGTTTGGTATTGTAGGTCTTTATGAAAGTATTAATTGATTCATGGTCAGTGGTTGAGTGGACTGAGCTACCACATGTTTTGCATTTAGTCACAGGGGTAGCCTCAGTAGTCTGAGAGGATTGTTTATTCATTCCTCTTCTTGACTGAATGACCTTCTCTTTTCCTGAGGATTTCTGAGTGGAACTTCCACTAGATTCACAGTGTTTGTCAATTTGACAATCCTCAGGATGATAGTCATTGAATCCACACAATGGGCAAGGTGGAAAAGGCTTGGCCTTTTTCTTCTGTTTCTGCTTAGAATCAAAAGGGTAGTTCAGGCACTGAGCCTTAAGTCCTGAAAAGTTTGACATGACTGAGCATTGTTTATGATCAGAGGTCCTGTGATCTTCCTTTTTGCAAATAATGCAATAAAGGACTCTATAGCAATTATCAGTGATATGATTTATATAGTTGCATAGTTCACATCTTTTCAGGGGTTTTGTGGGCTTGGGTTTAGTCTTTGAGGAAGCTGGTTTTTGTTCCTTCTTGGATTGAGAAGGTTTCTCAGAAGATGCAATCTTCTCTCCAAGCTTCCTGACCATTTCAGCCAACTGATCAAATTTTGAATCAGGGCTTTGGGTTGTTACTTCAGAAGGAACTAAAGTTGATGAGTCATCAGTATTTACTGAGACATCAAGGGTTGGTCTCTTCAGGATGGTTGTACCTTTTCCTGATCTCTCCTTTGGAGAGTGTGGTGAGAAGACCATTGGTGGGAGGCCTAAGTTAGGTGCAGCACCCTGAAGGGTATTCAGTGGAGGAAGTGGTGGGTATGATTCTGATTCAGACTCATTCTCAAACTCAGTATTATTGAGTTGTTCAGTGAGTTCAAGCTTACTGAGTTGTTCAGTAAGTCCAAGCATATTTTTCAAGGCCTGACTTTCAGGAAGCAAGATCTTTCCAGTCTCAAAGTTTGGTAACTTACTGACTGGGTTGTCCCTGACAATCCAGTCATTAGACTTGGGAAGCATTTCTTGCTCAAAAGATATGCCAGCTGGAACAAAGTTTAGTTCATTGTGACACACATTTGGATCAACCATAAGAGGGTCAATTCCAATGGTTTTCTGAGAGATTAATCCCACAGTGTCAAAAAATTTGGGGTTCTTCTTGGTCCAGCTTTGGATGACAGCTTTTTCTTTGTTAAGTTCAGTTTGAAGGGCTTGGTTTTGTTTCAAAATCTCAGTGTTCTGAATTTGTAGAGTTATTGTTTCTAGTTTGGCTTGCTTTAGTACAAGCAGTTCATCTCTACATTTATTCAATTCTGACACAATATTGTTATATTTTGAAAACAGGTTAAGCCTTTGTTCCTCAACAAACTTTAGATCAACACAAATATAATTCATGTAAGACTGCCAATCAGAATCATCATGCATAGAAAGTAAAGTATTTACCTTCTTCATGGTGATGTTGACCCACTCTCCATTCCTAGCATGGCTTTTTCCCACAGCCACCTGATCCTCTTTAGAAAGTGCCATCAGTGCACTAACTCTTATTTCCTCATCTGAGGAAACCTCTTCTTCATCCCAGTCATATGATTCAGCTACTAATACCTTGTTCTTTATCTGAATAGGTTTAGATGTTTGAGCAGCCTGAGGCAATATGGGGTTAGTTTCAAGAAGTGCAAGTTTAGCTTTGATTTTCCTATACTTTGTTTCAAAATCCTTTTGACCCTTGTTTTGAACTTGTTGGGTGGACTGAAACATTTTTGGTTGAAACTTGCTAGTTCCTGAGGAACTGTTTCCTGAAAATTTGTAAGAGGGTTCTGAGATTGTTTTAGAATAACAGTCCCTAGCAAAATGACCCTTTTTACCACATTTAAAGCATTCAGTGGTCTCATTTGCTTTTGGTTTTGCAAAGTTGGACTGATTTCTTTTAATGAAACGTCTTGAACTAGTAAGGAGTGCCCTTTCTTGGAATTCCATGTTCAAGTCGTTCAGGTACTCCTCCCCAGTCCTTTCATCAATTTCATCTTCAGAATCCTCTTGAGAATCCTGCACAACACCATTAGAATAGAAAGCATTTGATATGGGTATGGAGGTTAAGGCCTTTTTGAACTCAAGAGCTTTTGAGTCAGGGTATCTCCTTGAGATCAAGTTGTCCTCATAGACAAACTTCCCATAAATTTCAGGGAGCTCAAGGGTCTGAATGTGGTTAGCATTCCTCAGGCCTTGTGAGATGTTGAGCCACTTCTCAGGGAGACTGTTGACAAAGCCAACATTAGTCTCATGCTTAGTCTGTACAACACCATCATTTGATAATTCATTTATCAAAGTCTTGTATCTGGTGTAGGTCTATGAGAGACTATCAGAGTCTGTTGCCCTGAAAGTATTATACTCAAGTTTTAGGTCCATGACCCTATTTTCCTTGGTATCTGAGGGACCCTCAAAGCTGTTTACCAAGTCATCCCAAGTTTGCTTGGCTGTTAGACAGTTGATGACTGATTCCATTATATCGTCAGGAAGACATGATATAAGGATGCTTTTCAGGCGTTGGTCTTGATTGACCACCCTCCTCTCATCAATGGTCCATTGGGCCTCAGGCTTGTTTAGCCCTGCGGCTGTCTTAGGGACAAATGGGCCATCCCTGATACAGGTGATGTAGTAGGGTTCCATACCGGTAAGATAGCAAATCATACGCTTCTTCCATTTGCTAAATTTCCCAGCTTCAAGTCTGGGTGCAACAGCGGAGTAGCTACCACCCTTTTTGTCGACTAGCTGGGGTACATTGATATCAGCCATAGTAGGATCTTGGTTTTAAAAACCTAGAGCACTCTTGGTTAGTCTAAAAAGATTTTATAAACCAGAGGCTCTGATACCACTTGTTGGTCCCTTACACGCTTAGAGTTAACTAGAAAGTTAATCTATTTGTGTTTATGACTAATACAATGTTATGATTAATTCTAACAGTTATAAAACGTGAATATAAAAACTCAAGGTAATTTTCAACGTTTAAATTCTTATTAGAAATGAATCAAATAATCTATACCCAAGTGTTTTGTGGAACAAACACTTGGGATTGAATAGACAAGGTATGGTGGTGTCTCCTATCTAAACTCAAGTTTTTCTTGAGTGGTAACAATGCGACCTCACTGAGCTATCTCAGGGATGTGTTACCCTTTGTAGGAGAGAAGTTGTTTTGCAAAAGACTAAGCTTTCATTGTACAAAACACACTCAACTTCTCTCCTTCTCAATCTATTTATACACAAGTAAAACTGAGTAAAAGTATTTAAAATATTACAAGTTGTTGAGCAAGCGTGTCTGACAATTACAACAGTAATTGTCATTTCCAAGAACCAATAGAAATGGCCTATTAAGTCTTTAGGAGTGGTTGGTCTGACACTCCAAGACTTTAAGCCGTCTTAGGAAGGATTTCTTCCTGACAAGATAAGATTTGATCTTATCTTAAATCCTTCCTAGATATTTCTGCCTTTCTTCTCAGGCACTTAGTTCTTCAGGACACGCTTCTCAGTTATCACTCTTAATTACTTCATTGTTGTTGAGGAGACTGGGGTTCAGTAAGTTCTTGTCAAACACTTACTGAACCATCATCTTCTTCTTTGGCTTAAGTGCTACATCAGGGAGTACCGCCTTCCTGAGTAGTGAATCCTTCTACTTGAATTCGCCTTAAGCATCCTGAAGATGACTCACTGAGAGGCTGTTCTCTCAGTGACTTGAATTGTTCTCGGTTTAAGTTAACACTTAGTTAATTTGTGTCCAAATCATGTTTTAAGTATTCTTGGGTTTTTCCTGACCCAACAGTTTTGTCATCAACAAAAAGTGAATACAAATATCGTCTAAAAAACGTTATTTATATTTTACGATCTTTTCTATATTTTGTTAATGACAATTATAAACTTTATCTTTAGCAAAGCATAAATATAAGTTAAGTATTTTACATATATAGTTATAAGCTTTTAAAACTCATAACATGCTACATACATGATCACTAGTACATACATGCTACATTCATAAGTTACATACATTTACATTTAAATATTACATTTTATTTCCTAATATGGAATATGTACAATGACATCATTGCATACATCACATTGATATCTTTAGGATATCTTGAAGATCTTAAGAATATCTTGGTTAGATCTTCACACAAAGAATTAGATATGGAAATATCTTGGTTAGATTTGGGAAAGATTTTGAAGATTTGCTGTCAGGGACCCGCGGATCCAAAATGCTTAACGGATGGATCCCTAAAATTGGATCCGTCCCATCTGTGGTTTGCATTTGCAGTTTGCCTATAAATAGCAAGCCACTCATTCATGTTTTCTCATCACTCATAAGCATAAACAACATTATACATTCTTTCATTCATTACTAACCCATTCATATTTTACATATTTCATTCTTAGTGATCTTTCTTTTGTAGCAAAGAGATCAAAGCATCACAAGCTTCAACTAAGCGTTGCAAGACTTGTTAGATTAGTCATAATGTGAATCTGTTGTTTTTCACACATCATTGTTGTACCAATCATTCATATACCTCAGTAGTGATTGGTTAGTATTTTAGTCCTTAAAATACATAGAGTATCGGTGTAACCACTGTGAAAATCCCACTTTAAGATAAGCTAGCACTCAGAATATTTACCCTTTTCTACGTGTATTTTTTTTTTTATTTGAATGTATCTCTCATCTTATGTGACGTAGATCACATCATTGATAAACGTGCTCCCACAAGACCTGGATAACAAACCTAATGTTTATTTCATAAACATAACAATATTACAGAATACCACTTACCACTTTACGATAAAATTCTTAACAAAACATTCACTATCTGTATAGAGTTTCTTGGAAACCCTAAATTTACAACAACACCAAATATGAACAACTAAACATCATAACATAAAAATACAATATATCTGAGTTAATGTACAAGTTCTTAAAGCATCAAAAACCCTAATTCTATTTTGTTCCCGATAAAACCCTAATTTCACATAAGTGTTATTTTATGCATTCATTTCATAAACCCTAATTTATTTCTAGAATATTTTTGTAAAATATAAAGTTTACAAGTTATTTAAGCTATAGTACAAGTTAATTATGCATAGAAACATTTATTTACAAAATCTTTATTTAAATTCCAATTATATTATTTTCAAAGCATAACTAACAAACCATTTATGCATAACTTTTATAAATAATATTTTCTAAACTCCTTAAATATTTTTACAAGTCTTTTAGTCCAGAGTACAAGTGCCTAATGCACAAAGATCATAAATTCCATTTAATTACCTTTTAACTTAATAAAAAGTTACAAATAATTTTTATTACTTAAGTAATTATTAAAACTATATTTTTCTAATTTTCTAAACTTATGTACAACTCATTTAAGCATGTTTTACAATATTCTTAAGCTCATCATATTTTTCCTTCATTTCCTAAATATTTCGATTCATAACAATAACTAAAAGATCATAAATATTTTCTAAGTAATAAAACTCATAAACAAACTAAATCATCCCTCCTCCATAACCTTCCATACAACTCTCTAAAACTCATTGTACAACAACCAAAGCTCACACGCCCCTCCTCTTCCATTTCTAGTTCGATCCCAACTATAACCCAACTAAGCTTACACCCTAAGTATACAATGAACCTAGTCTTCTTCAAGCCCTCTCCTAAGAACACCTCCACTTGTACACCTTCACCTTCAAGAAGCTATTCCATTGGTAGATAGAAACATTGGACATAAACCGGCCACATCACCCTCTACTTCTCCCTCCTCCTCCACCTATCCATGTGGCATAACTCACCATTTCTGTCAGCCTTTCCATGCATAACATGTCCCCTTATCACCTTCCTACTTAACCCTAATTACCACTACTATAAATAGCAACATAAACTCTCTTCACACTTCACATCCAGTCGAACCCAATAACAGAAACAATCCCAAACCACTTCTGTCCTAGCCTCAACTTTAAAACAACCTCACAATAACCTTAGAAGAACCAGAAGAGAGGGGGAACCCAGGAAAACAAGGATCGAACCATTCCAAGCCCTAAACCCTAGTCGACCACAATTATTTAAGTAAGTTCTCAAACTCTATTTTTTCAGTTACTTGTGTTATTTATACTTAAAAACATCATATCATGATCACTAAAGAGAAACCAAATAAAAAATAATAAGTTTTCATTTCTTTCTTTTGTTTCTGTTCGAACTCAGTAACTTACACGCACCCTAGGTTCTTGAACATTTGTCTAATCAAATCATTAATATGATAAACATGTTAAAATATACTTAAAATAATCACAACATATCTAAAAACCCTAGTCAAAAACCCTAGAAACATTAAACCCTAATCGGGTTTTCCTTTCCTGTTCTATATCGAGTAAAACCTAGCCTCACAGCCCTATTTCTGACCAGAAAACCAACATCCAAACGACCCTTTTAAATTCTAGTTTTTGGTATTTAAAAAGTCCACCCAGCTAGCTTTATCTGGGAAAAAGAATCAATGAAAACGGTCGAGTACTCATTAAGATATCGAGTCTTGAAATTTGTCTATTATCGCTAAAACTAGAAAACAAGTATCAGTTATTTATTTCTCATTATTTACTCGACCAGTCACTCAACTTCTAGCCTATAGATCGACCACTTAGGGACCATGATAAATTCTAGTTTTTCGTATTTAAGAAGACCACCTAGCTAGCTTTATTTAGAAATAAAAATCAACGGAAATGAATTGTTTTTCAAAGAGATATCGAGTCATGAATTTGGCTCCATATCGCTAGAGTTAAAAAGAAAAACCCAGTTATTTATACTCCCATTTTAGTCGACCCAACTTACCATGTTCTAACCTAGATTTCGACCCTTATTAGATCTTTATAAATTCTGAGTTTTTGGCAAACAAAAGTTCATATAGTGAACTATTTTTAGAAAGAAGTACTTTGAAAAACCGTCGAGTGAATCAAAAGTTATTCAAGTTCAAAACTGGTCGTTCGCTAGTCTAGAACCTATTTTCAGAATTTTATTTAAAACCATGTTTCATCACTCGACTTTTGGACTGTTTTTCGAATATCAAACTAACTTTATAAATTATGATTTTTGAAATATCTAGAGTCGACCTAGCTGTCTTTTTATAGAAACTGAGAACACGAAAAATCGTTTAGTATTCGTTAAGTTATTCGCGTCCAAAGATCTAGCTAAGTCCAATAATTTCATAAGTATGATTTTTGTTAAATTAAAGTTTTTAGGGTTAATTTTATAAATAAATACTATCAAGGGTATTTTCTGTCAATAACAAATAAAAAGAGGTGAGATTGTCATTTTTTGAAACTTAAGGGTAGAAACTGTCATTTTCCAAAAGTCCGGGGTATAAACTGTCATTTGACCAAACCTTAGGGATTAAAGAGTAACTTTTCAAAACCATTATTTTTATCATTCCTATTTCTATTTTTGTTTCCCGATCTAATATTAACGTAATACGTTTATTATATTGACGAATGAATAGAGGAATATATTAAACAAACGAAAGATAATTTTAACGAACAAACAAACAAATATAAGAACGAAAGAAGTAAACAACGAAACGAAACGAATAAAAGAATTATAATCATCAGAAATGATTACTAAATATTGACATAACAAAACAGGTTACTTGTCCGGAGACGTTTATCAACTTTCTGTCATTTTGATTTTCATCCAGACTGCTCAGGTGAGTTCATAGTCCCACTTTTTAATTACGTTTTTCTAAATATGTGGGGAGATACATGCTACTAAACCGAACACAAGTACTTTTTCGTATGCTTTCCTGATTTATATTGCATAAGTTTAACTGTTGCCTATTTAAAAGTCCCTCTATCATGAACCATTAATCACTTTCGGGTGAGCGCGAATATTATGAATAGATCTATTGGATTGACAATCCCATTGTGTTGCTGGATAAGTAACCCAATGCATTTTATTTGAAAACGTTTAATAAAGAGTTTAGGCAGACTCCTACTCGAGGGCATAATTGCTACATTTAATTATGTAGTGATTTACGTCATAGCTTATAACTATGATGTCCATCGTGTTAACGTCTTGCGATTCATGAGACTTAGATGCAATATATAATGATTTACGATATTAACGATTTACGTTTTACTTAGCTTGTGTTCAAATCGATTATTTAACGTTAAACGCTATGGATTCACTCAACCTTTGTGTTGACTTTTTAGCATGTTTATCTCAGGTAACTGGAAGTACGATTTGGCACGGAGTGGCGGTGGACTTTCTTTTAAAAGAGTGTCTGTTTTGTTATCATTCAAATGAATAATATATCATTTATAACGTATTTTGAAACCTCCTACTGGGACCTTTACATGTAAACTCTGATTTTAATAAATGAATGATAACAAATTATTTAAAACGTCTCTTTTTGAGTCGTTTTCTATTATCATGACTGTGAACTATGAAGTAGCACTCCAAACTTATATTCCGCTGCGTATCTCGAAAATGGGGGTGTTACAGAGTGGTATCAGAGCTCATGGTTATAGAGAACCAAATGTTTTCAAACATTGGACTATAACCGCTTTTCGCAAAAACTTAACCCAAAAGTCCTCCGTGCCACAACGCCACTGAAACGTTACTATTATATGTTTAGTTCTAATTATTTAGCTGCATAGTAACATGTTTATAATTACTGGGTGGTTACAAGAACCCTGCCTTTCCTTACCCATTCTATTCCTCTTATGTCGAACTCGGATATTGAAAAATATCTCGACAGTACCGGACATCATGATATTACCTACATCCCCGTCACCTCTACCACATCCACTTTCCTACATATATGCCGTCAGTTCCTACATCTTTACCTCCGCCTCACTATCATCTATAAGTTTCTATTCCTCATCTGTTCCGTTTAAACTTAGTAAAGAAACTAGGACCATTATCACCCGATATCATGCCTTACCCCGATTACCTACTCTCGACATTCCTACTTCGCTACGAGTATTTGAAGATGGAAGAAAGTTCGCAATCAGCACAGGAGCGACAGCCGACACGGCAAGAAGAACAGATTGAGACTGCTTAGGTCATTACGACAAGCTGCCTCTAGAATGCATCGAGGGTATAAAATAAAGAGTTGAAGATTTAGAGGCCATGAAGCAAAAGATGGACGAGAATTGTGAGAGGACAGAGGACCGTCATGAGCAGCTGAGACGAGAAATACCTATGACAAATTGAAGATGTTAGAAGAGAAGAAATGAAGAGAAGAAATGAAGAACTGACGACAGACGAAGACTACTCTTTTGGAGAAAATAGTAGGCAAGAAAGATATTAATAGTAAATACATATCCTCGTCAGCATGATCATCAAACTGAAAAGTTGACTCGGAGGAGTTCTGGTGACCACTCAATCAGATTTATATCTACCAGCTTTTGTACAATATCTTGACCATGAGATATGTAGCATAAATATGACGCTTGTACTAATTTTGTTATATATAACAAATTAGCAAGTTATTTATGACTATATGTGGTTTTGATTTTGTTGTATTTTGCTGTGTACGGTATCGGTTGATGTGGACCAATGATGATCATCTTACCTCCGCGTATGATAGTATTTGGACATGTTATGACCGTATGATTATCATGAGTTTTACCTTGATAATCTCACATGTACAAAATATAAACGTATGTTTTATTATGGTTTTAATAGAAATATGCCTCGCACTTCCCCCGAACCACCCATGTCCCAAGCTGCTATTCGAAAGCTTGTTGCAGACAGTATTGCTGCAGCCTTAGAGAGTCAAGCAGCAGAAATTGCTCGTACTGGAAGCTCAAGCCGACCCAATGGAGATAGTGAGTCAGCTAATGCTCACAAGTGCACCTACAAAGACTTCATGAACTGTAAACCAACTTTCTTTAAGGGAACAGAAGGAGCTACTGAATTAGCTCGTTGGTTTGAACGTACGGAAGTAGTCTTTGTAAGAAGCAGGTGTACCAATGACTGCAAAGTTGCTTTTGCTACGGGAACTTTATTGGAGGATGCCTTGTCTTGGTGGTCTGCTACTTCCCAAACCATGGGAATTGAAGCAGCTCACCAACTGACTTGGGAAGATCTCAAGAAGAAGATGTTGAAGAAGTATTGTCCCCGTACTGAAATTAAGAAGCTGGAGGATGAATTCCACCAACTGGTTGTGAAGGGAATGGATATCAGGACATACAATAGAAGGTTTCAGGAACTTGCTCTCCTGTGTCCAACTGTTGTACCTGATCTCGAGAAATTGCTGGAGAAGTATACAGAAGGATTACCTCGGTGTGTGGAAGGAAATGTTACGGTGTCAAAGCCTCAGTCTTTGGAGGAGGCCATGTCTGTAGCTCAGCAATTAATAGAACGGGAGATAAAGCGCAATTCCATTCAAGGAAATGATGATCACAAGCGAAAGCTTGATGATAAAAGGACCACCCATCACCACAACAACTACCAGCACAACCGTAACCACCATCAATAGAATCACCGACAGGAGACTGCTAAAGCCTATACCGCCACACCTGCTGAGAGGAGTGGGTATGTTGGAAGAAAACCGTCATGTAATCTATGCCTGTTGCACCACTATGGTCCGTGCACTGTTAAGTGTGCAAGTTGTCAGAGGATTGGACATCAGACCAAAGACTGTAGAGCAACAGGAGCCAACCTACAGCCGGTAACTGTAACTTGCTTCGGATGCGGTGAAAAGGGGCATTATAAGAGCTGGTACCCGAAATCAAAAGACGACCAGAACAATGGTGCCCGCAGAAGAGCGTATGTGTTAGGAGATGGGAACGCACAGCCGAACCAAGACTAGTGCAGGAGAATGAAGACTCGTTAAGATTCCGCCAACGTCAAGTAATGATATCCCTATTTAAGCAGAAGATAAACCTCCGTTATAGCTAAATAAATCATATCGTAAAACTTTCTAAGCCTATTTCCTATTGTACTCTACCTTAGCTGCGATGGTGTAACGACTATCCGTCTATCGTATGAAATCCTTACCTTGTAATATTTCCGTAATAATCACAATCTACGTTTCTATTCCATTTGATCTGTTCGTAGTCACTACACTGTCATCTTACTAGAAATTCGGTTAACATTAGTTTTGATTATTCCGTAAGAATTCCACTCAAACCCTAGAAATCCCTGACTTATCACTGTAGTATGAACAATAATTTTCTTATTTTTGTGAAAAATAATTATGTTATTATTCTACAAAAACAAAACGTTGATCACTATCTAAAAGTTTTGAAGAAAAATAAGTATCACCATACCTGGACCAAATATCACATCATTCAGTCCTTAGTTATGCATAGCCTGGCCAACTATGTATAATTTAGGAAGAATCATGTCATAAGTGGAACAGTTAACTTTTCAGATTTTCCAATAACAATTTTCATTCAAAAGTAAAATTTTGAGACAAAACAAATTGTTCATACTAATCCCATTTGAGCAACCACAATAGATATCTACAATTACTACCCATCACCTCTAAGATAAGAAAATCAAGATCGGACAAAATACCCGAACCTTTTCCCACACACCACGACCAACACAGACTGAATCTCGGGACGAGATTCCCTTAACGGGGGGTGACTGTAACCACTGTGAAAATCCCACTTTAAGATAAGCTAGCACTCAGAATATTTACCCTTTTCTACGTGTATTTTTTTTTTATTTGAATGTATCTCTCATCTTATGTGACGTAGATCACATCATTGATAAACGTGCTCCCACAAGACCTGGATAACAAACCTAATGTTTATTTCATAAACATAACAATATTACAGAATACCACTTACCACTTTACGATAAAATTCTTAACAAAACATTCACTATCTGTATAGAGTTTCTAGGAAACCCTAAATTTACCACAACACCAAATATGAACAACTAAACATCATAACATAAAAATACAATATATCTGACTTAATGTACAAGTTCTTAAAGCATCAAAAACCCTAATTCTATTTTGTTCCCGATAAAACCCTAATTTCACATAAGTGTTATTTTATGCATTCATTTCATAAACCCTAATTTATTTCTAGAATATTTTTGTAAAATATAAAGTTTACAAGTTATTTAAGCTATAGTACAAGTTAATTATGCATAGAAACATTTATTTACAAAATCTTTATTTAAATTCCAATTATATTATTTTCAAAGCATAACTAACAAACCATTTATGCATAACTTTTATAAATAATATTTTCTAAACTCCTTAAATATTTTTACAAGTCTTTTAGCCCAGAGTACAAGTGCCTAATGCACAAAGATCATAAATTCCATTTAATTACCTTTTAACTTAATAAAAAGTTACAAATAATTTTTATTACTTAAGTAATTATTAAAACTATATTTTTCTAATTTTCTAAACTTATGTACAACTCATTTAAGCATGTTTTACAATATTCTTAAGCTCATCATATTTTTCCTTCATTTCCTAAATATTTCGATTCATAACAATAACTAAAAGATCATAAATATTTTCTAAGTAATAAAACTCATAAACAAACTAAATCATCCCTCCTCCATAACCTTCCATACAACTCTCTAAAACTCATTGTACAACAACCAAAGCTCATACGCCCCTCCTCTTCCATTTCTAGTTCGATCCCAACTATAACCCAACTAAGCTTACACCCTAAGAATACAATGAACCTAGTCTTCTTCAAGCCCTCTCCTAAGAACACCTCCACTTGTACACCTTCACCTTCAAGAAGCTATTCCATTGGTAGATAGAAACATTGGACATAAACCGGCCACATCACCCTCTACTTCTCCCTCCTCCTCCACCTATCCATGTGGCATAACTCACCATTTCTGTCAGCCTTTCCATGCATAACATGTCCCCTTATCACCTTCCTACTTAACCCTAATTACCACTACTATAAATAGCAACATAAACTCTCTTCACACTTCACATCCAGTCGAACCCAATAACAGAAACAATCCCAAACCACTTCTGTCCTAGCCTCAACTTTAAAACAACCTCACAATAACCTTAGAAGAACCAGAAGAGAGGGGGAACCCAGGAAAACAAGGATCGAACCATTCCAAGCCCTAAACCCTAGTCGACCACAATTATTTAAGTAAGTTCTCAAACTCTATTTTTTCAGTTACTTGTGTTATTTATACTTAAAAACATCATATCATGATCACTAAAGAGAAACCAAATAAAAAATAATAAGTTTTCATTTCTTTCTTTTGTTTCTGTTCGAACTCAGTAACTTACACACACCCTAGGTTCTTGAACATTTGTCTAATCAAATCATTAATATGATAAACATGTTAAAATATACTTAAAATAATCACAACATATCTAAAAACCCTAGTCGAAAACCCTAGAAACATTAAACCTTAATCGGGTTTTCCTTTCCTGTTCTATATCGAGTAAAACCTAGCCTCACAGCCCTATTTCTGACCAGAAAACCAACATCCAAACGACCCTTTTAAATTCTAGTTTTTGGTATTTAAAAAGTCCACCCAGCTAGCTTTATCTGGGAAAAAGAATCAATGAAAACGGTCGAGTACTCATTAAGATATCGAGTCTTGAAATTTGTCTATTATCGCTAAAACTAGAAAACAAGTATCAGTTATTTATTTCTCATTATTTACTCGACCAGTCACTCAACTTCTAGCCTATAGATCGACCACTTAGGGACCATGATAAATTCTAGTTTTTCGTATTTAAGAAGACCACCTAGCTAGCTTTATTTAGAAATAAAAATCAACGGAAATGAATTGTTTTTCAAAGAGATATCGAGTCATGAATTTGGCTCCATATCGCTAGAGTTAAAAAGAAAAACCCAGTTATTTATACTCCCATTTTAGTCGACCCAACTTACCATGTTCTAACCTAGATTTCGACCCTAATTAGATCTTTATAAATTCTGAGTTTTTGGCAAACAAAAGTTCATATAGTGAACTATTTTTAGAAAGAAGTACTTTGAAAAACCGTCGAGTGAATCAAAAGTTATTCAAGTTCAAAACTGGTCGTTCGCTAGTCTAGAACCTATTTTCAGAATTTTATTTAAAACCATGTTTCATCACTCGACTTTTGGACTGTTTTTCGAATATCAAACTAACTTTATAAATTATGATTTTTGACATATCTAGAGTCGACCTAGCTGTCTTTTTATAGAAACTGAGAACACGAAAAATCGTTTAGTATTCGTTAAGTTATTCGCGTCCAAAGATCTAGCTAAGTCCAATAATTTCATAAGTATGATTTTTGTTAAATTAAAGTTTTTAGGGTTAATTTTATAAATAAATACTATCAAGGGTATTTTCTGTCAAAAACAAATAAAAAGAGGTGAGATTGTCTTTTTTTGAAACTTAAGGGTAGAAACTGTCATTTTCCAAAAGTCCGGGGTATAAACTGTCATTTGACCAAACCTTAGGGATTAAAGAGTAACTTTTCAAAACCATTATTTTTATCATTCCTATTTCTATTTTTGTTTCCCGATCTAATATTAACGTAATACGTTTATTATATTGACGAATGAATAGAAGAATATATTAAACAAACGAAAGATAATTTTAACGAACAAACAAACAAATATAAGAACGAAAGAAGTAAACAACGAAACGAAACGAATAAAAGAATTATAATCATCAGAAATGATTACTAAATATTGACATAACAAACCAGGTTACTTGTTCGGAGACGTTTATCAACTTTCTGTCATTTTGATTTTCATCCAGACTGCTCAGGTGAGTTCATAGTCCCACTTTTTAATTACGTTTTTCTAAATATGTGGGGAGATACATGCTACTAAACCGAACACAAGTACTTTTTCGTATGCTTTCCTGATTTATATTGCATAAGTTTAACTGTTGCCTATTTAAAAGTCCCTCTATCATGAACCATTAATCACTTTCGGGTGAGCGCGAATATTATGAATAGATCTATTGGATTGACAATCCCATTGTGTTGCTGGATAAGTAACCCAATGCATTTTATTTGAAAACGTTTAATAAAGAGTTTAGGCAGACTCCTACTCGAGGGCATAATTGCTACATTTAATTATGCAGTGATTTACGTCATAGCTTATAACTATGATGTCCATCGTGTTAACGTCTTGTGATTCATGAGACTTAGATGCAATATATAATGATTTACGATATTAACGATTTACGTTTTACTTAGCTTGTGTTCAAATCGATTATTTAACGTTAAACGCTATGGATTCACTCAACCTTTGTGTTGACTTTTTAGCATGTTTATCTCAGGTAAATGGAAGTACGATTTGGCACGGAGTGGCGGTGGACTTTCTTTTAAAAGAGTGTCTATTTTGTTATCATTCAAATGAATAATATATCATTTATAACGTATTTTGAAACCTCCTGCTGGGACCTTTACATGTAAACTCTGATTTTAATAAATGAATGATAACAAATTATTTAAAACGTCTCTTTTTGAGTCGTTTTCTATTATCATGACTGTGAACTATGAAGTAGCACTCCAAACTTATATTCCGCTGCGTATCTCGAAAATGGGGGTGTTACAGAGTGGTATCAGAGCTCATGGTTATAGAGAACCAATTGTTTTCAAACATTGGACTATAACCGCTTTTCGCAAAAACTTAACCCAAAAGTCCTCCGTGCCACAACGCCACTGAAACGTTACTATTATATGTTTAGTTCTAATTATTTAGCTGCATAGTAACATGTTTATAATTACTGGGTGGTTACAAGAACCCTGCCTTTCCTTACCCATTCTATTCCTCTTATGTCGAACTCGGATATTGAAAAATATCTCGACAGTACCGGACATCATGATATTACCTACATCCCCGTCACCTCTACCACGTCCACTTTCCTACATATATGCCGTCAGTTCCTACATCTTTACCTCCGCCTCACTATCATCTATAAGTTTCTATTCCTCATCTGTTCCGTTTAAACTTAGTAAAGAAACTAGGACCATTATCACCCGATATCATGCCTTACCCCGATTACCTACTCTCGACATTCCTACTTCGCTACGAGTATTTGAAGATGGAAGAAAGTTCGCAATCAACACAGGAGCGACAGCCGACACGGCAAGAAGAACAGATTGAGACTGCTTAGGTCATTACGACAAGCTGCCTCTAGAATGCATCGAGGGTATAAAATAAAGAGTTGAAGATTTAGAGGCCATGAAGCAAAAGATGGACGAGAATTGTGAGAGGACAGAGGACCGTCATGAGCAGCTGAGACGAGAAATACCTATGACAAATTGAAGATGTTAGAAGAGAAGAAATGAAGAGAAGAAATGAAGAACTGACGACAGACGAAGACTACTCTTTTGGAGAAAATAGTAGGCAAGAAAGATATTAATAGTAAATACATATCCTCGTCAGCATGATCATCAAACTGAAAAGTTGACTCGGAGGAGTTCTGGTGACCACTCAATCAGATTTATATCTACCAGCTTTTGTACAATATCTTGACCATGAGATATGTAGCATAAATATGACGCTTGTACTAATTTTGTTATATATAACAAATTAGCAAGTTATTTATGACTATATGTGGTTTTGATTTTGTTGTATTTTGTTGTGTACGGTATCGGTTGACGTGGACCAGTGATGATCATCTTACCTCCGCGTATGATAGTATTTGGACATGTTATGACCGTATGATTATCATGAGTTTTACCTTGATAATCTGCTTTCATAAAATATAAAAACACAAAAAGAATAATCCCTCACATCTAGACCTATCTCAACATACACTTCGACCTTCCAACAACTATTGCGAGATTATTCCCCTAGAGAACGATCAATCCCCCGGACTTACCTATACTACACTACAACGGTTAGGTACACTGCCTAGAGGATTGTAAAACTTCCTTTGAGAGGTTTGCAACCCTCACATCACATCTGAATTGGTGAAACAGGACATAAAATAAACCTAAGTCACCAATTGGCAAGTACTCGTCAAATGCATCGGGTATTGTGACGCATGCCTATTGGCGTATGACCGATGTGCATTTCATGAGAACACTTATACTTAAACAACCCGTACAACCCGGTCGTTGTTAAAAAAAAGGAAGTATTCGGGAAGAGGTTCAACATTGTAATTGGTAATATCAATGACAATGTTTAAAAAAGTTTTGAACACATACGATACATTCGCCTAAAATTCCTCTACAGATACTTAGGTGGATTATTTTCTTCGCCAAATATTCTTCCAAAAACCGTAGTCCCACACCTTTTGTTTACGTGATATCATTGTCCTTGTGTGAGGACCCGAACTCTCAACTTGATGATTAACGAAAGCTTGAAATTGTTCATAAGCTTGAAAAATCTGCGTATACTTACTCGGATCGTCTTGAAAGTAAACATTGTAATGATCATATTTGGGATCCATAATGTTTTTTTGAATGTAATAAAGAGAAGTACTCTTGAGATATGTAGGAGGAAGTGTGTGTTAAAAATTAGTGAATTAAAGGGTATTTATAGAATTTTAAAAAGGTAAAAAGGTGAGTGAAAGGGTTTTTTCTTTTTAATTTATTTTCTTATTTTTTTTAAAAGAACGGCTACGATTTGTAACCCGATGGCTACTTTTTTTGTTAAGCCAAAACTCGATGTTGAAATGAATAAAAAACAAAAAACGAATTACCTATGGCTTGGCTGGTGGCCATGACGCCACCACCTATAACGCCGAATGAGGTATGTTGTTGAGCCATATGATCACGCAACAGGGCCATAACGAGCTGTATACGCACCATACCTGGTGCTTTAAACGTTAACAAGAAACTGTCATTTACATATATTGTAAAAGAAAAAGAAAAAGAAAAAAAAATGGTAGAGAAAACCAAAAGAAAAAGAAAAATAATAATGCAATATTTAGTGAATCGACTTGGTCGTGTCATGGGGAGACCCGAGTAGTGACCCATCTAAATGGGAGGGTCACTAAATGAGTCAATGGGTCAGTTTTTATTAGGGCTGGCAATTTTAACACGAAACCTGTTAACACGACACGACACGACCTGTTCTTAACAGGTTTCGTGTTTAACCATAACAGGTTTCGTGTCTTAACAGGTCAGACCTGTTAAGACCTGTTAATATTCGTGTCTTAACAGGTCAGACCTGTTAAGACCTGTTAAAGACCTGTTAATATTAGGGTATATAAATTACCACCACACAGTCCACACTTCATAACCCTAATCTCTTCTTATCTAAAATCCGCCCCCTTTTGCTAATACACTCCCAACACAGATCTGGATAACTCGTAATCAATACACACTCAACTAATCTTATCACATCTCTCATCTAATCTCCAACAAAAACAAAACATACACAATAACAACTCAACCTATATCCCTTTTTGTCGATCATACGCGGCGTGCCTTCAAGAGAAATAGCTTCAAGATCATTGTAACATGGTCTCAGGTAAGGCTTTTATATGTTATTTCGTTATGTGTTGATAACCGAAAGAATGGTTGGATGAAACATAATTGTTTTGTGCAATCCTTTTGATTTTCGGATAGTAAAAAGAAGTGAATCTTCTTGACAAATCAGTGATGTTAACTTAAAATTGTAGTGGTCCAAGAGCGGTGTCTGTTGTGAATTCGGCTTCTGAAAAGTTAGGAGGAGCGATGGTGGGATTGGTGGCTGCAACAGCTGTGGTTCCCGATGAGGTACAAGATATTCAAGAGATATTGCAGAGATGGAGTGATATAGAGAAAATGGATTTGATTATAAGGCTTGGGGTTTTTTTTTTTTTTTTTTTTTTTTTTTTTTTTACTAGAATTTGAACTCCTGGTTATCTCAGATATGTAATACTTAAGATTCTGTGTTATTTATATTTTCTTAAAAATAGAGTAGTGAAAGAGAGTTGGGAGGTCTAGATGTAGGGTAGATGTTGTGGAATTGGTATTGCTGTGATGTTCTAATTTCGTATGATTGATGAAGATCAAATACTTTAGATTATAGTCGGATTTATAGTCGGATTTATAACCTGGGATTAGATTAGTCGGATTTTGTTAACAGGTCCCTTAACAGGTCTTAACAGGTGCACCTGTTAATTTTCGTGTCGTGTTCGTATTTGAGAAAAATGACACGATTAGTTAACAGGTCGTGTTCGTGTTTGATCTTAACAGGTTCGTGTCTTAATAGGTTCGTGTGACCTGTTATGCTAGCCCTAGTTTTTATCTCGTTGGATCATATAAATGCGGTACATCAGATCGGATAAGAATCACGATATAACCCATTGACAAGTTTAATGTAATTTGAGTATCATTAGTGTATCACAAGGAGTTTATGGACCTACCTGAAGTTGTTGCCTTTATTCGAGATATTATGGGTCTGAAATTGTTTTTTATTATTATTATTATTATTATTATTATTATTATTATTATTATTATTATTTCTCTCTCTACCATTTGTTATTAACTATGTCATCTTCTTGCCGGCAATATATGACGCGTCATTGCTGGCAACGTATGACACGTCATTATTGGTAATAGATGCAATTTTGAAGCATCTTCATCCTTGCTGTCAACATATGACGTGTCATTGCTTACTACACTTACCTCACATGACGCGTTGAAGTTGCAATTTGGGAGAACTCGGTCTTCTGGACGACCGAGTTGTAGAAGTTGTTGTTGTTGTGTGTGATATTTTGGTTTTTTTTTTTATAGTAAGTGGGGTATGTTTTGATGGTAAATGTGAAGGTGATTGTTTAGCGAGAAAGTGACATGACGTTAAAATGACGATGGTGAAGTAGGTTGTGATGACTCCTTATCATCACTAATCTAATGCTTATCTTCATATGTTTAGATAAAATAATAAGTTTGCGATGATGCGTAGATACATGAGTGCTTATTTAAAATAATTAAACTTAAAATTTATCTCTGTAATATCATAGTTAACACAAAAGTTCAGTATTATTTTTTGCACCTTATAATTAATTATTTAAAAGTGTTTGGAATGATTTGTAATGGTTTCTCCACCGAATAATTTATATTGAGTAGTAGACGCCCTTTTTATGTTCATTTTATATGGATATTACTAGTATATATTACTCACTCCGTCGCTAAATAAGTGTCTATTTTGACATTTTACAGTCTTTCTTGTTTAACTTTAACTTTTAATATTTTTGTTTGTTTTATATACTACTTGATGCAAAATATATTAATGGATTGGGTTTTAAATGTATTTTCATTAATATAATTTTCATCGAATATTATATAACACAAACAAAAATATTTAAAGTCAAATTTGAACAACAAATATTACAAAAAGTCAAATTCAACATTTATTTAAGGACAAGGGGAATAGAAGTAATAGCGGGCGACCCTTCGATCAGTTCCATTCGAATAGTTGAAAAGGGGTAAGCTCGGTAGGCAACTCTTAGCAACATCCATTTATGCTATTATTGAACTTAATTAAGTAAGTAATTATTAAAAATTAACACCAAGTTTCAATTTCACTTAATTACTTACACTTAATTTTTATGCGTCATGGTATTTAAGGAGATGGTGCTATGCGATTTATAAACGTTTTTTGGATCATGTCGACAAGTGTCTTTATTGTTTACGATGTAGGCCGCACGGATCTTTTCCATGACATGTATTTGATGTGAAGATTTGGGTCCCAATTCGAACATTAATATTTGCGAAGTCGTGTTCAGTTAAGAACGTTATAAATTATCTCAAATCCACATTTGACCAAGCAGATTAAATATTTGGATTGATGCAATGTCCGAACATATCCTATACAATAATTCAACATATAAATATGAAATATAGTTGAATGAAATAACAACCGAGATAGACAGGATGACTCAAATAATTCAAAATGTCACATATGTAGGTCCCTAACTCAAATCGGTGTCAACTGGTACATACTTTTAAAAACAACTAACCACTTAGAACTAGCCACGTCAACCCCATTAACCCAACACTCCCTACAAGTACATGTAACTTTTATGTTTCAAACTTGTTAGACTTTGAGAACTTCTTTTCATTTCATCGTTTGCATGCAACAGATTTGCAATGGAAAGATATGAGCTATTGAAAGACATAGGTTCTGGGAATTTTGGGGTAGCAAAGCTTGTTAAAGAAAAGGTCTCTGGTGACCTTTTTGCTGTTAAGTATATTGACAGAGGTCAAAAGGTCTCGTAATTTTTCTCTCAATTAATTTTTTTCTTTTCTTTTTGTGTTCTTTTTGTGGGGTTTCTTATATTGGTTTTAGTTCATTTGCATGTTTTCATTTTATAAAAAGGAAAATAAGTCATGTAGACAAACACAAGCTAGTAAATTGATAATGAATATTTTCGCAGATTGATGAACATGTCGAAAGAGAGATTCTGAACCATAGATCACTAAATCACCCTAACATCATTCGTTTCAAGGAGGTGAGTTTCAATACTCATTTTGAGTTTTGTTTGTCGTGCTATTCATTTGCTTGTTATTGGGTAATTAACGAATGAAGTAAGGAATTATTGTAAATTGGTTAATTTCTAGATTTGACTTTATACTTCTAAAGTCAACACTTCGTTTTGGGTTGTACTGATTGATCTGCAGGTGTTACTAACGGAGACTCATCTGGCCATAGTCATGGAGTATGCAAATGGTGGCGAGCTTTTCGAAAGAATTTGTACTGCTGGTAGATTCAGTGAAGATGAGGTAATTAATAAGATGACTTTCATACTTTATCAATTTTTATCCGTTGTGTAGATTTCTTGAAAATATTTATTTACTGTGTGTTTACGAGCCTTCTTGAAATCGAGTTAGCTTATAATGTTCTCTTGTTCAGGCAAGATTTTACTTCCGGCAACTCATTTCAGGAGTCAGTTACTGCCATTCAATGGTGTTCTTTTTTTTTTTTTTTTTTTTTTTTTTTTTTTTTATTGTTAGTTTTTTTTGTTCTCAACTGACAAACATGAAAAACAAAAGTGAAAATTCCGACATTAAATCAGTCGCTCAACTTATATACCTTTTGTAGACCAAAAAAAGTGCTATTTCCCAACTAGACCGAGTGACTTGTGACTTTTTTACTTTTAATAAGAAGTCGCTTGGCGACTTCTTATTAAAAGTAAAAAAGTTGCAAGTCGTTCGGTCTAGTTGGGGAATAACACTTTTTTTTTGTCAACAAAAGGTATAAAAGTTGAGCGACTGGTCTAATGTCGGAATTTTCTCAAAACAAAAACACTTAACAATCTCTATACACCATGTTTGTTGGTTCAGCAAATTTGTCATAGAGATTTGAAGCTTGAGAACACACTCTTGGATGAAGGCACGGCGACCCGTCTTAAAATATGTGATTTTGGATATTCTAAGGTAAGAGAATCCATTGAATATATGTTTTATGTAGCAAAATGTTGTATACACATACAATTTAAAGTAACCTTAAATTTACATGGGGTTTAGTCGTCGGTGCTGCATTCCCAACCGAAATCAACAGTTGGGACTCCTGCTTATATTGCACCAGAAGTATTGTCGAAAAAGGAGTATGATGGCAAGGTGAGGCTATAGCTTTATTACTTTATTGTTTTTAAACGTTTCATATTTTTTGAAAAATGTAAATTGCTTCATGAATGTTGACCTTATGTGGTTCTGCTGGTGAGCTACAAACAATCATATGTTTAGATTGCAGATGTTTGGTCTTGTGGGGTAACATTATATGTGATGTTAGTCGGTGCATATCCTTTTGAAGATCCGGATGATCCAAGAAACTTTAGAAAAACCCTCACCGTGAGTCAAATCTTCCCAATAATATATGATATAAAATTTTACATTCCTTTCAATGAAGTTCTTTACATGTGGGTATTTAATTTTATTAAGAAAAGTTTGCATATATAAACTTTTTAATGTCTTATTTGCTTGGCCAGCGGATACTAGGTGTGCAATACTCTATTCCGGACTATGTTCGAGTTTCCATGGACTGCAAACATCTTCTATCTCGCATATTCGTAGATAACCCTGAAAAGGTACATATGCTCTGCATTTATATTGGCTAGGTTTGCCTCGATTAAACGGTTAGGGCTTAATATATGTAAATGCCGGAGGAATTGCGTTTGTTTTTTACGTAAATCTTTTGAACTAATATTAAGAAAAAAAAAAAAAAAAAAAAAACTATTTCATTTAATTTTAATTTTTCAAATTGGACACATTGAATTAATAGACCATGGAGGAGGTAAAACGGGCAGGGCAGGTGGGTCTAGGTAACGGGTCAAACGAGTTTAGGTCTAAATTGGCATGGGCAAATACGGGCTACTTGAATTACAGGCTAAACCTGTAGAGGTCAAACGACTCGGGTTAGAACATGCTCGAGTCAAAACGCTGGGAAAAAGGTTTTTTTTTTTCTTTTCAAAACAACACATAGATATTCATTTAGAACAACTAAATGTTAAGAAAGAAATATCACTTTTCTTTTCTTTTTTTGGAAATGTAACATTTAACGAATTGCAAGAAAGAAATATAAACATGAGAAAGTGGAATTAAAGAGAAGAGAATTAGCAAAGAAAATGGTTACCTCATTGAATAGAACAAATTTCTCTTGGTATTTTAGTTCCACTCCTCTTTTCACCCCAAAGCTACCAAATTAACATAGAAGTCAGGCCTAATTTGTCGATAATTCTCTAATTTGTGTCGGAAACCACCCAAATATTGGGATTCGGGTGTGAATTAGCGACTCTAATTAGATACATTTCTAACGACTCGCAATAAATTTGATCTGTTGTTGTATTTTAGCTTACCTGGCCCATTTAGGATCACAATAACCAAACTTAACTCATGTAACAAATGAAGTTGCCACTCTAGTAACAAACGTTTTATTCTTTAAGCAGAGAATTACGATTCCGGAGATAAAAAAGCATCCATGGTTCGTGAAGAATACGCCAGCTGATGACATAACAGAAGACGAGGAGTCTTGTATAAAAATCGAGAAAGTGAATAAACCGTCGCAAAGCATAGAAGAAATAATATCAATAATCCAAGAGGCAAGCAAAGGTGTAATCGGTGACAAACAAGATGGACAATTTGTTGGAGGTGGTAGCATGGACCTTGATGATGACATTGACACTGATGATGAACTTGAAGATGATGTGGATTCAAGTGAGGATTTTGTTTGTGCAATGTAACATGTTTTGGTACTGCACACACAACCTAAACAAACCATCTTTGAGTTTGTGATTCCTCAAGGTGTAATGATTAAACGTAGAGTAGCTGATTGGTTTTTACCAACAGAAAATGTGAAATATTATTTAGAGATGTTTGGATAAATGTTTTAAAATTATAATTGTTGTATATCAAACACCATTAATACTCTTTTTCCCTTTAAGTTTAACACTTATTTAAATTAATAAATTGGCATTATGAAATACAACATGTATTTAATTAGTAAAAGAGAGCAAAAGTCACTAAAAAAAAACTCAAAATGGTAAACGGTTAAGTTTACAATATAATTTGTCTTATATCACACGTTAATGGGTGTTTGATTACCTCGAGTATTTGCAAAAGGAGTTTGAGGAATGATTGGTTTAACAACATTATTTGACAAAACTCCATTGTTCCTCAGAGATCTGGCGCGCTGTCGGCGCGTCACCCAGCGCGTCAGGCTGGGAAATTTTTGGAGTTTCGTTTTTTCTTTCTTTTACAAACACTATTAGTTTGGTTTGACTTTCGGAAGTGGTTTTCACATGTTTTGAAAATCCAATACCTTCTTTATCTTGGGACACTTTTTGACGACTTAACATATCGTCCAAATCATTACTACTCTTCTTATATTTTGAAAAACTTAGAGACTCCTTTTGAAGTTTAGATACTTTATCATTCAAAGAGTTAACCTCAAGTGTGAGTGCCTCACATCTTTTACATGGTTCAATCACCTCTTTGCGATGATTTAGTATCTTTACTTCTCTTTCGAGTCCATAAACCTTCTCATTGAGTTTAGCACGCTCTTGTTCAAGAGAGCATTTTTCCTTAACAATATTTTCAAAGGTTTTCATAAAATCCTCATTAAATTTAACTAGTTCCTCATTTTCCTTTTGCAATTTATTTATATTTAAATTATTATTGGAAGTAGAAGAGTTTTGAGGTACCTCTAGCTTTTCTAGTGCCATGAGACAAGTAGCTTCCTTACTCGGTTGATCTTCATCTTCACTATCACTCCAAGCTCCACCGATGAATGCTTTGTTCTCTTTGGGCTTCGGACAATCACTTATGAAGTGACTTTTGTCACCACAATTATAGCATCCGCGTTCACGCCTAAAGCTTTCGCCAACCTTGTTATCAAAACCTCGACCTCTTCCAAACTTGTTCCTTCCATCATTAGCTCGGTTACCAAACCGGTTACCACGCCTAAAGTTACCACCTCTTCCTAAGGAACTTTCTAAAATTCTTAGCTATTAAGTTGAACTCTTCATCATCTTCATCGCTTTCTTCACCACTTTCTTCTTGACTATCGCTATCGTCACTCGCTTGATTCTTAGCGACTTTATCTTTGAGGGCCAAAGACTTCACCTTCTCCTTTTTGTCTTTGGAAGCAACCTTGTCATTTTTAAGGATCATTTCATACACCTTGAGGTTGCTGATTAGCTCAAGTGGAAGTTCCGCCAATTTCTTGGCTTCTTCAATAGTCGTCACCTTCGGCCGCCACTTCATCGGAAGAGCTCGAAGAAACTTCCTTACATGGTTTTTGTTGTTATAGCTTGGATCTAAAGCCGTTGGGCTTGTGATGATAGCTTTGAACTGAGCATAACCATTATCAATGGTTTCTTCATCCGAGATCGAGAATTTCTCATATTGTTGGATGAGTAAGTCGATCTTGCAATCTTTGACTTGTGAGTTCTCTTGATGGGTAATGATGAGCGTGTGCCAAATCTCCTTGGCGGTCTTGCAAGTATAAACCCTTTCGAACTCCCTTCGAGGTAGGGCATTGCGGATTGTCATCTTGGCTGTATCATTTTTGCCAAGCTTCTACTTCTCATCATCTTTCAACTCCAAGTATGGCTTTTCAACCATCAACTTTGTTTCGGGATCTTGCATCATGAAGACAAAGTTGCTATTTTGGATGATCTCCCACAAGTCAATATCTTTAGACCTAACATAGGTGTCAAACCGGGTTTTCCAAAAGCAAAACCCATCGGATTCTAGCAAAGATGGTCTTTGCATAGAACACCCATCAACATAGTTTTCTTGAGCCATGGATCTATACTCAACTTTTCTAAAAATTTTGTTTGGTATTTTAAATTTTTGAAAAAGAAGTTTTTGACTTAAAACGACTTCTCGGGAAGGTTTTAATGCTCAAAAACTTGAGTATACCGCTCTGATACCAATTGTAGAACCTTAGAGGGGGTGAATACCGTCTCTTCGGCTTTTTGGGTGTTTAAAAACTTTAAGCCTCAAAGAATACCAAGTGGTTTATGCAACAACAACCGCTAACACAATCACAACCAAAGTATATAAAGCGAGTAAATGACACCACGATATATACTGGTTCGAGATGGGGGGTTTATACCATCCGTACGTCCAGTTGCGAATCCACGACACTATACTAATCACTAAGTATAATCCTTTTGGTGGACTATAAACCATTACAACTTCACTCCAACGATATGCACAAAGATCGGTGCTCACTAAGAAGAGCTACTCCCCAACGGTATTCCGCCCTCGGAAACCACCCTCAAGGACTCATGATTCGACTTAACCACAAAGACCAATAAGACCAAAAAGACTTCCCACCGGAAGTATCAAACCCCAACTAGATCCCCAATGATCTAGGCTTGGTCACCTCGACACAAGACTTCCCTTACAACCAAATCGAATGAATAAAATGTTTAATTGTTCAATCAAGTCCTAACCTAACCTTGAGACTCAATTCTATTAGAAAGGGTATAGATAAGAAGACCCTCGACACAATCACAAGAGTGGATTGGGTTCTTGTGATTCTTCCCTTGCAAGGAATGTGTTCTTTCAAATGATGTTATGTGATAGATTAAGAACAAAAGAGAGAATTAGAGGACTGAGAGAAGAGAAATTAGAGAGAAAGAAATAATGGCAAGGGGTGAGGAGTACAAGAGGCAAGGGTGAGTATTTATAGGCCAAAACCCAAAAGTGAGAAAAATTTACCGAGGCCGGTGCGTTGATGGCGTATTGGAGCGCCAGGCTACCTGGAAGTTTTTCTCATTTGGGTATTGGTCTTTTAAATACCCAACCTTGCTAAACCTCCAATTATACTTCACACATTTAGACCTTATCATTATTCATCCCCAAGGTCTACCAACTCAAATAGCCAATTTGTAAAAATGATTTGTTAAGTGTTTAAGTAAAACCAATTATCAAAGAGAGAAAGGTAGAAGGGATAATTGGATAAGGATAGTTTGGGTATTCCTCACATGGCATAGAAAAGAGAGAAAGAATATGCCATAGGATATTCCTTTGCTTGGAAAGGAAGTGTGTATGTTAGAGATAGAGAGAGGGAAGAATTTGAAATTCAGTGAGAGGGAAGTGAGAGAGTGAGGTTGGGTTGAAAAGGAACCATAGTTGAGTTAGATGAGAGAGCATGGTTAAGAGAAATGAATATCCAAGGGAATATGATTTGCTTGGTGAGAAAGGGGAGATGAAGGGTTGAGATGAATTTAGGTGAGTTGGAATGATGTGATGGGGAGGAGCCTTGGTTTGGATTTCAAATTTGAATTTGAATGTGAGAGAGGAGAGTGAGGAGATAAGGTTGTGATGAGTTGGATTGGATGTGATGGGGAGCCTAAGAGAGGATTCAAATTTAAAATACCCTTGTGATGAAATGAGTTGGCTAGTGTGTGAGGGAAGGAAAGGGTTGTGAGGGAAGTGTGTGAAATTTGAATTTGAAGTGAGGATGAGAGTGTAAGAGGGTGAGTTGATGTTGATAAGATGGGGAGCCTATGTCTTTGGATTTAAATTTGAAATTTCTCATGTGCTTGAAATGAGAAGGTGTGAGTTAGAAGGATAAGGTGGTTTGTGAGGAAGGTTTATTTGTATTTGAAATAAAGGGTTGTATGAAGAAGATGATGATGTGGTGAAATCCTAGTGGTTGGATTGGAATGTGGTAAAGAGATTGTTTGGAAGATATGGTGTGGGAATGTAGGGGACAAGAAGTACAAGAAAGTACAAGAAATATTAGGGAATGTTGGGAATAAGATTTGGGAGGAATTTGAAATGGTTGGAGGCCAACATACATTTTCGTGTGTGTTTTATTGATAAGGAAAATGATAAGCTTACACACTAAGCATCAACATCCTAGTGAAGTCTAGGAGGGTATATATAGGCCAACATACACATGACTTTACATAATTGATGGTTTCAGTCCATGTGTTTGTACCTTACAATATAACTATTGTAATACCGAATACATTGTCACATTTTCGTGTTTGGAGCATTGCTAACAATCTTCCTCCAATGGGACGACATAAGGGATTACTTACAACATTTCCTACAAGTACAAACATAAGTAAAATAAAGTCTTTATAAGCTCTTCAAATGCTGAGGATGAGTGCAGTTGACGCTCTTTGTCTTCATCTTGTACCTCGGCTTGAAACTTTTCTTCACTTGTAGGCAAATGATGTAATATGTATGAGTTGGATTAACTTCCCCCCAAAACTTTGATGTAGTTAACATGTCTTCTAACTTTTGAAGTTTTAAGTGCGCAGCGGAATTTATAGACAACACAGTAAACCACACCAAGCAAATCTGATTAGTCACTTAATCACAATTATACTCAATGCGGAAACTCCGTTCGGGGGTAACATGCAAGAAATCAGCAAGATCTTCTCACGTATGTAAGCTACTTCACACTTCACAACCCGCGAAAGTTGAAACGATAACACCAAAATACAAAACTATACCACTGATCATCTCTGCGGACGTCTCTCCGGCAGTCATAACATTTAAAGCTCGATCACGTGAACCTGTTGTGCGTCCCCGATGTGCACATTTCTTCCCCTTGATTGCAGATACTCGTGAAAAAAGAGTGCTTTCGCAAAGAAGTCGAAAAAAGTACAAAGAACATCCACTCTCTTTCCCCACGATGTCTTCGATAATGGTTTTTCTTCCCGATCTTGTCAAAAATGTATCCCCGTGATAATTTGTAATAACCAAAATACCACTCTTTTTGCCAAATGAATTACCAAAAATCTTACAATGTATTAAAAATACATTTGATACTAATAACCTTTTTAGCCCAAAATTTTGATATAACCCAATCCATTAGTTGTATTAACCATTCAGTCCAAAAAAATTAATGATAAACTCGTTCAGCCCAAGAAACGGATAACAAAAACCAAACATATACAACCGGTTATATACCAAACCCAAGTCTAATTTCATATAACATGTCAGCCCAAAAAAATAGTCCGGATCCAATCCATCCTACACAAACCGGTATATGTTATAATATTTATAACACATTAACACCCTAATAACTCTCAACCCTAATCACACATTATCATCCGCCCCTCTCCTATCATTTTCCACTCACCTAACTTTTCATCTCAAATCTCATCCTCTCATCTAACCATAACAAAACATAAGAAATCGATTGAGAATATCTTATAATCGAACATACAAACATAAATGCTACCTAACCTGATAGGATCTAAACACACTCCTTGTGTTGAAGATACTTTGAGTTAATATTAACTATCACGCGGAATTTACTAGCTAATACATAGAAGATATTGTTTGTGTGATGAATGAATGTAACAGTGAATGAACAATGTATGAACACAAGTGTTTAATCAACCAAATAGCTTCAATATTATTATTATTATAATACGAGTGATCTTCGACTATCACTAGGGTTTAACAACCATGAAGCTTTCACAATAATACGCATATGAGAGATACTGAAAACCTAACTTAGGATCTTCTTTTATAACAGAAGAAGTCCTTTACAAGTAAACTAATATTCGTATAACTCTATAATTATAAGATATACAGAATATCTATTCTATATATATATATATATATATATATATATATATATATATATATATATATATATATATATATATATATATATATATATATTATATATATATATATATATATATATATATATATATATATATATATATATACATATCTTTACGCGCCTTCAACTCTGTCTTCATCTCATAATTAGTACTAACCATCTGTACTAGCAGTACTAACTGACTTAGTACTGTTAGTGTTAATCTTCAGCAGTTGTAACTTTGACCTGACAGTACTAACTGTTGGTTTAATTCCCAACAATCCTCCCCTAAACTTATGATTTCTCCACAATTCATAGGTTTCTCGAATTAAACTCCAACATAGATGATGGGGGGGGGGCATTCTTTAAAACACATATCTTCAATTTTGAATCACATCAGTATTTTCTTCACATTCAAGCTTTGAAGAAACCATAACAGCAAGCACTCCAGTACTTAAATTCATTATTCTTTGATTTTGGCTTGATACTGATTCTTCACAAAGAATATTCTCTGAAGCTGCACTGTATGAACCTCTAGCAACTTCTCTTGATCCGCTCTGTATTCCTCCCCTGAGTCACATAATCATCTTAACAGCAACTGAACAAACTTGAATTCCTCCCCTGTTTGGAAGAATCCTCACCATCACTTGAATATGAACTTATGACTTTTGAGCTCAGCTTCCAATATGACAATATTTTCAGACAATTTATACAAGTTACCATCAATTCATTTAGTTTCAAACTGCTCTCATCACTTCCAGGTGTGTGACCTCCTAAGAGAGGTGAATCATAGAGTATAAACACAGTTTCAAAGCTAGTTTGAACTAGCAGTACAAATTGTTTAGCAAAAAATTTCAAGAGCAGTATAAACTCAATGTGGACTTGAAAACATTTGTGCCCACTTATAGTTTTTAGCAAACTATCAGCTATCAACGGATTTGATGTGTCTTTACCAAGAGCCATTTGCTTTGGACTAGCCAACTCTTCACTGTGAGATATGGTGAGTTGATAACCATATAGTTTTTGGTAAACTATCAACCATAAACGGATTTGAGAAGTCTTTACCAGAAACCGTTTGCTCTGGACTAGTTGGTTCTTGATGTGGGTTAGACATGGTGAACCAATTACCATTTGTTGTGTGCTAAGATCACACACTTTAAGTTCCAAAGCACCATACTTTCCAAAGCATAAGACACTTAATTCACATACTCCAAGGAATTTGCTTATTCAAGCTGCAATTGTTAGTCCAAAACCAAAGAAAACACAAGACAAAGTATTTCCTTTTTGACAGTTATCAAAAGTGACTAACATGTTTATATAAGCAGTACCAAAATTGAACAGACATTACAAACCATACATAGCAGACACAACTAACAGTACAAAATCCTTTAATACCAAAAACACTTAGGCATTGAACTTTTAAGGGTTAAGCATTCCAATACCTGTAACCAAGGACTGAAACCTCCCCACATCAAAACCTTTAGTTAATAAGTCAGCAAAGTTGTCATCAGTATGAATTTTGACAACTTGAACTAACTTCTTTTCATGACAATCTCTTATAAAGTGATGTCTAATTTCAATGTGTTTAGTTTTTGCATGTTGAACTGGATTTTTAATTATACACATTGTACTGCTATTGTCTATGAAAATGATTGTGTTCAAGAAATTATACCCATAATCAAATAACTGACTCTGAATCCAATGAACTTGAGCACAACAACTAGCAGCAGCCACATATTCAGCTTCAGTTGTAGAAGTGGCCACCATAGTTTGCTTTTTGCACTGCCATGAGATAAGTCTGCATCCCAGAAACTAACAACCACCAGTTGTAGACTTTCTATCCATACTAGCACCAGCATAATCACTGTCTGAATATGCTACCAAATCAAATGGAGACTCTTTAGGATACCATAGACCTAAGTTTAGGTTGACCTTTAAGATACCTAAAGATTCTCTTCATTGCTGTCAAATGAGGCACCTTGGGAGTGACTTGAAATCTTGCACAAGCACATACTACAAACATAATATTAGGTCTGGTTGATGTAAGATACATCAAAGAACCAATCATAGACCTGTATGTGTGTACATCCACTGCTTCACCACTTTGATCTTTCAAAAGCAAATGTGTCTCCTTATCAGCAGGTGTGCTAGCAACTTTAGCATCTGTAAATTGAAACTTCCTCAATATTTCGGCTACATATTTATCTTGGGAGATAAATATGCCTTCTGGTTTCTGTTGTACTTGTAGTCCCAAAAAGAAAGTAAGCTCACCGATAGAGCTCATCTGAAACTGATCCTTCATTAGCTTTTCAAACTCTTTGCACATCTCCTTCTTGGTAGAACCAAAGATGATATCATCCACATATACTGTAACCAATAAAATATCACCCTTGTTCTTTTTGATAAAAAGAGTCTGATCAATCTTTCCCCTATGGAACCCATTCTTCAATAGATAAGTAGCCAGAGTTCCATACCAAGTTCTTGGAGCTTGATGTAAGCCATAGAGAGCTTTCACCACCTTGTATACTTTTTCAGGATGATATGGGTCAATAAAACCTGGAGGTTGAGAAACATATACCTCCTCATCAATTGTACCATATAGAAAGGCACTCTTCACATCCATCTAGTATACCATGAAACCCATAAATGAGGCATAAGCTAGAAAAATCCTTATTGCTTCAATCCTGGCAACAGGTGCAAAAACTTCCTCATAATCTATTCCCTCTTCCTGAGTATAGCCTTGAGCCACAAGCCTTGCTTTGTTCTTTATCAATATACCTCTTTCATCTTTCTTATTTCTGAATACCCACTTAGTACAAATAACCCTCATGCCCTTTGGCAAATCAACTAAGACCCATACCTTCTGAATCTTGAATTGAAGCAGTTCTTCTTGCATTGCTTCAACCCAACTTGAGTCCTCCAATGCCTTAAGCACATTCTTTAGTTCTATTTATGATAGGAAACACACAAACAAACATTTATTTTCATTTTCATGGTGTTTTTCTTCATACACAACACTGAGAAAACCATGATGATCTGGATCTTGTGTCTGTCTTCTAGTCTTTACACCAGATTGTACATCTCCAATCACATTATTAAGTGGATGATTCTTGTGAACTGTAGTTTGAGGAGCAGAAGGAATTTCATAGTTGATAGGCACATTGGGCAAACCAGCTCCAAACAGATCAAAAGAATCAATTTGTGGAGTAGTAGTATGACTTGAACCAGCAGTAGGATTATTTTTCCTAGCAGAAGAATCTTCTGGCTCAGCAGTACTAACTTCATTTGTACTGCTTTCAGGAACTTCTGTTTCTTTACCATCTTGTCCATTGTTTTCACCATCATTCTTCTCTTCATCAGCATCACTTGATGATGGAACATCATCATTCTTTGAAGAAGAATCATACAATGAACTGTCTTCCAAAATAGGCATCAAGATATGATCTTCATCAGAATCTTCTGAACCTGCATTATCATTAGTATTTGTACCTGTAACAGGCACATAATTCATAGATTCTGAAAGCCCATCAATATCAAAAATCCAATCTGGACCACTAGCTGCAACATTTGGTATATTCTCTTGAAACTCAATGTGCAGATTTTCCTCTACATGTCTAGTGCTCTTATTATACACCCTGAAAGCTTTACTATGCAAAGAATAACCAACAAAGAAACCCTCATCAGATTTCCCATCAAACTTTCCTAATTGGTCTTTGGTATTGAGAATAGTGACATGGCAACCAAAAGGTCTCATAAAGCTTAAGGCAGGGGTTCTACCTCTGAAAAGTTCATAAGCAATCTTATTATGAGGTTGCACCACTAAAACCCTGTTCTGAACATAACAAGCATTACTAACTGCTTCAGCCCAAAATGAAATAGATAACTTAGAGTCAGCTAACATTGTCCTAGCAGCCTCTATTAGTGTCCTATTCTTTCTTTCAGCTACTCCATTTTGCTGTGGGGTTCTAGCTACACTAAATTCTCTTTTAATACCCTTTTCTTTGCAAAACTCATCCATAACTCTGTTTTTAAATTCTGTCCCATTATCACATCTGATTATTTTTACCTTCTTATCAGCTAGGTTTTCTACCTCAATAATAAAGGACTTAAGGACTCAAAAAGAAAACCCATGTAAACCTTGAATAATCATCAGTAATGACAAGACAATATCTTTTATGATTCAAGCTATTAACAGAAGTAGAACCAAACAAGTCCATGTGAAGTATGTATAAAGCTTGATTATTAGAGTTATGAACCTTGGGCTTACAAGAGGCTCTGTGTTGTTTACCCTTAAGGCAAGAAACACATGTTTGGTCATTTTGAAAAATCTTATTAGGTAAACCTCTTACCAAACCATATTTAGCAATCTTATTAATGGTTTTGAAATTAACATGACCAAGCCTTCTATGCCACAACATTGACTCATCCAATGTGGCTTTTGCAACAAGGCAAGTAAGACCTTCTTTGGGAACAAGTTTATTCATCTCAACACTGTATGTGTTACCCTTTCTGGGGATTTTAAGCAATACTTGACTTTCATCAGGTAGCTTAAAGTCAGGAGAAAGAATAAGACAGTCAGTATCAGTAAATAAGACCTTGTTCTATTTGTCACAAATTTGTGACACACTAAAAAGGTTGTACTTAAGCTCTGGTACAAAATACACATTTTCAAAGTCAAGATTACCAGTTTTAATAATACCTTTACCAGTAATCTTGCCACCAACACCACCTCCAAAGATAACAGGTCCTCCATCCAGAGGTGTAAAGTCTGAAAGGTATGACATGTTACCAGTCATGTGCCTTGAACATCCACTATCTAAGTACCCTCTATCTTCTCTATCTTTTGTTGGATGTTCCTGCACACAAAATAAAGAATTTAGTTCCTTTTGGGGACCCAAGCCATTACTGACTTGGATCTGCCTCGTGCATCAATATAATTATATCCTATTGAAAGTCATTGATGCACCATTGTTTGGTAGGTTTCCATACCCAACGTGCTGAGGCCTTCACAGCATTGCACCATTGACCCTTAACAACATTCATATGTCTAGCAGTAGAAATTGTTGGCCTAGCAGTAGGAACTGCTGGCCTAGCAGTAGGAACAGCTGGCTTAGCATGTTTGACATTAGGCATCAACTTTTGATTATACAAAGGTGTTTTCTTGAAAAAGGGCCTGTTAACTATTTGTGCATGATTGTAATGATTTGAAAATGGTTTTGCACTTGAAACAGTTTGTTTGTTATTAAACCACTTGTTTTGTCTAGCAGTAGAAACTGATTTGATGTCAGACTTTAACATGACTGCTCTGGGTGTCATCTTATGATTTACATTAGGGTTAGTCAATTTAGTAGGACTGTTTTGATTCACACTAGCATTGGTATTCCCATACACCCTTGAATTCCCAAAAACCTTCTTTTTCCATGGGTTTGAGTCACAATATGCAGCCAAATGATTAAAATTACCACACACAAAACATACTTTATTCTGCATAACAAACTCGTCACCAAGTTGTTGAGATTTTAAGTTATTCCAGTTCCTTTGATTGCCCCTAGGAACTGAAGATCTATTTGTAGACCTATACATCTCAGCATATCTAACAGTATTCCTAACTGGTTTTATATTTTCATTTTTAACCACTTTAGGAACATTTTTCACCTCTAACTTAACAACATCAGGTTTAACCTTAACTTAATCATCCTTATCTTCAGATGTCCAATCCTCTATGGTTGGAGCATCTGAGTTCCTACCAGAGGACACCTTATCCTCAGAAAGTGATGTATCACTTGCACTCACAAAAGAATCCTCAGCCTTAACAAATTTAGTAGGACTCTCATTGGTTTTAGGACCATATCCAGGAAATTCAATATCCTTAAATTCCTCTAAGCCTGTATGAGCTAAGTCAATTCCTGGAGGTACAAACATTCCTCTATTGGGGGGTGCAACTGACTTATATCCTAGACATGATTTTGCTTTATGAACCACTTGACTCTCTATTAATTTCTGAACTCCTTTTAATGTATATTCAAGAGTGTCAACACTTAACTGTATGTTTTCCTTTTCTTTCTTAAGCTTTTCTAGTTCATACTTAAGCCCACTCATCTTATCATCTCTAAGTTGCAAATCTCTTTTTAAGACAGCTATACCATCAGTAAAGTTTGATTCATTCTTTCTATAAAAAGTGAGTTGCACTTCTAAAACAGCTATTCCTCTTTTATGATTTGAAAGACTAAAGTTTACTTCATTAAATTATGTCCTAAGATTATCATATTGTTTCTTAAGAGACTCATATTCTTTCAAAGCAGGACAAGAATTAGAACACTTTTTAACCTCATGTACCTTTGATTCAGAGAAGGCCATTAATCCCAAGTTGGCTAGTTCCTCCTCTTCTTCCATGAAGCTCCAGTCAAAGCCAGCTCCATCAATAGCTACCATTGCCTTGGAAGAAGTCTCTTCCACATTCACTGTTCTCCTGTTTCCCTGCTGACTCTTATACCCTCTAGCCTTGTTGTCCTGTTGTCTGGGGCTTCTACATTCTCTGGCAAAATGTCCCATCTTGTGACAATTATAACATTCCACCTTGGATTTGTCATAGCCAGCAACATCCCCTTCATTGAAAGTAAGCTTGTTTCCAGTCCTTTGAAAATACTTCTTTGCCCTAAAGCTTATCAAAGCCATTTGCCACTTCAAGTCCATAGCTTCCAAGTCATCTTCATGAATCTGAAGAAGGTCTTCATTGTAGATTTGAGACCCATTGGATTGCTCAGATACAAAGGCATAGATAGTTTCATCACTCAAGCTAGCAGTGCTAGTTTTTACACTAGCAGTACTAACTTTAGGGCTAGCAGTACAAACATCTGGATCATCCTTAGTACTGCTATTGCTTGGGGATGACGAAAATGCCATATTTTCAGACATAGAACTGGTGCTTCCTGCCTTTTTCACCTTTTGTTCAACAATCTTAAGATTGTTGTACAACTCATTGAGTGTCATCTTCTCCAGTTCAGGCTTGTTGCTCCAAACAACAACATGGGTGCTCCATTCAGCAGACAAACTATTGAGAAACTTTAAGTTTAGGTCTTCTTGTGGAATCACTATCTTCAAACCAGCAAGTTGACTCACAATTCTCTGTAGCCTATTAAAGATTTGATCAAGAGTTTCAGTGCTTGTGGCACTAAAACTCTTATAGCTCTGCTTCAGTAGTGTTCTTTGTGCCTTCTTAGTGGCTTCATTGCCACCAAACCTTTCTACAATTGCTGCAAAAAGTGTCTTTGCAGTCTTATAATGACTGAAGTTCAACACCTGATCATTGGGAATTGCCATGAGTAACAAACTATTGGCTTTGACATCATTCTTCTTCTTGATCCTCTCATCATTGGTGACTGGTTCAGTGTTGAGCTTAGTAGTTTTGGAACCATCAGCAAGTGTTTCTTCAGAAGTTGTTGGTTTAAAAGAATCACCATTGAGAATGATATCCCATAGTGCATAATCTTGTACCATGAAGTACTGCTCAATTATGAGCCTCCAGAGATCATATTCATTTTGTTTGAGCATTGGGAGTTTGGCAAGGATTGAGGTTAGAGGAGTTTCCATGTCCATCTTCCTTGTTGAAAGAGAAAAAGTACTTCTGGATTTTCTAATTCAAAGTATCAGAACCTGGCTCTGATACCACTTGATAGGATCTAAACACACTCCTTGTGTTGAAGATACTTTGAGTTAATATTAACTAGCACGCGGAATTTACTAGCTAATACTTAGAAGATATTGTTTGTGTGATGAATTAATGTAACAGTGAATGAACAATGTATGAACACAAGTGTTTAATCAACCAAATAGCTTCAATGTTATTATTATAATACGAGTGATCTTCGACTATCACTAGGGTTTAACAACCTTGAAGCTTTCACAATAATACGTATATGAGAGATACTGAAAACCTAACCTAGGATCTTCTTTTATAACACAAGAAGTCCTTTACAAGTAAACTAATATTCGTATAACTCTATAATTATAAGATATACACAATATCTATTCTATATATATCTTTACGCGTCTTCAACTCTGTCTTCATTTCATAATCAGTACTAACCATCTGTACTAGCAGTCCTAACTGACTTAGTACTGTTAGTGTTAATCTTCAGCAGTTGTAACTTTGACCTGGCAGTACTAACTGTTGGTTTAATTCCCAACATAACCCAACTGTACTAGATCTTCGTGTTCATTTTCTGCACAGTCCTAATCAAGAAAGCGTATGTATGTCTTCAGGATCTGTGAGGGGTCTCGGGTAGGTTTCTTTATGGTTTATTTAGTTTGTTTTTGGTCTTAGAACGAAAGAAAGAAAAGAGATTAACAAAATTGTTATTATTCATATATATTTTTTTAATTAGGATAGAAACGAAGCTAAGCTTCGAAGAAGGATCGATGAGGATTTGTTTTCGTGTGTTTGACCTTTAATGGTTTGATGTTTCATTAAAGAACACAAAATAAATCTTAGATTTATTTGATTTTTCTCTTAAGTTTTCGGGTCTTGATTTATGTGATATGAGATGGATTGTGATAAGAGGAGAATGGGAATAGGTTAGTAGTGGAGTTAATTTTGATATGGGTTTAGGACTGGTTGGCTATGGTGACCTTCGTTCATCATCAGTCAGTCGTATAATTTTTCTTTATGGTTCAAAAGGACTAATGATGTTAGTGATAACTGAAGTCAACACACAAGAGTGTTTGGTATTTGGTTATTAGTCAAAGGTTATGACAGTGGTCAAGTAAGTCTCGCAACACGAGTTGCAAATTTGACAGAGTTTTCTTTCGCAAAATGGTGGGTAACAAGAATTTCGCAAGTCTGATGTCGCAAACTGACTTTCAAACTAGGTATCGTAAGTTTGCTGTCGCAACTGCTATCACAAGCTTGCTGTTGCAACCTGGCTATCGCAAAGTCGCTGTCGCAACAAAACCCTCAAATTTTGCGAGCAAAAATTTTTCATACCCATTTTCAACCTTTTTTTACCACAAAAATTCTTCACTGGTTTGGAGCAAAAGTCACAAAAAAGATGATATACAAAAAGCTGTTATCTTGGACTGAAAGAGACGCAAGAAACAGTTTATGCAAAACCATAAAAGCATAAGACACTTTTGACCATATTTTTTATATAAAAATACTTGTATACACTGTTACCAATATTAATGATAAAAAAAAAATCCGAGTACAAAAAGAATGGTAAAACCAGTATATAACAAGTTTCGAACCACAATAAATTCAACAAAGTAACTACCATAGCTCTGATACCACTTGTAGGATCGTGTTTTATGTTGATTATTGTGATTCGGGAGGTCGGGGATGATGGTAATAGAGTTTAGCCATTGTAGTGAGAGAAAGTAGAGAGAGAAAGTAAAGTGTGTGTTTTATTGATAAGGAAAATGATAAGCTTACACACTAAGCATTACCCTCCTAGTGAAGTATAGGAGAGTATATATAGGCCAACATACACATGACTTTACATAATTGATGGTTTTAGTCGATGTGTTTGTGCTTTACAATATAACTATTGTAATACTGAATATGTTGTCACATTTTCGTGTTAGGAGCATTCCTAACAGTACATGAGTGTATTGCTCAACATCGTCCCACTTTATAAACAAACATTTTTTTGCGCAGCATCTAACAGCAATACATGTGATGGTAAATGCTAGCCTAAGTTATGCGACTGAACAACATGTTTTGCATGCAACATTAGAAAGACAAAGTTATCGATATTTTGGGTGTATTAGGTTAGTTGCAAAATTCGAACGACCAATATGTTTTGCAAATAGCGTTGGAGATAGAGCATTTATCGATATTTTTAGGGGTATTTGGAGATCTGCACCTAAAGATTGCAAGATATGGCAATTCGTACGCAATATGTATTTTTAGGGGTATTTAGAAATTCGATGATGACGATCTTAAGATATAATCATTTGTAAGCGATAAATGGAGCAAAATATATTCTATTCCTTTTAGGAGTATTTAGAGACCCGCTGATAATGATTTCAAAATATAATCATTTGTATACGATAGATGGAGCAAGATATATTTGTGTTTTTATGCTTTTTTAGAATGAGATGTTAAATTCAAAGTGATTGGTTCTCTTTTGGACACTATGTATTTTGCAACACAAACTTATTTCTATATCTAAACTATATTTGTTTATTTTTCAGTTTATTAATGCATTTTTGGTATGTATTCAGATATGTATGTGAAGTTACATGTTAACTTCATGCTTTCAAATGAATCAAAAATTGTTTTACAAACCAATTAAAGAAACCCACAACATTGTAACATGTATAGCCTAAAAAAAACATGGCACTGGAGAAATCGAATATAACTTGAACTTGATTTGTTAATTTTGTTCGCCTATTATATTTTTTGGTGTCAAAATTTTATAAATATATGCCACACGAAAATTATCAGATGTTTATAGAGAAAAAAAAGGCTTCGCTGTAACACGTGGCAGCCTAATCTATCGTTTAAAATAATTAAACTTAAACTTTATCATTGTAATATCATAGTTAACACAAAACCCCAATATTACTTTTTAGCACCTTATAATGAATTATTAGAAAAGTATTTGGAAAATTTTGTATGTAATAGTTTCTTTAGTGAATAGTTTATGAGTTGTAGAGCCTGTCTGGTAGAGAGCTTTTTATAGATTTTAGGAATTGTAAGTTTTTAAAAGAGCTCTTACTAAAGACTAGCTTTGTTTTAAGGGCTAATGACTTAAATATATTAAGAGAAATTTTTTATCCAATGCACAGACCATTGTCTATGTTTGAAAAAAAATATATATTCAAATATAGACTGCTTGACTGCACGACCTTTTTTTTTTTGCTCGACTTCACTTTAATTTTTTGCTCGACTTCACTATAATTTTGCTCGAATCGACTATTGGAAAAAAAAAGTTGAACGTCTATAGGCCGGAAATCAACTTTCTTTTGGTTTATTTAAGTAATTAAACCTTGTTTGTTTTAATTATCAATCTCCTTACGATTAGATAAAATAAATAGATGAGTAAAGTCCAAAATATGTGGTTTGCCCATGAACACAATACATCCCTGTCAGATAAGTTGGCACATATACAACATCCGTTAATAAAAGTCAGCCACTATACATCCCTGAGGGCGAACGGTGCAATTATTTTTCCGTTATCTTCTAACGTGGATCTAACGCAAGAGAAAATATTTGCATCTTTAGCACTCAGAAATGTATAATATCTAACGTTTAATATTATTTTTATTTTTATTTTTATTTATTTATTTATATTATTTATTTTTTATTTTTACTATTTTTTATTTTTTATATTCTTTTATTTATTTTTTTATATTTTATATTTTTATTTTTTTGTTATTTATTTATTATTATTATCATTATTATTCTAACTATTCTTCCCACCGGAATGAAGCATGCTACAAATAACGAGGTCGGTAACATGGACAGGAATAGCACGAGAGGAGGTAGAGCTCATAACCACGATGATAGAAGTTTTGTCGATGCGGTTAACACGGGAAACATAAGAAGTGAATGGAGGAATAAGAAGATGAATACCGCAGAGAGGAAGAATCAACAAGGCGCGAATGGTTTAGAGACAAGTAATAATCGAAATCAAAATGACAACAAGGATAGAGCTGGGGAACAGTCGAGCGATCAGGATGGGGGGAGAACCATTGTCATTGATGACAAGGATGTTAACAATGAGATGATCAATAGAAGTGTGGCGGAAGATATGAAAGCAACTTCCTTCTTACATACCTTACCGTCGTTATGCGAGGAACAAGGACTCAATAACATAGCGGTGAAGCTTCTCGAGGGGCTTTAAGTGATGGTTGTCATGGAAAATGCAGAAATGGCATCAAACGTTATCGAAGATAAAGAGCACGGTTTGAGGAGATAGTTACACAAAATAAGGAGAGGTAATATTGTAAACCACACAACAGGAAGATTAATGTGGATCAACATCATGGGCGTTCCTATCTCGTGTTGGAACGAAGAAACTTTCAAAAAGATCGCAGCACTTCATGGCACTATTCTGGGAACGAGCAACTGCAGATTAGAGGGTAATCAAAGTATAATCTTCGGGAGAGTACACATTCACACGATCAATAAAGGTCTTATCAATGAAGAGCTTAACGTTAAAGTACAAGGAAAAAACCACAAGGTTCATGTGATCGAGGAAATACAGGATATCCATAAGGTAAACATCATGGAAAGTTCAAAGATGAGCCACGAGAGTAAAACGGGGAAAGGAGACGTTGACATGATGGACGAAAACGAGGTTCAACATGATGAAAAGAATGAAGATGACCAAGACAACTCGAACAGCGACTGGGGGGCTCGAGTGAAGATGAGGATGATGACATGATGGGTGATAGTCGGACGGCAAAAAATTCCGGTGAGCAGAACGGTGTGGGGGATGAAGAGTCGCGATATTCTGGGGAAACTAAAGTAAGTGACACTTTTGAGGAAGAAATATTAATTTCCAAGAAAAAAGGGGCTGGGGAGATGTATGAGACGCATGGGGAGAGTGATACAAATCATTATGGCGGCTAGCGTGGCCCCACTAATGACATAAATGTACCACAAAACATATGCAATATTAATGAAGCGGGCAAAAATAATGGTATGGGGCTAAAGTCAGTTGATACGGTAGATCAAGAGGTGGGCCAAACTATTGGGCCAAGTGCTAATAATAAAAACAACACAAGCCCACATAAAATAGAGACTAACGTATGTGGGTCTGGAAAAGGTGGGTTTAATATGACCGACGAAAGGAAAAAGAACAACAATAACACAAAGAATTCTAAGCTAGATGTATCAAACGATTGTGAACAACACGTGGACGAAAGGGATAGGGGAGAAAAAAGGGAGATGTCGCCAAAAAGCTCGATGGAAAATAGTGAAGCTTTGTTGAAGAAAAAGAGAAAAGCAGCACAAGAGAACGAGACCGTCGAGGTTACTTTTGGCCAAACTTTCGATCAAGGTAAGGTTTACGTAGAAAATCAGAATTCTAAGAAGAAGGTAGGCAGAAGGCGTGAGGAAAGCAAAGGAGGTGGCAAGGAAAACGGGGGTGGCGGGCTTAGGTGAAGCCACGAAAGGCATTTCGGATGCCAATAAAGAATTCCATGAGCTCGAGAGGGACAACAACGAGGTATTTAAGTTCGGGGACAATCACGTGAGAATTGAAGACAACGAGAAGTGTGTAATCAGTTTTGAACAGATTAAGGAAGTTGGTGAAATTATCGGTGTATCCTGGTGTAATGTCGAAAATGAGAAGATTCAGGTCAAATCTTGTGATGTGGTGAATGGCGAAGTTGGGCTTGTTGGGTCACAGGCCCAATAAAACTCAGTGGTACGCCCCTCTGATTAGTATTTTTTTCGTTTGTTATTGTTTTTTTGTGAAGATAATATCATTGAACATTAGGGGTATGGGGGGAAGTGGGAAGAAAGGTTGGATAAAATCTATCATTAGGGCCGAAAAACCGAATGTGATTGGTTTACAAGAAACAATATGTGACATTGTCGATGAAGTGTGGATTGAAGATATATGGGGTGGAATTGGATATGGGTATGCTCAATTACCATCGATAGGAAATTCAGGTGGGATATTACTTATATGGGTTAAAAGGGTTCTAACATGTAAAGAGGCGATTGGTGACGAGAGGTTCATCGCGATGAGGGGTTCTTGGAAAGGGAAAGAGGTTGACATGTTTATAGTATGCGTTTACGGGCCACAGGTGGCGCGTCAAAAAGCATGCTTGTGGGATAGATTATCGAGGTTGATGAATAGGTGGCAAGGAGCATGGTGCATTTTTGGGGATCTAAATGTGGTAAGAGGTGGCGACGATAGACTCAATTCTCAAGTAAATATGAAGGAGGCAAACGATTTTAACGAATTCATAAATAATACTAGGTTGACCGAGATCCTAATGGGAGGTAGGAAATTTACCAGGATAAGCGATGATGGGCTGAAATTCAGTAAGTTAGGTAGATTTCTATTGAACGACTACTTTAACAACTTGTGGGGCAAGTTATCGGTTGTGGCTTTGGACTATAAACTATCGGATCTGTCCGATTGCTTTAAAAGACATGGAGTTGGACTTCGGTCCAAAACTGTTCTGTGTTTTTAATGTTTGGATGGATGCGGTTGATTTTATTCATGTCGTTCAGGAGGCTTGGAAGAAAGAAGTAAGAAGCTTTCAGCCGGATCGTAGATTTCGAGATAAAATAAAGAATGTTAAAAAGGCACTTAAAATATGGAGAAAAGAAAGGTTCGGGGTGGGGGGCACCTTGAGCAAATATACAACTTAAAAAATGAAGCTATGAGATGTGAACTTGAAGCGGAAAAAAGACCGCTAAATGAAGATGAAAGACGCGCACGGCTGGAAGCGAGAAAACAATGGGAAATTAAAGACATAGAATATGCTAGTATGCTTCGACAAAAAACTCGGCTTAAGTGGGATGTTGAGGGTGATGAAAACACCAAGTTTTTTCACTCGTATGTGAAGAGAAGAAATAACAAGTGTAACATTAGAGGGCTCGTGGTAAACGGAATATGGTGCGAAGATCCTAAGACAATTAAAGCGGAGATGGATATATGGAAACCGTAGAGGGGGGGGGGGGTTAATACGTTTCCATTTAGAAACTTAAAAAACTTTTTGTATCAAACAACCAATCAAGTGTGATGTAATATGAAAAGTGTCAACAATGATCATACAACATCTAGAGTTGGTATAAATTAAACAAAAACACAAGCACAATCAAACCATGACACAAACATGATCAACATAACATAAGCAACAAACCACATATACATAAACGCAATGCAAATATAAATATAAAGCGATAAAGACTAAAATAAAAGTAAAGAGATAAGTAAAGAAGGCGCAAACCGGACACGATGATTTATAGTGGCTCGGTCACGAAGCTCCTCTTCGCCCTACTCCACTCCCCGAGTACCCAACTCGAGAGTTATTTCACTAATCAACAAGCTCCCTTCAAGCGGAGAAAACCGTACAACGTCGCTTATCCTTATTTTCTGACACTAAGCTAAATGTCGAGTACTAATCTTAGCTAGTACCAATATACCATGATCCACACGATCCTTTCTAATTCACACAATCAACCCACTTGAATCGATCTATCCGATCTACCCTTGATCCACCTGATCAACACACAAGCCCACAAGCTACAAGAGATCTCCAAGATCTCAACAAGATCACAACGATCTACGCTCACTTGACTCGATCTACCCGATCTACCCTTGATCCACTTGATCAACACACAAGCTCACACTCTACAAGAGATCTTCAAGATCTCGACAACATCACAATGATCTACTCTCACTTACTACTTAAAAGAAAATCAACTTGGTGTATGCTAGGATACAACAAGCGCGTAACAAGTGTTACGAGTGCACTAGCCTAACACTATAACACATTATATCTTTGTGATACTATGTGTTATTCTCTTCCACTAGTAAACTAAGACTCTCTAAATGATCAAAGAAAGTGATCTAAGTAAGAAAGGATTAGACCAGAGGAAACTAACTCTAAAAATCAAGTTGGAAGTGTAAAATGGTCTACTATTTATAGGCAAAGAAAAAACTAGCCGTTACGTACGGACGGTACCACTAAATACCCGACGGTACCACTAAATACCCGACGGTACCACTAAATTTAGTGGTACCGTGGTACCGTCCCAGACAGGGACGCTCCAAATTTTGTTTTTAGTGGTGAAAGTTTATTTGGAGAAGTTTGGAGCTGATTTTGGTGGGGGGGGGGGGGAATAGCTGTTGGGACTTTTAAACTTATTTTTCAAAATAAAATATTTCTTTTTTAATTCAAAAATAATTTGTAAAATGTATTTTTGAAAAAATGTTTTGTCACATTAAAAATGTGAGGTTTAGAACAAAAAATTTATTTCTTTGATCATCCGTCAACTTTAAATTTGTTTGTTCATACCTTGAGTGATTTACGTCGGGATGAGAATCTACGACTCTGTTGAGGCATACTTGATACGTTTAGAGATGTTGATGTAAGTATGCGTTGATGATTTGTGTTTACAAGTAACTTGCACATTTTACGTTATGCATTACATGTTACATGTTTGTCATTATTAAAACAGAATAAACCGTTTAGTTTAAATATCCTAATATTTGCACTAACAATCTCCGCCTTTTTGATGATGACAAATATGTAAACCGTAACACACAGTAAAATGTAAAAGTTACCTGTTTACACTCCCTTCTCCCCCTTTTGTCGAAGCAAAAAGGTAGTTGTCTCGAGCTCTCCCTTGAATTCACTACCTACTCCCCCTTATTACACTACTATCCTTTCTTCCCAAAAAGGCGAGCTTGCATCATCCCAGTGAAGTCTTCTATCACCACTATTAGAAAGACTTCGTGCTATGTATTCAAATACTCCCGAGCTCCCCCTAGCTCAATGCTCCCCTATGGTGATTGAATCCCCTTGTTTATTTACCTTAGTATCTAATGGATCCATGGATCAAATTCTTACAAAGGCTTTTCCTACATCAAGGTTTAGCTTCGTGCAACATAATATATAAAAGAATAGGAGCAACATTATAGGGATACAATACACATAGCAAGACATGCAAGGGTTAAACTATGTTAAAAACATAGCTAAATTTTTTTTTGATGAGCATATCAAAGTGTACAAGAAGTTAGACACGTGATGAAAGTGTGCCAAAAGGATAAAGACCAAAAAGAAACCCCAAGAAAGTTGAGCGACACAAAAAGATGAATGCATATTGCAATTCAAAGTCACTTGAGTGTCACAACCCGATCGACAACCTAAGGTGTAATTGTTCAATCAATCACACTAACAAGAACCAGATTCGTTCATTGACTGACACACAAAATGACTTCTTCCAAGTTGTCATAGGGAAGGCAAGTTCTAACAAACCTTTGGAATGACATAATCATCTACCTAAGATGATTGGTGTTAAGGATAGTTTGTTGAGAAGACATACTCTAAATGAGGTAGATATATGTTATTACTATTATGGCAAGTCATGGCATAAAGTAGACTCGATGGAAGTTTAAAAAAAATTAAGAATGAGAACGACACGCACTAATATTCGAATGGAAATGATTCCATAAGATGGGAGAGTGTTGGTTTTGAACTTTGAGGATAGATGGGAAAGGATGGTTTAGATTAATATATCGTTTGCACTGACAATGAGATGCATGATATATTTCAAAAGAGAAAAATTAAATGTGCATGTGATCCTAACAGGATTGTGGGTGGATATCTCTAATGGGGCTGAGGTAATAAAGTTCTAGATTTCTAGTTTGGATGATCCTAGTTGTGTATTAGAGATAATTTGGTACATGAAGGGTTTCGTGTGATTGTGAGGATTGAAGGTTGTTGAACTAACTATCACTATCCTAGGTGAGGAATATTTGTAAGGTTTGATTGTAATGATCGATGGGTTAAAGCTTCTTAGACTAACTATCACTATCAAGAGTGAAGTGTAGCTAAAAGGTTTGAGTAGGATTGATATTAGGGTTGAAGGTTGTAAAACTAAATATCACTGTCAAGAGTGAAGTTTAGTTATAAGGGTTGAGTGTGATGATGAATGATATTAATGTGAGGTTTGAAGATGAGATGCAAGATAAGCTTGCAATGGTGAGGCCTTATATAGGCAAGAGTTGTGGGATTCGAATTAAAGTCGGTGGCAGTGAGGGAATCTTAGGGTGTATGTGAGTTTGCAAAATTTTGCAGGTTTGAGGTTAGGGATGCAGGCATCTAGAGGAAACAGTGAAAATTCGTCAAACAAGGGCACGGTACCACTAAATACCGCATGGTACCGTAGCCTATTTAACGGTATCGTGACCTGGAAGTCAAGAATTTTCCTATCCAACCTAGTTCTGGGCAGCTAAAGGGAAGTTTTCTAGGGAATAAGAACCACATTTGTGTGTTCTTGAGAGTGTTTGTTGAAAGACTATATGAGTGTGTTTTCGCTCCCCCTTAATCGATGACCATCCGGACAAGATGTGTTAAAAAAATAAAGAGGAAAACAAACGTTGACTGAAGCGATGAGCTTAGTAACGTCATGAAAAGTGGTGGATAGCATACAATAAACTTCACCTTTGAAGTCACGTAGCTCTTCTCAATCATTGTGAATATTCATAGAACATTCATATGATGACGCATGTGATTACGTGGAAATATGCTAAGGGTTAAGAAGATAAAATCTTCAAGGTTGTGGGGTTAGTGATAAGGTTCTAGTGGGGTTATCTATGTTGATGAAGAAGGGTTATCTCAACTTATCCTAGCTGTTCTTCGCTTGAAGTGTGTGGAAGATGAGTGGGATGCGGAAGCATTGGTAGTGTAGAACGAAGGTTGAAAAGTGTAGATAAGTTGAGAAGATAATGGATACGGAAGTAACCAAACATATGGTGTGTTTAGTACCATGCGGAAGTGAAATGGGAAAAAGCTAAGGAATCAGAAGATAGGCAGAATCTATTCTGATAGGAGACGGTTCTGGTTCAAGACTACAGCAAGTGGGTTTTGATAGTGTTTTTGAAATAGTGAGAATTGAAGACAAAATAAACTGTCTCAACGGACAACGGTCCGACGGTACCATTAAATTTAGTGGTACCGTCCCCTATTTAAGGGTGCCATGACCTGCTGAGGTCAGTTTTGACCAAGAATTTGATTTTCGAGAAAGAAATTTCACATATGTTGTGATTTTTCTGGACCTTAGATTTAAAGGAATTTATACCAAATAAATTCTTTTATGAATGAATCCAACGGGATTCGATGAACGTTTATCGAGAACGAGAGATGACATTTAATTGCATTTCGCAAATTAAATATACTTTAAATATTTCGGATGAAATATTTAAGTTGTCATTGGAATTTTAGAGGATTTTACGAATAAATCTCGCTGATTTAGTGAGACTTTTCGACACAAGGAGAGAATTTATACCTAATAAATTCTTTTTACAAGATGAACGGTACTAGACGAGAAGAGATGACTTTTATATTTTCGAGGAAATACATAGGTAGTCATTAGAGCGATGTGAAGGATGACTTAATATTTCCAGTGAAATATTTAAAAAGTCATGAGATGAGACACAAGATATGACTTCAATATTTCCAGTGAAATATTCAAGTAGTCATAGGAGGAATGTGAAGGATGACTTAATATTTCCAGTGAAATATTTAAAAAGTCATGAGACGAGACATAAGAGATGACTTCAATATTTCCAGTGATATATTCAAGTAGTCATAGGAGGAATGTGAAGGATGACTTAATATTTCCAGTGAAATATTTAAAAAGTCACGAGACGAGACGTAAGGGATGACTTTAATATTTCCAGTGAAATTTTCAAGTAGTCATAAAAGGAATTTAAAGGATTCATTTGAACACATGGGAATTGTGAAATTCATGGAATGTGTTCCATCATTCCTAGACCTAGAAGAAGATGGTTAGAGGATTCTCGTTTGAGAGGTTTGGTTGATTTACGGATTTCGATGTGCTTCGCACGCAAGTGTTTCACGGTATTTTGAAAGACGTAAAGCAAGGCCTATGGTGCTGATTCGCAGCAGGGTTTGGGATGTTAAGAAGTGTTTATTTACACAAGGATGAAAGGAACTACTAATCAATTATATAGTAACTCGTGAGTCCTTTGTCACCCGAAGGTTGATGTTAGCTTTTAGCTTTTGGATCGTTTTAACATATGTTGTTAAAAGGCTTGAATATGATGTTTCGGATATGACATTTAACAATTGCGATCGCAAGTTAAACTTACTTGAATATTTCGGAAGAAATATTTAAGTTGTCAAACCTACTCCGAGTTCTACTAGGTTTGTATCTAACCTTCCCATGACAAAAGGGTGTATTACTTAGAAGAAGGCGAAATGATGACCAAGGAATTAGGACAACTTCGCGACTACTTTAACTTATGGGTTTTGACACTAGTGTATGACTATATGACGTCTAAGGGTTCATAGTGATAGGCATACCTAATTCCTAATGTGTTAAAAGGACATAGTGTGGGTGCAAAATTTACAAGCAAATCATGTAAAATGCACACAAGGAATAAATGCAAACATCATGCAAAACATGATAATCATTTAGCATTTAAGATCATGAAGAAATTCAATCATATCTTACGAGAACATGTTATCATTTTGAAATGCATATGTGGGATGCAAGTAATCTAGTTTCGCTAAGGTAGATCCTAATTACTACTTGTTCGAAGTGAAATCCTAACAGGAGACAAAGTTCACCAATGTAAACTATCTTTAGTCAAATGTAGCAATGAAAAATTCTCAAGTTAGAGAATGAGTATGAGACTATCACTAGTGGTGCTCAATTCAGGCTAAACACGACCATTTTTACGAGTTATACCACGAACCCAACTTTTGTCCTGGAAGCAATTCAACCGTTAGGTCAAATTGAATTTCTAGTGCGATAGGTTCTCCAGTAGTCATTCTCATGTCAGAAAAATTCAAATTCCTATATTTGCCTATCAAAGTATAGCAAAGATGATATTAGCTTATTTCTCTAATACATTGACTAATATGACTCAACTAACCATATTTTGAAAGTCGGTTAAGAAAATGACATGTCTTGCAAAAATCCTAACAAAGGCAAGCAAAATGTTTTAATATCGTTGATGAACTCAAATAAGTACATTTTATTACTATCATTTATCTTATTAATTTGACTTGTTTTACTATATTATGTATGAGGATTGATACTTAATCGTTTACTTTTGTAATTCTCAGGTAAAAACAAGCATTTGGTGAAACTTAGCGATTATGGACTAAAAACGGAGTAAAATGATCAAGATTGGAATTGGTTGTTGGAATGAAGAGAATGAAGACCACTGCCTGACTTTTAAGAATGCGCCGCATGGATTTATCCCATGCGCCGCATATGAAACTTTGGTCAACGAAGAATAACCAACTTGTTCTGCTCCAGATGCGCCGCATCTCACTTATCACATGCGCCGCATCACTATCAATATTTCACCAGATACGATCCAAGATTCAAGAGGACATGCGCCGCATCCAAAGATAAAGATACGCCGCATCTTCTGGCGGTGTACGAATATTCCTGAATATTATAATCTTGGACCCCACGCGAAGTTAAGTACATGCGCCGCATCTACTTACTAGATGCGCCGCATCTCACCCTCAGACAGAAACTATAAATACCCCAAGACCAGACGAATTCGATGTGACATATATTATATACGTGACCGAAGACCATAAACCAAGGACGAATTCAGTCAAGGCAGCAGCACAAGACACACCCAAATCAAAGATACAAGAGCTGTAAGAAGGTGCTGCATGTGTTTGATTCATTAAGTAGTTTTGTTTTATTGTGTTAGTAAACTTTAATTCATCAAGATTGGTGGCTTGTGTAACGTGACAACGGAAAGGTTGCACTCCCTTAAAACTGCTTTCTCATCAATTAAAGTTTATATGTTAGTGTCTTTGGTGACTTTTATTAGTGCATTGATAACCTCTGTGGCTAGTTGAGCGTTGATCGGGTCGCCATGCCTCTGCCCTCGCCTGTTTATTAGATCGCCTATGCATTCTATGGTCTGTAGAAAAGTAGGAGAAAGATAAACGGGATAGTCATAAGTAATCATTAAGGGTTTACTCGCCGATAAGATTAGAACCAACGAGAAAGGACTTAATCTCGGTGCGTTGCATCGAACTATACACTTCATATAACACTAGCAATAAAACAAGTGACAAACTACTTATCATAAGGACAACCCTCTTATTGTCTCAAGTATCTATCTGTGTACGTGTGTGCTACTTGCTGATTCATGCCTATTGGTTTAGTTTATTATTTAATTGCAACCAAATCGTGCCAGTCTCTCAGGCTGAACCCCCTTGCGTTAGAATAGGTTGTATAGCTAACTTAATATATTAAAATACTGATTAGAATAATTAGATAATATGTTCCACTCTTAGTGATCGACACTTTACTTACCATTATATTCATACTGACCGGGTACACTGCTCGTTAGGTGTGTGTGTTATTGATAAGTCGGCTAAATATAAATTTAAAACTTGATTCGGCATTAAAACTGCTAAACCGCAACGACACACGCAGCACATCAAGTTTTTGGCGCCGCTGCCGGGGAGTGAATTGTTATTATCTGTTAATTTGATTAGTATTTTAATTAGGTTTTAATTTTTTTTAATCTAACCGCTAATTTTGTTGTGTATTAGATTAATTTGCATTCATTGTACTATTTTGCATATTTTCTGTTTTTGTGTGTTATTCATTTGCTTTTGTTTGTGTTTATTTTCGTGTGTTTTATTTGTTTTTATTTTTCGTATTTTTTTGTTTTCTGCTATCGTTGTACTGAGCTAAGTCGAACGATACGGCGCATCTGATTTATTAGATACGGCGTATTGCGTTCAAATTTTTTTATAAAATACAACGCGTTTAATTAATTCGATACGACGCATCTTTTCCCCAAGATACGGCGTATCTGTTTTTGATAAAAATTTTTTTCTAAACGTTAACGACATACGACGCATCTGCTTTAGCAGATACGGCGTATCTATTATTTTAATTAAAAACAGTTTTCGAATTATTAAACAGATACGGCGCATCGATCTCTGTTGATACGGCGTATCTTCTGAATCAAAAATCTTATATTTTGAAACGTAACGAAAATACGGCGCATTAACTTTTGTTATTACGGCGCATTTAATTTTAAATAAATATCGATTTTTGATTATTAAAACAGATACGGCGCATTCTAATTTCTAAAGCGGCGTATCTATTTTCTGAATAAAGTCTGATTTAATTTTAACGATTATTAGATACGGCGTATCCAACTTTTTGGATACGGCGCATCGTCTGCAGATATCAGTAACTTTAATTTTTCGTATTCCGTTTTCGTTGTTAATTTTCTGATATACTACTTTCTTGAGCACACCCTACTGATATTTTTTTGTTGATTTCAGGAAGTGCATGACCAGGAGTTCTACAAAGAACTTGATTCAACCTTTCGAAGATCCTGAACGAGTCTTTCATTCGCTTAAAAGGCTTTTCAACACAAAAAGCTTTGATACATCAAGTTCATTCGAGCTTGATTACTTTTCTGAAGAAAAAGAGGAAGTTGAAACAGAAACAATGGGCGAAAACACTACTATGGAGGAATACATGAACAATACCCGTGCTGATTACACTTCAGGAGTTGCTAGACCAAAGTTTGATGATAAGTCAAAATTCGAGTTGAAGGGTCAGTTTCTCAAAGAGCTCAGAGAGAATGCTTTCAGTGGGACGGAACATGAGGATGCTAATGAGCATGTTGAAAAGGTCCTGGAGATTGCAGATTTGTTTACTTCAGAAGGAGTCACTGACGATCAACTCATGCTTAGAATCTTTCCAATCTCACTAAAAGGAGCTGCTAACAAGTGGCTAAGGAATGAACCTGCTAGTTCAATCACTACATGGGAAGGTTTGAAGAGCAAATTCCTGAAGAGATATTGTCCACCTGCTAGGACTGCTAAAAAGATGGAGGCTATAAACAGTTTCAAGCAAGAGCCTGATGAAACTCTTTATCAAGCTTGGGAACGATTTAAAGATTTACTGATAAAATGTCCTCAACACTATCTAACCCCTATGCAGGAGATAATATTGTTTTATCAAGGATTGGACGTGCCTACTAGACAAATCTTGGATGCTAAGGGAGCTGTGCCTCAAATGAGTGCAACCAATGCCAGGAAAGCAATCCAAGATGCTGCTGATCATTCTCAAAAATGGCACGATGGGACCTCTACTAGATCTAAGAGCAGCACTAATTTTGACGGGATAGCTGCTATTCAAGCTCAATTGGATAAAATTAGTAGAGAGATGAAGAAGCGTGATGAAAGAGTGTATGCTGCCCAAGTTGGATGTGAAAAGTGCGAAGGACCTCACTACACTAAAGACTGCCCGAACAAGAATGAAAGTGAGACATTTGAAGAAGCATATTACACCCAATTTGGACAACCATTCCGACCTTCAGGAAGATTTAGGGAAGCTACCCCGGGATTCTATCAAAAGAACAACTTTAATCCGGCTTATCAAGAGAGGAGGCAGACTTTAGATGACACTCTAAAGCAAATTATGGCCGATGCTGCTAAAAGACATGAAGAGAATACTGCTATGATCAAAGAAATCCGAGCTTCAACGGACACTACTTCAAGAAATCAAGGAGCTTCGATCAAAGCATTGGAACAACAAATTGGTCAAATGAGCAAAGTTCTTCAAGAGAGGGGATATGGAAGTTTACCTAGCTCAACCGAAACCAACCCAAGAGATCATGTCAAGGCCATAAGCACCACTGAAAAAGTCACTCCTTGCTTACCTAGAAGATCGATGAATGGTGATGATGGTGCAAGACCCGAATTTTTCTTTAATTCTTCAATCAGTTTAAGGAGACTACTCAAAGAAAAGACAAAGATTGAAGAAAAGATCAAGGCAACAATGAAAGAAGAGAGCTCTGCAACCGACTTAAATGCCTTGCCTCATAAAGAAAAAGACACAGGAAGTTTTACTCTACCTTGTTCTATTAATGATATATCTTTCAATAATGTGTTAGCTGACTTAGGAGCTAGCGTTAGTGTTATGCCTCTTAAGACATTCACTACCCTAGGACTAGGAAAATTAACACCAACTAAGTTACTTATTGAATTGGCTGATAAAACGGTAAAACGACCTGAAGGGATTGCTAATAATGTGCTAGTTAAGATTGAGAAGTTTATTTTCCCTGTAGACTTTGTTATTTTAGATATGCCCGAGGATGTTAAGGTTCCTTTAATCCTTGGAAGACCTTTCTTGTCTACTGCCCATGCTAAGATTGATGTGTTTAAAAGAAAAATCTCATTAAGGGTAGGGAATAATAAACTGGTCTATAAGTGCCAAGATCCTGTTAAAAGCATAATTAGAGGTGTCTACATGCTAGGATTAAGAGAGCGTATGGACCTCGATCTTGAAGCTAGGCTCATGGGAGAAACATTGATTCAAAACAACTCAACTAATCCTAATCATGAGAACTTTGAGGAATTTATTGACCTAAATGTACCTACCGAACTTAGACGCGATGTTGTTAATGATTCTGATGATGAGTGGTATGATTGCGTAGTAATTAACAAACGTAGGAGAATAGTTGAGAAAACGAATTTGAATAATGATGTGTTTATTGAACTACCACCCCACCTTGCTTATTTATGCCTATATGATAATAAGAATTTCCCCGTCTATCATTTTGTCATCTCTGCCCGAAAGGGAGAACGGCGTGGAAATCAAGGACGAGCAAGGAGTGTTCAATATTACCGAATTGGCAATGAGGGAGCGCGATGTTTCCGACTCCTTCAATGATCGATACTAAAGAGCTGAACGTGAGTCTAACTTGAAGACTCTGGAATAAAGACAAGTGCTTACCGGGAGACAACCCGGATTTATCTTTTAATTTTCTGTTTGTGTCGAGTCAGTCAGGCCGCAGAGGATACGGCGCATCTCAATCCTGAGATGCGACGCATCTCCTGCAATGGTCATATCTTATTTTATTTTTCCGCATTTTTATTTTCGAATTTAAAACTTTTTATCAGTTTATTTTAATGCGGCGCATCCCTGGTTGAGGATGCGGCGCATTTTTTATTCTGATCCGTATTTATTCCAGGCTCGATACGGCGTATCTTCTTCCATAAGATACGGCGCATCGACTGACCTGATGATTTTCATTTTTAATTTTTATGTTTTATTTTTACCTAACTACTAATGTATTATGCAAGTTTGAACCTTTCTTATCTTAGGTGTGTTTTAAAGTGTTGGTGGTATTATAGATTCCTGCATTTCCTGTGGATACATCTTATATGAAGCTTAAACGTTCTAATCCACAAGAAAGATGATTTTTGCTCTAATATTAATGGAGGATCATACTGAGCAAATCTCAGGGGAGTTTTTCTGTTCTAATTCTTTTATTTTCCAGTTTTTAACATTTTATACAAACAACGAGGACGTTGTTTAACTTAAGTGGGGGGATTGGAGAATTAGAACACTTAACATTTACTTGTCCTAAACTTTTCAAAATATGCTTAAAATGTGCTTAATATATAAAAATTTAAAATTTTTAGCATGTTTTTGTTTAAAGTCTAAGTTGCATAGCTGCACACATGACGTCATTTTCAAAAATTGTGATTTTTCAAAGCTCACAAATCTATGAGTGTGCCGGTGACTTGTAAACTTTAGAACTTGGCTTGTATACTATTCGAGACCACCATAATAAGTATTATTTATATAATTGGAATGACTTGTCTAAATTGGTAAATTTCTAGGATTACACCCAAATAGCCTTATATGTTATGTGTTATTAGCTAACTACACTGGTTAGTTAACCCCCGTATAAACCCTTTTGTTACTCTCATTTTTAGAGTAAGATACCCCTAGAAAAACACTCAGAGCCATTCCTTTCGTTTCTTATACCTATGTTTAAAATGTTTCGTTACACCTTACACCTTAGCCTACCCTATAGATTAAAATCCGTGGTTGGTTAATTGCTATAGGCAAAGTGTGTTTCCTTACATTACCTGTGTTCGTGTGCGTAATTCATTATCTATGGTTAGGTCGGGAAATTGCACAATGCAATTGGAGTGAAAGTAAATATTGTATATCTTTGAGTTTATTTTTCGTGTGTTTACTACTTTCACTATTACCGTTATTTCTGAAGTTATGAAAAGTATGGAAAAATTATCCAGAATTATCATTATAGTGATGTGGTGAAATTTTACACATCTATGTTTATGTTTAAAAAAAAAAAAAAAAAAAAAAAAAAAAAAAAAAAAATCGAAAAAATGAGAAAAGAAAAAGAAAAAGAAGAGTTGGATGTTTGATTAAACCAACTTATGTAAAGTTATGTAAGTGGTCGATATCACCACTAGTTGTTATATATATATGGATTGAATGGGAGTTGGCAGTTATGGGAACGTCAACTAAGGTTTATTCTTTGATTAAGATCTTGTTGAGTATAATTCGTGTCTACCTAAAGCGTGTGTTTCAAGTGTTAAAGCGTGAGTTATTCAATGATATGAGTCTTATTCATGGGATGGTTGGGATAGTGATTAACCACACTTAGGATTTTAATTTATTTGTTTTGTTTATTTTTATTTTTACACCAATTTATATCCCAAAAATTATCCATACCCTGTATTATTCTTTATCCAACCAAACCTTTGATTTATTGAGATTAGGGATTTGAGCAATCTTAAGTATCGTAGTCGTGGATTCGACTATGTATTTATGATTTTGTCGCCCTTTTTGATATATTATTATTGGTGAAGTTTGGACCTATCTTTAGCCTATTCGAGTTAAGGATTTGAGCAATTGCAAGTATCGTGTTCATGGATTCGATCATGTATTTGTGATTTTTTCGCCTTTTCTGGAATTTGAGATCGATAGTGATTAAGAATAATTAACCCTTAAGCCTAAAAACCCTTTTTACCGCTGTAGACTTGTTATTCCTTAGCTTTAGTGGTGGAGATGTGTATACTTGCCAAGCTTATGATAGAATATTCGTCGCGACTGGACAGTTAAACGATTAAATTTGCTTTTATCAAATTATTTTATTTTACTTCTAATTAGTTAAGTGTTTAGTTGTGTGATTATGACAAAAATGAATACATGCTTAAATATAAAAATAAATCCTAACATTTTTAGGATACATTTTCATAAGATTTAATTCTAAGGTTTACTTGGGGACAAGTAAAGTTCAAGTGGGGGGATATTTGATGAACTCAAATAAGTACATTTTATTACTATCATTTATCCTATTAATTTGACTTGTTTTACTATATTATGTATGAGGATTGATACTTAATTGTTTACTTTTGTAATTCTCAGGTAAAAACAAGCATTTGGTGAAACTTAGCGATTATGGACTAAAAACAGAGTAAAATGATCAAGATTGGAATTGGTTGTTGGAATGAAGAGAATGAAGACCACTGCCTGACTTTGAAGAATGCGCCGCATGGATTTATCCCATGTGCCGCATATGAAACTTTGGTCAACGAAGAATAACCAACTTGTTCTGCTCCAGATGCGCCGCATCTCACTTATCACATGCGCCGCATCACTATCAATATTTCACCAGATACGATCCAAGATTCAAGAGGATATGCGCCGCATCCAAAGATAAAGATACGCCGCATCTTCTGGCGGTGTACGAATATTCCTGAATATTATAATCTTGGACCCCACGCGAAGTTAAGTACATGCGCCGCATCTACTTACTAGATGCGCCGCATCTCACCCTCAGACAGAAACTATAAATACCCCAAGACCAGACGAATTCGATGTGACATATATTATATATGTGACCGAAGACCATAAACCAAGGACGAATTCAGTCAAGGCAGCAGCACAAGACACACCCAAATCAAAGATACAAGAGCTGTAAGAAGGTGCTGCATGTGTTTGATTCATTAAGTAGTTTTGTTTTATTGTGTTAGTAAACATTAATTCATCAAGATTGGTGGCTTGTGTAACGTGACAACGGAAAGGTTGCACTCCCTTAAAACTGCTTTCTCATCAATTAAAGTTTATATGTTAGTGTCTTTGGTGACTTTTATTAGTGCATTGATAACCTCTGTGGCTAGTTGAGCGTTGATCGGGTCGCCATGCCTCTGCCCTCGCCTGTTTATTAGATCGCCTATGCATTCTATGGTCTGTAGAAAAGTAGGAGAAAGATAAACGGGATAGTCATAAGTAATCATTAAGGGTTTACTCGCCGATAAGATTAGAACCAACGAGAAAGGACTTAATCTCGGTGCGTTGCATCGAACTATACACTTCATATAACACTAGCAATAAAACAAGTGACAAACTACTTATCATAAGGACAGCCCTCTTATTGTCTCAAGTATCTATCTGTGTACGTGTGTGCTACTTGCTGATTCGTGCCTATTGGTTTAGTTTATTATTTAATTGCAACCAAATCGTGCCAGTCTCTCAGGCTGAACCCCCTTGCGTTAGAATAGGTTGTATAGCTAACTTAATATATTAAAATACTGATTAGAATAACTAGATAATACATTCCACTCTTAGTGATCGACACTCTACTTACCATTATATTCATACTGACCGGGTACACTGCTCGTTAGGTGTGTGTGTTATTGATAAGTCGGCTAAATATAAATTTAAAACTTGATTAGGCATTAAAACTGCTAAACCGCAACGACACACGCAGCACATCAATCGTGTTTGAGATTTAAAGGTTATTTGGTGGAGATGGTGCATTTTATGATCTCTTGGATAATGTTGGGAATTAAATATTCTGAAGATTAAGTATCGGGAAATTCTCTTAAGTGATTAATTCTGGTTGCAGTAATGTTAAGTCTGGTATTTGAATATTAAGTCTGGTGGTTAAGTCTAGTGAATAATTCTGGTGAGTACCAAAATTAAGTCTGCTCTTCGAATGTTAAGTCTGCTTGCTGGATGGATAAGTATACGAAGATACTTTGTACTAAAGTCAAGTATATACGGTAGATAATATCTTAGACTTTGTGGTTAGTCATCAACTAGTTGGTAAACATAGATACATGTTGTATCTTAATGACTGACACAATGCAAGTGTATCTATGCATGTGCTCGACAAGACTTAACATAGATTGTAATGATCTCCTTTGTTTTCATATAAAAGGGAGATCATAGTCTAGATAGTGAGTGGTCTTTTTTTGAATGTGCTTAATTTATGTTGAATATCTGTTAAGAGAATAGAACAAAAACACCAATATCATAAGTAATAGAAACATAAGATTCAAGGTTTTGTAACCCTAGTGATAGTGAAGATCACTTGTATTATTGTGAATAATATTGAATCGTTTGGTGATAAACTTTCTTTGTTCATTGTTCTATAACAAACATAATTGTTCCATTTCCATATCCAAATAACCTTCTAAGTATGATTAAGTAGATTCCGCATACTTAATCATATTAACTCAATATATCATATACACAAAGCAACAAAGGTCTAACAACCTTATAGTGTATCGAACCCTCTCAATTGGTATCAGAGCCAGGTTGATATAGTTGATTTAGAAGAAGAAGAAGAAGAAATGGACGTTGAATCTATTCAGACGAATGTTGCTGCGAAGTTACCAATGCTAAAACAGAATGAGTTTGAGATGTGGAGGTTAAGGATAGAACAATATTTCCATGTGCAAGACTATACACTTTGGAAAATTATTGAAGATGGAGACTCTTTCAAGCCTACAACCACTACATCCACAGTTGAAGGCAAGGGGGTGACAACTCTGCAGACAAAGCCAACATCTGCAGAAGATAGAATAAAGAAGAAGAATGACCTCAAGGCCAGAAGCATGTTGATGATGACCATTCTAAATGATCAACTACTAAACTTCAGCAAGTTCAAAGATGCCAAGTCATTATTTGTGGCCATTATTGCAAGGTATGGTGGGAATGAAGCCACCAAGAAGACCTAGAAGACTCTTCTTAAGCAACAGTTTGAAAACTTCTCATCAACCAACAATGAATTATTAGACCACATGTTTAATAGGCTTCAAAAAATTGTGAGCCAACTTGCGGTTCTTGAGGTCGAAATACCACAAGAAGATTTAAACTCAAAATTTCTGAGAAGTCTACCTGAAGAGTGGGATATGCATGTTGTTGTCTGGAGAAACAAGCCAGACATAGACACCATGGATCTAATGGACTTGCACAGTAACTTCAAAATTGTTGAGCAAGAGGTAAAGAAAACTAGAGGTTCAAGTTCCAATACTGGGAATATGGCATTTATGTCATCTCCTACTATCTCAAGTCCAGTTAAAGATGAGCAGGTTGATGATGGTGTTGGTTCTGCTAGTTCATCAAGTAGTACCATGGGTATTTTGGATGAGAAAACATGTTGTGCTTTTCTCACAAGCAAGAATGATGGGTCCATGTTAATTCATGAAGACCTCCAAGAAATCAATGATGATGATCTGGAGGAAATGGACCTAAAATGGAAAATATCTCTTCTTAGCATGAGGGCTATGAAGTTCTATCAAAGGACGGGGAAGAAGCTCACAATCAGCAGCAATGATACTGCTGGTTTTGACAAGTCAAAGATAGAGTGCTACAACTGCCACATGATAGGTCACTTCTCAAGAGAATGTAGAAGACCAAGGCAGCAAGATAGCAAGAATAAAGGTTTTGGAAGCAGATGCAAAACAGAGGAGGTTTCTGAGCCAAAAGCTATGGTAGCTATTGATGGTTTGGGTTTTGATTGGAGCTTCATAGCAAATGAAGAAGAAACTTCTACTCAGATGGCACTTATGGCTTTCTCTACTACTGAGGTACAAAATCATAAAGCTTGTTCTAATGCTTGCACTGCTCTTAAAGAATTACAAACTTTAATCAAACATTATGATGAACAAAAGAAAGAGCTAAGCAAAACTCATCAAAACTATATTGACTATAAGTGTGGTTTAGAATCAGTATAAAAGCAGATCCTATACTACAAAGAAAATGAACTTGCTTTTTTTGATGACAAAGCTCTTCTTAGACAAGACATATTTTTTAGAGATGCAGAAATTAAGCTTTTAAGAGATGCTTATGATAGGATTAAAGCAAAAAATGATAATATTCAGTTAAGTGTAGAAACTCTAGATCATGCTTCTAGGGGTGTTCCTAACATGACTGAATGTCAAGTGATCAACAGAGCTAATTCAGGAATAGGATATAAGAGTGTCCCACCTCCATACAGAGGTATCCCTAAACCCCCAGGGATTGACCTAGAACACTCAAGCTTACCTGAATTTCAGCTACCAAAGTTACAATATGGTGTACAACCAAAAACCAATGTAGTTGTTGATGAGCCTAAGAAGTTAAGTGAGAGTTTATGTAAAACTTCACTTCAAGAAGACAAGGTGTCTTCTATTAGGAAATCAGATGCTATAGTTGTTGAGGACTGGACATCTGATGATGATGATGAACAGGTTATGTCTAAACCTGACTTGGTTAAGAAAGCAGGAACAAGTGTTCCTAAGATAGTCAAACACAATACTGATAGGCCTAAGTCCAATGTAAAACATGTTAGGCAACCAGTTAGATATTGTGAACAATATAGAACTACAAACAAGCCCAGAGGTAACCAAAGGAGTTGGAATAACCTCAAGTCTCACCAACTAGGTGATGACTTTGTTTTTTATAACAAAGCTTGTTACACATGTGGTAGTTTTGACCATCTTGCAGCTTTCTGCAACCAATGGGTATCTGGGTATGAAAACAATAGAGTGAACTACAAAAGGCAAACATCTAAATCTCACTTTCACTCTAATACTAATAGAACAAAACCCAGAGTAGTCTCAAACAAGTCTGGATCAAACACAGATCCTGCTGATAGACCATTTAAGACTAGTTACCCAAAATCAACAGCTAAGGGTGCAAAAACAACTTACAAAAATGCATCAAAAACTGTTCAAAGGCCCATTCAAACAAAAGCAGTGGTCCAAAAACAAGTTTGGAAACCAAAGGGTACAACTGCAAAGCCAGCAGTTAATACTGCTAGGCAAGTAGTTAATACTGCTGCTTGGGAAAATAGGGCAAATGCTGTTAAGGCCTCAGCATGTCGGATTCTTAAATCCAATGTTGCATCAACTGTTCTCAAGAGATTAAATTTCATTGATGCAAGAGGCAGATCCAAGTTAGTAATGGCTTGGGTCCCTAAAAGAAACTAATACTCCTTATTACTGTACAAGAACATTTAATTGATAAACAAGAGGATCAAGGATACTCAGATAGTGGATGTTCAAGGCACATGACAGGCAACAAGTCTTATCTCTCAGATTTTTAATCAATAGATGGAGGCTATGTTACCTTTGGAGGAGGTGTTGGTGGCAAAATTTCTGGTAAAGGTACCATTAAAACTGGAAATTTAGACTTTGAAGATGTATACTTTGTAAGAGAACTTAAGTATAATCTCTTTAGTATCTCACAAATGTGTGACAAAAAGAACAAAGTTCTTTTCTGTGACACTGAATGTCTTGTGCTTTCTCCTGATTTTAAGATGCCTGATGAAAGTCAAGTACTTCTTAAAATTCCTAGAAAGGGCAATATGTACAGTGTTGATATGAAGAAAATTGTTCCTAAAGAGGCACTTATTTGTTTACTTGGAAAAGCTACATTAGAGGAGTCACTTAAATGGCATAGGAGGCTTGGTCATATTAATTTCAAAACCATAAATCAGATTGTTAAGAATGGTTTGGTAAGAGGTTTACCTCAAAAACGATTTGAAAATGACCAAACATGCATTGCTTGTCTTAAAGGCAAACAACACAAAGCCATTTGTAAGCCCAAGATTTTTAACTCTATCAATGAATCATTGTTTATGCTTCATATGGACTTATTTGGTCCTACAAATGTTAGAAGTATGCAGCATAAGAGATATTGTCTAGTTATTTATGATGACTATAGTAGATTAACATGGGTTTTCTTTTTAAGTTCTAAGGATGAGACACCTAGCATTCTTAAGACATTCATTACAGAGATAGAAAACCTAGTAGACAATAAAGTAAAAGTCATTAGATGTGATAATGGGACAGAGTTTAAAAATAGAGTTATGGATGATTTCTACAAAGAAAAAGGTATTAGGAGAGAATTTAGTGTTGCTAGAACTCCACAACAGAATGGTGTTGCTGAGAGGAAAAATAGAACTCTAATAGAAGCTGCTAGAACTATGTTAGTTGACTCCAAGTTGCCTATCACTTTTTAGGCTTAAGCAGTCAACACTGCTTGCTATGTCCATAATAGAGTTTTAGTTGCCAAGTCTCACAATAAGACATCATATGAGCTTTTTAGAGGTAGAACTCCTGAAATAGGATTTCTTAGACCTTTTGGATGTTATGTGGCAATTCTGAATACCTTAGACCATTTAGGAAAATTTGATGGTAAAGCAGATGAAGGATTCTTAGTTGGATATTCTCTCAATAGTAAAGCATTTAGAGTATACAACTTAAGAACTAAGAAAGTAGAGGAAAACCCGCATGTGGAATTTTTAGAGCATAAATCCAATGTAGAAGGTCAAGGACCGAAATGGCTATTTGATCTTGTGACTCTAACCCATTCAATGAATTATGTGCCTATTGTTGTAGAAACTAATGAATTTTCAGGTTCAAAAGCTGATGAAACAACAGATGAAGAAGGGTTAGAAAAGGAGACAAATCAAGATTATGTGATGATGCCAATATGGTCAAGTACAAGTGTGGATTCAACTTCAATAAATGGTGAATCTTCTTCTGGTAAAGCTAAAGAAGATGTTGAAGATGAACACAAGGAAGATGGAACAAAGGAACAAGAAAATAGTTCTGCTGTTGATAATGCTGCTGAGACAGAATTAACAGAAGAAGCAGAATTAACAAAAGATGAGGTGGATTTGAGCAATCTCCCACCTGATTATCAAGTTCCTTCTACTCCACACACAAGGATTCACAAAGTCCACTCCCTGGAAAATGTGATTGGAGATGTACAATCAGGTGTGAAGACAAGACAACAACTAATGTCTTCAGACAATCAAGGGCTTCTTGATGCCCTTTATGCTTCAAAATAGCATGAGTTTTCAAACTCTTGCTTGTTTGTATATTTTCTCTCACAAGATGAACCATAGAACATTCTTAAAGCCCTAGATGATTCAAGCTGGGTAGAGGCTATGCAAGAGGAGCTTCTTCAGTTCAAGATTCAGAAGGTATGGGTGCTAGTTGATTTACCTAAGGATGAAAAGGTAATTGGCACTAGATGGGTTTTCAAGAATAAAAGGGATGAAAGGGGAATCGTGATTAGGAATAAGGCTAGATTAGTAGCCCAAGGGTACACACAACAAGAAGGGATAGACTATGATGAGGTTTTTGCTCAAGTAGCAAGAATTGAGGCAATTAGGCTTTTCTTAGCTTATGCTTCCTTTTTAGGCTTCACAGTTTAACAAATGGATGTCAAGAGTGCTTTTTTATATGGTACTATTGAAGAAGAGGTTTATGTTTCACAACCTCCTGGTTTCATTGATCCAGAACATCTAGACAGAGTGTACAGAGTAGTTAAAGCTCTATATGGCCTTCATCAGGCACCAAGAGCTTGGTATGCAACACTGGCTTCTTACTTAATAGAGAATGGATTTTAAAGAGGAAAGATTGATCAAACACTTTTCATCAAACAGCACAAGAAGGATATTCTGTTAGTGCAGGTTTATGTGGATGACATTATCTTTGGATCTACAAGGAAGGAGATGTGTTTGGAGTTTGAGAAACTTATGCATGATAAGTTTCAGATGAGTTCTATGGGAGAACTTACATTCTTTTTGGGTCTGCAAGTTAAGCAATCAAGTGAAGGAATCTTTATCTCTCAAGAAAAATATGTTGCAGAGATACTTAGAAAGTTTCAATTTGCTGATTCAAAAGTGGCAAGCACACCAATGGACTCTGAGAAGCCACTTCTTAAAGACTTAGATGGAGATAATGTGGACGTACAGACATACAGATCTATGATAGGATCTTTGATGTATCTTACATCATCAAGACTTGATATCATGTTCTCTGTTTATGCATGTGCAAAATTTTAAGTAACTCCAAAGGTTTCTCATTTAACAGCAGTCAAGAGAATTTTTAGATATCTCAAGGGTCAACCAAGGTTGGGTCTATGGTATTCTAGGGAGTTACCTTTTGACTTGGTAGCATATTCGGATAGTGATTATACTGGTGCTAGCTTGGACAGAAAGTCAACAACTGGAGGATGTCAATTCCTTGGGTGTAGACTTATCTCATGGCAGCGTAAGAAGCAAACTATTGTGGCAACTTCAACCACTGAGGCTGAATATGTAGCTGCTGCAAGTTGTTGTGGTCAAGTTCTATGGCTTCAAAACCAACTTCTTGATTATGGGTACAATTTTATGAACACTGTCATTCATATTGATAATAGTAGTAAAATTTGCATTATTAAAAATCCAGTGCAACATTCTAAAACAAAACACATTGAAATTAGACATCATTTTATTAGAGATTGCAATGACAAAACATTAATTCAAGTAATGAAAATAGCTTCAGATCATAACTTTGCAAATCTTCTTACAAAAGCTTTTGATGTTGGAAGGTTTCAGTACTTGGTAGCAAGTATTGGAATGCTTAATCTTTGAATTTTTCAATCTGATGTGTTTTTGTATATAAATTTTTGGTTGTTCTGCTAACTTTATAAATTAATGCTGCTATTACAAAAGTTTGTGCTGCTAGTACAAATTTAAATTGTGTTATTCATACAGTTAGTCCTATGATTACTCTAATTCAAGACAAGTACTTTGTACATTGTTCTTTTGGTTTTAGACTAACAATTTCAGGTATGAATATTTGAGCACAAAGGAAGTTTCAAGTGAAATATGTGAGCAGCAGAATGATGATACTAGTTGCTGACATAATAGGTTAATGATAGAAAGAGTTTGGGAATTTAAAACTCCTTAAAACTTCTTTCTTGAAACCTGATTATGATGTTTCACATTGAATTAATGGTTTAGTTGATCAGAAAGTAACTGATACAACTCACTTTCTATCATTTTATACTTACAAGTATAATGAGCAAGTCTAAGGACATCTGATAGAAAGAACAGCGAGGAAAAGTGAATCTAAGTCTTGTGTTAGAGGTAACAAATGCCACGAGCTGGAAAACCTGTCAGGAAAGCTCTTTGAATGAGTTTATCTATACACAGGTAGTTATTTATAACTGAAAACATTGGTTCTCACACAACCAGAGGTTACTTTATACCAAAATTTTGATTAAGTGTCTGTAACTACACTTGATCCCTTCAAAATGGTTTGAAGCAGTATGATTTTTAATAATAAAATCATATGCATACTGCTAAAAGTCAAAAGTTTTCTTAAAAAGGATTTTTGGAATAAAAATGACTCAGAAAACCATCAAATGTTGGACTATGAGTTATTGCCCCATGATTCACCACTCATAGGAGGTTACACACCTAGAAGTGATGAGGGCATCAAACTAACTTTTAAGGAATTGATGGCTTCATGTACAACATTGTTTGACAACAAGTTCTAATTGATAGTGTTAGGAAATTAAGCTATAGCAGTTAGTACTGTTGAAGATGAAAGTTAGTACTGCTGAAGGAGTTTTGAAGACATAAGCAGTTAGTACTGTTGAGTGAAGAAGTTTGTACTGTTTATGTAATAGATAATTATAGAAAAGATATTGTGAATATCTTATACGGTTTAGTTGATAGTTATCTTGTGAAGGAATCCTTAGTCTATAAAAGGATTGCCTAGGTTAATGAATGTGTATGTATCGTTTTGTTAAGATTCAAGGTTGTAAACCCTAGTGATAGGAGATCACTCGTATTATTGATTAATAATATTGAATCGTTGAAGTTGAAGTATTGTGTTCATTGTTCAATCTTTGTTAATTCGTTAATACAAAACAAAACACAAACAAATAAATCTTCTAAGTGCTAGCTAGTAAATTTCGCTTGCTAGACTAGACATCATTCAAAGTATTCATCTAAGACAAGGAGTGTGTGTAGATCCGGTCAAGTGGTATCAAAGCCAGGTTTCTGATACTTTGGTTTAGAAGATCCAGACGAATTTGTTCAAGAAAAGATGGACATGGAGACAACAACAAGTCAGACTAACATTGCTGCTAAGCTTCCAATGCTTAAACCCAATGAGTTCGATATGTGGCGATTAAGAATTGAGCAGTTCTTCCAAGTTCAAGATTATACTCTTTGGGAGATCATTGAAGAAGGAAACTCCTTTTCACCCGTTTCAACAACAACTGTTGTTGAAGGTAAATCTGAGACTACAGTGCAGACAAAGCCAACTACTACTGAAGAGAAGGCAAGGCACAAGAATGATGTTAAGGCTAGAAGTTTGCTTCTGATGACTATTCCCAATGACCAGTTGTTGAATTTTAGCAAGTTTAAGTGTGCTAAAACCCTTTTTGAAGCTATTGTTGCAAGATATGGTGGGAATGAAGCCACCAAGAAATCTCAGAAGACTCTTCTCAAGCAACAGTTTGAGAATTTTTCAGCAACAAGCAACGAGTCACTAGATCATATGTTTAATAGACTTCAAAAGCTAGTGAATCAATTGGCTGTTCTAGGAATTGAGATGCCTCAGGAAGATCTCAACTCCAAATTTCTGAGAAGTTTACCAGCTGAATGGGCTATGCATGTGGTTGTATGGAAAAACAATCCTTATATAGATTCCATGAGCTTAATGGATCTCTATAGCAACTTCAAGATAGTTGAACATGATATTAAGAAGTCTGCTAGATCAAGCTCAAGCTCAAGCTCAGGGAATTTGGCCTTTGTATCAACTCCCAGTACCTCAAGTCCAGATGAAGAAGTGCAAGTTGCTGGTTCAGTCGGTACTGCTAGTGCAAACCTTGGTACTGCTAGCACCTCAAGCAGTACTAGTGGACTTTTGAATGAAGATACTTATTGTGCTTTCTTGACTACTCAGCACAATGGAAGTATGTTGACTCATTCAGATCTTCAAGAGATTGATGAAGATGATATTGAAGAGATGGATATCAAGTGGCAGCTCTCTCTTCTTAGCTTGAGAGCTAGGAGATTCTTGAAGAAGACTGGCAAGAAGATTTTCATAAACAGCAATGATGTTGCAGGGTATGACAAGTCCAAGATTGAGTGTTTCAACTGCCACAAGAAAGGTCATTATTCAAGGGAGTGCAGATTGCCAAGCCAACAAGATGGCAAGAGCAGAGGATATGGAAACAAGTCAAGGGTTGTGGAGGTTACTGATTCAAGCTCGAAAGCCATGGTTGCCATTGATGGCTTAGGGTTTGACTGGAGCTACATTATAGAGGAGAAAGCAGAAGCATCTATAGAGGTTGCTCTCATGGCATTCTCAGATTCTGAGGTACAAGTTTCAAAATGTTCTAAATCTTGTGAAGCTTTAAAAGATCTAGAAACACTTAAGAAAAGATATGAGAATCAGAGAAAAGAGCTAGTCGAAACTGCTTTTAGCTTAGCAAATTATAAGAGGGCTTTAGCTGTGTTAGAAGAACAAATTGTTCATTATAAAACTAATGAGTCAAAGTTTTCTGATGATATGATTATTGTTAAGAGAGACTTAATGTTTAGGGAGAATGAAATTACTATGTTGAAACATGAGTTAGAACAGGTTAAGAAAGCAAAGGAGAACATTCAAATGACTGTTGACAGACTAGAATTTGCAACTCAGGGTGTTAGTAAGATTGTTGAGTGTCAGATCCTTAATAAAGCTAAGTCAGGCCTAGGTTATAAGTCAGTTCCACCTCCCTATAGAGGAATCCCAACACCCCCAGGCATAGACTTAGAACACACAGGACTACCTGAATTTCAAGTACCTGAGCTTAAATATGGTCCTCAACCTAAAGAAAGTGTAGTTGATAAACCTGTGTATGAGAGTACTAATGATAAATCACTATCTGAGGACAAGGTGTCTTCTGATAGGTCCTCAGCTAAGGACTCAGATGCTCCAACCATTGAGGAATGGACTTCTGATGATGAGGATGATCAGGCTGTGGTTAAGCCTGTTAGTGCTAAAGTGGAGGAACCAAAAGTTCCAAAGATGGTTAAACCTGAGACTGTTAGGCTTAGATCAAATGCCAAACCTTTTAGACCAACAGTTAGGTATGCAGAAATGTATAGAACCACAAACAAGCCAAGAGGTAACCAAAGGAATTGGAATGACCTCAAATCTCACCAATTAGGGGATGATTTTGTCTGCTATAGAAAAGCTTGTTATTCGTGTGGTAGCTTTGACCATCTTGCAGATTTTTGTGATAAATGGGTATCTGGATATACAAATCATAGGTTGAGCATAGCAAGACCTCAATCTTTTCTTAGGAATGATAGAATGATACCTAGATCAGTTCTATTAAAGTCTGGCCAAAGACCAATTCAAACTGCTAGACCAGTAGTTCAGACTGTCAGACCTATTAGACCTGTTAACCCAAAGCCAACAGTTCAAGGTGCAAAACCAGTTTTTAAACCAGCACCAAAAACTGTTAATAGACCCTTTCATCACAAAGCAGTTGTAAAAAATCAAGTTTGAAAACCTAAGGTAACAACTACCAAGCCAGCAGTTCCAACTGCTAGCAGAGTAATTGGTACTGGTGTGAATAAAAACACTGCTAAGGGAAACATGGGAAATGGTGTGAATGCATCAGCAAGTTGGGTTTGGAGACCCATCAAACCTAATGGTGCTAAAATTGTTTTGAAAAGAATGAATTATGTTGATACAAGAGGAAAGCCTAAGTCTGTTTTGGCTTGGGTACCACATGGAAATTAATTTTCCTTGTTTTATGATTTGTTAGTCATATACTTTTATATTGTGAGACAAGTTCTTTGTGGCTTGTTTCTTTGTTTTTGGACTAACACTTGCAGATTTTAGATGATGAACACCAAGGAATTTAATGCTATATGTTTTGGACTGTAATGATGATTTGGAGCTGAGTGTGTGATGTTTACACACAACAAATGGTAATTGGTTCACCATGTCTAACCCACATAAGAACCAACTAGTCCAGAGCAAACGGTTTCTGGTAAAGACTAATCAAATCCGTTGATGGTTGACAATTTACCAAAAATTGTATGGTTATCAGCTCACCATATCTAAGTGTGAAGAGTTGGCTAGTACAAAGCAAACGGCTATTGGTAAAGACATATCAAATCCGTTGATAGCTGATAGTTTGCTAAAAACTATGTATGAGCCATGGTATTTTAAAATCCTTTTCAATAAGTTCATACGGCTCAACAAAATTTTTCCAACAGTTGGTACGGTTAGTACAAAGTTAGTACGGTTCAACTAGCCGTTGTAAAAATCTGTCAGTAATTAATTTTCTAGCCATTGGGGTAAAACCCTTATTCTTAAGGTACTTATAGGGATTTTTATATATGATAATTATCTTTTTACCATAAATTCATTTATTCTCTTTCTAAAGATAATTTATCTCATACGCATATTTCGCAAAACCCTAAACAGTACCTATAAACCCCAAACGACTGCATAAAACCTCAATTCCAATTTAAACGATCATCGTATTGATATAATCTTTCATTTTTCATCACTAAGAATGGCTGGATTGGAATTTGTTAAGCGTCATAATCAGGTTGCGTTTCTTGAGAAAACAGAGGCGGGAGATGGGCCAAAGTTTTATGAGATTGTGGACTTTCTCAACCACTCTCACATAAGGTATGCTCTAACTGTTTCTCCTACTCTTTATGTCTCGCACATCACACAGTTCTGGCAGAATGCTACTATCTTGACTAGTGAAGATGGAGACTCAGAAATTCATTCTGAAGTGGATGGTGTATCTTTTGTTGTTACCGAGTCTATAATTAGGAGACATCTTAAATTAAATGACTCAGATGGTATTAACACTATGCCTAACACTGAAATATGGGCAGAACTTACCAAAATGGGGTATGATACATCTGAACATAAATTAACTTTTCAAAAAGGATGTTTCTCACCTCAATGGCGATTTTTGATACATACCCTTTTAAGTTGTTTAAGTCCTAAAAAGACTGCTTGGGAGCAGTTCAGTAGCAATATTGCTATTACTCTCATTTACTTGTCTACAAACAAGGTTTTTAACTTTTCAAAATTTATTTTTAAGGGTATGGAATCAAATGTTAACAGCAATACAAAGTTTTTAATGTATCCTAGGTTTGTTCAAACACTTTTGAATAAAAAGACATACCTGCTTACAAAACCAACTGAAATTTTTGCTACTCCTAGCCTTCAATCAAAAGTTTTTCAAAATATGGCTATGGCTAGTAGGCTTTTTCAAGGGGAACCAGTTCCATTGTTTCCTCAAATGCTTCAAACTGAGTTGGGTGAAGGTTCAGCAGTTCCAACTGATTCCCATCACACATCCACTCAAGTACTTGAAAGAACCCAACCATCACAATTGCGCATCACTTATAGGAGAAGGGAGACACCTAGAGTGGTTCCTAGATCCTTTCCCCATGATTCACCTCTCCTAGCAGGTCACACAGCTAGAAGTGATGAGGGTGGTTCTAACCAAAATGCATTGACGGAATTATGTACCAAGCTAGCTACCCAAGTTGAATATTTGGAGACAGATCTTGCACGCATCAAGGATCAGCTCAAAGCCCACCAGGAGAATTCTGCTAAAGTTTTTAACAGGTTATCTTTGAAGGTGAAAAAGCTGAAAGATCAACTCAGGCAGAAAAGGGCAAGAATGGTATTGGATGATGATTCTTCTAGTGATGACTCAGATGATTCAGATGATGTTGATAGTGGAAATTCTTCCAAACAGGGGAGGAAATTTGGTAAAGACAAAGATGTGGACACTTTAGTTTAGAGAGAGAAATGAGAGAAATAAGTAAAGTCTCGCATAGATAGAAAGAAGAACACACACCTCATAACCCATGAGGTAGGGGGTATTTATACCCATACAATAGTCAAGCATACTATCGCAACTATACAAGTGTTGCGATAGTGTAATGCTATCGCAAGCCACACAATGTTATACAACATACCCTATACTAGTACAAAAGATAAATAGAAGTCCCTAAACTAATGATTTACACTTTTTGTATTCCAACAATCTCTCCCAAAGGGTAGATCATTCAGGTCTTCTATTTATGGGCTTCTTGTCAGTCCAACTTCGACATCCGATTCTTTGTTCCATTCGTCTCCATGATGCTCAAAGTGTAAGCCTTTCTCTTATCACATTCACAACTCTTGTCAACATACGATGATTGCTTGCAGTCAACTCTATCTGCAGTTTCATCACCTTCCTCTTTATCCGCTCAAGTTTCTTCAGAATCCGTAGTAGGGTACCGGAAGAGAACTTGGATACTTCAATGACTCTGAACAATCTCTGTTGCTTCTTGTCGGTCACATACAACAGACATAGTCCAAGGCTTGGTCTTGTGAAACACGTCCAGCTCTTGACTTTCTGAATACCAATGCAAGCTAATATCGGATGAGTCAGGTTGATCTTCCTCTGATAGCTTTCAATCCCCATCTGGAAGTGTAGGATCGTATTTTAGGTTCATATTATGATTCGGGAGGTAGGGTATGATGGTAATAGAGTTTAGCCATTGTTAGTGACAGAAAGTAGAGAGAGAATGAAACTATGTGTTTTATTGATAAAGATGAAAGAGTAAATTACACACTAAGTATCACCCCTCCATGGAAGTATGGAGGGGTATATATAGGATAATATATGCACCACTTTACAATAATGACATTTCTAGTACCTGCGTATATGCCTTACAAGATAACTAATGTAATCTCGTAAATGTTGTTCCATTTACGTGTTCGGAGCATTCCCAATAATCTTCCCCCAATGGGACGACATAAGGGATTACTTACAAAATTTCCTATAGGTACAAAAATAAGTAAAATAAAGTCTTCATAAGCTCTTCAAATGTTGAGGATGACTGCAGTTTACGCTCTTTGTCTTCATCTTGTAGCTCGCTTAGAGGAATTTTCTTCACTTGTAGGAAAACGATGTATTATGCATGAGCTGGATTAACTTCCCCCCAATTCATGATGCATGTCTTTAGCAGCTTCTTCGTACACTTCTTTTTATCGAAGTTTCTGAATCAGCTTCCCCCCAAACTGACAACCGTCTTCAGCAAATTTAAAACTTTGATGTAGTTAACATGTCTTCTAACTTTTGAAGTTTTAAGTATGTAGCGGAATTTGTAGATAACACCGTAAACCATACCAAGCAAATCTGACTAGTCACTTAATCACAATTATACTTAATGCTGATACTCTGTTCGGGGGTAACATTCAAGAAATCAGCAAGATTTTCTCACATATGTAGGCTACTTCACACTTCACAACCCGCGAAAGTTGAAATGATTACACCATAACATTGTAAGCTCGATCACGTGAGCCTGTTATGCGTCCCCAGTGTGCACATTTCTTCCCCCTGATTGTAGATACTCATGGAGAAAGAGTGTTTACGCAAAAAAGTCGAAAAAAATACAAAGAACATCCACTCTCTTCCCCAATGATGTCTTTGCGGAATCGGAAGTATACACACTATGTTTACGATGGAAAACGGAGGCAGCGTAAGTACCATAAATCTCTGTTAAGCTTAAAAATATCCCGTGAGAATCAACTGCTGATAACATCTCTACTCTTTTATACTCCTCTCAGCTAACTCTTTACCGACCCCATTATCATTCTGACGGCTCTTTGTAGTGACTACTGATGGAGAAAACCCAATATGACGAACTTGAGACTGAAGTAAAATAACCCGAACTTGTGACTTAAACCTGCACTATTGTCTGACTAAGAACCAATACTGAGAATTTCAATAAAGGTAGAATCATATACCCTTTAAAGTGATAGCTATACATTGTGACACTTCTCTCGAATTATCCACAACTTTTTGTGACACTTGAATACTACAACGTAACTCCTTTAAAGTGATAGCTATACATTGTGAGCACAACAACGTAACTCCTTACATCAGGTATATCTAGACAAATCAAGTCTTAATCATTCTTGTTTTTAAAAGCTCAAACAAGGATCTTGAAAAATCATGCATCCAACCAACCCCGAACTAAGTATACGCGCCCGTGAAATTCCTCTTCAACTTCAAATAAATAATAATGAATTAACGCCGTAGTCACATCTTGCGGTTAAATACCCAAAACTAGCCTTTTTGACGGTTTAATGAATTTGATAATGGTTTTCCCGATCTTGTCAAAAATGTATCCCCGTGAAGATTTTTAATACCAAAATACCACACATTTTGCCAAATATTATCCCAAATTTTACATAATGCTTTACAGATACATTAGTTATGAAATTTTCAGCCCAAAATATTGTTTCACCCCAAACCTATAATCCAGTCCAATCAAATAAGATCTAAGTCCAATCCATGTTAAAATATTCGGCCCATTTCCAAAGTACCATCCAAATCCGGTTCACAACCAAGCCCATCAAACCAATTGGAATAACCGGCCCAAACAATACAAATCATAACCCGATCCACTTAAAACTTGCCTTAATTTCACGCTAGTAAAAACACCACCAACAACAACTCTCATTTTGTTAACCCTAATCATATAACAAACGCCTCTCACTCTCTCTTGTGAAAAAGGAACTCAGCAACACTTCTCAACTGGTTAACACCACAAAACATACAAGTATTCGTCCCTTGTTTTCTGGATCTAAACACAAACACATAAAACAAATACCAATCGTCCCTTGTTTTTGTTAAATCTGAACAAGTATTCTTTTTTTCAGTTTGCGTCTTCAAGATCGTTTAAGGGGTCACGGGTAAGGTTTGTATTTGTTTTTATGTGTATCATTTTTTCCTTTATCCGAATGAAAGATGGTTTGAGACCTTTTGGTTTTGAGCTTTCTTTAAGATTTGAAAATTTAAAAGAAGTTAAAGCTACAAAATACATCGATGATGGTTTTAAGTTCACTAAAAAAAATCATTTCACTGGCGGTTACAAGAGGTGAACGAATTGAGATCTTCGTATTTCCTTTTCGTTTCATGTTTACTGTGACCGATTGAAGGAAGGGTTCAAACACTTTTGTTTTGAGCTTTTTCTTTATTTATCGGATATTCAAGAAGTGATTTTGCTTCACAATTATAGATCGATGATGGGTCGAACAAACACACAAGATCTTAATAGATCCGTTCTTGAAACGATAAGCCAACCTGAGATCTTTATATATATATATATATATATATATATATATATATATATATATATATATATATATATATATATATATATATATATATAGTGAAAGGTTATTTTCAGAAACAAAAAAAGGTCTAGAACTGCGAGAACCAACAAGGACCGTTAGATTATTTGATCAATGGCTAGAATGAATTGTGCCATTAATGTAATTAATTGAAAGATTTGTTAAGTTTTATAAATGCAGAAAGGGTATGGATGGTATTTCTTAATTAGAATTTTTTAAATTTCGTCCATTTTTCCTGGAAACTGACTTTAAAGAATCAGTTACTCTATTATATTTTACATCTCCTTCTCTCTCACATAATCTCTCCCTCAAACCCTAGCCTCCACAAAAAAATCCTATCTACATCCATCTCATTATTTATTCAGATCTGTCTCCTTCAACATTTCACCGCCAACAATCTAACTTAAGGCAATCATTTACAACTTCTTTCATGGAAAGTTTAAGGTTCATTACTTTATTCCCAATTTGTTTTTCATATTCGTATTACAGATCTTTATCATTTTTGTCCAATTTGTTATTTCACATTAAAATACCTTTGTTTTTAGATAGTTTATTAGTGGTGAGTAGAACATGAATTTTTTATGAGGTGAAACCCACTAATTAATGTATGTTTGTTTCTTATTCTTTTTTTATGAGGTGAACCTACGAATTCGTTTTTTATTAGGTGAAACCCACGAACATGAGTTTTTTTTTTTTTTTTTTTTTTTTTTTTTTTTTTTTTTTTTTTTCAAATTCGTTTTGATGAGGTGAAACCCACGATTTTTTATGGCTTTCTCCTAGAATACTTGAATATAATAATTATATGTATTATTTGAATTTAACAATAGTAATGATTGAGAAAGCAAAAAACACAAGGGTTAAAGACATGTGCACAATGAGCATGAGTGTATGAACAAAATGGTGAGTATATAGATAAAATGAGAGATCATCTTCAATTAATGGGAAACAAAATATATGTATCTGTTTCTTCCGTTGGAACTCACGTCCAAACCGACCCACAATGGGTTTTTGTTTATTTTGTCATCCCAAAATTGAGTCCAACAGGCCCAAGTTATTTAATTTGGTTTTCACAACCCAAAACTTAATTCAAGGCCCAAGTAGATGTATAATGTCACCAGCTTATCTTTGTGACAAAAATAAACACCAAGTAACTTCCTGCCTTTTATATTTTGAATGTGAATCAATGGAACGGTGTCTATGTATTTTATGGTTGGTAAAAAATCAGTGAAAAGAGTATGCATATGTGTTTTAATGTAGATATAAAATCAAGTTATGTATGTAATTGAATTGCATCTCGTCAGTTGTTAGTATATTACAATGGAAAAAATTTCAGTTGATGTTTCGTGTTTTGTGATTCTGAGTTCAATTAGTTAGTGTAAAACCCGAAAATCTAAAACATGCAAAATTACCAAAATGCCCCTGAAACTTTAAAATTTATTTAAAGCTTAATTAAAGTTTCGAATCGATCCCAAACTTCTGAAAATGAACAAGATATGATACAAAATAATTTTTACGACTTTGATTAATATTTATACAAGTTGTGAGATGACCAAAATACCCTTGTGTTTACCAAAAATTTAAATACATAATTATTATTAATTAAAAACCTTTTTAAATACAAAGTAATTAAGGAAAATAAAATTAAAGATGGAAAATTGATCCTTGGGCCTTGAAGGCCGGTCCTTAGCCATAATTCCCTCCCCCTATTTCGGTCCATTCCATTTTATATTAATCCCCAAATTAATTCTCCCATTAAACCCTAAAAACAATTTAGCCGCCACTCTTAAAAATCACCCACACCACATCCGAATTTTCTGAATCAAATAGATAATTTTCTGGAGTTCTTCATAGTGCCAAGAAGGTGGGAAAAATAGCTACATAGTCCTGGAGTCGATCGTTTGGCTGTGGTGATTTATTTGGGTCGAAAAAGTGCAACCGAGCAACAATAAATCCATAGCGTGTAATCCTTTGATCTATAATTTTTTTGGTAATTTTCTAGCCTTCTCCTAATCATATATAAACATGTAAAAATTATTGAAATCGAACCATGCATCATGTATTGATCGAATGAAAAATAAATAGCTTAAAACCCTAATTTTGAATAATCGAATCTAATAAATCCATGCGATTTTTCTGAGGTGTTTACTTATTTTTCCTGGGTTCTATATGCTTCATATAACATGAGAAAAATGGTAGTTCGAATTGTTGAGGCCTAAAAACATGTATGTCGAATTTAATGTAAAACCGGATTTAAGGAATAAAAAGAGGAATTATGGAAAACCCTAAGAACCAATCGACCTAGGGTTTATATTGGATGAATTCTGGTAATAATTGATGCATGATGATGATAAAATTATTGTACAATGATTTGGATTGCTAGGGTTTAATTTTAAAAATGTTTTGTTATTACCGATTTGAAAATAATTAGTCAAGGGGGTGTTTTGTAATTTTTAAAACTTAAGGGATAATTTTGTAAATCATTTTAGACCTTCTTCAATTTGAATAAAATATAAAAGGAGGGTCTCATGTGTTAATTTTGCATATAAAGGGTTTATTTGATAAATATATATATTAGTTAAATCGAATTGAAAAGAAATAAAAATGAGGGACTAAATATGTAATTTCTGGAAACTTGGTGCTATTTTGAGTAGTAAATTATATTCATGGGGTTATGTGTAATTTTGGTAATTTAATGGACTAATATGTAATTATTAATAATTAAGGATTGAAATTGTAAATTTAAGGGCTAAATATGTAACTTTGATAACTAGAGGGACTTGATGTGTAAATTGTGAATGTTCAAGGGTGTGTTCATCTAACATGTTGAAATAAGTGTTCATTGTGTAAAATTGGCAAATTAAGGGTTTAATGTGTAATTATTATGGAATTATGACTTAATATATACGTTTTGTAAACTTAAGGGACTAATTGTGTAAATTCTGAAATCTGAGGGGCTGAATAGTACAATATGTAAACTCTGATGGGACATTCTGAAATTTGGTAAAATAATAAGCTTGTTTGGTAAATATGGATATTGGAGGGATTAAATCATGAATTATGAAAATATAAGGTTTGTTTTATAAATGTTGTAACTAGAAGGGTATAAACTGTAAAATTATGAAACTAAGGGGATTATGATGTCATTCTGAATAAAAAGGGTATTAAATCAGTATATTGAAGTATTTTCATGTTATACTTTTGAAATTGATGAAATTACAATTATAACCCTGAACTATGAAAACTTGTCATAACTAACCCTGAACTTGTGTAACTTGTTAAAATGAATGTTACTTCCATAATAAGCTAATTAAAGACTTGACTTGAATTATATCACTTGAACCTTGCTAAATGTGGTAACTTACTAATTATGGAAACCTGCTAAGAATAGAAAGTTACTAAAAATAGAAGTTACTTATAATGGGAAGATAACTGAACCCCCTTTCGTATTTCTGTCTTCTACTCCTTTAGGTTCGAGGAGAGAGTGATCTTGATCCCTGTCAGCTATTATTGTGTTGTGCTTGCTATTTGAATAAGGTACAGATATTCTGCCTTTCTTTAGTAAGGTGCCTTCGTCTCATTTCTGATTTCTGATTCACTGCCATGTTCTTTGATTCTGTGAACCTTTCTTGTTTCTTTCATGATATTATGAACCTTTGACATGACCTTTATAGTACTGAATCTTCTGATACTGAACCTTTCTGATACATGAACTTTCTGTTATGAACCTTTCTGATTTTAAACATGTTGATTTATGACCTTTCTGATATTGAACCTCTGATATGAACCTCTGATTATGAACTCTGATATTCTGAAATGGAAATTGACTTATGAAACTAAATTAAATACTGGATACATGATACTTGACCTTGACCCACAGTTTGATACTACGAGCCACTCACTAGGCATGAGGGTTTCATGTCCATGTCAGTCGATGCACCGATGGCATGACTCTAGGGCAGGAGAGTGATGACCTGTCCCGTCCCTTTTCTGTATTTTATTTGGTGTGTTGGGAGTTATGGCCACCTGGGGCGTATGGATGCATCCTAGATTTGTTTCTGTATTATGTTCATGTTATGATATGTTATGATATGCATGGTGACTGATGGTGTGTGCGATACACGTCTTTCACAACTCTGGGAGCTGATCACTCCATATTTCTGATTTCTGGGATTAGTGAGAGGAACATCTCTCTGCATGGCGATATGATTATGATTTCATGTTCATGTTTCTGGGCTCGTAGAGGATTACTGTTTTCCATGCACTTTATAGACTTATGACCTTTACCTTTCATTACTGACACCCTATGACATGATACTGGACTTATCTCTGTACTGGGCTTGGTATGTTTGGGCTTGATGGGATCTTTTGATTACTTCACCATTACTCATGATGCTATCCATACTTTCTGATATCTCTGTATAACCTTCATGTTTCTTCTCATCTATTATTACATCATGTACGATTCCTTCCATCTTCCCTATTTCATTATTATTGTTTGTTACCGTTATATCTGTTCACTGAGCTCGTGTAGCTCAGCCGCGTTTCTTTTCCTCGCGGCAGGTTTTAGTTGGAAGTTGAGATTGATTGGAGAGTACATTGGACTTAGAAGAATTACTAGCATCTTGGGATTAGCTATTGGTGATGGTTAGAAGAACTCATGTTAGACTTAGAAATCATTGTATTGGAATCCTGTAATTTCATATTTCCTTTGTAACCATTGAATTCTATTGTATTATTTATGTCGTATGCTTGCATCTGTTCTGATAAACCACCGTTGTTGTGACACCTTTGCCCTTGTCGGGTTGGGGTGTTACAATTATGGTATCAGAGCACAGGCTGACGACTTGTAATACATTTACCCTGTCCTGTGCGTTTAGGACCATTAGGTTTCCACTGTAAGAACATAGGAGAACACCTTGAGGACTTTCTTTAGGATTCCCTTATATGAACTTAGGTTTTGACCGGTGAGGAATGGGTAGACTATAAGGTATTCAAGTATCATCATTTCCGCATCACTCTGATTCATGCCTTGCTATGACATTGCTTTGGTTAACCTCTGAGACTGTAGAAGTACTAGGTGGACTAAGACAGGTGATTGCTTACGAATTAAGATAAAGTATGATCATCATGAAGGCATAATTATGTGGTGCTGGTATTATTAACGTGATAACACTTACACCATATAAGGTGCCCTCATTGTGGCCATAGGATATCTTGGGAAGTACCTAAGAAGTTTAGAACTTGATTCCCGATGGATTATCTGTGATTAGTGAGACCTCAGGTTCATTCTACCTATGCATATACTCTACCTTCGTTCGTTAAATATCTGGATTAGTTTGGACTCTCGTGTTGCATTCTGTTGACCTCAGTTATGAATCTTAAACTCCTTGAAGAGCTCTCTGCTATAGATACAATTAATTCGATTTGAAATCTTGTTCGCATTCCGTATGAGTATTCCGTTCTCTTTCTCTCTGCTTCCTGCAAATTTCGAGGACGAAATTTTTCTGTTAGAGGGGAAGAGTTGTAAAACCAGAAAATCTAAAACATGCAAAATTACCAAAATGCCCCTGAAACTTTAAAATTTATTTAAAGCTTAATTAAAGTTCCGAATCGATCCCAAACTTCTGAAAACGAACAAGATATGATACAAAATAATTTTGACGACTTCGATTAATATTTATACAAGTTGTGAGATGACCAAAATACCCTTGTGTTTACCAAAAATTTAAATACATAATTATTATTAATTAAAAACCTTTTTAAATACAAAGTAATTAAGGAAAATAAAATTAAAGATGGAAAATTGATCCTTGGGCCTTGAAGGCCGGTCCTTAGCCATAATTCCCTCCCCCTATTTCGGTCCATTCCATTTTATATTAATCCCCAAATTAATTCTCCCATTAAACCCTAAAAACAATTAAGCCGCCACTCTTAAAAATCACCCACACCACATCCGAATTTTCTGAATCAAATAGATAATTTTATGGAGTTCTTCATAGTGCCAAGAAGGTGGTAAAAATAGCTACATTGTCCTGGAGTCGATCGTTTGGCTGTGGTGATTTATTTGGGTCGAAAAAGTGCAACCGAGCAACAATAAATCCATAGCGTGTAATCCTTTGATCTATAATTTTTCTGGTAATTTTCTAGCCTTCTCCTAATCATATATAACATGTAAAAATTATTGAAATCGAACCATGCATCATGTATTGATCGAATGAAAAATAAATAGCTTAAAACCCTAATTTTGAATAATCGAATCTAATAAATCCATGCGATTTTTCTGAGGTGTTTATTTATTTTTCCTGGGTTCTATATGCTTCATATAACATGAGAAAAATGGTAGTTCGAATTGTTGAGGCCTAAAAACATGTATGTCGAATTTAATGTAAAACCGGATTTAAGGAATAAAAAGAGGAATTATGGAAAACCCTAAGAACCAATCGACCTAGGGTTTATATTGGATGAATTCTGGTAATAATTGATGCATGATGATGATAAAATTATTGTACAATGATTTGGATTGCTAGGGTTTAATTTTAAAAATGTTTTGTTATTACCGATTTGAAAATAATTAGTCAAGGGGGTGTTTTGTAATTTTTAAAACTTAAGGGATAATTTTGTAAATCATTTTAAACCTGCTGCAATTCGAATAAAATATAAAAGGAGGGTCTCATGTGTTAATTTTGCATATAAAGGGTTTATTTGATAAATATATATATTAGTTAAATCGAATTGAAAAGAAATAAAAATGAGGGACTAAATATGTAATTTCTGGAAACTTGGTGCTATTTTGAGTAGTAAATTATATTCATGAGGTTATGTGTAATTTTGGTAATTTAATGGACTAATATGTAATTATTAATAATTAAGGATTGAAATTGTAAATTTAAGGGCTAAATATGTAACTTTGATAACTAGAGGGACTTGATGTGTAAATTGTGAATGTTTAAGGGTGTTTTCATCTAACATGTTGAAATAAGTGTTCATTGTGTAAAATTGGGAAATTAAGGGTTTAATGTGTAATTATTATGGAATTATGACTTAATATATACGTTTTGTAAACTTAAGGGACTAATTGTGTAAATTCTGAAATCTGAGGGGCTGAATAGTACAATATGTAAACTCTGATGGGACATTCTGAAATTTGGTAAAATAATAAGCTTGTTTGGTAAATATGGATATTGGAGGGATTAAATCATGAATTATGAAAATATAAGGTTTGTTTTATAAATGTTGTAACTAGAAGGGTATAAACTGTAAAATTATGAAACTAAGGGGATTATGATGTCATTCTGAATAAAAAGGGTATTAAATCAGTATATTGAAGTATTTTCATGTTATACTTTTGAAATTGATGAAATTACAATTATAACCCTGAACTATGAAAACTTGTCATAACTAACCCTGAACTTGTGTAACTTGTTAAAATGAATGTTACTTCCATAATAAGCTAATTAAAGACTTGACTTGAATTATATCACTTGAACCTTGCTAAATGTGGTAACTTACTAATTATGGAAACCTGCTAAGAATAGAAAGTTACTAAAAATAGAAGTTACTTATAATGGGAAGATAACTGAACCCCCTTTCGTATTTCTGTCTTCTACTCCTTTAGGTTCGAGGAGAGAGTGATCTTGATCCCTGTCAGCTATTATTGTGTTGTGCTTGCTATTTGAATAAGGTACAGATATTCTGCCCTTCTTTAGTAAGGTGCCTTCGTCTCATTTCTGATTTCTGATTCACTGCCATGTTCTTTGATTCTGTGAACCTTTCTTGTTTCTTTCATGATATTATGAACCTTTGACATGACCTTTATAGTACTGAATCTTCTGATACTGAACCTTTCTGATACATGACCTTTCTGTTATGAACCTTTCTGATTTTAAACACGTTGATTTATGACCTTTCTGATATTGAACCTCTGATATGATCCTCTGATTATGAACTCTGATATTCTGAAATGGAAATTGACTTATGAAACTAAATTAAATACTGGATACATGATACTTGACCTTGACCCACAGTTTGATACTACGAGCCACTCACTAGGCATGAGGGTTTCATGTCCATGTCAGTCGATGCACCGATGGCATGACTCTAGGGCAGGAGAGTGATGACCTGTCCCGTCCCTTTTCTGTATTTTATTTGGTGTGTTGGGAGTTATGGCCACCTGGGGCGTATGGATGCATCCTAGATTTGTTTCTGTATTATGTTCATGTTATGATATGTTATGATATGCATGGTAACTGATGGTGTGTGCGATACACGTCTTTCACAACTCTGGGAGCTGATCACTCCATATTTCTGATTTCTGGGATTAGTGAGAGGAACATCTCTCTGCATGGCGGTATGATTATGATTTCATGTTCATGTTTCTGGGCTCGTAGAGGATTACTGTTTTCCATGCACTTTATAGACTTATGACCTTTACCTTTCATTACTGACACCCTATGACATGATACTGGACTTATCTCTGTACTGGGCTTGGTATGTTTGGGCTTGATGGGATCTTTTGATTACTTCACCATTACTCATGATGCTATCCATACTTTCTGATATCTCTGTATAACCTTCATGTTTCTTCTCATCTATTATTACATCATGTACGATTCCTTCCATCTTCCTTATTTCATTATTATTGTTTGTTACCGTTATATCTGTTCACTGAGCTCGTGTAGCTCAGCCGCGTTTCTTTTCCTCGCGGCAGGTTTTAGTTGGAAGTTGAGATTGATTGGAGAGTACATTGGACTTAGAAGAATTACTAGCAGCTTGGGATTAGCTATTGGTGATGGTTAGAAGAACTCATGTTATACTTAGAAATCATTGTATTGGAATCCTGTAATTTCATATTTCCTTTGTAACCATTGAATTCTATTGTATTATTTATGTCGTATGCTTGTATCTGTTCTGATAAACCACCGTTGTTGTGACACCTTTGCCCTTGTCGGGTTGGGGTGTTACAGTTAGTGTACTTTCAGTTGATGTTTGTGTACTTTTAGATATGTAGTTTAGGTGATATGGTGTTCATATAATTAAAAATACATGTGTTCGAGTCTAGTTTTATTAAAAAACACATGTGCATGTTTGTCTTTTAACTTGGTGAACATACAGGTTCTAGAGTTTGGCGATGTGTTTGACTACTATTTTAAGTGTGCACTTGTGTTTTTGTGGTTACAGGTACGAGTATGATGAGCAATATGAAGAGTGCAAATGTGTTTTGCACATAATATCTATCGATACAAGTGCAGCCGTAGATACAAGTGCAGCCGTAGATACAAGTGCACAAGTGCAGCCGTAGATACAAGTGCACATATACATACAAAGAAATACAAAGTGTCCAACGAGAGAAAATACATGTGCATACACGACAACATATTTTTTGCTTTTTGAAATTTGTATTTGAAGTGTATATCACATGATTTTAAATTTTGTATATAATGTTTTTGTTTTAAATTGTAAACAATACATATAAAATACTTTTGTTTGTCATTCCATGCATTACAAACACACGTAAATTTACATTATCCAAAAAAAAACACATATGCACCTTACCAAATACACGTAAATTGAACACTACAAATATACGTAAACATACATTATATAAAAAACACATGTGCACCTTACTAAAAATGCATGCTCAAAAAAAATAGTATTCAAAAAAAAAAAAAAAAAAAAAAAAAAAAAAAAAATCCTAAAATTTAGGAACTAAAAAAACGTTTTATATTAAAAAAATTCAAAAAGAAAATAAAAAAAGGTAATTTTACCATGATACCCTTTTGAATTAAATAATAAAAATTAATATCCAAAAAATTCTGATTGGTTGATGCCGGTTCTCGCAGTTCTGTACATTTTTTTGGTTCTGAAAAGAACCCTTCCCTATATATATATATATATAAGTTTGGGTTAAAATAAAAAGTTTGTTAAAATAAAAAGGCTAGGAAGCCACCAGATCGCGCCACGTGTCCCATCTCCACCCCTTTTTTTTTCAACTAGAAGGGGTATACTCGTCATTTCAACCATAGGATATACAAAGTGCTTTAATTCATTATAACCTGCAAATCGTGTCTCACAAAAAAACAAACACAGAGGCTCCACATGGTAACCACCATCTCCACCAGCTTCTCCACCGGTTAACCACCTATCTCCACCGTGATATCCACCATCTTCTCCACCGTATTCTCCACTGTGATTTTGAGATGTCGATCGAGTGTTCATCGTCAACTAATTTTGAGTGTTCATCATGAACTAATAACGAGTTTTAACCATCAACTACTTAATCATCAACGAATAATGATTGTATGATCTCAATCTTTTGTTTACTTTTTCAATTTTTTGTTAATTTACTTTATGTTAATTCGAATAATTAGTTATAATTAGTTAATATGTTTTTGTTGATTCTTAGTGTATTTAGTTGATTTAAAACATTTAGTATGTGTTTGAGAAAAAAACTAGATGAAAAATGTGTATATGAAACTTGCACACCAAGTGTTTGATAAAATGTCTACATGATATTCTATAACTGTGATGCACTAGTTTCGTACTGTGATGCACCAGTTGTTCATACACCTTGTGATGAACTTTTAGCTAAAACTGTGATTCACTTATTTAGATATGTGATATTCAAGATGTGACCTAATTTCAGTTGATCTAATTTGATGCAGTTGTTTGTCATTGATGCACTATTTTTTGAACTATGATGCAGTAAGTTCTCAGTTGTCCTTTATAAGGGTGCATTAGGTTAAACATAGATTGCTTTATGTGTGAAATTTTGTTTGTATGCTTAGATGTTTGTGAGATGCACTTGATTTTGAACTATAATGCAGCAGGTTCTCAGTTGTCCATTATAAGGATGGATTTGGTTAAACATAGATTGCGTTATGTGTGAAAATGTGTCTCTATGCTTGGATGTTTGTGAGATGCACTTGATTTTGAACTCTGATGCAGTTCTCACTTCTCAGTTGTCCTTTATAATGATGCATTAGGTTAAACGCAGATTGCAGTTTGTGTGAAAATGTGCATGTATGCTTGGCTGTTTATGAGATGCACTTGATTTTGAACAGTGATGTAGTAGGTTACCAGTTGTCCTTTATTAGCTAGTATTTTTGTTCTTTTATCACAAAAAGGCTTGTATGTTTAGTTACAAGTTTGATGCAGTTGTCTTTAAATATTGATGTAGCTGGTATTTGTTTTTGTAAAATTCAGATATATTATCTTGTATTCTGGTTATTTTATTATTAACAAACTATTTTATGTGTAGGTATATGTATGATGTAGTGGTTCTGAAATGCTGATGCAGTGTGTGTTTACTGCATCAGCACTTTAATCTTTGTCTGATTTCTGTGTATTCATTTGACCTAATTTGATTTTAGACCTGTGATATTCAGTATATGTATTTAGTTATTTAATGCAGACGTTTTACAACATTGATGCACTAGTGCTTGTTTATTTTTATTTTATTCAGTTGACTGTAATATGATGCACTGATATAGATAACATTTTTTGTGTTGTTATTTTATAAAGTGTTTAGACCTAAAACAAACATGTTTAGTAAAGGTGCACACAAAATGTATGATTAAATGTGTCAATGAGGTTTTATACATCTGATGCACTAAGTTTACACTGTGATGCATCAGCTTTTAATCTATAGTTGTTTTGGTCAATTTTTTAGTAGAAAATGTTTGTGTGTGTGATTCGGTCGTTATGAAATACTGATGTAGTGAGTTTTTGTTTTTGGCGAATATAGATCTAAAAGCTAATTTTTTGTTAATGTTATGAGTAGAGAATGTTTCTCCTACAGAATTCTTTATATTAAGTTTTTACAACAATCATCTATTTAATTGCCATTGCTGGTGTAGTTATTTAGTGTCTTAGGGATAGTTTAGGAATTTATTAGTTTAACTAGTCAAATTGAGGAATTAGTTGCTAAAGTATACTCAACCAGTGTGTTTACTTTGTTTCGGTATTTATTGGACTGTTTGCACCATCGTGGTGTGATGATGCTCGTGGTGTATTATTTGGGATCACCCGGTTTACAAATAAGTCTCATATAGATCGGGCTGTAATTGAAAGTATGTGCTTTCAAGTGAAAGATGTATTGGACTCGATGCATAAAGATTCGGGTGAGAAAGGTGAAACACAGAATGCTAAGGGATTGTTTTTGCTTAGGGTCGATTGAGGATCATGTAAATTTAGGTATGTTTTCATAAGACATAACTAAATAGGTGGTACTATGCGTTTGGTAACTGGTCAAAACGAGTTTGGGTCAAAATGGTTATGTTTGGTACAATGTAATGTAGTAGATTTTATTCATTGTGATGCAGCATATTTATAACATTGTGATGCATCAGATTTATAAACATTTTGATGCAGAAGATTTATACATTGTGATGCAACAGATAACATTGTGATACAGTTGATTTATACATTGTGTGCAATAGATTTATAACATTGAATTTTACAAATATTTAGAAGGAGAATTCGAATACTAGCACTGATTCAAATATTGGGTTTTCAGGATTCGAAGCTTGTTATTTAATAAGCAATTGCATCATATAGGTTTTAGGCATAAGGGTTATTAGGAGGTTATGTTTATGAATTAATAATCTTATTTTGAAGCGCGTAACCGAATTGTATAATATTTATGAATTAATGATCATATTAGGAGGTTATGTTTATGAATTAATGATCTTATAAGGAGGTTATGTTTATAAATTAATTAATTAATGTTCCTTTGGTTGCTAACATCTATCAAACTACAGGCAAGTCCTTTATTCATGCGATCGATGGATGATGGAAACTTTGACTCCATAGTCGACTTGCGTCTACATAAAGAATAAAGTCAAAGTGATATGTCTCGTATGATTTCTTGCGTTGCAGCCTGCGTGTGCCATTCAGTTCAAGACACATCTCATTATCGACCAAGACACATCTCAGACTACGCGTCCCACAGAAGTTTAGACCAAGAAATGATTTTGAAAATAGAAAGAAATGTGTAAAGTTTGTTGCTTTTGTATTGTACACTGCATCATTGTTATTTTCTATGGTGCATATGTGATTTTTATGTAGTACATCATACTTTTATATATGTATTTGTAGGTTGTTTTTTGTAGTACATCATACTGTTTAACTTTAGTATCTTTTATGTTCAGATTTAATGCATGATAGTTAATGCATAATGGTCTTATTGTTTAGTGCATCATGATGCACTAAAATAACATTGTGATGCAACAGATTTATACATTGTGATACATTAGATTTTTACACTGTGATACAGTTGTTAACATTGTTTCATTCAAACTACATCATGCTTTCTTCTAAATCTGCATCACAATTCAAAATCCAGTGCATCACAATGTTATTTCAGTGCATCGCAGTGTTTGTGTTACTGCATCACAGATATTTGTTAGTACATCAAAATTAAGGAATCATACTATTAATATTTTTGATTCAGTTGTGGTAATTCCAAAAATTCTTTATATTTAAGTGAATGTATACAATGGTATGCACCAGATTCTTAAAATGTGGTGCACTTGATATATGCATTATGATGCACCAGTTGTATACATTGTGATGCACTAGTCTTTTTAATGCGTCATAGTTAACAATTTAGTGCATCACACTGAACAATTTAGTGAATCACAGTTTATACAACTAGTGCATATATGCTCCTTCAGAATAAGCAATAATCAAAAAATAACTAACATTATGCTCACTAAGAGGTACAATACTTAGTATTAAACATTCAGTAATCCAAAGTATTACAACTAATAGTTTGAAACATCAGTAGAATTTACACCATTTTTTTGAAATAACAATTAATATTCCTCTATGAATGACAACACTTCAAATCTCTCTCATTGATACTTGAATTCTTTCACATATTAGGTTGATCTTCACACCATTTTCAGGATTTAGAATCTTGCCCATCTCATCGCCCTTTACGTGACGTTTCCTAAGCAAGTTGTTACAAACATGCTAACCTGTAAGTACCAAGACAGATTATTAAATTGATGCACTTAATATAAACACAACAAATTCACTAATTCAAATTCACAACAACAAATTCACTATTTTCTAAATGAGAAGATCTTTGTATCAACCAAGCATACAAACACAGTTATGCACATATCTTTGTTGTTTTCTTATTAAATTCAAAAAGAATGATATTCGTTGTATACTTGACGTGCAACAACTAGATTTGTCCTTTTCTCACATAAGCCTTCTTTTACCAACTCTTATACGCAACAAGTGAGTAGCTACTGCATCAAAGTTCAATCCTAATACATACAACCAAGTCGACAAACACATATCCACATATAATATAACCTACGCATACCCTAATTCAGCCATATATGTGACAACTAAACACCTATTGCATCAGAGTTCTAATCCAAGTGAATCGTACATATAACCATGCATGCAAACACATTTTCGCACATAATACAACCTACATGTTGCCATAGTCTGCCTTATAAGCGATAGTGAGCAGCTACTGCATCATAGTTCAAATCAGAATGCATCGTAAATACAACTAAGCAAAGAAATACATCACATAATACAAACTATATGTCACCTAATTTCTCCTTACATACGATAAGTGAGCAGCTACTGCATAACAATTTAAAAGCTAGTGCATAGATTATACAACCAATCAAACAAACACATTTCGACACATAATGCAACTTATGCATATCATAATCCGGCCTAATATGCAACAATTGTGCAACTACTGCATATGTGTTTAACTTTGACAATTGCGGATCTATTAGCTAGTGTTTTCGTTATTTTATCATGAAAAGGCTTGTGATTTTAGTTTTATGTTGGATGCAGTTGTTCCGTAATAATGATGCAGTTGATTTTGTTGTTTATCAGGTGTGTAAGAAAAACCCAAGCTTTTAGCATACTGCATGATTTCTTCAGAATTTTAGATTGTACACTGTGATGCACAAGTGTTTACATTGTGATGTACTAGAAATAACATTATGATGCACCAGGTTTTTACATTGTGATGCACTATTTTGATACACTGTGATGCACTAGTATCTTTATTGAATCACATTTAACAATTTAGCGTGTCACAATTTTATTTCTAGTGCATCACTTTTATTTTCTTTTAGTTCATCAAATAGTCTAGTGCATCGTAGTGTCATATCAAGTGCATCACATTATCTGTATGTACTGCTTTACAGTTTTATATCAAGTGCATCACACTGTTAATATATCAATTTTTTGTAGGTTTAATTTTGTAAGTCTAAGATGAAGGTTCAATGTAGTTGTAATCGATACGAGTCGTATGGGATTTTATGTCATCATGCATTCTATGTTCTAAGGATGAACAATGTAAATGAGTTTCAACAAAAATACTAACAGAAACGATGGTCAAAGAATCCGAAGCCTTCAGAATCTCCATTTCCCAGAATCATTGGTGCATCAGATGCAGTACAGACTGAATTTCTATATTTGTACGGATTTTTGGAGTCTACTATTGATCGTTTGGTACATGACTTGAGCAAGATGCATATCTACAAAGACAAGATGAAAGATTCATTGAAACAAGCTGAAATTGCCTTCATCGAAGAAACCAAAGAAACAAGATTCGCCAAAAAGAGCTGGTTTGAGAGAATCTACACGCCAAAAAATGAATATTCTTTTCAATTTTTTTACCTTTTTTACCAATAATAAACTGATCAATTGTAAAGAAAGAAAGTTATAGCATACTGCTTTAATGGAAGATTATCTTAGTTACAGTATATTTTTTTGTTCATTTTTTTAGTGAATCATAGTTTTAAATCTACTGCATCGATGTTTTTGTTTTATATAACAGTTCGTCAAAGTTATAATGTTACTGCATCTTAGCTCAAAATACCAGTGCATCAAAGTGTAACTAATTTTAGATCTAGTGCATCATAATGTTTAGTTCTAGTGCATCCATGTGTTTTTTTTACACTATGATGCACTAGCTATATACATTGTTATGCACCAGTTGTATATACCATGATGCACTAGCTTTATACACTGTGATGCACTAGTATCATTAGTGGATCATAGTTAACAATCTAGTGCATCAATGTAAAAAATTTAGTGCATCACAACTTATAATTCATTAATCCACAAAAATAAAAAGTATTTAGTATTAAACAATCACTGATCATTAAGTAGTAAACAAACACTGATTCAAAGTACTTGGTACTTAGTATTAAACAAACACTGATCAAAAGTACTTAGTGCATCACTCATTTAAACATCGAAAATACTTGAATCGAACGACTTGAAACTAAATGTGTTCAATAGTAAATTACTTATTGCATCACTGATCATTCAGTGGTCTTCAATATGCTTTCGTTGAACTTTTGCGACAAATCTTGATCCACTTTGACAACATCATCTGTTACAATTTTAGAAGTCTTTGGTTGCTTTTTTATTATGCTTCTGTTTCTTTCATTATCTTTGCCCTTTTGTTATTACAGCTTACAAGTATTATCTTTGCTAAAAACTTGGCCCGCAGCATGCTCATTTTAGCTTTTAGACCTGGGCCTTCTTTCTTCAATTCTTCCAAAAAAAACACCACGTCAGACGTATGTTTCCATATGTCTCATTAGAAATACTCCACAACCGACAGCATTGCATATTGTCTTCCAATTAAACATCACTTGCTTAGGTTGGACCAGTAAAAACTCATAACATTTCGGGTGTTTATTTCTTTCCAGGTAGTCCATCATAAATGAATCAATCTGTGAAAAATATAAGAAAGTGTTCATTAATTTACTTTTCTTGATGCACTATTTATAACACTATGATGCATTAAAAACTCACTGATGCACTACTTATAACACTATGATGCAGTAAAAACTCATTGATGCACTAGTTATAACATTATGATGCAGTAAAAACTGACTGATGCACTAGTTATAACATTATGATGCAGTAAAAAAACAATTGCATGTATTTCAGTAATAACACAAAGTACATTTAACCTAGCTCATGCTCATACTTTTGCTGACAAATGGGTTTGACAACATGAGAATACATAGGACTCGAAAGCAGAACATGGTTAAGGCAAGATTTTACCTTGCATAAGTTATAACTTCTAAGCACACTATTCGTCACAAGTAGACCTTAAAAGCTAGAATTGTGAGACTGGTTTTTATAGCATAATGCAATTATAGAATTCATATCTTATCAACCTACATAAAACTTTGACTGCTATTACCTGATCAGAATGTCCTAGACTGAACTGTTTATGACCATAGATATAAATCATACACACACTGACTCAATGTGTATGATATTCTCATAAGTAACAAAGAATGCACCTTGAATTGGATAGGTAAACTAAAAGCAAATCAGGTTACAACTATGTTGTCTAGAAAAATACTATCGATCATTTAAGCATATTAAAAACCTAAACTAGAATGATAAACAATAACCTCAATCCAACTACATATCTAAGTTAAAAAGTGAACGCTTGCTGAAAATGGGACTGTTTGGAGCAGAAGTAATAGATGGACAGAAAAATAAGTTAGGTTAAATGTAGTTTGATTACTTCGGGGCAACTTAAAACCTATTGCATCTCAGTTCAATTTCAAGTGCATCAAATAAACAATCAAGCATACAAATTTTTTTTCGCACATAACGCAAACTACATTTAACATAACTCATGCTCATACCGGCAACTTAAAACCTACTGCATCTCAGTTCATTTTCAAGTGCATCAAATAAACAATCAAGCATACAAAATCATTTTCGCACATAACGCAAACTACATACAACCTAACTCATGCTCATACGCGGCAACATAAAACCTATTGCATCTCAGTTCATTTTCAACTGCATCAAATATTCAAACACACACGCACAAACACTTTTCGATGCTTAAAATGCTACGTGCCTAACCTAATCTAGACTTATATGTCACATACAGAACCTACTACATCACTTCATCACACCAACTGGATCAAATATTCAAACACATATAAACACTTTTCGACGCTTAAAACGCTATGCGCCTAATTTAATCTAGAATTATATGTCACATACAAGACACTACTGAATGACCGCATCACACCAACTGCATCAAACATTCAAACATACACACAAACACTTTTCGATGATTAATACGTTACTCGCCTAACCTAATCTCGAATTATATGTAGCATACAGAACCTACTGCATAACTTCATCACACCAACTGCATCAAATATTCAAACACATACACACAAACACTTCGATGATTCCACAATGTAAATTTAGTGCATCACAGTTATAAAAACCTATTGCATCATAATATGAAATACAACTGCATCAACATTCAAAACAACTGCATCACAATGTAAATTTAGCGCATCACAGTTATAAAGTCTAGTTAAGAAATTTTATCAAACACCTTGTATGCAACTTTATTGAACACATTTTGTATCTATTTTTTTTCTACAATTTGTTCCAGATCTAGAAGAAAACATGATGTAAATTTGAATCAAACATTTTCACACATAACGCAATCAACGTTTAACCTAATGGATCATTATACAATACAACTGAGTACCTACTGCATCACAGTTCAAAATCAAGTGTACATACACATTTTCACACATAACGTAATCTACTTTTAACCTAATGCATCTTTATACATGATAAATGAGGACCTACTACATCACATTTCACCATCAAGCGCATCTCACAAACATCGAAGCACACAAACACAAATAGTAACAAATAAAAAAAAAGATTTTAGTAAATTTAAATTTAACAAATCGATGCAGTAACAAAGTTAGAGTTTATAAAACCACTTACGAGGCTGTGTAAGATTTGATAGGTTCGTCTTCACCATCGTTGATGTCGTAAGGTTTTTGAATGGTTATTCAAACCCTAACAGATCGATGGAGTAACCATTGTTGATGCAATAGGTTTCGTTCATGATGATGATTAATGGTTAATGAATTAATATTTTGGAATGAAAGAATTAGGGTTTATGTGTGATTGAGTGTGTGTTTTTTAGAGAGAAGTTTTTTTTTATTGGAAATGAATGGTCTGGGAGATCTGAGCATGAGTTGTGTAAATTACACTATTGTTCAATTGTCCTTGAACTTTGCTTTATTTACGAAATTACCACCGCCCTTTTTCATCTGGTCAAATCTGGTCAAATATGATCCAATGGTTGAGATCTCTTCCTACACTTTTTATTTTAACCCCCTTTTTATTATAACCCCACCCTATATATATATATATATATATATATATATATATATATATATATATATATATATATATATATATATATATATATTACTTTTCAGTTCTAGATTTAGGTAAGAGTTGATTGAGTGAAGGTGAGGGTCATTGGTTGTGTCTAGAAGTTAGGATACGGTTCTAATTTTGATTCGGACATGGTGTAGGCTATGGTTGTGACTACGTTTTCATCATCAATCGCGTTTGATTATTGTTAAAGATTCGGCTTTGGACTTGTGATGTGATTAAGCTGAAGTCCACACAAGAGTCATATATTTGTATGTGGTATATGGTCTTCCTTCTCTTCATCTTCTTCTTTATCTTTCTTTTACAAGTTCGATGACTTGTTTATACAAACAAGTTTGATTACTTTGTAGTCCAAGTTCGACAAGTCAAAAGTTCGATAACCAAAAGTTCGACAGGTCAAAAGTTCGATAAGTCAGAAGTTCGACAAGTCAAAAGTTCGAAAAAAGTTCGATAAACCCTTAATCAAAAGTTCGATAAACCCTTGATCAAAAGTTCGATAAACCTTTGATCAAAAGATCAATAGTATCCATCTAACTTGTACAAGCTAGCAGATTTCCCATTAGTCGAAGTATTCCACGTGCTTATACAAGCAAGGGTATACAGAGTAGTCGTTGAAGCGTTTTCCGTGTAGTTTTCCGACTAGTTTTCCGACCAACTTTTCCGACCACGTTTTTTACCAGTTTTTGACCACGTTATTATGACCACAAAAGTCTTCACGGGTTTTGGTAAAAAAGTCTAAAAAGATGTTACATAAACAGTTATCGACAATAAGATTCATGACACAGATATGTAAATTGTAAATGAAAGATTCGGACTTTTTGACTTTTTGCCCACTTTTGATACCACAACAAATCTCTTCAAACTGTTATAACCAAATAAATATAAAAATTGAAAACTTGTTAAAACAACAAGAAAGAGTGACAATTTTTGACAAGACAAATACCACAAATCAACCGATACTAATAAATATGAGGCTCTTGATACCAATTGTAGGATCGTATTTTAGGTTGATATTGTGATTCGGAAGGTCGGGGATGATGGTAATAGAGTTTAGCCATTGTTAGTGAGAGAAAGTATAGAGAGAATGAAACTATGTGTTTTATTGATAAAGATGAAAGAGTAAATTACACACTAAGTCTCACCCCTCCATGGAAGTATGGAGGGGTATATATAGGCTAATATACGCACCACTTTACAATAATGACATTTCTAGTACCTACGTATATGCCTTACAAGATAACTAATGTAATCCCGTAAATGTCGTTCCATTTACGTGTTAGGAGCATTCCCAACAGGAAGTCTTCGATGTGAGCTACTACAACATAAGCCCTCATGAAGATCAATACTGATTCAATTACGTCTTGATCAATGGCTTTTTTGTTGAAGCAGTCTCTTCTTCTCTTTAGGATATCTTCAATATCATGAGGATGAAGGTTGATGTAGTCAGCTTTAGTGAAGTGGTAGTGTTGATTATATGTTCTGACAACGTGATATTCAACTGATCCGTGAGAAGATTGATACTTTGAGTTAACTTCAACGTATCTAAGAATTCTATGCTTCCAGTAGACTTCTTCACGAGGCTTGCGTCTGAGCTGCCTCAATCGATAGAATCCCCTCGATCTTTCATTTACGTTGATTATCCCAAGATATGCATCTCTGTTGTACTTTTCTGGATCAACTTCCGATTCAGAAAAGATATCAGCAAATCTACCTTCTTCCAGAAATGGTTCTAGAATTTCCTCATATGTCGCTACTTCCTTTGTTGATGGTTGGCATTTATCTGGACCTTCAAGCATGTACTTAAGATCGTCGTTGATGTATGGAACTGGAGGAGCGGTGTCAGATCTTGGAACTCTCGGGATTCGTTTCCAAAGTGGAGAGCATTCTCTTCTTCTCTTTCTAGTTACTTCTCTTTCAAGTGTTGAAGAAGCAGAAGCACTGAAAGCTTTAGATACCTTTTGATCGATAAGTCTTGTATTTAGATCTCTGTCACTTTTAAACTTGTAGATTACCGAATCATAGATACCTTCTACTCTCTGTTCCAATGGATCATCTTCCCCGATATTCAATTCAAATCTTTCATGCAGATTAGAGAATAGTCTGTCAAGTCTTGTTGTTGTGGGATCTTTAGTTTGTTCATCCGTATGTAATGGATCCTTCAACACGTCATCAAACACATCATCATCATCTATATCCGAAACATCAAATCCTCCGAGCTCTGGAGGTATGTCTCCTTCCTGATATGTCATGTCGGTCCAAAAGTCTTTATTAACATCTACACCTTCCTTGTGAGTTTCATCCCCAACGGCTTCATCGTCCATGTTCACATCTTCGTATTCGTCAGTTTGTTGTTGTGAACTGGATTTGTGTTGTTGTTGTTGTTGAGGTGAAGCTTGTTTGTGTGTTGAGAAGGTTGTAGTTCTTGTAGTTCTTGGTCTTTTAGCACTTTTCTCCCCCTCAGGATCTTCCTGAACTTCCTCTTGAATGTTTTGTGGTTGATCTTGTACTTGCTCTTGAGCCATTTTTGTGAATATGATTCTGAAATGATATAAAGATTGTAAGTATATGGATAAATTTAAACTAATTTATTTCACTCTGTCTATTTTTGTTAGCTCTGGCATTTCTTTTACGAGCATATTTCTTTTCTTTTTCTTTTCTTATGCTTTCTTGCTTTTATAGCATAAGCGCATGCTCTTTTCTTTTCACATGCGATTTAATTATCTCTGTCTATTTTTGTTTTTCCTCACCAAAAGTTTGTTTTGTGATACCTTTTCAAAATATTTATGAGGTTTAGATTGAACGTTGTTTTATCTTGCTCATGCTTTAAAATGTATGTTCATCTCACCTTTTTGAAGTTTTGAGAAAAAGTATCAACATTTGTTTCAAACTTAAGTAATCTAGTATATACTAGATAACTTGATTAGAAAAAACATTTACAAAGATAATTTAAATGCACGAGCGTGAGATTTCTTGATAAATAACTAAACTTTGAACTCTCTATTACGTTGCCTAGTTAAAGGAGTCCATTATCAGCTTTTAGGTGATAACTATTCCTAATAACTATCTTGAAGATGAGAAGTTTTAGGTTAAGTCAAATACAATTTCTCTCAAAAGAGCTTTTGTTGCATAAGAGTGGGATTTTCCCGAAATGTATCAAAACCTTGAATACTCTGTTATGTTGTGTAGCTAAAGGGATGCATTATCAGTTTTTACGTGACAACTAGCCCTAAAAACCACCTTGAAGATAAGATATTCTTAGTTAAAACCGTCTCAAGTTGTCTCAAGGTTGCATGAATCCTTTTATAAACAAATATGAGTGAAAACTTTTCAAGGTTGCATGAATTGATTTGAAAGTTTTAAATTCATAGCTTTGGCAACCGTGAAAGAATTTGAATTTTACCCGTCAAAATCATTCATTTACGTAGACATAGTAAAATGACATTCACAAAGTGTTCATAAAAATGCAATCATAGAGAAGTCTAATTTTCTAATTAAACATATGCATCACGAACTATTTTAAGGCAACATCGGGATACAATCCTAGTCTAATTATTACTAAACTAAACATATGCAATTTTATGTCTCAATATTTAAAATTCTTCTTTATATGAAAATTTTGATCCTCTTTGAAATGAATTTACAAAAAAAATTGAGAGACACATTTGTGTTACCAAAAAAATTGGCTCATTGTTGAACTTGTTAGTTTTTGAAAAGTTATTTTCAAAAAAAATTTAAGTTTTAAACAAGTTTGACCATTTTTAAAAAGAATGTTCGATCACACTTGTAACTTTTCTAAAATCTGTTAAAATGTTTGTTAAGCTTTATACAAGTATAAAGGTTATAAAAGTTTTGCAAAGATTTTAAAATTTTGGGTAGAGTAACGTTTAGAAAAGGTGGGTAACAAAGTTTCGCAAAATCTGCTATCGTAGGAATTGGTATCGCAAACATGGTCAAACATAGTCAACTGTCGCAAACAAGATAAAATAGTTATCGCAAACCAATTTTGTGATAGTAAATTGCTATCGCAACAAGTTTAGTAAACAGCTGTCATAAAGAAAAGTTGTGATAGCAAGCTATCGCAACACTTTTAGGAAAAGTGGTTTCGCAAGGCATTAGTTGCGACATTAAGTGTAAAACTACTGTCACAACCAAAGTCTTGCAGATTTTAAATTAATATTAAAATCAGTATTTGGCTCTATCGTAAAGTCTCGCATTCCAACATTATGGGTGTCGCAGCCCTAACTGTTCATCTTCGACCCAAAATTGATCCATTTTACCCCAAATCAAGCCGTTTAAGGTCCCATTTTCTTTCATAATCATGATCCAAACATTTTATCTCAGTCATCTAACCACAAGAATTTAACCAAAACACTCTAAATCACAAAATCAATAGTGATCTAAGTGTTGTATGAATACGCAACCTTAACTAGACAATTTTGATCAATGTAATGCAAACCAAAGACTGAAATTCATAAAAAAATATGTAAAACCATTAGTTAAAGATATTTGTTAGCTTACTTTTTGCACGAAAAACACTTGAGATTCAAGAAATCACTGTTAAGGCGAGAGTTTTGCGATGCGAGTATTTGGGTGCAAATGAGAGAGAAAGTTTGTAATAGCAAATAAGGGTTTGTGTGTATTTCTCGCACTCACTAGGTGGGTTAACAACCCTTTTTGAATTTTTGACCTTTTTGATTTTGACCCAGGTCTGCGAGAGTTTTGGACTGGGGGAGGGTTCAATAGCAGTTTTAATGTTTTAACAGAACTCCCCATTGCCTTAAGCTCTCTTTTCACACGAAGTCCTTTTAGCATTTTATTTTTAACAAAGTGCTTGAAAACATTTTAGTTCAAATAAATGAACTTTTGTGTTATATCAAAAATGTTTAAATAAAATTTATCACTCCCCCTCGAAGTGATGGTATTTCCCAACGTTTTAACAACATTTTACATTTAATTTCCAACAACATTTTTGTTTTATTTTTCCAACAACTTAACAATTTATTCGTTGATTTCAAAAACAAACTTCTCGATTTCTCCCCCTAAAAAATAGCTTAATATTTTAAACTGCTTTTGAAATTTTTTATTCTTACTTGAACTAAAAACGATTACATTAATAATCAAAAAACCATGCTCAAGATTTTTTTATCATGAGCAAAATATTTTAGAAAAAGGTTTTGTAAAAAGCTTTTTGTAAAATCTTGTATAAATTTTGCTCACGATAATTAAGAAGATTTCTCTTCTTTTCTGAAGGATTGACGCACTGAAGCATACGTTCAAGGTCCTTTCTTTGAAAACGGGTGTTGATCTGTGATTTAATCAACAGCCATTATGAGTGTGATAGTTCCACGATTGTTTTACCAGATGTACTTGTGATGTTTGATACTTTGGTGACTTCTTTGACCTTATGATCATCATTTTCATTTTCATCATGAATGCTTGCCATTCTTAGACATTGTCTTAAGTATTCGAATCTTTCCGTTGGCAAAGCTTTTGCGAAGAAGTCGGCTATTTGGTAATCAGTTTTCACGAAGTACAATTCCAAAGTCCGTCTTTCAACATGTTCCTTGATGAAATGGTATCTGACTGCTATATGATTTGTCCATGAGTGTTGTACCATGTTACAAGAGATGGCAATGGCACTTTGCGAATCACAATAAATTGGGATTTTGTCGTAGAAGAAACCATAGTCCGTCAATTGTGTTTCATCCATAGTACTTGTGCACAGCATCCGGAGAGGGATATGTATTCAGCTTCTGCAGTGGATAAGGCAGTGTGATTCTGCTTCTTTGAAGACCAGCTGACTAACTTCTCCCCCAAGAATTGAGCAAATCATGAAGTACTTTTGCAATCAATTTGGCAACCTACATAATCTGCATCTGAATAGGCAATTAGTTCGAAACCGGTATCTTTTGGATACACAAATCCCATATGAATTGTGCCTTTTAGTTACCGAAAGATCCGTTTTACAGCAGTAATGTGCTTTTCCGTTAGCCTTGATTGGTAACGGGCACACATGCAGACAGCAAAATGAATATCAGGCCGACTAGCTGTAAGATACATGACTGAACCAATCATACTACGGTATTTTGTAGCATCAATTGGTTTACCACCTCTATCTTCATCTAGTTTAGGCTTATGTTGCATTGGTGTACTTATCGAGTTTGATTTATCCATTCCAAACTTTTTCAAAATTTATGTCCTGTATTTGTTTTAATGAATAAAGATACCATGAGCAGTTTGGTTAATTTGTAGACCCAAAAAGAATTTTAACTCTCCTATCATGCTCATCTCAAATTTCTGTCGCATGATATTTTCAAATTTTTTGCAATATTTAGGATTCGTCGATCCAAAAATGATATCATCGACAAAAATTTGGACTAGCATGATGTCGTCACCTTTTCGTCTAATAAATAAAGTTGGATCGATTGAACCTTTGACGAATTTGTGTTTGAACAGGTATTCTGACAACACTTTGTACCGTGCATGGGGTGCTTGCGTGAGTCCGAAAACGGCTTTGTCAAGGACATAGACATCATCCGGATGATCTGGATCAACGAAGCCTTCTGTTTGACTCACATACACCTCTTCCTCTAACTCCCCATACAAAAAGGTCGTTTTCACATCCATTTGGTATACGGTGAAAAATTTATGAGCTGCATAAGCCAAGAATAAGCGTATTGCTTCGATCCTAGCTACTGGTGCAAATTATTCATCAAAGTCAATTCCTTCTTCTTGATTGTAACCTTTGGCAACAAGACGAGCCTTCTTTCTAATTACGTCACCTTCTTCATCAAGCTTGTTCTTTAGAATCCATTTAAATGCAATTATGAGTTTTCCTAAAGGACATGGAACCCTTCACCAGATGCCATGGCGTTTGAATTGGTTTATTTCTTCTTGCATTGCGACAATCCAGTCGTAATCTGCAAGTGCTGCTTTGACGTTGGCAGGTTCAACTCTACTTAGGAATGAACTGCAGAAATTGAAATCTGCTGTAGAACTTCTTGTTTGAACTGGTTGAGAAGGATTTCCAATTATTTTTTGTAGAGGATGATCGTGAGTCCATCTTCTTCCGTGCGGATGTGGTTGGTAAAGCGGTTACTTGTTTAAAGGATCAACAGATTGCGTCTCAGAAGGTCCACCAACCTCAGCTTCGGGAGTCGCAAATGGGCTTATGAACGGTTCCTATTTAGACGATGCATTGGTAATTATTTGATCATCAACATTAACATTAAAGGTTGGAGTGGTATTGTTTGGTGAAAGTTCTTGTTGAATATGTATGATTGCAGGAGGGGTATCTGGTACTGGATCAGCATCTTCATAAGTAGTTGTTGATGAACCGGATATGGGAGATGGTATGTCTTCTTGATGATTAACTACGATATTGTAGACACCTTCATCTTATTTCCTCCACATGATTCATCATAGAAGTTCTCAAACAATCCATCTAACGCTTCCTTTTGAATATGTTTAGGTTTCGTTGTTGATGATGTTGGTTTTGGTACGAGTCCTAAACCGTTTTGTTCAGAAGTCATAGTCTTTTGCATGGGTTCTGAACTGACTTGATCCGAAGCCATTTCTTCTACTTCGTCGAAGTGAACATGGATTGTCTCTTGTATCAACTTTGCTCTCCGATTGTACATACGGTATGCACTTGATTATGTAGAATATCCAAGGAAATTGCTACATCCCCTTTTTATTTAAACTTACCAAGGTCTTCACGATCATTTAGAGGGTAGCACCGACAACCAAAAGTGCGTTAGTATTTTACATCAGGTTTGCGTTTGTGAATGATGTGATATGGAGTTTTGTTGAATTGTTTATTAATGATAGATCGGTTTTGTGTGAAACAAGCAGTTGACACTGCTTCAGACCATAAATTTAATGGAAGATTAGCGGAGGTTAGCATTGTTCTTTCAGCTTCTACTAATGTACGGTTTCATCTTTCGACTACACCATTTTGTTGAGGAGTGTTAGCCACAGATCTCTGATGAGTAATGCCAAGTGAATCAAAGAAATTCTGAAGAATCTGATTCGTGAACTCCATTCCATTGTCTGTTCTTACGTATCGGACTTGAGCTAGTAGACCAACTTGTACTCTTTTGATGAACTTGATGATTACATTTGGAGTTTCAACTTTAGAAGCAAGAAAATGAACCCAAGTGAACCGTGAGTAGTCATCCACAATAACCAAAATATATTTCTTTTCATTTCTACTGACGACACGCATTGGGCAACACAAATCCATATGCAATAAATGTAATGGAGCAACGGAACTAGGTTCGGATTTGGATTTTAGAGTTGCACGTGTCATCTTCCTTAATTCACATGCTGAACAAAGATGATCTTTCTTAAATGATAGTTTTTGCAATCCTCTGACTAGGTTGTTTTGAGCAAGGTCGTTTATAGTTCTGAAGTTCAAATGATAGAATCGACGATGCCATAGCCAGGCTTGTGATGATGTAGCTTTTGAAAGCAAACAAATCGGTTTTGGTGATGTAATTTCTTTAAGTGAAATTTGGTATAGATTCGAATCCCTGGAACCTTTGAGAATATCAATGCCTTCAAGAGTGCGAACAATACACAAATGTTTTCTGAATGCCACCTCTAAACTGCTATCATAAAATTTGCCAATAGTAAACAAGTTGTGACGTAGTCCTTCGAAAAAGTAGACTCTTGGAATTGTGACCTTATCATAAATGAGATCCCCATAGCCAATGATTTTAGCAATGTGATCAATCCCAAAACTCACTGTACCTAAGAATTTCGCCACGAAGTTCTTGAGCAGTGCCTTGTTCCCGGTCATATGTCGGGTGCACCCCGAATCAAGGTACCAGAGGCACACTTGGACAAGCTGCACATCAAAGCAAGAAACAGAAATTTGGGAACCCGCTGATAAAGTGGTTCCACGCAGTTACACAGTATAAAATGCAAACCTAGTGGGTTGAACTTTTCTATTGTAACGGTGCTAGGTTCAGATTGCTTCTTAACTGGAGTCCATCTATAACCTACGTATTTGAACACTCTTCTGGTGGGTTTCCAGTTAAAGCAGAATCTAGGGAATAACTCATGATATTCAAATATTCTACCCGTTAGGATCCATGCCATTTTTTCTCTTTGCTTATGGTTTCTTGGATTTGGTGAAGTAGTCCTAGTAGTGTTGTCATTCATATTTTCACAATTCAAATCATCATGCACACAATTATTAAAAGTAGAATTATAAGCAATAGAATTAAAACAAGCATTCTTGCTATTAAAAGCAACAGATCCATGCATATTTAAGTCATTACAGTCATCCATTCGCTTAGAGCATTTTTTATTGAAAGCTTTAAAATGTCTAGGTTTTTCTACAACTTTAGATTGACAGGCACTAGTCTTCAACTCACATTTCTTAGGTGGTCTCTCCTTGCTACAAGTAGTGTCTAAACCTGGATCAAAAAGCAAATCTGCGTTAGGAGATTGTGTAATTTGATCATGTTGAGCTAATTTATGTTTCTTACGATTATTGTTCGTATGTTTATTTGACTCATTGGGTTTCTTTTCTATAGGGGGAGGGGAGTCAAAGAACACATAGGTGCATCTAGAGGCATATCCTTAGTAAGTAATGCTTGCTTCCTAGCTATTTCTAATTCCTTGTTATGAATCATGTCATTTGAACCATATGGTTCTCTAGTAGAAGTAGATCCAATTTGATACATACCGAGAGAAATTACTTTAAGATTAGATAAAACCTGTTTTTGTTTTGGCTCAAGAATAGAAGTTTTTTGTTTTTGATTTGCCAAAAAGGTTGGTTGGTTTGAAAAGTATGAAAATTTTTGATTTTCCAACTGGCGTGAAGCAACAAACTCATGATTCTTGTTTTTCATCAAATCAAGCACTTTAGATTTGAGTTACTCGTTCTCTTTTAAGATTGTTTTCAAAGAATTTTCGTAGGAAAGCTTGTAGTATTTTTTTAATCAATTTTTCACTTCCAGTTTGCTTCAAACATTAAGGATTGTTTTTCAAGTTTAGCACAAGAGTTTTCAAATTTGGCAGTATGACAAGACAATTCCTTGTTTAACTCAACATTCTTTTGCAAACATTCTCTTAGACTCTCTGTGAGTAAAAGGTTTTCCATTTCTAAAGATGTTTGTTTATTCTCAAGTTCTTCAATTTTCTCCTCATTTATAGCAAATTGTGGTTTGATTGATTCCATTTGATTGAGAAAATATTATTTTCGAATGTCAGAGTTTAATCTGTGAAAGTCATATTCATTTTCAACAGACGTGACGTAAGTTAAATCAGTTTGCATTTCAGAAATCAAGGTCTCTTCAAAGGCTTTAAATTGATCGTTAATTCTAATCATGGGAGGCTCGAAAAATGTTTTTATCTATTTCTTGACTTCCCTTAAAACATCTACTTCATAAGAATTGGATCTCAAAAGTTCATCCGTTTGAAACTCTTTCTTTCCACGAATAATAGATAACGTTCCATTTATTTGATTTTGGAGATTGCAAAAGGTTTTTCTCGCTAAACTCTCATATTTGTTAGAATCATATGGGGTGTCAGAAATCTGATCCACATGATGTTTAACATTTGTTGGTTTTCTTGAAAGAGCATTTTCCCTATTTATCAAACCATAATCGGCACTAAAGTAGGAGAAATTGGTTTTCTTTTGATTAACTTTTAAACTTTTTTGGATTTCCACTTGAGAGATATCATTAGGAACAAACATGTAATCTTTGAAGGTATCACGTCTCATGTAATCAGCATTATACAAACTTGGTGGTTGACGTTTAACCAGATCAAGATAAGATGGTTTAGTATAACCAAGACCCTGTTTTAGATACATAATTGAATCTGGTTTAGGTAGTAAAATGTACATAGTCTGAGAAGTCTGATTGGTAGTGCGAAGTTTAGTTTAAGCTTTAGTTAATCGTTGAATACAATTAGCTTTTTCTTCTTTAATTTTAGAAACTTCATCTTCAAAATTCTTTTTGATGTTTTCAAAATTTGAAATATTTCTTTTGAAAAGAAAAATCTCATTTTGTAAATCTAGAATTTGACATTTAAGCACTAGTGGTCGTTCAGACTGCTCTTCATATAACATGTCCTTGATTTTCTTTTCTAAAGAAGCACTTTTATCTTGTTCTAGTTTTATCAAGTTAGCATAATTTTGAATTTGAGATTGAATAGTAGCATAGTTTTGAAGCATATCAACATGATCTTGACTTGTTGATGCATGGTTGCAATCGTTACTATTAGTAGATGACTGAGGAGTAGCACTTGTAGATGTTTCACTACGTATGTTAACTTCAGTTGTCTTACTAATGGTACGAATGTGACCATGTATGAATTCATCAAGATCATCATTATCATAAGCATCTGAGTGTACCTTGTTGACAAAAGTGTCATCTTCTTCAGCATGAGTGTCATAGCTTGGATTTGCATCCTCATCTTGAGCTTCAAAGACATCTTCCAATGTTGTGTCCATACCTTCCACATCTTCAACCTGTGCCATAAATGTCATGCTTGGTCCTAAGGTTTTTGCTTCATCATCTGTATCCTCCATGAAATTGATTGACTCATCGTCAGGCTCACATTCAAAATCTATCTCCTGGGCCATTGTCAAGCTTTTGTTGTTGATTCTTGAGTAATCAGACATATCAACCATTTTGTTTTTGCCTTTAGGAGAAGAATCTTTAGTGACTTCATTTCGCAGCTTAACCATATTGTTCATAAGTGATTTCTCATATTCATGAATGGTTATGGGATGGTATCTTGGAATGATAACCGGCTCATTTGGAGGAGTGTAATAGAATCCATCAAGGGTGTAGGTCATTGAACCATGGTCAACAACTTGGGATGCATTCTCTTGATTATGTGATGGTGAGGCAGGGATACTGGTTTGCAAAGGATCCATATGAAAGTAATTTTCATTTAGGATTTCTTGTCTGATGAGTTGAATTTCTTCGTCATGATGCATCGAAGCAAGGGCTATCCATGTATCATGAGCACTTTCTCGATGGTCCATTTTCCAGTAGAGTTCATTTGGAAGAGCTAACATAATGAAGAACATAGCCCTACTGTCAGCTGTGTATTGAGCATGTTCAGTATCATTCAATTCTTCTTTAGTTTGTAGTCTTATGATCCTTGGGTTTCCTTGGTCGGCAATAAATTTCATTTCATATGGACCATCTTTGATTGATTTTAACATAAGTTCTACATCATCATGATTAGTGAGCCATAGCTTGAATCTTAGTCGCCAGTCTGTGTAAGTTCCTGGAAGAAGCATTGGTGGTCTTGAATTATTTCCAAATGTCAATCCATCGTGAAAAGTAGACATTGTGATGGTAGATCTTTGATATGAGATATTTTTTGTTTTTGAAAGTGGTGTTTTAGTTTTTTTAAGTTGAGATGGTTGAGTGTTTGAATTATATTGTGATATTTAAATAACTAGAATCTATTAATAATATTTAATATTTTTAAAGGATTTAAAATTGAATAAAAGTCTTTGAATCAAGGTATCGCAACAAAGTCTTGTGAACAGTAACTATCGCAACTTTCTGGAGAAAATTGGGCAGAGTTTTATTTCGCAAAACGTGGGTAACAGTAAGTCTCGGAAGATCAGGAGTCGCAAAACTTCTTCTATCAAAACAATACTAGATCTATCGCAACAATTTCTTGCGACTTGGGCAAATTTTTCTTTCATAAATAGTGGGTAACCAAAAGCTTCGCAAAGCAAGTATCACAAAAACTTCTATCGCAACTCAAACCAACTACTATCGCAGTCACCTATCGCAACCAAAACAGCTATCACAACTGTTTCTAAGCCAACTGTTGCAACAAAACCCTTAATTTTGCAAACAAAATTTTACGAACAAAATACTAAACCCTATTTTTACGAGAAAAAATACACTTTTACAAAAACCCTTAAACCACGTTTTCAGCCTAAATCTTCACCAAACTCATAAGAATTTTGTAAAGAATGATAAAAGCTCTTTCTTTTTCTTCAAATATGTTATCCTAACACACGTTTTATAAGATTAAACATGTTTAAGAGTAATCTTGATACTACGTATGAAAGTAAAGATATTCTAGAGAAAGAAAGTTCTTGAATTCTGTAAAAACCAAAACTTTTACTACTAATGAAGATTGAAACAAAACTAAAACACAACTACGTGAAACAATGAATCATATTTGGCTCTTGATACAAATTATTGTTCCAATAATATCACGTTTACTCTAATAATCTTAGTGAGATAAAGTGGGTGTGGACACTTTAGTTTAGAGAGTGAAACGAGAGAAATAAGTAAAGTCTCGCATAGATAGAAAGAAGAACACACACCACATAACCCATGAGGTAGGGGGTATTTATACCCATACAATATTCAAGCATACTATCGCAACTATACACGTGTTGCGATAGGGTAATGCTGTCGCAAGCCACACAATGTTACACAACATCCCTATACTAGTACAAAAGATAAATAGAAGTCCCTGCACTAATGATTTACACTTTTTGTGTTCCAACAAAGATTGCCTCAAATCTTCTTCAACTTTTATTCTAGTCAATGGTTCGCCGTTAGAGGAGTTTGTGATTGAGAGAGGTGTTAGACAAGGCGACCCGCTTGCACCTTTTCTCTTCATTTTGGCGGCGGAGGGATTAAATGCGATCGTGAACGAAGCGATGGAAAAAGGCATTTTTAAAGGAGTTAAGATCGAGACGAATCAAGTCACGGTTTCTCATTTACATTATGCGGACGATACCATTTTATTTGGGGAGTGGAACAAAGAGAACGCTAAAAGTCTCATGTGTATCCTTAGATGTTTTGCAGAGATTTCGGGGTTACGGGTGAATTATCTCAAAAGCAAATTATACGGTGTGGGTGTTAGTAAAGAGGAATTGGGAAGCATGGCTAATTGGATGGGATGTGATATCGGGGAATTTCCCTTCACATAATTGGGCATACCAATAGGTGAAAATATGAATCGTGTGAATGCATGCAAACCAGTGGTGGAAAAATTCAATAATAGGTTGGCCGATTGGAAAGCAAAAACAATGTCGTTTGGGGGTCACTTAACATTGGTAAAATCGATCCTCGGTAGCTTGCCATTGTACTACTTCTCGATGTTCTGGTTGCCTATGAGTGTTATTAAAACTCTTGAGCGTATTAGAAAAAATTTCTTTTGGGGTGGGAATGGGGAGCGCAAAAAGATTTCATGGGTAAAATGGGATTCGATTTTTACTACTTTTGGGGATGGAGAGTTAAATGTGGGTTCTCTTAGGACTAAAAACTTGGCTTTGTTGTGTAAATGGTGGTGGAGGTTTAAGATGAAGGGCGGGGGGTTATAGGCTAGGGTTATAAAAAGTATTCATGGGGTTCTTGGGGGTCTTGGGAGTTTTCAAGAGGGGTGTGGGGGGGGTATCAAAGGGGGGAGGAGGGTTTGGGCTGATATCTTGAAGATTTGCATGGAGATTGACGGGGTCGGGATTGATTTCACCTCTTCATACGTGGGGGTTCTAGGGGACGGGAGGGATATTAGTTTTTGGGAGGATATAGGGATGGATAATAGGAGACATCGCCATAGATTTCCTAGATTGTACCATTTGGAGCGTAGGAAAGATGGTAGTGTAATGGATAAGGGTCATTGGGTAAATAATGAGTGGAATTGGGTGTGGGATTGGAGTAGGAATATATCACTACAAAAAAACAGGCTTTCAGAGACTGAATTTCTAGGGACTGATATATCAGTCGCTGATACATGGCATCGGTAACTGAACCATCAGTTACTGATACTTTTAAGGACTGACCATTTATTGACTGATTGCGGCGACTAAAAATCAGTCCTCGATTCAGTGACCCCATATCTGAGACTAAATTTCAGTTACTAATATGCCTGTCCGGGAAAAAAATTTGGAGGAAAATTTATTAGTGACTGAATAAAGGTGATAGTTCAGTCCCTAGTACATGTACATCATATCTAAGACTAAATTTCAGTTACAAATATATTTGCGCAATAAAAAATTTTTGCAGAAAATTTGTTAGTGACTGAATTATAGTCACAGTTCAGTCCCAAATACATGGAGATCATAGCTAAGACTAAGTTTCAGTTACAAATATGTCTACACAATAAAAAGGTTTGGAGGGAAATTTTTTAGTGACTGAATTTCAGTCACAGCTGCGTCCCTATTACATGGACATCATACCTAAGACTAAAATTCAGTTACAAATATGTTTGCGCAATAATAAAAGTTTGGAGGGAAATTTGTTAGTGACTGAATTTGAATCACAAATCAGTCCCTAATACATGGACATCATAACTAAGACTAAAATGTATAAAAATAGATTAAAACGGACTAAAACATTTAAAAACGGACGAAAACTTATAAAAATGGACGAAAACGTTTAAAATCAGACGAAAACGTAAAAAACGAACAAAAACGTATAAAAATGGACGTAAACGTAAAAAAATGGACTAAAACGGATGAAAATGTATAAAAACGTTAAAATATAACAGATAAAAACTAATGAAAACATAAAAATACGGATGAAATCGTATACAAACGGACGAAAACGGATGAATACATATAAAAACGGACTAAAATAGATGAAAACGTATAAAAACGTAAAAAAATGGACGAAAACGTAAAAAATGGACAAAAACGTATAAAAACGTAAAATAGGGACGAAAATGTATAAAAACGGACGAAAACGTAAAAAATGGACGAAAACGTATAAAAACAGACAAAAACAGGTAAAAACTAACAAAAACAGACGAAAATGGATTACCGACAGAATATACAGTTCTATATATTGTAATGTACTACACTTGTTTTTAAGACCTACATATATTTGTATCGTTGTTAGTGATTGTAAGTTTGTATATAAACCTATTTACGGATTGCTATTTATGTGTAACACTTAGGGGTTCACGCATGAAACCTCGGTTTATACCCCCGTGACGTGGGAACTCGAGCAGAATTCAAGTTTCAGACGTTCATAACATCTTTAGTATTCACCGATGGCTTTCATTTTGAGTGTTGACATTTCACTAGTACAAAACTGGGATTTAGTCACACATGCTATTTTTCGAACGGCCACACATTATGTTTTTTATATGACTAAATGTACCAGAATAAAATAAACAGCCACACTTGATCCGACTTGTGTGACCATTTCGGAATTACATCTGAGGCTACAGCCACACATTTGAATATTTTCATAACTAGAGGTATATGGTAAAACTTGTTTTTGATTATTTAGTCACTTATAATTTGAGACGTGTGACAGATACAAATAAGTTTGAAACGTTAGTCACACTATATATATATATATATACATATGTGACAAATATTTGTCACACAATTGAACAGTGCGACCAAAATCCATATATGATCACATGAAGTAATTGTATTTGTGGCTAAATCATATACTCAAGTTTGTCATACATTATTTAAATGCGACTGTATTTCATGTGATAATTTTATAATAATATTTTACATGTCCTCACACTTAATTTTTCCAAAAATAAAATTTCACCTAAGGTTTTCACAAACCCGCCTAAATTTTCCCCAAAAATCAAATTGCCTCCTTCCCAAATATTTAATTGAACCGCCCTGTTTTCAATAATCTATCCAAAATATCATTTACACCAAGATCTGTTATTCTTCTATCTCCACAACACTCTACTCACCAACGCCACCGCTCGCACCACCGCCAGCACTCGCACCACCACCACACTCGCACCATTTGTGTACTACTACTATTTTCGTTAGTCCTACTTTTGATCATGATCGTATGTGGTTGAATGGCAAGGTATTAATCTTTAATGTTGTTGTATCTTGTTTGGTTGTTATGTTATAAGATTTAAGATTTTTTCTGTAGTTTAAGAAAATTGTTGATTTGGTTAAGGGGTGTTTGGGATTTGCTTGTTTATGCCTCTGCTTATATATAAGCACTTCAGGGTAATAGTGTTTTGGATTTAGATTAGTTTGTAAAAAAATGCAACAAGACAAAAGAAATTTCTATGCTCTATTCAAAACTTTATATTAGATGACAAACACCTATGTCATTCAAAACTTTATATTAGACATTGTACAGGTGGCCTATACCTTCGATGCAGGGCCAAATGCGGTTATGATTGTGCGTGACAGGAAAACCGCTGCCCTTCTGCTCCAGAGGCTGCTTTATAACTTTCCCCCACAGTCTGATACTGACTTAGACAGGTATGATTTGGAACTTATCTAGCACGATTACTATTTTATCCCCAAATAAATAAGACACTGGACTAGATGGTGGTATGATAATTAGGAAACCTTTCAATAATGATAAGCCCGAGAACTGTTGTGTTACTTCTGAAAACTGTTGTGTTAGTTATTGAGAGTATATCTTAGATCAAATTATGATTAGAAAAATTAAACCTTTTATGTCGAATCTTGTATGAGGGAAGTAGTTGGTCTGAGATTCAGATCTGGTGTAGTTATGTGATCTTAGTTGAGATTTATGTTTGTAAAAGTTTATGTAGGAATTTATGGATCAGCTTTTTATTCATATTAAAAGAGCTTTTTTGCTTATTTTTTTGGTGGTTGGTGTAGGAAATATCTCTTCAAGGAGGTAGATTTCAAAGTTGTTTGAGAGAGATTCGTGCTCGTGCCCAAGATGTAGAGGACATGAACTTTTAGAGAGATTTTTGCTTATTGAATTGTAAACTCTTGTTATTTGGATTGGTGATTATTATGCTTTAAAGAAATATTGTTATTATTATTGTTTATGGTTTGGAGTTTTATATACTATGTAAGTGGTCATGTATTCATTGTGAATGAGGACCGAATTAAATTGTATTTGCCACAAACTTTTAGTTTATAATAGAAATATAATGGAACGGCGCCATCATATTCGAGACTGATTTGAATGTTATTTTATATCCATTAACATATATTTTGAAACTAATTTTCAGTCACTAGAAAAACAAATTAAGGACTAATTCATCTATTTTTTGTGACTAACAATCAGTCTTTAAAGCCTTTCATCGGAGACTAATTAGTTTTTAAATCCTATTATTAAAGATTGATTTGGTACGGTAATCTACAAAACAACGAAACGTATTAGGGACTATAAACAATGTTTATAGACTAATTTTCAGTCCCTAAATCCATGTGTTAGTAACTGATCTTACATAGTATTGGCGACTGACTTTTCAGTCGCCGATAATATGCATCGGGGACTGAAATAACATGATACCAACCCATAGAAATAAGGACTGACTTTTTTATTTTGGAGACTGATCTCTGGTCCTCGTTGGTTCGATACAACAAGGACTGAATTTCAGTTGATAACGTCACTTTCCTCAACTAAGCTTCTACCACTGATTAGTGACTAGCAAAATCAGTCCTTGATAGACCATTCGTAACTGATCGTGGTGTATCGGAGACTGATTTTTCAGTCTCTGAAAGCCTGTTTTTTTGTAGTGATATTAGTGGGTGGGTGGGTGCGTAGAGAATTTGATGATTTAAATGAGGTATTGCGGAATGTTGTTGTTTCTAACTCTTGTAGGGATAAATGGAGGTGGACATTAGATGAAGATGGTGAATTCAAAGTCACTACGTTTACGAGCTTGATCGAGGAGAAGATTCTTCAAGGAGATAGTGGTGGCTACGACACGCTTTGGAACAAATTGGTACCTAAGAAGGTCAATCTTTTCGCGTGGAGAGCGCGCAAAGAAAGACTCCCGGTTCGTGTGGAACTAGATAGAAGAGGCATGGATTTGGATTTGGTTCTTTGTGCTTTGTGTAACGATAGTGTGGAATCATGTGCTCATTGTTTAGTCATTTGTGATTTTGCAATGAGTGTAGTCCAAACTATTTAATTGGTGGGAGGCGGGGAATGCCAACATTTTTACTATTGATGACATTTTATCTCATAGTGGGAATGTTAGTATTCCTTCCTCGCTATCATGTGTTTGGAAAGCGGTAATTTGGACTTCCAGTTACTTTATTTGGAAGGAGAGAAATGCTCGTTTGTTTGGCAACAAAATATCAAGTGCTACTAAGATTTTACAAGATATCCAATTCAAAAGCTTCGAAGGATAGTAAGAAGATCAAAGAAATATAAGGCATTAGATTGGCAACTATGGCTTCCAGATCATCGGAATAATGGCTACAGTAAATTTGGTTTTGGTTCGAGCAAGTTCAATAATTTGGGTTTGATTTTTGGCAATAATTCGGGTCTGCAATTTGGTGCTACTGATATTTCACATCAGGCGCATATATTTGTGTTTGGCACAGGCATATCAGGTTCTATTTCTCACGGTTTGGCAATAATTCAAGGTCTGCAATTTGGTGCTACAGGTATTTCACAGCAGGCGCATATATTTGTGATTGGCAGGCATATCAGGTTCTATTTTTCATGGGCTTCTGTACTAGGTATCTCTGCAATTTAATATTTGAGTTTGGGTTGTGGGATATAGTGGGGATTTAAGGTTTGTGCTTGGATTAGTGGGTGTGTCTGATCTCAAACATAAGTCTTTTGTCCTTCTCTATATTCCATGACTGATAGTCTGAGAGTGGATCATGTGATTGTGATGTTACGTTGTTGGGGCTACTGATTTGTGTCACACCCCCAATTACCTGATTTGCAGCAGAATGGAATACCTGGGGCGTGACTACCATAGCATCACAGTTACAGTTATATTGAACGACCTAAAGTGTCATTAATATAGTACATCGTTTGATTTCATAAAACATTCAGAGTTTACAAAAGATATGTCCCAAAAGATTTGTCAAGTTGCGGAAATAAGTTTGTTATAAACCAAACGATAGTTTAAGTGCATAAAAATACAAGTGAGATGCGTCGTCGCCGCGACCCTATGATAGGTCCTCATGCAGGCCATGATGTGAATGCCTTAATTACCTGAAAATACATTTCTAAAACGGTCAAAAATAATGTTGGTGAGAATCATAGGTTTATATAAATGATAAGTCTGTACGGTAACCACAAGTATAAAGTGAAATAACAAGAATGCCACATAAAAATGATACATTGGCTCTTAAGCTCATGACCCCGAAGCTAGACTGAAAATGAACGCCCCAACAGAGTGTTTTGCCAGACACTCTAATATGATTAAAATGAAATGCGTTCGTAGACTAGTTGGTGCTACCAACCCGAATGGAGGAGTCACCCTCAATAGATCTATTCACTCACCCTCGCTTACTCGTAATTAACGGTTCATGATAAACTGGGGACTTTAATATGGCAATGAAGTAACTTAAGCAATGTAAATAAATTTAACATACTTGGGCCCGTAATAAAATGATGTGCAATGTATTCTCCCCCGTAGGTTTGAAATGAAATATTAACTTGAAAAACGGGGCTATAAAAACTCACCTTACCAAAAGTAAATCCCGATTTGAAACTTTGGCAAATGGAAATATAGGTCCGACACCCTAACCGCGACCTAAATAATGCATATGTCTTAGGTTCGAAAACAAGGTCATGCATGCAAGTTCATACTTTACTTTATCACTTGTACATGTTGTTGTAATATTTGTTGTCAAAATATAGTTGCGTCATTTTGATCATTTATTTAGAAAATTACCACTTTAGGAAACGTAACTTGTAAATCTTGCGACCAAATTTTAGTTGTCATGTTAATGGCTATTCTAAAATCAATAACGCACCTAATAAGTATATACAATGTACTACCATTTTCGTTAACGTCATTTTAGCCAAAATGTACTCCAAAAGGTCCAAAATCCACTTCAAAAATTCCTAACAGCTTTCTAATAGAGAAAATAATAGGCTGTCAACGTATATGTTGACGTAAACTTTCTTTTGGCCATAACTTTTGCGTCGTAGCTTCGTTTCTTAAGTTTGAACTATCCCCGCGAAGGTATTTAAGTATACTCTAGGCTTTTCAAGGTCTCGACTATTTAAGACATCATTTAACCTCTGTTTTCATCTCTTAAAATTCTGGACAGATTCAATTATTTTCTGAAAATGTAGTTTTCGTCGTAAAAATTGAAACTAGCGTATCTTTTTCGTTACAAACCCGTTTTAACTCATTCAAGTGGCTACGTTTTCGTTATTGAGTCTATTTTCTGTATTTCTAGCCTAAAATGGTTACCAAGTTACTGAGTGTGCTGTATTTATCAAAACGAGAAAGAATCTCTTTTAAGAGTGCCAAACTATTTTTACAAATCTTCTAGTCATTTTACCCCTTAACCACAACTTCAATTTTAGTCCTAGTTCCTCCATCAACTTCTAAACATAATAATAATGATCTAACCATAAACTCAACAATGTTCTAAGGTCCATGTAATAATTATCAAGAATGTTTAAATATACAAGTTTACTAACATACATGTTTATAAGATTTATTACCACTTTCTTGTGACATTTTTACTAACTAGTTTTCTTGAAATAAAAACTTGTTCAAAACATAACCTTTTGTTAAAGGATCTTTGAGAATGTAAATCTTTATCAACATGTACTGGTATGTTTGAAAACACATCCCTTTATTTGACCAAATTAAGACCAAAATGACCAAAAACTAACAAAAATGCCAAAGATATTTGTGTTTTTGTGTTTATGTTTATGCAGGCAACGGATACAAGAAAAAGGACAAAAAATCAAGAAAAATCGGGAAAACACGAGCACGAGATTTGGAAGAAAATATTTAAAGCCGAGGACGGGGAAGAAATCATAAAAGGAAAAGATGTTTGAAGAAAAGCCCTTGGATCATTGCATAATTACAAAATCAGTTCTTGGTGTGAATTTCAGCATATGGTAAAATTAGTCCCTTAACATTAAATCCATTTCACCACAAATCCTTAAAACTAAGAACTGGATCTTAAAACCCAATTAATAAAAATAAAAACCCAACCCAATTCCCATTAAGCCCAGCCAAGCCCACCTTTTATTTTAAATCCTATCCGGATCCTAATCCAACCCGTATTCCCTAATAACCCATGGTCAAAATGCACAAAAATCCGGTCAACCCCAACCATTTTACCCGCCCCTTTCCCAAGTGTTACTGTTCATTTTTCTTCCCCAGCTTTTTACCCTGCTTCCCAAACTTACCCACATCATTTAATGATTCTAGAAGCTGCTGACAAGATAAGGGAATGTCACATGGGCAAAACCCAGCTTTCCCATTGGCTGTGACACCATCACATGTGATCCAACGGCTGAGGATTAAAGATTGGTCATCAAGGCTTGATCAAGGGCTGAGATTGGACTTCGGGATGCTTCTCCAAACCCTAAGGCTCCTCCTTCAGGCTATAAATAGCCCCTTGCTGTCACAGTTTTGGGATGTTAGATTGTTAGGGTTAGATTTTTAGGGTTAGTTAGGAGTAGTGTAATTTAGGGGTAATTTAGTTAAGCTTTTAGTGTAATTCTAGCTTAATAGCTTTAGCTTATTGTAATTTCACTTCTCAGATTTCAGTTCTGTATTCACTTCAAGCTCTTAATGATTTTGTAAGTTTTTCACTTAATACTCAAACTGCTTATTACTTATTGCTACTGCTTATTTGCTATTTTTCTGTGCTTATTCACTTGTTCTCAGCTTATTTGATCTTAGTATGGTTGTTTGATATCAGTTAGATAGGTTGTTAGAGCTTATATTAGTTTTTACCTTAAATAGCTTAAAAAGTCAAAAAAACAGTCAACATAGGACACTGCTTATTCCAGTGCTTAATTCAGTTAGCTTTCGCTTTTTATTCCTCAATTTAGCTTATTAAACATTAGTGCTTCAGAAACCTAGCTTATTGTGGTCTTGTTTAGCTTAAATCTCAGAATCAGTTTCTTAAAAGGGTGTTTGGAATAAGCTTATTTTTGGTCAAAATCTTTGAGTACTGTTCATTTGCCATATTTGTTAGTTCAAACTAGCTTAAATTATCCTAGATAAGTTGTTTGTAGTTTGGTTTAAGCTGTTTTTGAGGTTTTGATAGATTTGGATTGTTATCTTGATTGATTATAGTCTGCACTGCTCATATAAGCCCCTAATAAGCTCTTGCCTTTTAAGCCCCATTTTTAGTACTCTTAGGTCCACAATAGGGCATTAAGTATATATTTAAAAGTTGGTAATGTCTCAATAGGATTCAAGGGACTTTGGTTCAATATTGCTCAAATCTGAAATCAGAACACATATAGCCTACTGTTGCATCAGCAGCCTACTGCCCAATTCAGCTTGAGTTTTTGATTTTTCATTGCTTCAATATAAGCCTATTTAAGCTGAAATTTGGAACATAGAATCTTTGGTTGCTTATTTACTGGATCCCTATTTTTATGAATTTTCTAAATTAGCTTTTAATAGCTTTTACCAAGCCTGAGAACACCTCAGTAAGCTCATATAAGTCTGCACAATCAGTAGCCTGTTTTGCTTATTAATATTTTTGAGTGCTTATCTGTTTTTTATTATAGCTTATTCTGAGGTTTTAGGTTCATTTAGATCTTGCTTTTCTCAAGTTAGCTTAATCTAGTTCATTTAGCTTGTTATTGGCTTATCAGACCCTTTGCTTGTACCTATTGCTTTTTCCTTGATTTCTTTTTAAGCCTACTGATCATATTTCTATAGCTTTTTCCTAGCTTATTTTTTAGTTTTAAAAATATTTCCTTTTCAAAAGTTGCTTATTTTTATTAGCTTTTCAAGATTCAAAAAGAAAAAATAAATAAATAAATTTCCAAAAAGCAAAACTGGGATTCGAACCCCAGTCACCTAGCACACAGCACACACACATATCCGTTTGCCCTTGGGTCTTTTTCATCAAATATTTGCATTATTAATTTCTTAACCACCTTTTTTCATTATAAGCCTATTTAGCTGTTTAGCTTAATTACAGCTTATTCCAATAAGTTGGTCCCTTTTTGATAATTTTCCTAGCTTTAGTTCACTCTTAAGTAATTTTCTTAAAAAATTCAGATTTTTCTCTTTTCATTTAATATTTTTAATCAATTAATTTCTTTTAATTAGTTTTTAAATCATAAAAATTAAAATAAAAATCAAAAAAATATAATTCTTTTTTCTAAAATTTTCTTTTGCTAATTAGGACTTAGGAAAATTAATTTGGCATTCCTAGGGTTAGTATTTTATAGATTTCACATTTAGGGCTCGGGATTTCCCGGTATTTTTACGTAATTAGTTTTTCTTTGCGTTTTAGGCCTTGCGTGCTTTAGATTAATCTTTGCCTTAATTAATTAATTGTTTCTAGTTTATATTTCATATTTTAGTTTAAAAACAAAAAATCTCACTTTTATATCCATTCACGACACGTTTCACGATCCCGGTATCACAAATTCCATTCACCTTCGTCGGGACAACGAACCGGGGTTTTTACATAATTTCCTTGTGTAATCCCTTCGGAATATAAATTATACAAATCAATTTTTGGCGCCGCTACCGGAGGAGGTTGAAGTGAATTTTTGGTTCCCGTTTCGTCAATTCGTGTTTTGAAGACCCTTCCTCGTGAAGTTATCATCTTCATTTGTAAATATTTTCTTAATATAAAAATCCCAAAAAGATTTTCTTTTCAAAATTATTTTCCTTTTCTTTTGTAATTTTCAATATTTCTAAAAATCCAAAAATATTCTTCTCATTCCTCTTATCCGTTTAATTCTTTATCTCTCACCCTCTATCCGTTTAATTCTTCCTTATGTCTTCATCTTACCATTATGGTTGTGAATGGTGTGGAGGTCCTCATAATGGTGGGAATTGTCCCGGTTGTAGCATGGTGGAATCAGGAAACGAGTTTGTCTATGACCAAAATCCTTATTCTTACCATGAAACAACCGACTTTTTCAACCAGCCCCCACAACACGATGAGATGGAAACATATTCTTGTGAATATTGTGGAGGTCCCCACCCAAGTTTTGATTTTCAAGCAATGAATACGTTTGTCTATGAGCAAGTTCCATGTAATCAAAGCTTCGGGTTTGACCATTATCCATACAATTCACTGAATCAATCACAACAATCATATTGTTGTGAGTATTGTGGAGGTCCGCATTACAACTCCGATTGTCAAACGAGGAACCCGTTTGTCTATGAGCGTGGTCCTTGTAACAATTATAACTATTCTTATCATGACCAACCTCCACGGTACCAAATGATTCAACCACAACCTCAGCCATCTCCTCAAGAATTATTCAAAGAAGAAGAAGAAGAAGAAGAAGAAGAAGAAGAACTTCTCATTAATCTTCTAGAGTTAATAAAAGATCTCAAGGATTCGACTATTAAACTTACCCAAGAAGACCCTCATCAGAAAACTTATGGAGAACTTCTAGCTGAAGAACAAGCAGCTAGAGTAAGTTCCCATTATCGTCAAACTTTCGTTTACGATGACGATGATGATGAGGATTCTATCCAAATGCAAGAATATTATGAGAATTCTTCAGCTACAATCACACCCGTGTTACCGACTATGGACCCCGAGGACTCTCTCATTATGGGGGATGAGCATCTTAGCACTATTCCTGAAAAGGAATCGGACGAATTCATAAAGTCTAGTGCTGAGAACCTTGTCCCAATCCCAAGTGAGTCTGAGGAAATATTCGACATTGAATGTAATTTGCCATTTTTTGGAGATTCTCTTGATGTTTCTGAGGTTACTTCCGGGATTTTCTCTAACCCTCTTTTTGAATTTAATGACGAGTACACTTCTAGTATCGTTAATCCTCTTTTTGATGGGGTGTTAGAAAACATTGAGGGCGAGGACTCTATTGTTTCTAGACTTGATGAGCCGATTTTACTTGTTATACCTCGCCCCGACGATTATGAGGATACGGTTATTATGGATGATTCCCATGACTCAAAAGGGGATTTTCTTTTTCTTGAAAAATTGCTTAACAATGATTCCCTTTCTGAAACTGAGTCATTTCACGTTGATCCATCATCCCCCCGCCCTCCTGCTAAACCACCAGATGATGAATTCTCTCTGATATTTTACCCACCCAACCCACCCTTTTTATCTCTTCCGGGAGTGAGGATGACGATTATCTCACAATCGTTATTATGATCTTTCTCCCTTTCTTCACCTATTCGGTGACTTCTCCTCTCCTTCACTCCTTCGGGAGTGAAGATACCATCTTTGACCCCGACATCGTCGTTTATACTTTCTATTTAGAGCCGTGGGTATCTCATCGGAGTGGAACTTTCATATGTTTCAATGTTTATCCAAACATCTTGAACGAAAGTCCGATGGAGATTTTCTTTTCCACCTGCTCCCCCAAGAACAATTAAATTCGGGGCGAGTCTAAGCTATACGACTCGTTAAAAAACAAGCGCTTCGTGGGAGGCACCGTATGCTTATCCATTTATTTTCTAATAAGTGATGTGAGGAGGGCTACCTCTTCCATTTGTCGTGTTTCGTGGTTTTTTGTGATGTGTCCAGGATTTGCCCGAATAATGAAGACTCTCATGCTCCTGGTTTTGACTTCTCTCCACTCGAGTTTCATCATTCGTTGCTCATCCGATATCCTAATCTTATCTATCTTTAGCATAATTAATAAACGGCGTTAGATTTAGTTAGGAGAACCCTTACCTTTAAGACATTGGGGACGATGACTCGCTTTAGTCTGGGGGGGGGGGGGGGTAATCTTTCGATTTGATTTTTGCCTTGCATTTTTTGCCGTTTACTTATGCAACCCCGTTTTTCCTCCAAAAATGAAAAAATCCAAAAAATGAGAAAATTTAAAATTTTTTACAAAAATATAATAAATTTTGACATTTTGTTGACTTTCCGCTGGTGAGAGTAGGAATAAAATTTTGACTTGATCGTTCGTGTTGAGCCCTAGCTTGTTCCCTTAACCTTTTAAATGAAAGTTGTGCTAGTCTTTTATACAAGGAGCTAGAAAACACGAATTCTTTCTAAGGTCATTTTCCAAAACCCGACAATTTACTATTCATAGATTACAATTCATTATTTACTATTTACCTATCACTATTCATCATTTTCGGAGTCAGTTTGAGACTTTGAGAAGTCGTAAAAAAAATTACTATTCATGTGACACTATTCATTCCCGGTGGAAAATTTCTATTCATGGTCATCATTCATCAGTTCGTAAACTAGATTTACGGGTATTCAAATGCGCGTAACCAGTATGGTTTAGCTGCGTATTCATTCATCATCAGTAACGACACATCATATAGACTAGAATAGTCTACATATCATCAGTAGCATCATTATCATGTTTGGTCATGCACGGGTTTGTGTGATTTTCAATAACGTATGTTCATTTATTCATTAAACGTTACCACTCAGTCATTACTACTAACATTATACCCAATACTCCCGACTATGATCCTAATATATTTTCATGCTAATTATAATCATATAAAGATTATATTATTACTTTACCCGGTGGTTTTAAATCCATTGCTATATTTTTCATTTGACGCTTATAACTCCGTCGGTTTGCGATATTTCAATCCGATAATTATTTTAACACCCGATTCTAGCAAGGAATATGATTTTACAATTTTTACAACTTCGTCTTATTTTATTTTAAATCGTCACAATTTATTTCGAGTTAACTCGGTACCCGATAACACCTAATGTATACACAAAATACACTATCACTTATCTTAGTGGGACAATTTCTTTAATTAACATCAAATCTCTTCCATATTCTTGCCAAGTGCCGCCCCCTAACCCATCCCATATGCCTAATACACCAAAAACCATTAATGCCAATGTATAATTAAACTTGATTTTATTTTACTAACATCTCATAACACAAATTCAACTAGCTAAATCAAGAGATTTTCTCTCTTCTTTTTCTCCTTCCTTGCTCGGCCCAACCAAAAACACAAGAGAATATCCATCAAATTTTCAAGTTAAAGTGATAATCAAGTCTCATTTACCTTCCTTGTTAGGGTTTTGTGATAAAAACCCCAATGTTCTAAGCATTTTCATCCAAAACTCTTCCATAATTCAAGTAAGCTCAAGAACATTTTTTTGATCATCTCATACTTTCATTTTATCTATATAATGTTGTATTATCAAGTTTTATTAGTAGCTAGTATGCAAAGTTTATGTTATACATACCACTTGTTACATATTTTTCTTTATAAACATAGATCTATGGATTTTTAGTATGATCATCATGAGATCCACCATTGTTGGTGATGTTTAGGACCCCATGACACCTTGAGAAGGTGTATGGTAGGATTTGAGTACTTGTGGTGTTGATTGGAAGTGGTATGATCTAGCCTTGAACCTTAAACATTGATTTTTCAACAATACAAATAGGTGCTGTCTATTTTTGTGAAATCTGGAAATATCAGTATCTCTTGGACTATTTTGGCCTTCATATTTAGAAAGTTCTTTCAAAATCGAAACCGTGGCCGCCGAAATGAACGATAACCGACTTATAACGAAGGAGATATGATTTTTCTAAGTTAGACGACGAAAAACTATTTTCTGAAAATAGCTTGCTGTTTTTCCGAACTTGAAAGGACAAAACGAGACGTTAGACGTGATCTAGATGAGCCGACCTATTGAAAATATGTTAGTTCATATTTGTACGAACCCGTGGATATAAAGAACGTAGAAAACGAGCTTATAACGACCGAGATATACACGTTTAAAGCCCGACGATTCACAATCTATTTTGACAGCCCACTAATAGAAAATGTTCTAAGTATAAAAACTAGTATTTTTACAAGTCACTAAGTTGATAGCCGATTTTCTATATGATCAAGGCGCGTTTGATCAAAAGTCAAATGAAACGACATTAAGGCATTGTCACAAGATTTTCAAAAACGTCGAGTTTGATCACTAACACTTAACGTACAATATTTCGCGACTAGTTTCACGAAGCCATTTTGGACATATTTTCACAAGTAATGAAAAGTGTTATTTTTGAGACGAAAATATTATATTTACCGATAGAACATCAAACGAGGATCGTGGAGTACCGTTTCAACATATTTACACGAAAAGTAGTTTATAACTTAACGAGACGTCAAAAATGTATTTTTCATCGATAAACGTTATTTTCAAAACTAACGAGTGGTATCGTTAACATACGTATTTGCATGTGTTGCATTGTATCATTGCTTACATTAGATCATATCATTCATGATAGGTCGCGGTTAGAGACCGAGTCTCATTTTCATCATATCCATTGTTGTCATTGCTACTATCATACCAGGTGAGTTTTCATAGCCCCGTTTTCAATTGTTTACATAATTTTCTAAATTCTCGGGGGAGAATACATTGCACCATTTTTATGCGGACCAAAGTATCAACTCATTTACATTGCTTAAGTTGCATCATTGCCCAGATTAAAGTCCCCTTTATTATCATGAACCGTTAATTGTGAGCAAGCGAGAGTGAGTGAATAGATCTATTGAGGGTGACTCCTCTGTTCGGGTTGGTAGCGCCAACTTTTCAAACAAACGCATTTCATTTCTGTCATATTAGAGTGAATGGCAAACACTCAGATGGGGCATTTCATTCAGTCTAGCTTCGGGGTCATGAGCTTAAGAGCTAATGTATCATTTTTATGTGGCATTGTTTTGTCATACACTTTATACTTGTGGTATCCGTATAACATTTCATTTACATAAACCTATGAACTCACCAACATTTTTGTTGACCATTTTTAGCAATGTATTTTCAGGTAATTAAGGTATCGCATGTTGGCTTGCATAAGGACACACCATGGAGTCGCGGAGTCGACGCGTCTCACTTTATATTTTATGCACATTTTGGGACCTTGTTTTGTAAACTCTGAATATTTTAAATGATCAAACGATGTATTTTCTAAACGACACTTTAGGTCGTTCAATATAACTGTAACTGTGGTGCTATGATCAATCGCGCCCTCGAATGCTTCATTCCGCTGCAAGTCACGTAATTTGGGGGTGTGACAGATTGGTACCAGAGCAAAGGTTATAGCGAACTAGGTTGTCCTTTATACCCTAGACTATAACTACACCATCATAGCATCTCATCATGGTAGCATAAGTGCATATTCATTATATCGCATGTAGTGATTGCGATTTCATACATATATCATTTCATCATAACTTGCATTATTTGAATGGTTATTTACATTTATTTCACATCGATTGTAACAGAGATGTCTTCAGACTCGCACCCTATTGTTATCTCGTCGGACTCTGAGTCAGCAGAGATTTCCTCACTACCCTCCATCATACTAGAGTCGGCTACATCACCCTCACTACCCACTATCATTCTGTCATCTGTGGAGCCTACTCCATAGTCATCACCTGTGATGTCAGAGGCTGAGACAGAACCCTTTGAGGAAGGGGAAGTCGCACCTACCCCACCACTGTCACCTGTGATCCGCCGTGGTCCCAGAGTCGTCCCAGTGATCCAGCCAGGGGAGTTTATACCCTATGGTCAAGTTTACCGTGCATATCCAGGTGGGCCGCGCATGAAGCGCACTGCTGCTAAGCGGGTTCGCCGTCCTGTGGTCAGATCACCAGCTGCTTTTGCACCCTTACCACCACCATCATCACTTACTTCATCCCATCCACTCCGACACCGCTTGACAGCGAGGAGGAGTGTGGCATTCAGTACACCATCACTATTATCACCATTACCATCTCTATCATCATTATCACCACCTTTACCACCCCTACCAGATTGTGCTCCAGGTGATGCACCATCAGCACCAGTTCACCCCAGGGATCCTACTCCTATTTCCGACCTACCGCTCAAGAAGCGGGCACGGCTTGATATTCCATCACCAGATACTTCAGATACATCAGAGGATGCACCGCCCAGCAGATTCGAGGTTGGTTAGAGCTCGAGGGCTGTTGCTGCCAGACTACTTACTGCCGCTACACTTGACTCTCGACTAGATCATCTACAGGGACAGATTGACAGGGCAGTAGGTTATGTGGAGGAGATACAAGTGAGCCAGATTGAGGCTATAGAGGAGGAGGTCGAGGGATTAGTCTTGGGCAGAGTTGCTATAGATGTTTCATATCAGGGATTGGAGGCCCGACAGCTAGAGAGTTCTGAGCATATTACCCAGTTGAGGCAGGAGATGCCTGAGTTATTTGATAGGGCACAGATGTCTCAGGATGAGCACCACCGTCAGGCCGGTGAGTTAGCTTCAGTTCAGGCTAGGATGTCTGCGTCAGAGAGCAGGGAGGCTGATCTTCAGCTTCGAGTTCAGCACTTAGAGGTGATTGTTATTGCTATGACTAAAGATCTTCAAAGGATTAGCCGTAGGCTAGGTGGAGCACCAGGAGGAGGTGCCTAGTGTTAGACTTTTATCATGTAGCTTGCACATTATTATCCTAGTCTCGGGGTGTGGGACATAGTTTAGAACTTGTTGTCTTTTGCTTGTAGTACAAACAAATATATCAAGCGTGACTCTACTATGTAGGATTTTCGTTGTGCTATTTTATGATATCGGTCCACACAGACCGGAATTTTCATGTATTATATTCATGTCGTTTTGATTATACTTATGATATTTCGTGATTATTTCTCATTGTGATTCATTGTATTTATACATGTTGTGGTTGTATTTATACATGCTGTGGTTATATATACATGTTGTTGTTGTATATATTGTGTATGATGATCGTTTCTATTGTGAGTTCTCATTGTGTTATATTTTGTGATTGTGAAGAATCATGCCACCTAAAAGAGCCACTACTGCTATGACACCAGCCGAGATCAGAAAGCTTGTTGCCAACAGTATAGAGGCAGCATTGGTTACAGAAAGAGCTGCCGTAGCTGCAGCTGCTGCTGCTGCTGAAGCCGCTTCGTGGGCAGAAACCGCGAAAGCCGCAAGAACAAATACTAATGGAACTAACGGACGTAAATGTACGTACAAAGATTTCAAGAGTGGAGATCCACCAAAATTCAAAGGCACTGAGGGAGCCACTGCCAAGATTCGTTGGTTCGAAAAGATTGAATCTGTGTTTCTCTTATGCAACTGTCCAGAGGAGTACAAAGTAAAGTTTGCTACTAGTACGCTTGTTGAGGAGGCTATGTCGTGGTGGAATTCGTATGCAAAACCCATGGGAATGGAAAACGCTCAAAAGCTTACGTGGGACGAATTCAAGAAATTGCTGACAAAGAAGTTTTGCCCACGAACTGAAGTGAAGAAAATGGAAACAGAGTTTTATGAACTAGTGACAACAGGTAATGATATTGAGGCATATATCAGGAGGTTTCAGGAATTGGCAGCATTATGTCCGACAATGGTTCCGGACACTGAGAAGCTATTAGAGAATTTCATTGGAGGATTACCTCACAGCATCCGTGGATATGTGATTTCTTTTGACCCACAAACATTGGATGAGGCAATCAAAATGTCTCAGAAACTCATGGCTTAGATAGTGAAGAAAGAAACTACTTCAAACAGCTACAACAGCAACACCAACAGTAACCGTAACTACAACAACCGTAACTCCAACAACAACTACCGAATCAAAAAAAATAACAACAACCAAAATAATTCCAATAACAACAACAACAAAAGAAATCGGGACAACAACCAGAGTGGCAATACTACTCAACCACCACCCAAGAGACAGGAAACTGCAAAGGCCTATGTTGCAGGTCCAGCTGAGAAAAGAGGTTTCAATGGTACTTTACCCAAGTGCAACAAATGTCAAATCCACCATAACCCTGGAAATTGTCCGAATCCATGTGGGAACTGTAAGAAAGTTGGTCATTCGACCAGGGATTGCAAAGCTCCATTTGTGACTGATAATCAAAAACCCCCAGTAACATGCTTTGGTTGTGGAGAAGTCGGACACTTCAAGAATAAATGTCCAAAAGGAAAGAATCAGGGAAACAATAACCAAGGTGGAACAGCTAGAGGAAGAGCTTACGTCCTTGGAGGTGAAGATGTCAGGGAGGACCCGAATGTCGTTACGGGTACGTTCCTTATTAATAATTGTTATGCATCCATACTATTTGATTCAGGAGCCGATAGAAGTTTTGTTTCTCCTTTATTTGCACCATTACTCAACATTGAACCAACTACATTAGACACTCCTTATCACATCGAACTAGCTAATGGTTCTTTAGTTGGCACCGACACGATCATTCGTGGTTGCACTCTCAATTTTCTAAATCACCCATTCAATATAGACCTCATACCCGTAGAACTTGAAAGTGTCGACATTGTTATCGGTTTGGATTGGTTATCTCGACACCATGAAAAAATCATTTGTGATGAAAAAGTTGTTCATCTTCCTTACGACGGTGAAACATTGGTCATTCGTGGAGAACGAAGTGGAACCAGACTCAGTATAATTTCATGCATCAAAACCGAGAGGTACATAAAGAAGGGTTGTTATGCATTCTTGGCTCATATCACAGAAAAGAAGTCGAATGAGAAGCAACTTGAAGATGTACCAACTGTTAAAGATTTTCCAGAAGTCTTTCCAGAAGAGTTGTCTGGATTACCACCTACTCGCCAAGTGGAATTTCAGATTGACTTGGTGCCAGGAGCTGCACCAGTTGCGCGAGAACCTTATCGACTTGCACCTTCAGAAATGCAAGAGTTGTCGAACCAATTGCAAGAACTTTTAGACAAAGGTTTCATTAGACCAAGTTCCTCGCCTTGGGGAGCACCGGTCTTGTTTGTGAATAAGAAAGATGGATCTTTCAGAATGTACATTGACTATCGAGAGTTAAACAAGTTAACGATGAAGAATCGTTATCCACTTCCCAGGATCGACGATTTGTTTGATCAGTTGCAAGGTTCCAGTTATTACTCCAAGATCGACTTGAGATCAGGTTACCATCAGCTTAGAGTTCAGGAGGAGGATATCTTGAAGACAGCATTTAGAACTCGTAATGGTCATTATGAGTTTCAGGTAATGCCATTCGGACTAACCAACGCACCAGCTGTGTTCATGGACCTCATGAACAGGGTGTGCAAGCCATATTTGGATAAGTTTGTGATTGTATTCATTGACGATATCTTGATTTACTCAAGGAGTGAAGAAGAGCACCGAGAATACCTCAGAACAATCTTAGAACTGCTCAAGAAAGAGAAACTGTATGCCAAATTCTCAAAGTGTGATTTTTGGATCCGCAGAGTACAATATCTTGGTCACATCATTGATAGCCAAGGACTACAGGTTGATCCAGCAAAGATCGAGGCAGTTAAAGATTGGGCAACACCAAAGACTCCCACAGAAATTCGTCAATTCTTAGGACTCGCAGGATATTACAGAAGGTTCATTGAAGGGTTTTCTAAGATAGCTAAACCATTGACCAAGTTAACACAAAAGAACCAGAAGTACGAATGGGGAAAGAAACAGGAGTCTGCTTTTCAGTTATTGAAGCAGAAGCTTTGCAGCGCGCCGATTTTGGCACTACCAGAAGGGATTGAAAACATCGTGGTATATTGTGATGCTTCACACAAAGGACTTGGAGCAGTATTAATGCAGAACGAGAAAGTGATAGCTTACGCATCTCGACAGCTTAAGAAGCATGAGAAGAATTACACTACTCACGACTTAGAGTTGGGTGCAGTGGTTTTCGCACTCAAGATTTGGAGGCACTATCTTTATGGAACTAAGTGTGTAGTATTCACAGACCATAAGAGCTTACAGTATATACTTGATCAGAAGGAACTCAATATAAGGCAACGTCGTTGGTTAGAACTGCTTAGTGATTACGACTGTGAGATTCGATATCACCCAGGAAAAGCCAATGTTGTGGCAGATGCACTCAGTCGGAAGGAACGACTCTAGCCTTTGAGAGTCAGATCGTTGGGAATGACAATCATTTCACCACTACCATCAAAAATCCTCAAGGCTCAGGTTGAAGCACTCAAGGAAGAAAACCTACCAAGTGAGACACTTAAAGGGATACAAGATAATGCAAACGGTTTAGTAAGGAAATCAGACAGAATATTATGCTTCAAGTATAGAAGCTGGATACCTCTCTATGGTGGAATACGAGATTTGATTATGCACGAGTCGCACAAGTCGAAGTACTCTATTCACCCAGGTTCTGATAAGATGTATCAGGATCTCAAGAAACTTTATTGGTGGCCCAATATGAAAGTAGAGATAGCTACATATGTTAGCAAATGTCTTACTTGTGCTAAAGTAAAAGCTGAGTACCTAAACTTCCACAGTGGAAATGGGAACGCATTACAATGGACTTTGTCACTAAACTTCCCAAGACAACAGGCGGTTACGATGCTATTTGGGTAATCGTTGATCGTCTCACCAAATTAGCTCATTTCATTCCAATCAAAGAGACTTATTCCACAGTGGAAATTCCACAGTGGAAATGTGCTAAAGTAAAAGCTACATATGTTAGCAAATGTTAACATTCGGAAATTCCACAGTGGAAATGGGAACGCATTACAATGGACTTTGTTACTAAACTTCCCAAGACAACAGGCGGTTACGATGCTATTTGAGTAATCGTTGATCGTCTCACCAAATTAGCCCATTTCATTCGAATCAAAGAGACTTATTCCATGGATCAGCTCACTAGACTTTACATCATGGAAATAGTTTCAAGGCACGGAGCACCAATTTCTATCATTTCTGACAGAGGCAGTCGCTTTACTTCAAAATTTTGGCAATCATTGCAAGATTCATTTGGAACTAAATTAGACATGAGCACTGCCTATCATCCTCAGACCGATGGCCAGAGCGAGAGAATGATTTAGACATTGGAAGACATGCTCAGGGCGTGTGTGATTGATTTTGGAAATGGTTGGGCTAACCATTTGCCATTGATCGAGTTCTCTTACAATAACAGTTATCACTCGAGCATAAAGGCAACACCATTTGAGGCACTGTATGGTCGAAAGTGCTAGTCCCCAGTTTGTTGGGCCGAAGTTGGTGATGTACAACTTACTGGTCCAGAGTTGGTCAGAGAAACAACAGAAAAGATAGTCCAGATTCGAAAAAGACTCAAAACAGCTAGAAGCCGACAGAAAAGTTACGCCGATGTTCGACGCAAACCATTAGAATTTCTGGTTGGAGACAAAGTCATGTTGAAAGTCTCGCCTTGGAAGGGCGTGATACGATTCGGGAAACGCGGAAAGTTGAACCCGAGATACATAGGGCCATTTAAGATTCTGGAAAGGATTGGTCCGGTAGCATACAGGCTTGAGCTTCCGTCAGAGCTCAGTAGTGTACATAACACGTTTCATGTCTCAAACCTCAAGAAATGTCTTTCAGACGAAACGCTCATAATCCCATTGGAAGAAGTTCAGCTCGATGATAAGCTTAACCTTGTGGAAGAACCAGCAGAAATTATGGACCGTGAGGTCAAACAGTTGAAGCAAAGTTGAATTCCGATCGTCAAAGTTCGCTGGAATTCTCGTAGAGGTCCTGAGTTTACTTGGGAACGAGAAGACCAGATGCGGCTCAAATACCCACATCTTTTCACCGAGTCCACTCCAGAGACCAACACCAGCTGAATTCAGGGACTGAATTCCTTTTTGGGTGGGCGACTATGACAAATCACAATTTCAGTTCATTTTCCAAACCCCGATAATTTACTATTCACAGATTACTATTCATTATTTACTATTTACCGATCACTATTCATCATTTTACTATTTATCATTTTCGGAGTCAGTTTGAGACTTTGAGAATTCATCAAAAATTTTACTATTCATGTGACACTATTCATTCTCGGAGGAAAATTTCTATTCATGGTCATCATTCATCATTTCGTAAACTAGATTTACGGGTATTCAAATGCGCGTAACCAGTATGGTTTAGCTGCGTATTCATTCATCATCAGTAAGGACACATCATATCGACTAGAATAGTCTACATATCATCAGTAGCATCATTATCATGTTAGGTCATGCACGGGTTTGTGTGATTTTCAATAACGTATGTTCATTTATTCATTAAACGTTAACACTCAGTCATTACAACTAACATTATACCCAATACTCCCGACTATGATCCTAATATATTTTCATGCTAATTATAATGATATAAAGATTATATTATTACTTTACCCGGTGTTTTTAAATCAATTGCTATATTTTTCGTTTGACGCTTATAACTCCGTCGGTTTGCGATATTTCAATCCGATAATTATTTTAACACCCGATTCTTGCAAGGAATATGATTTTACAAGTTTTACATCTTTGTCGTATTTTATTTTATATCGTCACAATTTATTTCTAGTTAACTCGGTACCCGATAACACCTAATGTATACACAAAATACACTAACACTTATTTTAGTGGGACAATTTCTTTAATTAACATCAAATCTCTTCCATATTCTTGCCAAGTGCCGCCCCCTAACCCATCCCATATGCCTAATACACCAAAAACCATTAATGCCAATGTATACTTAAACTTGATTTTATTTCACTAACATCTCATAACACAAATTCAACTAGCTAAATCAAGAGATTTTCTCTCTTCTTTTTCTCCTTCCTTGCTCGGCCCAACCAAGAACACTAGAGAAGATCCATCAAATTTTCAAGTTAAAGTGATAATCAAGTCTCATTTACCTTCCTTGTTAGGGTTTTGTGATAAAAACCCCAACGTTCTAAGCATTTTCGTCCAAAACTCTTCCATAATTCAAGTAAGCTCAAGAACATTTTTTTGATCATCTCATACTTTCATTTTATCTATATAATGTTGTATTATCAAGTTTTATTCGTAGCTAGTATGCAAAGTTTATGTTATACATACCACTTGTTACATATTTTTCTTTATAAACATAGATCTATGGATTTTTAGTATGATCATCATGAGATCCACCATTGTTGGTGATGTTTAGGACCCCATGACACCTTGAGAAGGTGTATGGTAGGATTTGAGTACTTGTGGTGTTGATTGGAAGTGGTATGATCTAGCCTTGAACCTTAAACATTGATTTTTCAACAATACAAATAGGTGCTGTCTATTTTTGTGAAATCTGGAAATATCAGTATCTCTTGGACTATTTTGGCCTTCATATTTAGAAAGTTCTTTCAAAATCGAAACCGTGGCCGCCGAAATGAACGATAACCGACTTATAACGAAGGAGATATGATTTTTCTAAGTTAGACGACGAAAAACTATTTTCTGAAAATAGCTTGCTGTTTTTCCGAACTTGAAAGGACAAAACGAGACGTTAGACGTGATCTAGATGAGCCGACCTATTGAAAATATGTTAGTTCATATTTGTACGAACCCGTGGATATAAAGAACGTAGAAAACGAGCTTATAACGACCGAGATATACACGTTTAAAGCCCGACGATTCACAATCTATTTTGACAGCCCACTAATATAAAATGTTCTAAGTATAAAAACTAGTATTTTTACAAGTCACTAAGTTGATAGCCGATTTTCTATATGATCAAGGCGCGTTTGATCAAAAGTCAAATGAAACGACATTAAGGCATTGTCACAAGATTTTCAAAAACGTCGAGTTTGATCACTAACACTTAACGTACAATATTTCGCGACTAGTTTCACGAAGCCATTTTGGACATATTTTCACAAGTAATGAAAAGTGTTATTTTTGCGACGAAAACATTATATTTACCGATAGGACATCAAATGAGGATCGTGGAGTACCGTTTCAACATATTTACAGGAAAAGTAGTTTATAACTTCACGAGACGTCAAAAATGTATTTTTCGTCGATAAACGTTATTTTCAAAACTAACGAGTGGTATCGTTAACATACGTATTTGCATGTGTTGCATTGTATCATTGCTTACATTAGATCATATCATTCATGATAGGTCGCGGTTAGAGACCGAGTCTCATTTTCATCATATCCATTGTTGTCATTGCTACTATCATACCAGGTGAGTTTTCATAGCCCCGTTTTCAATTGTTTACATAATTTTCTAAATTCTCGGGGGAGAATACATTGCACCGTTTTTATGCGGACAAAAGTATCAACTCGTTTACATTGCTTAAGTTACATCATTGCCCAGATTAAAGACCCCTTTATTATCATGAACCGTTAATTGTGAGTAAGCGAGAGTGAGTGAATAGATCTATTGAGGGTGACTCCTCCATTCGGGTTGGTAGCGCCAACTTGTCAAACGAACGCATTTCATTTCTGTCATATTAGAGTGAATGGCAAACACTCAGATGGGGCATTTCATTCAGTCTAGCTTCGGGATCATGAGCTTAAGAGCTAATGTATCATTTTTATGTGGCATTGTTTTGTCATACACTTTATACTTGTGGTTTCCGTATAACATTTCATTTACATAAACCTATGAACTCACCAACATTATTGTTGACCATTTTTAGCAATGTATTTTCAGGTAATTAAGGTATCGCTTGTTGGCTTGCATATGGACATATCATGGAGTCACGGAGTCGACACGTCTCACTTTATATTTTATGCACTTATCCATCGTTTGAATTGTATGAACTTGATTTCTGAAAACTTGTTTCACCTTTTGGGACCTTGTTTTGTAAACTCTGAATATTTTAAATGATCAAACGATGTATTTTCTAAACGACACTTTAGGTCGTTCAATATAACTGTAACTGTGGTGCTATGATCATTCGCGCCCTCGAATGCTTCATTCCGCTGCAAGTCACGTAATTTGGGGGTGTGACATTTTATTTTCTAATAAGTGACGTGAGGAGGGCTACCTCTTCCATTTGTCGTGTTTCGTGGTTTTTTGTGATATGTCCAGGATTTTCCCGAATAATGAAGACTCTCGTGCTTGTGGTTTTGTCTTCTCTCCACTCGAGTTTCATCATTCGTTGCTCATACGATATCCTAATCTTATCGTCTAACGTTTATCTTTGGCATAATTAATAAACGGCCTTAGATTTAGTTAGGAGAACCCTTACCTTTAAGACATTGGGGACAATGTCTCATTTTAGTCTGGGGGGTAATCTTTCGATTTGATTTTTGCCTTGCATTTTTTGCCGTTTACTCATGCAACCCCGTTTTTCCTCCAAAAATGAAAAAATCCAAAAAATGAGAAAATTTAAAATTTTTTGCAAAAATATAATAAATTTTGACATTTTGTTGACTTTCCGCTGGTGAGAGTAGGAATAAAATTTTGACTTGATTGGGCGTGTTGAGCCCTAGCTTGTTCCCTTAACCTTTTAAATGAAAGTTGTGCTAGTCTTTTATTCAAGGAGATAGAAAACGCGAATTCTTTCTAAGAGTTTGCAAGTTCCCATAATTGACTTTATATATGCATGGCTTGATTATTTGGCTAAGCATTCGCGGATCTTATTATTTAAGATTTTAAATTTGCGAAGAACGAGAAATGATAGAGTTGTTTATTAGTTAGATTGCTAAACGTGGAGTAGTTGGTTCTCTTTAGAGCTCATTGAAGTTAATTGTGGCTTTTTGTTCCCATAAGCTTGTTTCACCCAATAATAGTAATCTACGAATAATTAAAGGTATTTTGGTTTTGGCGATAATTAGTTTTTACTCCTTCTTTAGAGAATCCTTGCTTATGAAAGTTGGGTACACATCAAGGTACTACCAGTGTTACGTTGTTATAGGCAACTGATTCCTGATAGTACGTGCTATTGTCTCTATTGCTATAAAAGCCGTAGGACTCGGAATTTGGCAAAAATATATAATGAATGATAATAGTAATCCAAAGCCGATAAAAGTTTTATGTTTCCTGACGGTTCGCTCCCGTTGACTCAGACTTCAAAAAGGCGGAGGAAAAATATCCAAGGTCAAAATAAGGATGATGTGCCCGTTTCGAGTGCAAGTTTTAAATTTATTACACGATCTACCAATAATTCAAACGAAACACATACGAGCAAGTATACTCGTCCGTGTGTAGTAAGGGGTGAAATGGTAAGCCGAGGTCGTTCACAGGGATTTGTTTAGTTTTTGGGATGTGAGCTTCGAATATAATATCAATCTTGTTCAACGATTCTAATAGCAAGCAAATAATGATGATGTGAATTCAATAAATTAAAGACTACACTTGCCTAGACTTGTTTTGCACAATTCCCTTGACATGATGATGACAAAGGTTCCATTTGATTATGATTAACAAATTAGATGGTGTTCTAATTCGATTAGTGGGTATACTAACTCTATTGTTTCCAACACTTTCAATCCTCGTCAAGATTTTAAGATGACAAAAACAATATTTAAGATTTGATCAATCCAAGACTAACACAACTCAATTACTCGATTCGCTTTCGTTTCACAATCAATTGACAACCACACTATTTTAGTATTCCAAGTTTAACTAAGTTACTTATGAAATGGTCAATACATAAGGTAACACCCTCATAGACAAAGGTTTACAACTTATTGACTAACAATGTCTTTTTCAACCCATTACACTATTAGTAATTAACTAAACTTGATAACTCTTTGGTGGAGAAAACTCTTAATAGCACAATTCGTTCTTAGTATTTAGCTTTTCGTTTATCGTAGAACCATTGAGTCATAATCAACCAAAAGTCATGTAAAAAACATCATCTAGGCAAGTGCACAAGGCACTTAGCCACTCATGGCAAACAAAGAAATAACCACAAGAAATTTATCACTTGAAAACATGATTAAAAAGTCTTACAAAAGTTGTAATGATGATTACAAGAATTAGGAACACTTGTGAGATGATCAACAAAGATTCCTTGAATGATTAAGTTGATGATTGATGAATGTAAGCTTTCCCTTTTTCCTGCGTTTTTCTCCTTTGTCGCCCCCTTGAATATGTTTGTAACCCTTTTGGTCTCTAGGTTGTGATGTATATGATAATAGTTGGTTTCTCTTATTTGATAGATAGTTCTCTTTGTTGTATCTTTTGACCAAGTATATATAAGATGGCTCCCCTTGGTCACCAAGCAAAATACTTGCTCCCAAAGTGTCATATAATGAAGGCAAAATGAGTTAATGGAAGTAGATGATCGGACTTTGGAGTAATGGCACTTAATTCTTCACTTAAATGCAACTTTGGATGACTTTTAGTGGCTAAACCCGCGGTCGGGACCAAGGACCGGCGGTTTGGATGTCTACTGAACCTCAGGTTTGGACTCTGAACCTTCGGTTTTAGAATGACTGCTCAACCTTGGGTTTGGGATTCAGCTTCAACCTTGGGTTTGAGATATGAGCCTTGGGTTTGAACATATTTCTCATTCATTTCATCAATTCTTGATCTTTTGAACTTGGAAATCTTTGCAATCTTGATTCTTTATCTTTAACGATCCTTCCAAAGCCTTTATTGTGATAAGAATCCTACGTTTGTGCATAAGCTCTTGATTTAACAACTTTTCTTCATCTTTTTAACCTTTTCCTTGAACTTGATCGTACCTGAACTAAAATACATCTTTTGCACCTTTTAAGCATAATATGTTCAAAAATACAACCAAATATAATGTATAAATGTAGAAATAACGCAACTAAAACACGTATAAAATGAGCGTTATCAAATCCCCCACACTTACACTTTGCTTGCCCCCAAGCAAATCTTAGCTTTTAGAAGTAAATCCACATGATATAAATTATAATGATTCTAAAATTGAGATTCAAATCCATCAAGTACAAGTACAAGATAAGATCCATCTTTTTAAGTTTATAGGTGAAAAGTCGAGATGTTTGACAATACCTTAATGATTCTCTTGCTTGATAACATGTTAAAACACCTCACGAAAAAGGAATAAAGTATAATTCACTCATCACTCATTTATGTATTGGGTGAGTATATAAGAAAATAACACTCATTGCTCAGTCATGATCTAAATATTACCATAAGCTTGTACAAGAAACAAAACTCCACCGACGTGGCGTAAGCACCAAGTGTAAACATCTAAGAGGACTTTTATTTGGGTTTAAGGCTTCAGGGGTTATATAAGACTTATGTGCAACAATCTCATGTAAAACATAATAGCTTGCTAACAATGAATTCTTGCATCACCAAATAACGGATGGTCACTAAGGATAACCTTAGATCGCTAACAACGCTACCTAATTCCTCAAGAAATCGGATGGTCACCACATGTCAATACACTTGATAATTACCACAAAATCAATTAGGTAGGGATAAGACATGGGATATATTTATGAAATTGGTTTAAAATAAAAACATTACAAATAGTCAAAGTCTACAACCGAATGCTACTAGCTACATCAACCACTTTCCTTTGAACTCGAGAACTCATCCTTAATCGATATCATTCTTTCATAGCTCATTGGCTATTCTTGTCACCATACACTTGCGATTACTTTTTTTTTTCATCGATCATAATACCAATAGTCAACTTTCTCAATTTCAAGGATTCCCACATAACAACCATCTTTCCTTTGTAGCTAGTAACCAACCAAGACGTGACTATGGGTAAGGTTAAGGCTAAAGGTGTAAAATATTTTTATATTTTTCTGGTGTAACGAAATGAAGAGGATTGCTCAAAGGGTGTACTAATGGTATCTAGCACTAAAATTGAGTGCTAACAAATGGGTTCATATAAGTGGTTAACTAACCGATGTGGCCAGCTAATATATCATTAGATGAAAAATGGAAGGCCATTTGGTTTAATTCCTAAGGTTTCCTCTTATCTCACGAATCCACTTATATCACACAAGGTAATCTCACTGCGGTCTGGTAATGATTTGCATGTACAAGTTCTAGAATAAATAAGATCACCGGCACACTCATAGCAAAAAGATCAAGCATAAAAGATGTATGCTATATAAGAATAGGCTTAAATCCTCACAATTTAGTGGAATGGGCTATAGTTGTGCTAGCAATGTTATCAATCCTAAAAATGGATCGCAATGTCAATCAGGACACATCTCGAATTTTCAAAAATTACATGTTTTATCAGTGGATTGATCTAGTTGTTCTAATATAGATTATTCTAAATGTGCGAAAACAACTAGATCATAAGGGCAAACAAATTAAAAACAAGGCTAAAAAATATAGAAAATTTAAAAAATCCCAGTATCATTTTCCTATTTCCTCCCCCCCCCCCCCCCACACTTAAGTTTGACATTGTCCTCAATGTAAAGAACGATGAACCATAAAAATAGAGAAATGGAACATAAAAGAAATGATACTGCCTGAACCTCGTAATATTTAGCAGGCTCTAAATCAGATATTGAGATTGAATGATTCCGCATCTTCAAGATCAAGCATGCTAACCTGCATAAATCATCAAAAACAAAAACACACAAAATGCAAAATATATTTTTTTTTTCAATTTTTATTATTTGTTATTATTGCGACGCCCCCACACTTATGGTGAAACCATCGGGGCATAAAAAACAAACAATTTAAAAACACACGGGTTGCCTCCCGAGAAGCGCTAAATTTATTAATGAGTCATCAGGCCGACTCATCTTTTCTTACTTTCATGGTTTATGTTTGGGATTCTTTCTTGACTTCTTTGGAATATACACCACATTTCCTTTTACTATTCCATTTCCGGTTTTATCAATATCATGTAATTTTGCGGTATTGCAAGTTCTAGGGAGAACATCCCAGATGTAACCAGTTCCCGCAGCCCATGGTATTACTTTTTTATAATCAGCTTAAAAAGGTGCCATAAACGGAATAGCAGTGTATTTATTTTTATCGAGCATTTCAAGTGGAATTTCTTCACTTGACATTTCATTCAATTGCTCCTCATCATGGTAGAGTTTAATTCGATGTCCATTAACAATGAAAGTTCCACCATGCTTGTCATATAATTCGACATATCCGGATGGAAAACCATGTTTTACCACGAATGGACCAAACCATTTGGTTATTAGCTTAGGAGCTTTGAATTTGTACTTAGAATTGAATAAAAGAACTCTGTCTCCGGCTTTGAATGCTTTCCGGATTCTCAGTTTCCTATCATGATAAGCTTTTGTTCGCGCTTTGTACAACTTGGAATTCTCATACGCTTGGAGTCTTAATTCATCGAGTTCATGCAATTGCAAGAATCATTTTTCTCCCGCAATTTTAAGATCGGGGTTACATTGCCTCTGCGCCCAGTAAGCTCGATGTTCAATTTCAAACGACAAATGACAAGTTTTTCCATATATGAGTCTACATGGTGTTGTGCCAATTGGAGTTTTATATGCTGTTCTGAACGCCCATAGAGTATCATCGAGTTTCCTTGACCAAACAGAAGGATTATCCTTAACCATTTTTTCAAGTATTCTTTTTAAAGCTCTATTGGTGTTTTCAACTTGACCACTGGTTTGAGGATGGTATGCTGTTGCGAAACGATGGTGGACCCCATATCGTTTCATAGCTTTCACCATTTGATGGTTACAGAAGTGATTTCCTCTGTCACTTATTAAAGCTTTTGGAATTTCGAATCGAGAGAAAAGCTTTTTTAGAAAATTTACAACCACTCGTGCATCATTAGTGGGTAAGGCTTCCGCTTCGGCCCATTTAGAAACATAGTCAATTGCAACGAGGATGTATTCGAACTTATGAGATTTAGGAAAAGGACCCATAAAGTCAATGCCCCAAATATCAAAGATTTCTGAAACTTGAATGCTCTTTTGTGGCATTTCATCTCTACGAGAAAGACTACCAGACTTCTGGCATGCATCACAATTTTTCACAAGCGTATGTGCTTCTTTAAAAATTGTTGGCCAATAAAATCAAGCATCGTAGACCTTTTTTGCGGTTGTGGATGGACCGTAATGTCCTCCAGTTGGGCCATGATGACATTCATAAAGAATTTTTCGGGTCTCTGAACCATACACACATCTTCTAATTATCCCATCAGGACACATTTTAAATAGATATGGTTCATCCCAAAAATAGTGTTTCAGGTTTGCGAAGAATTTACTACGCTCAGCGTAAGATAGACCTTTTTGTAATATTCCTCCGGCTAAATAATTTGCATAATCTGCAAACCATGGGATTTCTTCTTCATCAATTCCCATAAGGGTTTCATCGGGAAAATTATCATCAATCTCATCTTCACCGAGTTCCTCTAAATTAGGATTTTCTAATCTAGATAAATGATCTGCTGCCACATTTTCTGCACCTTTCTTATTCTGGATTTCTATGTCAAATTCTTGAAGCAATAAAATCCATCGAATAAGACGTGGTTTAGCATCTTGTTTAGCAAACAGATATTTGAGAGCTGAATGATCGGTGAATACAATTGTCTTTGACAAAACGAGATAAGAACGAAATTTGTCAAATGCAAAAACTACAGCCAATAGTTCCTTTTCAGTGACTGTGTAGTTTTGTTGGGCACTATTTAAGGTTTTGCTAGCAAAGTAAATAGGACGAAAATGTTTTCCTTCTCGTTGTCCTAATACTGCCCCAACAGCATAATCGCTTGCATCGCACATAAGTTCAAACGGCAGAGACCAATTTGGTGAAACCATAATCGGTGCATTTGTTAACTTATTTTTGAGTGTTTCGAATGCCTTGATGCATTCTTTATTAAAATCAAAGATTGAATCTTTCTCGAGAAGCTTCGTCATAGGACGAGAAATTTTTGAAAAATCTTTGATGAATCTGCGGTAAAATCCCGCATGTCCCAAAAAACTCCTAACGCCTTTAACGTTAGTCGGGGGTGGTAATTTAGCAATAGCATCTATTTTTGCTTTGTCAACTTCAATTCCTTTGCTCGAAATCTTGTGACCTAGCACAATGCCTTCTGTTACCATAAAATGACATTTATCCCAATTTAGCACAAGATGAGAAGTTTTGCATCTTTCAAGCATTTTATCAAGATTGGAAAGGCATGACTCGAATGGGTCTCCAAATACTGAGAAATCATCCATGAAAACTTCCATGGAGGTTTCAAGCATATCTTGAAAAATAGCAATCATGCATCTTTGAAATGTTGCTGGCGCGTTACAAAGACCAAAAGCCATACGCCTATATGCATATGTGCCAAAAGGACACGTGAATGTGGTCCTTTCTTGATCAGCTGGATCTATTGGAATTTGAAAATAACCGGAAAATCCATCGAGAAAACAAAAGTATTTGTTCCTTGCAAGTCTTTCCAACATTTGATCCATGAACGGTAAAGGAAAATGATCTTTTCTAGTGGCATCATTTAATTTTCGATAATCAATGCACACTCGCCAACCAGTTATGGTCCTGGTAGGAACAAGTTCATTACGTTCATTAGCCACGACAGTTGTTCCTCCTTTCTTAGGAACACAATGAACGGGACTCACCCATGAACTATCCTCAATGTCTTATACGTCTACTAATTCGTATTTAAAATGATAATATAACAAATTTATTAAGCAATAAGAGATCAAGGAGTTATAACATAATTAAATAAAACTCACAATGGTTCAAAATACTAATTTATCTAAATGGTGATTAAGGAAGATTAATTTTTTAGAAGATAATGGAGAAACAGTTGCACCATTCGTCCTTTCAAATGTATAGTTGATGACTTTTATTAACGGATGGATGTATATGTGCCAACTTATCTGACAGGTGATGAATGGTGTTCAAATGACAAACCACAAAGATGTATATTAGACTTTACTCTAAATAGAATGTGATAAGTAGACACATGGGTGTTTATTTATAATAATTAAACTTAAAATTTATCATTGTAATATCATAGTTAACACAAAACCTCAATATTACTTTTTAGCACCTTATAAATAATTATCTAAAAAGTATTTGAAACTATTTGGGTTAATCACTTGAAAATTCATCATACTTGTCACATTTTTCAAATCTAATCATTGAACTAATATATGTGCAATTAAATGTCAATTTTAACTAATGCAGTTTTAGGTAAGAATTTACCCACTTAGCCGGTTACCCTTTTTTGTATATTTTTTTATTTTTTTATATACACACTCATATTTCAACTCGACAAAACACTTCACCTCATTTCCTCCCAATTCGTAAACCTAGAAGAAACCCTAGATCAAATCCCAGCTCTTAGTGGGAATTGATTAAATCAAACCCACAAATCCCACACCACCTCCCCATTTCGTATTCTAAGAAGAACCCTAGATCAAATTTTATAAATTGTTGAATACACTAAATTGATTGTTGTTTTGCCCAATTTTGCCAACCAAATAGGTTTGTCTATGTGTGTCCTAACTTTATTTACCATTATTGTAATAAAAAACTTATTTTTTATAAATTTATTGAACTTTTAATTATTCAGATTCCATTTTAGGGTTTAATTTGTGAATGTATATTGTGGTAGGTGTAATGGATATCTAGGATGAAGTCGTATTCAAAATACACATAAAAAAGGATTTTTTGCATTTGGTCCATTAAGGTATATACAGGGCTCAGTTTCGAATGTTTATGCTTTTACATGTGACAGGGATATTTATAGTATAAGCCTATATCATATTTTGGCCGAGATTAAGGGAAAAAATGGGCATTATTTTTTTGTTTGCCTAAACAATCATTAGAAAATGTCTTGAAGTTAATTCATACACATAATGATGATCCTACACTATTGAAGATGGCTGAAAGTAATGGTTCAGTTAATTTATATGTTGCTCATAAGCCACAGAGGTTAGCTGGTTATTACTTAAGAAACATGGGGTGTGATGGGGAGGTTGTTGGTTGGGTTGAAGAAAATGCTAACTTCCGTTACTTAAGTTCAAAACCTTTTAAGACTAGACATGAATGGAAGGGTGTTGATAGCAACAAAACTTAGGGTGGTGTAAGCAAGAAAATGAAGGGTGGTGTAGTAAGCAAGAAAAAAAGGTATTGATAAGGGAAAAGGAAAAGTGATTGAGGATGAGGCTTTAAGGAAGAAAAACAAGGTTGTGGTAACCAGCTACAAGAGGGGTTTTGATAAGCTTAAAGGCAATCATGATTGAAGATGTGGGCATTGTAAACAAGAAGACAATGGTTCTACCAAGGGTCGGTGCTCTTGTCATCAGATAGGGCGCAATGAAAAATGTGCAAGAAGATGTGGGTGTTGTTAACAAACCCAAACATAGTGATGAAATTACTAACTGCATACTTTTTCTAAGAGCACCAACATATGTGGGAAAGCCATGAAGCAAAATTCATGTCTTCAGTGGTGAGTTTTCATTGTTACTGCATTGCATTGTGTTGGGTTTTAAAGTTACTACTACTGATATTGTTAAGACTGCTCAGGAACTACAAAGGAAATACACCAAGTCGTTAATGCTGCTGGTTACATAGTTAATACTGCTTATGGAAGATTAATACTGCTAGAACACTTAGTTAGTATTGCTATTACATTATTAGTGTTGCTAGTGTATTAGAGTCGGTTATTATGTAAAGTATGTTTGGATAAATATAGAAAAGATTCTATAGAGTTTTATCTTGTATAGGAAGTTATTGTAAGCCGACTAGGACTCCTTAGTCTATAAAAGGAGGACCTAGGGCATATACGGATATATACGATTCTAGAGAAAACTTCAAGGTTGTAAACCCTAATACTCAAGGAGTATTCGTATTATTAATAATATTGAAGTGTTTAGTTTGATATTCATTGTTTACTGTTTTGTTCTTCTTAAGATCAAATACAAGATTCCGCATTGTGTTTGATAAACTACAAGTCAGTTTCTATACCTAGTTGTGTTAGATTTATCTAGCATAGCTAAACCTTTACAAGCTAAGGGATTCGATCAAGTATTCAACTGGGATCAACAAGTGGTATCAAAGCTTGTGATCTAGAGACTGTGAATCAAGAAGAACCTGTTGCAACTCATCACACTAAAGAAGGAAGACATGGACTCAGAATCTACTCACATGATCACTGCATCAAAGGTCCCCATGCTCAAGCCTGGAGAATACGAGCAATGGAGAATGAGGATAGAACAGTACATCCAGATGGTTGATTACTCTATGTGGGAGGACATAGAGAATGGTAATCAACTACCTAAGACAGAAACTTCTAATGCTGGTGTTGTCACTATCATACCTATTAACATTGCTAAAGACAAGGCATAAAGAAGGCTTGAAGTAAAGGCCAGAAGTACTCTTATGATGGGAATTCCTAATGATCATCAGTTAACCTTCAACCACATCAAGGATGCTAAACAGTTGCTAAAAGCAATTGAGACAAGATTTGGAGGGAATGCTGCAACCAAGAAGACAAGGAAGAACCTCTTGAAGCAACAATATGAAAATTTTGCTGCTTTAAGTTCTGAAAATCTTGATCAAACCTTTGACAGGCTTCAGAAACTCATTAGTCAATTGGCACTTGTGGAAGTCTCAATTTCTCAAGAAGATGTCAGTCAAAAGTTCTTGAGAAGCTTGTCACCAGAGTGGAACACACATACTGTGGTGTGGAGAAACAAGGATGATCTGGATACTATGAGTTTGGATGATCTGTACAACAATCTTAAAGTTTATGAATCTGAAGTTAATGGGTCATCTAGTTCATCAACAAGCACACAGAACCTAGCTTTTGTGTCCTCCTCCAACAACAGTTCTAGCAGTCCTAATGAAGTAGTTAATATTGCTCATGGAGTTAGTACTGCTGGCACTCAAGTTAATGCTGCTGGGTCTACAAATCGTGATAACCTGAGTGATGTTGTTATTTATGCTTTCTTGGCTGGTGCATTTACTTGTTCTCAAATGATGTATGAAGATTTGGAGCAGATCCATCCAGATGATCTTGAAGAAATGGACTTGAAGTGGCAGATGGCAATGTTGACTGTGAGGGAAAGAAGATTTTTGACCAAGACTGGAAGAAATCTCAAGATTGTTGGGAAGGATACCTTAGGTTTTGACAAATCCAAGATTGAATGCTACAACTGTCATAGGAAGGGTCACTTTGCTAGAGAGTGTAGGGCACCAAGGAACCAAGACAACAAGAGTAATGAAGTTTCAAGGAGAGTTGTACCTGTAGAAACTACAAATTCTACAGCTTTGGTGTCTCAATGTGATGGTCTTGGAGCATATGACTGGAGTGATCAAGCTGCTGAAGGGCCTAACTTTGCTCTTATGGCCTACTCTTCTGCATCAAGTTCTGATTCTGAGGTATCTAACAGTTCTAGTTGTTCATATAAGTCTTGTTTAGATACTATTGAAGAACTTAAGGCTAGGAATGAAAAGCTAATGGAAGAGGTAAAAATGTTAAAATTAGACAATTTAGGCTATAAGGTAGGTCTAAAATCTGTTGAGGAAAGACTTGACTTTTTCAAAGAAAATGAGTTAGAATATGTAGAAAAAGTAAATGTTCTTGAAAGTAAGCTTTTTGTAAAAGAAAATGAAGTTAATGTACATTCTAAGAGATTAGAAAAGGCTGAAAAAGAAAAAGATGCAGCTTATAAGGAATTAGAAAAACATCAGTTTATGAGGAGAGGTAGTGGCATAGGTTATAATGAAGTTCCTCCTTCAATAACAGGAAAGTATGTACCTCCTATTCCAGAATTGTCTTGTTTAAGTGAGTCAAATGTTAAGTCTTTAGGAGAAAGTAGTGAATCTAATAAGGAAAAACCTAAGACTGAAAGAAAGTATTCTGATGCACCTATTATTGAGGATTGGGTGTCTGATGATGATGAGGAACAGGAAAAGGATAAACCTAAGGTTGAGAGTGTAACAGTCAAACCTAGTGTTGAGCAGATTAATTTTGTCAAACCTAGTTTTGGTAAGAAGGTGTCTAAGAAATTTGTTAAGTACATTGACAAACCTAGGCAGATCACAAACAGGCCTAGAGTTAACCAAAGAAGTTGGAATGGTATGATATCTCAAAGGTTAGGAAGTGACTTTGAGATGATCAATAAGGCTTGTCATCACTGTGGTAGTTTTGAACACTTACAAGAAATTTTTTATTACTATCAAAAACCAGTGTGGAACTATGCTAAGAGGGTGAATCATAAAAGTTTTTCTAAGAATACTCACCCATATGCTAAAAGAAACATGGTTCCAAGAGCAGTACAAATGAGATCTGGTGTAGTATCAGTTATAACTGCTGATCAAAATGTTTCAAAACAAGCAGTAGTAACTAATACTACGAGATCAGTTAGTACTTCTAACACCAAAAGAACAGTGAATGGTGCAAATAAATTGTCAAAGTTTTCAAACAAAGCACATTCCACTGTAAAATAACCCATTCAAAAGCCAACAACTATTAGTCCTGCTAAGGCAAAGCCAGTAGTTTCTACTGCTAAGCCAAAAGTAATAACTGATACTATTTTGGGAAATCATTTTTATGCTGTGAAGTCCTCAGTTTGTTGGGTCTGGAAACCAAAAGTTAAAGTTTTAGATCATGTTTCTAGACACAGCAGTGCATCTATAATTTTAAAGAGATATGATTATGTAGATGCACAAGGCAGATCCAAGTCAGTATTGGCTTGGGTCCCCAAAATGAACTGATTTTCTTACTTTATGTGTAGGGCAATCCACAGATGGAATTGGAAGATAAAGAAGTATTTGATAGTGGATGCTCAAGGCACACGACTGGAAATATGTCCTATCTTGAAGATTTTGAAGCTATTGATGGAGGATATGTTTTTTTTTTGGAGTAATCCCAAAGGAAGTAAAATCACTGGTAAAGGTACAATAAAGACTGGTAAATTAGAGTTTGACAATGTGTACTTTGTCAAAGAGCTTAAGTTTAATCTCTTTAGTGTCTCACAAATGTGTGACAAAAAGAATAGTGTTCTTTTCACTGATACTGAATGTATTGTCTTATCTCCTGACTTTAAGTTGACTGGTGAAAGTCATGTTCTACTTAAAGTTCCTAGAACAGACAACATATACAGTGTTGATTTCAAGAATATGGTTCCCAAAAGAGGTTTGACTTATCTCTTTGCAAAGGCCACATCAGATGAATCTAAACTTTGGCATAGAAGACTTGGTCATTTAAATTTCAAAACAATGAATAAATTGGTTATGGGAAACCTTGTAAGAGGTTTACCTTCAAAAGTTTTTGAAAATTCTGAAATCTGTGTTGCTTGTCAGAAGAGAAAACAACATAGAGCTTCTTGTAAGTCCAAAGTAGTGAACTCTATTAGTCAGCCATTACATATGTTGCACATGGATTTGTTTGGACCAACATTTGTAAAGAGTTTAATGAAAAAGATGTATTGCCTAGTTGTCACAGATGATTATAGTAGGTTTACTTGGGTGTTCTTTTTAGCAACTAAGGATGAAACATGTAGCATTCTTAAGGCTTTCATAACCAAGGTAGACAACCTAGTTAATCATAAGGTTAAAGTGATAAGATGTGACAATGGAACTGAGTTCAAAAATAGGGAAATGAACCAGTTTTGTGAGACGAAAGGTATTGAGAGACAGTATAGTGTAGCTAGAACTCCTCAACAAAATAGAGTGGCTAAGAGGAGGAATAGGACACTTATTGAGGCTGCTAGAACAATGTTAGCTGATTCTAAATTACCTACTACTTTTTGGGCTGAAGCAATTAATAGTGTTTGTTATGTACGAAATAGAAGTAAGGTAGTTAAGCCTCATAACAAGACCCCTTATGAACTTTTACATGGTAGAAAACCATTGCTTGATTTCTTAAGACCATTTGGGTGTCCTGTTACTATCTTGAATACCATAGATCACTTAGGCAAGTTTGATGGAAAGGCTGATGAAGGATTCTTTGTTGGATACTCATCAAATAGCAAAGCTTTTAGAGTATTCAATAGTAGGACTATGTTAGCATTGATTTAAAAGTGATGGTCATTTGTATTAATTAAACTTTGTGTCATGTGTATGTCTAGTCTAGCAAAGTGGGCTTTTGCTAGTTAATATGTAAGATTTAATGTAAAAGTCTAGTCCAACTTAAAAGCCCACTTGCAGCCCATCTGTCACAACTCGTAATTTCAGGTCATTTTCTAAACCCCTACAATTTACTATTCATGAGTTACTATTCATCAATCACTATTCACCAATCACTATTCATTCCCGGAGGGAAATCACTATTCATGGGCATCATTCATCATGTTGTAAACCAGGTTTACGGGTATTCAAATGCGCGTAACTAGTTAGGTTTAGCTGCGTATTCATGCATCATTAGTAAAGACACATCATACAGACTAGGGTAGTCTGCATATCATCAGTAACATCATTACCATATCAGTTCATGCATGGGCTTGTGTGATTTTCATTAACGTATGCTTAATTGTTTAATTAACGTTACCACTCAGTCATTTCTACCAACAGTAAACCCAAATACTCCAAACAATGATCCTAATACATTTTCAAGCTAATTATAATGATATAGAGATTATATTATTACTTTACCCGGTGTTTTTAAATCAATTGCTACATTTTCCATTAGGAGCTTATAACTCCGTCGGTTTACGAAATTTCAATCCGATTATCATTCTAACACCCGATTCTTGCAAGGAATATGATTTTACACATTTTACAACTTCGTCATATTTTATTTTACATCATCGCGATTTATTTCTAGTTAACTCGGTACCCGGTAACACCCAATGTACACATAAACTTCACTAACTCATACAACCATTAGACAACAACATTAAATGGCCATATTTTCTTCCTTTTTCTCCATGTTGCCGCCCCCCCTACCTTCCCTAAGTCTTCACATTTTCTTGCTTAGACTTGACCTCATTTAATGCTTATGTTTTCTTGTTTCTTGAATTTATTTCCATAACACTTCAAGTAACACATTTCACTAGCCATTTTAGATCAAAAACTCTCTCCCTCTTCATCCATACCCACGGCCCAACCAAGAACAAGAGGAGAAATCCATCATTTTGTGAAGTTCAAGTATTAATCTTACTCCATTTACTATCCTAGTTAAGGCTTTGTGATCAAAACCCTAAGTTATTGCACCTTTTCTCATCAAATCACTCCAACATTGTAAGTAAACTTCAAGAACATCATTTTGATCTTTTCATACTTTCATTTACTTCATATGATTATGTATTTTCAAGTTATACTAGTTACTTATGCAAGTTACTTATGTTTTTGATACCATTTTGCTTATAAACTATCACAAACACTAGATCTATAAGTTTCACTAGTAAGCACATGAGATCCACCAAGTTTGGTGATGTTTAGGACCCCATGACACCCTAAGAAGGTGTATGGTAGGATTTGCGAACTTGTGGAGTTGATTTGAGGTGGTATGATCAAGTTTAGAACCAAGGAAATGAGTTTTTAACAATCTAAAATAGCTACTGTCCAAAATCGTGTAATCTGGAAAACTCAGTAACTTTTGGTATATTTTGGCCTTCATATTCAGAAATTTCTTTCAAAAACGAAACCGTGGCCGCAAGAATCACTAAAAACCAACTTATAACGAAGGAGATATGATTTTTCAAAGTTAGATGACGAAAACTAATTTTCTGAAAATAAGCGTGCTATTAGCCGAACTTTAAAGGACCAAACGAGGCGTTAGACATTATCTAGGAGAGCCGAACTACTGAGATTATGTTATTTCATGTTATGACGAATCCGTGGATGTAAAGAACGTAGAAAACGAGCTTATAACGACCGAGATATACACGTTCAAAGCCGACGAACTCTATTCTATTTTGACAGCCCTATTAGAAAGTATTTTCTAAGTATAAAAGTTAACATTTTTGCAAATTATCGCATTGATAGCCGGTTTTCTATCTAATCAAGACGCGTATGATCAAAAGTCAAACAACACGACATTTAGATAATGTTACAAGGTTTTCAAGAACGTCAAATTTATTCACTAACTCTTAACGTGCACTAATTCGCGAATAGTTTTGCGAGGCCGTTTTGGATATATATATTCACAAGTTGTGAAAAGTATTGTTTTGCAATGAAAACATTATATTTTCCAATAGAACACCAAACAAGGATCATGGAGTGTAGTTTTAACATATTTACGCGAAATGTAGTTTATAACTTAACGAGACGACGTCAAAAGTGTATTTTTTTCGTCAATAAGCGTTGTTTTCAAAACTTTCGAGTGGTATCGATAACATACGTGTTTGCATGAGTAACATCATTTCATTTGCTTACCTTAGATCATATCATTCATGATAGGTCGCGGTTAGGAACCGAGCCTCATCTCATCATATCCATTGTGATCATTGTTGATATATCATATCAGGTGAGTTTTCATAGCCCCGTTTTAAAATGTTTATTGATTTCTAAACTCTCGGGAGAGAATACATTGCACCATTTTTATATGTGGACCAAAGTATGCAAACTCATTACATTGCTTAAGTTACATCATTTCCCAGATTAAAGTCCCCTTTTATTATCATGAACCGTTAATTGTTAGCAAGCGAGAGTGAGTGAATAGATCTATTGAGGGTGACTCCTCCGTTCGGGTTGGTAGCGCCAACTTGACAAACGAACGCATTTCATTTCTGTCATATTAGAGTGATTGGCAAACACTCAGTTGGGGCATTCCATTCAGTCTAGCTTCGGGGTCATGAGCTTAAGAGCTAATGTATCATTTTTATGTGGCATTGTTTTGTCATACACTTTATACTTGTGGTATCCGTACAATATTTCATTTACATAAACCTATGATCTCACCAACATTTTTGTTGACCATTTTTAGCAATGTATTTTCAGGTAATTAAGGTATCGCATGTTGGCTTGCATATGGACATCATGGAGTCGCGGAGTCGACGCGTCTCACTTTATATTTTATACACTTATTCATCGTTTGAATTGTATGAACTTGTTTTATAAAAACTTGTTTCACCTTTTGGGACCTAGCTTTATAACTCTGAATGTTTTTAAATAATCAAACAACGTATTTTCTAAATGACACTTTAGGTCGTTCAATATAACTGTAACTTTGGTGCTATGACCAGTCGTGCCCCTGAATGACTTATTCCGCTGCAAGTCACGAAATTTGGGGGTGTGACAGATTGGTATCAGAGCAAAGGTTATAGCGAACTAGGTTGTCCATTATATCCTAGACTATAGCTGCACCATCATAGCATCTCATCATTGTAGCATAAGTGCATATTCATTATATCACATGTAGTGATTGCGATTTCATACATATATCATTTCATCATAACTCACATTGTGTAAATGTTTATTTACTTTTATTTCACATTTGTTGTTTCAGTGATGTCTTCGGATTCACACCCTATTGTTATCTCGTCTAACTCTGAGTCAACGAACGATACTTCCTCACTACTCTCCATCATACTAGAGTCGGTTACATCATCCCCGATACCCACTATCATTTTATCCTCAGTGGAGCCTACTCCACAGTCTTCACCTGTGATGTCAGAGGCCGAGACAAAACCCTTTGAGGAGGGGGAAGTCGTGCCTACCCCACCACTGTCACCTGTGATCCATCGTAGTCCTAGAGTTGTTCCAGTTATTCAGCCAGGAGAGTTTGTACCCTATGGTCGAGTTTACCGTACATATCCAGGTTGGCCGCGCATGAAGCGCACTGCTGCTAAGCGGGTTCATCATCTCACTATCAGGTCACCAGCTGCATTTGTATCCCTACCACCACCATCATCACTTACTTCATCTCATCCACTCCGTCGCCGCTTGACAGCGAGGAGGAGTGTGACATTCAGTACACCACCATCATTATCACCTTTACCATCCTTATCATCATTGTCTCCACCATTGCCATCCTTATCAGCACCACAGATGCCATCAGCACCAGTTCATCTCTGGTATGGACATGGAGATCCTACTCCTATGTCAGACCTACCTCTCAAGAAGCGGGCTCGTCTTGATATCTCATCACCAGATACTTCAGATGCCACAGATACAGCACCGCCCAGCAGATTCGAGGTTGGTGTGAGCTCGAGGGCTGCTGCTGACAAACTGCTTACTGCTGCTACATTTGACACGCGACTAGACCAGCTTCAGAGAGAGATTGAGAGGGCATTGTCTCATCTAGACGAGACTCTAGTGATCCGTATTGAGGCTATTGAGGAGGAGGTCGAGGGATTGATCCAGGGCAGGATTGCCATCGATGTGTCACACCAGGATTTAGAGGCTCGTCAGTTGGAGAGTTTAGAGCATATCACACAGCTAAGGCAGGAGATGCCGGGGTTAGTCGACAGAGCACAGATGTTCCAGGATGAGCATCATCGCCAGGCCGATGAGTTATCTTCAGTTCAGGCTAGGTTGTCTGCATCAGAGACTAGGGAGACTGATCTCTAGTTTCGAGTTCAGCACCTAGAGGAGATTGTTGTTGCGATGTCTAGGGTCTTCAGAGGATTTTCCGCAGGCTAGATGAAGCACCCGGAGGAGGTGCCTAGTATTAGACTGTTATCATGTAGCTTGTACATTATTATCCTAGTCCCGGGGTGTGGGACATAGTTAGTACTTGTTGTCTTTTGCTTGTAGTACAAACAAATATATCAAGTGTGACTGTACTATGCAGGATTTTCGTTGTGCCATTTTATGATATCGGTCTGCGTAACCGAAATTTTCATGTATTATATTCATGTGTGTTGTGATTATATCTATGATGTTTCGTTGTGGTTTCATTGTATTTATACATGCCGTGGTTGTATTTATACTTGTTGTAGATGTATATACATGTTGTGGTTGTATATATTGTGTATCATGATCCTTTTTCTATTGTGGATTCTCATTGTTGTTATCTTTTGTGATTGTGAAGAATTATGCCACCCAAAAGAGCTACTCCTGCTATGACACCCGCCTAGATCAAGAGACTTGTTGCCGACAGTATAGAGGCAACATTGGTTACAGAAAGAGCTGCCGTAGCTGCAGCTGCTGCTGAAGCCGCTTCGCGGGCAGAGACCGCGGAAGCCGCAGGAACAAATACCAATGGTACAAATGGTCGTAAGTGTACGTACAAAGATTTCAAGAGTGGTGATCCAAAAAAATTCAAAGGCACTGAAGGAGCCACTGCCATGATCCGATGGTTTGAAAAGATAGAATCAGTATTCCTTCTATGCAACTGTCCAGAGGACAGCAAGGTTAAGTTTGCTACTAGTACGCTCGTTGGGGAAGCTATGTCATGGTGGAATTCGTATGCAAAGCCCATGGGAATGGAGAATGCTCACAAGCTTACATGGGACGAATTTAAGAAGTTGCTGACAAAGAAGTTTTGCCCACGAACAGAAGTGAAAAAGATAGAAACAGAGTTTTATGAGCTAGTGACAGCAGGTAATGATATTGAGGCTTATATCAGGAGATTTCAGGAATTGGCAGCGTTATGTCCGACAATGGTTCCGGACACTGAGAAGCTATTAGAGAATTTCGTTGGAGGATTACCTCACAACATCCGTGGAGATGTGATTTCTTTTGACCCGCAAACATTGGACGAGGCAATCAGAATGTCTCAGAAACTTATGGCTCAGATAGTAAAGAAAGAAACTGCTTCAAACAACAACACCAACAGTAACCGTAACTACAACAACCGTAACTCCAACAACAACTACCGAAACAACAACAACTATAACAGCAACCGAAACAATTCCAATAACAACAACAACAAAAGAAATCGGGATAACAACCAGAGTAGCAATGTTACTCAACCACCACCCAAGAGACAGGAAACTGCAAAGGCTTATGTTGCAGGTCAAGCTGAGAAAAGAGGTTACAATGGTACTTTACCCAAGTGCAACAAATGTCAAACCCATCATAATCCTGGAAATTTTCCGAATCCGTGAGGAAACTGTAAGAAAGTTGGTCATTCGACTATGGATTGCAAAGCTCCGATTGTGGTTGATAATCAGAAGCCCCCAGTAACATGTTTTGGATGTGGAGAAGTTGGGCACTTCAAGAAATAATGTCCAAAAGGAAAGAATCAGGGAAACAATAACCAAGGTGGAACAGCTAGAGGAAGAGCTTATGTCCTTGGAGGAGAAGATGTCAGGGAGGACCCGAGTGTCGTTACGGGTACGTTCCTCATTAATAATCGTTATGCATCCATACTATTTGATTCAGGAGCCAATAGAAGTTTTGTTTCTACTGCATTTGCACCATTACTCAACATTGAACCAACCACATTAGACACTCCATATCACATTGAACTAGCTAACGGTAGTTTAGTTGGCACCGACACGATCATTCGTGGTTGCACTCTCAATTTTCTTAAACACCCATTCAATATAGACCTCATGCCAGTAGAACTTGGAAGTTTCGACATTGTTATCGGAATGGATTGGTTATCTCAACATCATGCCAGAATCATCTGTGATGAAAAAGTTGTTCATCTTCCTTATGATAGCGAAATATTGGTCGTTCGCGGAGAACGCAGTGGGACTAGACTCAGCATCATCTCGTGCATTAAAACAGAGAAATACATAAAGAATGGTTGTTATGCATTTTTGGCTCATATCACATAAAAGAAGTCGGAGGAGAAGCGACTTGAGGATGTGCCAACAGTTAAAGATTTTCCAGAAGTCTTTCCAGAAGACTTACCAGGACTGCCACCTACACGCCAAGTCGAATTTCAGATTGAATTAGTGTCGGGAGCCGCACCAGTTGCGCGAGCACTTTATCGACTTGCACCTTCAGAAATGCAAGAGTTTTCGAACCAATTGCAAGAGCTCTTGGATAAAGGATTCATTAGACCAAGTTCCTAGCCTTGGGGAGCACCAGTTTTGTTTGTGAAGAAGAAATATGGACGCGTATGATCAAAAGTCAAACAACACGACATTTAGATAATGTTACAAGGTTTTCAAGAACGTCAAATTTATTCACTAACTCTTAACGTGCACTAATTCGCGAATAGTTTTGCGAGGCCGTTTTAGATATATATTTTCACAAGTTATGAAAAGTATTCTTTTGCGACGAAAACATTATATTTGCCAATAGAACACCAAACAAGGATCATGGAGTGTAGTTTTAACATATTTAGGCGAAATGTAGTTTATAACTTAACGAGACGTCAAAAGTGTATTTTTTCGTCAATAAGCGTTGTTTTCAAAACTTTTGAGTGGTATCGATAACATACGTGTTTGCATGAGTAACATCATTTCATTTGCTTACCTTAGATCATATCATTCATGATAGGTCGCGGTTAGGAACCGAGCCTCATCTCATCATATCCATTGTGATCATTGTTGCTATATCATATCAGGTGAGTTTTCATAGCCCCGTTTTAAATTGTTTATTGATTTCTAAACTCTCGGGAGAGAATACATTGCACCATTTTTATATGCGGACCAAAGTATGCAAACTCATTACATTGCTTAAGTTACATCATTGCCCAGATTAAAGTCCCCTTTTATTATCATGAACCGTTAATTGTTAGCAAGCGAGAGTGAGTGAATAGATCTATTGAGGGTGACACCTCCATTCGGGTTGGTAGCGCCAACTTGTCAAACGAATGCATTTCATTTCTGTCATATTAGAGTGATTGGCAAACACTCAGTTGGGGCATTTCATTCAGCCTAGCTTCGGGGTCATGAGCTTAAGAACTAATGTATCATTTTTATTTGGCATTGTTTTGTCATACACTTTATACTTGTGGTATCCGTACAATATTTCATTTACATAAACCTATGATCTCACCAACATTTTTGTTGACCATTTTAGCAATGTATTTTCAGGTAATTAAGGTATCGCATGTTGGCTTGCATATGGACATCATGGAGTCGCGGAGTCGACGCGTCTCACTTTATATTTTATGCACTTATCCATCGTTTGAATTGTATGAACTTGTTTTATAAAAACTTGTTTCACCTTTTGGTACCTAGCTTTATAACTCTGAATGTTTTTAAATAATCAAATGATGTATTTTCTAAACGACACTTTAGGTCGTTCAATATAACTGTAACTTTGGTGCTATGACCAGTCGTGCCCCTGAATGACTTATTCCGCTGCAAGTCACGAAATTTGGGGGTATGACACCATCAAAGCCCTTTAGGGCATCACATTTGTAGTATAAATTGGACACTCCCACCTCATTTCCAGAGTGCCTCATAAGACAGATAAGGTGGGAGTGTGTGTGCTTTATGTTTGTATTTGTTATCTTTTTCTTTAAAGCTAATAGATACTCAGTTATATTTCATACGATCCATTCATCTCATCTTGTTCTTGTTTGAGTACCATTCGTATAGCATAAGTAGTGTATGATTAAGATTAAGTACGAGTTAGGAGTTATTTGTGTACATTTTATAGATCAAAAGTAAGCATAAAAGTTGCGTTTTTTCTTAATAAAACGTATACTTTTTGTGTATACTTAGATTTTTACGCAAGTTTTAAAGTTAAAGGTTGTAGTTTTTTATAGATTTTACGTGTGGTTAGTAAGTTTTGGTTGCTTCTCATTCGATTTTTATCTTCAAATATTGGTTTGTCACGTTAAAGGTTTAATCTTTGTGTCAAAAAACTGGTTCTATAGCATATTGGCGATGAAAGGTTGAAAATTTATAAGATTTACGTGGTGTTTGAAGTACTGTGATCGAGAAAAAGGCTACAAAGATTGCGTTTGAAGCTTCATCGACTTGCAAAATATCTAATTTATTGTATAAGAATTTAGATAACAGTGGGTTTATCTCAATTATTGGCTCAATTATTGGTGTCGATAAAGTCAAAGGCTTATCGCAATTGGGTTACTTATCGAAATTCTGGGACTATCGCAAATGTGAGGAACCTATCGCAAATTTGGAAAGTGTATCACAAACCAGGACATTGCATTCTATCGCAATTATGACAAAGTCAATCCTATTGCAATCTCAGTCAAACCTATCGCAATCCTGAAACAAGGATCTATCGCAAATCTGAGAAATCTATCATAATTGGTGGTCGATGGTAATTGTCTGAATCTATCGCAATTCTCTGGTTCTATCGCAATTGTTGGATTTTTATCGCAATTCTGAGGCTTTATCGCAATTGTTGGAATTAAGTTCTATCGCAATCTTAAATACTCTATCGCAATTGTGAAGGATTAATAAAAAAAAATAATAATAATAAAAAAAAAAGCAATAGTAAAATTTAATTTTGGCGGGAAAATTTAAGTAAAATTTAATTTTTACAGGTGACTAACGTTCAAATTTTTACGCAAAATTCAAATTTTGGTACGACAGTGAAAATTTTGGCCCAAAATTCGAATTTTTTCGGTGAAATTTGGCGTCAAAATTTTTAAAACTCAAAATTTTCTAATAACCTTAGAATTGCATTTTATGGTGTATTTCAAATTCTGGTAGACAAATTTTTCAAATTCAATTTTTGAAGGGAAATCAGAAATCACCAATAAGAAATCCTTCAAACAATTTTTCGCTAAAGACAAAGACTTCACCACACCAACTGAATTTAACCTTTACCAACCACAACTCCTATTTCATTGCAACGATCCTACATCAACTTTATCATACAAATCATCAACAATGACTACTCAACAAGACATTCATGCAGCCGGTGCAGAAAACCGTCCTCCTATACTAGAAAAGGTGGATATCTTCAATGGACGAGCTGTATGCTTCGCTATATCAAAACTAAACCTGAAGGACAAGGTAAACTCCTGCTCAACTCCATCCAGATTGGATATTGAACCTAAGACCTTGATAGATCTTTGAGCGCTCGTGGATCGTTAGTAATGTCTATGTAATCACAAACACACTAATAGAAAGTCTCTATTACTTGTATTCTAAAGCAGAAATCAAACACAAGTATAAACACAAATAACTAAGAATGGTTTGATCCTCTATGGATCTTTGATTAATACTAAAACTTTTTTTTCAAAACTCGTACATAATACATAATAATGTGTTCCTTTTATAGACAAGGAACCCTAAACCGTTTCACAAGAAACATATATTCTAAAAACTAAACAAGATATGCATTATCACTTCCTAATTAAACTCATGCATATCCTAACTAATAACAAAATACGCGGAAACACTTCTTCAGCAGATTCCAGCTCTTCAGCAGAATCCATCAGCAGTATTTTTCAGCAGAATTCTTACTTAGCAGAATTCCCAACAATCCTCCCCTAATCTTGAATTTGACATGGTTAAGTTCAAGATTCTTGATAGATCTTTAATACTTCAGAAAAAGAGGATTGACTTCGAACATCAGCAGCAAAGAATCAAATGAACCATATCTCTATGAATGGCAAAACTTTAAACTTCAGGTCTTTGAAGCAACAAATGACAAAGTGTACATCAAAACAGATTAGTTTCATACTATTCTCATCACATCTAGGTGTGTTAACTCCTGTGAGAGGTGAATCATTGAAAATAATGGATTTGATGTCTCTTTACCAATAGCCATTACTACTGGAGTAGCCAAATGTTTAAGTTCGAAAACTATGGTACACTGATAACCATATGATTTTTAGCAAATCATCAGCTATAAACGGATTTGAGATGTCTTTACATGTAGCCGTTTGCTCAGGACTAGCCAATTCTTAGGATGAATAAATCACCTTTGGTGAATTGATAACCAAATATGGTATTCCACTGCCTTTACCACAAGCCATATACTTGTGGGCTAACCAATTCTTGGGAATCCAATAAGGATTAATCCATGGTGAATTGATGACCATACAACCCTCAGCAATGAAGCATGGGTGAGTTGCATACCCTATGGTTTTAAGCAAACCATTACAGCTATCAACAGATATGATGTGTCTTTACCAAAGCTGTACCCTTTGGACTAGCCAACTCTTTGATGGACACAAGTCACATCTGGTGAGTTGATAACCATCAACAGAGTGATATACAACAAACCTGCAGAAAAGTTAGTACAAATATACAATGGTTTTTTTTTTTTTTTTTTTTTTTTTTTTTTTTTTTTTTTTTTTTAACTAAGAAATAAATGAAATAAAACACACAACAAGGATACAAGATACCAGAATCAAGTAGAAGCTTTGTGTTGCAGAAGCTTGGACTTGATTAACCCAATCAACTGTTCAGCATTAGTCATATCATTTGCCACTGGATTAGGAAGAACTTCCAATTTCCTTCTTAGCAGTCGTTTCATCAGCTTAATGGACAAAGGATAATGCTGATCAGAAAACATACACACTCTAATCTCAGACTTTGTTTCAACAACATGCACATTTGGGATAGGGTAAAATCTCCAAGTATCAACCTTCCACTTATGTGAATTCTTCCAAATTGAGTAGCCTATTCCATTTGGAGATTGAGAATCAAAAAGAACTTGAAGATCTCCCAGTAAGTACAAAATAGAACCCTGTGGGGTATGAGTGGCATAATATTCTGTGACAAGTCTATGGAGAGTAATCAAATCTTGCTTATCCACCAAGTGAAGTATTTCTTGCAAGAAAGTAAACTACATATAGGAATTATCAATCCTATATATGGTGTTAAGCTGTCCATCAGTCAATGTCCATTGTACCAGCACATTATAAGAACCCTCAGGAAAGGTTTTAGAAGAACCCACTTTGATAAATGTTGTATCAGCAGCCTGTAGGTCCAAATGCTTAGAAGAACTACCCTTGTGTGACTTATGTACTCTAGAGATCTGCTTCCTAGCTAATCTCACTGATCTCCTGATGGCAATGTGTCTCCTGTGTGCCATCCTTTTCCTCCTCCTGCCAGGTATATACAATCCCATAGAGAGAGGAGAAGGAGAAGTAACCTTCTCAGATGCACCAGAGGCATCTTCAGTAGAAAAAGAAGATGTAGGAATAGAGGTAATTGGAACAGAACCACCCACTCCATACAATTTATCAAACTCATCTCTGGCCTATCTAGACTTAGCAGCTTCTTGTTCAGCTCTCCTAACCATATCTGCATTATAGTTGGAAAGATGTGATCCTTCTTGTTCAGCAGATGCAGAAGAAGGAATGGTATCAGGCTCAATAGATGTGTCAGCAGCACTGGATGAAGCTTCAGGAGAAACAAGAATAGAAGGATTCTCAGCAATCATTGATGGTTGTCTCTCAGATGCTTCCTCAGTGGGAATAGAAGGTGCAGCAATAGGTTCAGCAGAATGTATCCCTTCAGGAGGTGTCTCAGTAGAAACAACATGAGTGCTCAGCTGTTCTCTATAACCAGAAAATGAAGTAACAATCTCAACTGTCTTGAGTCTTTTAGCTTATGGAGCATTCACACTTGCAGCATCCCTGATGAAGCGAAAAGTGTACCGCTTTTAGGGGGTCATTTAAGCCCTAAATTGTATTTATTTGATCAAATATTGCCCTAAATCGTTCCTTTTGTCATTTTAGGTACTTTGGAGAAGAAATCTGGAAAAGGAAGCATTTTGGATGTTTTTGGAGCATAAAAGTGAAGAAAACGACAAAGTCTCCAAAGCTGCTGGAAAAGTACACGTGACGGCGTCAAGGATTGCTCCTGACGGCGTCACGGCTTGGCAAAAGAGGTGGATATGACAAATACACATGACGCGCCAGAAAGTTTTACAAAGGAAGTCTGACGGCGTCACCCTTTAAGGTGATCAAGGCCGTCACGGTTTAAGTTGAAGAGAGACGGCGTCAAGCACAATTGTGACGGCGTCAACCCTTGACGCGCCAGAGTGGATTTTTGGAGGATTAAAGAGGGACGGCGTCAGGAAGACCATCCGGGAACCCTAGCCGCGGCGAGGTGACGGCGTCACCTCCTACAACGTGACGCCGTCAGCCCCTAAATTCTATATATAGTTTTGCAATTTTTAGTCATTAGTGTGCAACTTTGTGAGGAGAAACCCTAAGACGAATTTTCTGCCATTTTTAAGGGTTTTATACCCTTGGATCTCCCATGTTTAATTGAAGATAAGTAATCAATTAATCATTCAATATGTCTATGTGTTGTTTGATTACATATTGTTCTTGTCTTTTGATTAACATGCTAGGCTAGATTTATCTTGTGTTTGCTTAGATCTAATGAAACCTAGCTATTGATTATTGGTTATTAGTGTGTTATTAATTGTATTGGATGATTGTTCATCGATGTTAGGCTTAAGAAAACTGGCTAACTTCCTATTCGGTAACTTGCTTGAACGTCTTAAGAAACATGAACCAATGCGTACTAAGGTTTTTATGGTTGTATTTAATGCATGAGTGAATTCTAGTGATCCCATGTTAGGAGCTTCCTAGCCGGCTCGACATAGGAGTGAAGTAGGAGCTTGTAGAGTTGGGGAAGTACGTACGCCACCCCACGATTGGTATTAAGGAATAGACCCGTCATCCACGCAATTAATACACACTAATCAACCGGTAAAAGATAGTTAGGGAGTAAGGAAATCTAAGTAAACACATTTCTCTCCATATAAGTTCCACGACCTTTTTATTTTCAGTTATTTTATTTTATTTGCATTTGTAGCTATTTGGGTTAGTTGATTAGCAACTAATTCCGCCCACTCCTTCAAACCCGAGATTTTACTTGCTTTCATAAAAATATAATAATACAAAAAGAATCTTCCCTCACCCTTAGACCTATTAGAGTAGTTTTTCAATCCTACCGACACTATTCCCCTAGAGAACGATCAATCCCCCGGTACTTGCCACTACACTATACTACATCGGTCAGGTACACTGCCTGGTGGGGATTGCAAGCCTCTTGAGATCCCTCGAGAGGTAAAACCTGTTGTAAGGTCGCAAAACCACGCATCAAGTTTTTGGCGCCGTTGCCGGGGAATAGTTATTGTTTAGGTTGAATTTTTATTTTATTAGGTCTACTCACTAGATTCCTTTCTAGTGAGATTTTTATTTTATTTTTCTAGGTTTTTCTTTAGTCTATCTATTTTCTTCGTGTTTTTGTTCGTATAAGTTTTTCCATTGACTCTTCCGTTCGCCATTATGGAGAACGTGAATCTACCAAATCCACGACTAGAGTTTTACATGAAGAAATATAATTTTACTAATTTGGATAAATCAAGATGGTGGAATGAAGTAATGAGAACAGGATCTTACATAGATTTTAGTGAGTACCTTGAGAAAAGAGACCAAGTGCATAAAACTTTTGAGGAAATCACCTTAGGAGCCCCATCAAACCCTCAAAATACCTCATTAAGTGAAACCTATGCACCATATGAGCCTTCACCTAGGATAGTTTCTTATGAACCCGACCGTGATTGTGAGATGGTTAATGTTGAACTACCTAGGTGCATGCTTGGATTAGATTTCACCAAGACATATGATGAGTATGAGGAATCCTTTAGGCAAATGGAACATAGTGATCAAGTTATTGAGAATGATTCTTATGAATCGGACCAAGAATTTGAGATGAATAGAAAAGGATTTGAGATACCTAGGTGCATGTTGGGGATAGACTTCAACAAATCACATAATAAGCACATAGGTAATCAAGATAAGCTGGAGGATAAAGTAGAAAATCCAAGTCCACCAAGTACTCCACAAAACCCACCATCATTTGAGGCACACACACCGCCCGTGACTTACCCGGAAGAAGTAGAAGAGACTTTAGGAATCCCGATGGAGGTAGAACCTTTGAACCAAACACAACTAGAGGATATAGGTTTGAATGCTTATAGTGATCACAACCTTACTCTTAGTTCTAGGGGATTTCCTATTTTTGATGAACCGGAGCCTCAACCAAAACCGTTACCTAATCTTCCATCTTTAGATGTGAATTTAAGAATTAAAAAAGGTCCCGATCCACCCATCAAACCATGTAGTCCGGGTAATGTTAAGATTAAGGTAGTAGACTCTAGGCCATGTGGAGTGGAAACTAATATAGGAGTGAACCATGACCTTACATACTTACATCACCCATTCATGATTGATCACAAGAAACATTATGGGATTAAACCGGGTTTATTAGGTCAAGATGGATTCCCAACTAGGAATCTCTCGAAGTTGATAGAAGATGATCCCTTTTTAGGAGAAAACTTTAATTCACCCATTGACCAAAGTGAACTAGGTAAGGTTATGATGAAAGGAGCACACCCCTTTGAGTATATAATTCATCCACCATTCTTTCCTCACGCGGCATACTTCCACCAAGATGGTGTGTATCGCTACTATCACCCGCACTTAATCCTAAGTGTAGGAAAAGCCTTTCCTTTATCCGTTAAATAAGGGTAGATTCAGGCTCGTGACTCGAACAAAAACAAGCGCTTCTTGGGAGGCAACCCAAGCTTTATTTGCTTTGTGTCTTTATTTATTTGTTTGTTTGATTTTATTTGCATCCGTATGTATGTGATGCGTGGTTTTGCAACCTTACAACAGGTTTTACCTCTCGAGGGATCTCAAGAGGCTTACAACCCCACCAGGCAGTGTACCTGACCGATGTAGTATAGTGTAGTGGTAAGTACGGGGGATTGATCGTTCTCCACAGGGAATAGTGTCGTTAGGATTGAAAAAACTACTCTAATAGGTCTAAGGGTGAGAGAAGATTCTTTTTATGTTTTTATATTTTTATGAAAGCAAGTAAAATCTCGGGTTTGAAGGAGTGGGCGGAATTAGTTGCTAGTCAACTAACCCAAGTTACTACGAATGCAAATAAAATAAAATAACTGAAAATTAAAAGGTTGTGAAACTTATGTGGAGAGAAATGTGTTTACTTAGATTTCCTTACTCCCTAACTATCTTTTACCGGTTGATTAGTGTGTATTAATCGCGTGGATGACGGGTGTATTCCTTAATACCAATCGTGGGGTGGCGTACGTACTTCCCCAACTCTATAAGCTCCTACTTCACTCCTATGTCGAGCCGGCTAGGAAGCTCCTAACATGGGATCACTAGAATTCGCTCATGCATTAAATACAACCATAAAAACCTTAGTACGCATTGGTTCATGTTTCTTAAGACGTTCAAGCAAGTTACCAAATAGGAAGTTAGCCAGTTTTCTTAAGCCTAACATCGATGAACAATCATCCAATACAATTAATAACACACTAATAACCAATAATCAATAGCTAGGTTTCATTAGATCTAAGCAAACACAAGATAAATCTAGCCTAGCATGTTAATCAAAAGACAAGAACAAGATGTAATCAAACAACACATAGACATATTGAATGATTAAATAATCACTTATCTTCAATTAAACATGGGAGATCCAAGGGTATGAAAACCCTTAAAGATGGCAGAAATTCGTCTTAGGGTTTCTCCTCCAAAGTTACACACAATAAGTTCCACACTAATGACAAAAAATTGCAAAACTATATATAGAGTTTAAGGGCTGACGGCGTCACGTTATAGATCCTGACATCGTCACCTCGCCGCTTTTAGGGTTCCCGGATGGCCTTCCTGACGCCGTCTCTCTTTAGTGCTCCAAAATCCGCTCTGGCCTATCAAGGGGTGACGCCGTCAGAATTGAGCTTGACGCCGTCCCTCTTTAAGTTAATCCGTGATGGCCTTGATCACTTCAAAGGGTGACGCTGTCATAATTTTCATGCAAAATTCTCTGGCTTATCATGAGTAATTTTCATATCCATCTTTTTTGCCAAGCCGTGACGCCGTCTGGGCCAATACCTGACGCCGTCAAAGGTACTTTCCAGCATAATTTTGAGACTTTGCCGTTTTCTTCACTTTTATGCTCCAAAAACGTCCAAAATGCTCCCTTTTCCAGATTTCTTCTCCAAAGTACCTAAAATGACAAAAGAAACGATTTAGGGCAATATTTGATCAAATAAATACGATTTAGGGCTTAAATGACCCCCTAAAAGCGGTACACTTTTCGCTTCATCAAATACCCTTACACTTGAGATTTGTTTGTCCTCAAGCAAATGCGCTTTTATTCTAATCAAAATACAAGTTAGGGGTCATTTAACACTAATATAAAAGTAATTACAACAAATAGTCGTTCCACTTTAATCATAATAAGCACGGAGATTACATACTAGCACCTCACAAGTAGTGTTTAGATACTTACATCTCTCAAGTGTCATCAAAATAAATCTCATAAATGAAAACAGGTAATATCTCTCACTACCTGTCATAGCAAATAGATTACCATAGGCTTGGGCAAGGATCGAAAACCTTCTCCACTAGGCGTAAGCACCTAAGATAAACTATCAAAGAGGGCTTTTAAACGGGTTATAACGTTAGGTGTAGGGATATGATAAACACGGTTTTGTTGGATAAGGGATATTTTACTGGTGGCGAGTTAAAGATCTTGATTAATTACATGTACTATACAATGTTGCTAAGCCAAGACTCGACTCAATCTTAAGCTAAAAACAAAATAACAAAAACATAAAATAAACATAAAATAAAACGGGATGGTAGTCCGTATGTTTTTTCTACTTTTCTTTTTCTCATTTTTTTGTATTTTTCTTGATTTTTTTTTTTTTTTTTTTTTCATACACTCTTGCCCTACCATCCAAAATAATACATCATAGGGGCGTTGCATTCCCCTTACACTTGAACTTTTACATAACTTTACAAATAACTATTCTAATGACTCAAATTAAGATAATTGAAAAACTTGGAGTATTTTTAAAATATTTAGCACATATGGGGGTAATAATGTTGTTCTTCCCCATTACTCCATTACACTAGTACTTTACCCATGAGTCCCAATCGTCCCAAAACAATATGTACAAGGATATGACTCGACTTAGCAACCATGTAATCAATTAGATAATTAACTTGGGTTTAAACAAATGTTGTCACAATATTGCACTAAAAATGAGTGCATACAAGGTAGGCTAAGGCGATTTGGGTGTACATTTAAGTGGGGTGTAACAAATTCTTCCTTTAAGTAGAATGCTTAAAGGTCGAAACGAAAAGATAGGCTCTGAGGGGTGTACTAGGGTATCGTGTACTAAAAATGAGTACAACGCAAAGGGTGTGGGAGAATTACTTGACCAATGTAGCCAAAGTAATTATAACAAAAACACAGGTGTAAAACAATGGGTTAATCCTAATGCCTCTTATCATGTAGTAAATCTAACTACACGAATGTAGTCTCACTTGTGGCCTCGGAATGGTCCTAACGCAAGTTCTAGAATCTAAGTGCTACCGGTACACACATCATAGCATAAATGTTTTTCTTACCAATTCTAGGGGCGAACCTCACATATTTGGGGGTGGAAAATTTTTTAGTGGTACGGTTTTGTGCTAGTCATATAACTCCTATCCGTGAGACGCTCATTAAGATCAAAGTTTCACTCCTAAATGTTGTAAAAAATTTTAAATTTGGCACTAAAATTGCCCTAACAGGTATTTATCTCAGTTTTATTACACATCTACTATTAAACAAACAAAAATAAAGCGTAAAAGCATTCTCTAATCGTACTTTACCCCCCCCCCCTTACACTTAAGATGAACATTGTCCCCAATGTTCAAATACAAAGATGTAAAAGTAATAAGGTAAAAGAATGAAATCAAATACTCCCCTGATTCGCTCGGTGGATAATGTGGTAACACGGTTAGATCTTCTTCCAAGAGAATGTAGAAGCTTTACGACTAATGCATCGCCAAAAGCTTGATCCAACAAACATTTCCTTGTCCAAAATAACCTGTTAAACCTGAGAAAACAAACACGAAAACCTGCATAACATCGGCGGGATAAACTCTATATAAGGATATAATGCTTGTGGAATGATAATTTTGCAGATTCCTGGAGATTATAAGTCAGAGATTTAATAAAAACTTTTTATGAAAACAAAACTTTCAAAATTTTCAGAAAATTAAAACCTGACGCCATCAGGTTGTAAAGCCTGACGCCGTCAGAAATAATCTGACATAATTCTCATGTTAAGTTTCCGGAAAATTTTTGGAAAAACCTATACCTTACTTCCTGGAAATCCTGCAAAACATCATTATGACTCGATACAAGCATTTGACTCAAACAAATACGAATATGTATGTCAATTTATTATTATTACGATTCATGTTCATTTGTTCCAATAAACCGATTTGGATTTCCCTTACACTTATCTTTTGCAAAATACCTTTATATGTAGTTAAGACGAAGTTAAAAACAAGATAAAGCATTTTCACAATTTAGTTTTGAACATGAATCTATAATAATAAAAATTACACATACATACGGAAACAAATAAAATCAACCAAACAAATAAATAAACACACAAAACAAATAAAGCTTGGGTTGCCTCCCAAGAAGCGCTTTTCTTTATTAACGAGTCTTGTAGCTAGACTCAAAGTCACCGTACATTACGTGACTCCATCATTGGTCACGGTTCCTAAGCCATTCTCCTTTCCGGTTTAATACTCCGGTCCTAATTTCAAACAATCCTTGTAGAAACCGGATATCCTTCCCATAACATAGTCTACTCCTTTACTTCTATCTTTATCATTCCTATAGTAGACTGCTTGCTTAAGCTCCTTCTCAACATTTGAAAAGTGTTGGAATTGCTCTATCTTATATGGCATTTGGTAGTTTATCTCATCGGTCTCATCCTTAAATCTAACTATCCCTAAGGACGGCTCATAAGTCATTCTAGAGACCTCAACAAATGTTTTTCCAAAAACTACTTGAGTTAAGGATGCATCGACTATTGGGCGGATGTCTTCTACAATTACAAAGTCGGTGACATAGGTGAAGTTTCCTACATAAACCGGTAATCCCTTAACTCTTCCCGTGAAGTTACTCATCCAACCCTTGTCAGGGAACATCCTATACCCAAGTTGATTTTTCATTATCAAGTTGTAGTGGGCTCTAGTCATGATGTTTATGGGTTATCTAAGGTCGATGTAGGCTTTCCACACATGCAAATGTCCGATGTTGCATGGTATGTTGAGATTAGAAGGGTCGCCTATTTTTATAATTGGTCTACCTAGGAAGTATGGTGTCTCGGGGTCATCGAATAAGTCTGTATGATATGCGCGCTCTTCCTTAGTGGGTAGCCTATTGAAGTAGTCCTCATCATCATCTACTTCTTCAATCTCACTTGTCCTAACTTCCTTATCAACCTCAACTTTCTTAACCTCATCCATAGGTTCACTATTATCTTCATTCCTATCAATCGGTTTGATAGTGACAATGTTGACGAAGTGGACATGTTTGGATGAAGAGGGGTCTTTTACTTGGGGTCCGCTATTTGCGTTCCTAGCGTCCTTATGTGGAGGTGATAGCACTTGGTTATTGAGGGCTTTCAATAAGTTGTCAATTTTATTGGTCATCTCCGTTTGTTGTTGATTGAATTCGGATTCAAACTTAGCTATCCGAGCTTCTTGAGATGCCATAAATTGGGACATCAATCCTTCAAAGTTATTGGTACTACCATTGCTGGAAGGATTGTTGTTGAAAGTACGGTTCGAGTTGGAACCGCTTGATTGGAAACGATTAGGTGGGTTGGAAGAATTGGTTTGTTGTGCGTTTTGGTTTTGTTTCCACCTAAGGTTTGGGTGATTTTTCCATGAGGGGTTGTATGAATCACCGTAGGGGTTTGGCTCGGGTTTGAAAGTGTACCACTTGTCTCCCGCTCCGTCGGTACGCGAGGATGCGTAGTCCGCAAAAGCTTGTTCGGGGAGTTCCATGCAATCACGAGTGTCGTGGGGACCACTACATAATTCACATGAAGAAGTTCTATGATCCTACGGTCGGAAGTGCTTGAATTGTTCGAAGGCAAAGATATTGCCTTGACCGTTTTATTCAAATCACGGGGATCACTCCAACTTTCGTTGTCATAAAGAGCAAGATCCTCTAGGAGAGCCCATGATTGTTCCGCACTTAGATCACGTAGCTTACCACCGGCCGATTGGTCAATGGTTTGCCTCGTGGAGAGATTGATATGGTCATAGAAGATTTGGACTTGGAGCCAAAGTTCTATGCCATGGTGAGGGACTTTTTGGAGTAAGTCCTTGAATCGAGTCCATGCCTCGTAGAGGGTTTCGCCTTGACGTTGTTGGAACATCAAGATATCATTCCTTAGCTTGGTAGTTCTTCCTGGTGGGAAAAACTAAGCAAGGAAACGAGTGGTGAGATCATCCCAAGAGGTGATGGATCCTGCGGGTAGACGCTCTAGCCATTGACTAGCTTGGTCCCGCAAAGAGAATTGAAAGAGACGCAGTCGGGTCGTCTCTCGAGTGGCAACATCAAGGTCTATGGAATCAACGATTTTGAGAAAGTCCTTGAGATGTTGATTAGGATCTTCAGAACGAAGTCCATGGAATGCGCATCCGCTTTGCACCAACCGGATGGTGTCGGATCGCAAGGGAGTGACATTGGCTCCTTGAGTGAGCTCAATGGTGTTTCGATAGCCATGGTGGCTGGGACGGGAGTAGTCTCCTAAGGTACGGGCTCTAGGAGGTTGTGGTGGTAGTTGTGGTGGTGGGTTGTTGGGATCGAGGATATTACCATCTTCCATGATGTCGAATGGTAATGGTTACGAACAAAGAAACGAAGAAAAAAAATAGACTAAAGAAAACCTAGAAAAATAAAATAAAAATCTCACTAGAAAGGAATCTAGTGAGTAGACCTATAAAAATAAAAATTCAACCTAAACAACAACTATTCCCCGGCAGCGGCGCCAAAAACTTGAAGCGTGGTTTTGCAACCTTACAACAGGTTTTACCTCTCGAGGGATCTCAAGAGGCTTACAACACCACCAGGCAGTGTACCTGACCGATGTAGTATAGTGTAGTGGTAAGTACGGGGGATTGATCGTTCTCCACAGGGAATAGTGTCGTTAGGATTGAAAAAACTACTCTAATAGGTCTAAGGGTGAGAGAAGATTCTTTTTATGTTTTTATATTTTTATGAAAGCAAGTAAAATCTCGGGTTTGAAGGAGTGGGCGGAATTAGTTGCTAGTCAACTAACCCAAGTTACTACGAATGCAAATAAAATAAAATAACTGAAAATTAAAAGGTTGTGAAACTTATGTGGAGAGAAATGTGTTTACTTAGATTTCCTTACTCCCTAACTATCTTTTACCGGTTGATTAGTGTGTATTAATCGCGTGGATGACGGGTGTATTCCTTAATACCAATCGTGGGGTGGCGTACGTACTTCCCCAACTCTATAAGCTCCTACTTCACTCCTATGTCGAGCCGGCTAGGAAGCTCCTAACATGGGATCACTAGAATTCGCTCATGCATTAAATACAACCATAAAAACCTTAGTACGCATTGGTTCATGTTTCTTAAGACGTTCAAGCAAGTTACCGAATAGGAAGTTAGCCAGTTTTCTTAAGCCTAACATCGATGAACAATCATCCAATACAACTAATAACACACTAATAACCAATAATCAATAGCTAGGTTTCATTAGATCTAAGCAAACACAAGATAAATCTAGCCTAGCATGTTAATCAAAAGACAAGAACAAGATATAATCAAACAACACATAGACATATTGAATGATTAAATAAGGGCTGACGGCGTCACGTTATAGATCCTGACGCCGTCACCTCGCCGCTTTTAGGGTTCCCGGATGGCCTTCCTGACGCCGTCCCTCTTTAGTGCTCCAAAATCCGCTCTGGCCTATCAAGGGGTGACGCCGTCAGAATTGAGCTTGACGCCGTCCCTCTTTAAGTTAAACCGTGATGGCCTTGATCACTTCAAAGGGTGACGCCGTCAGATTTTTCATGCAAAATTCTCTGGCTTATCATGAGTAATTTTCATATCCACCTTTTTTGCCAAGCCATGACGCCGTCTGGGCCAATCCCTGACACCGTCAAAGGTACTTTCCAGCATAATTTTGAGACTTTGCCGTTTTCTTCACTTTTATGCTCCAAAAACGTCCAAAAGGCTCCCTTTTCCAGATTTCTTCTCCAAAGTACCTAAAATGACAAAAGGAACGATTTAGGGCATTATTTGATCAAATAAATACGATTTAGGGCTTAAATGACCCCCTAAAAGCGGTACACTTTTCGCTTCATCAGTATGTTTAATTTTTATTATTATTGATTCATGTTCAAAACTAAATTGTGAAAATGCTTTATCTTGTTTTTAACTTCGTCTTAACTACATATAAAGGTATTTTGCAGAAGTTAAGTGTAAGGGAAATCCAAATCGGTTTATTAGAACAAATGAACATGAATCATAACAATATTAAATTAACATACATATTAGTAATTGTTTGAGTCAAATGCTTGTATCGAGTCATAATGATATTTTGCAGGAATTCCAGGAAGTAAGGTATAGGTTTTTCCAGAAATTTTCCGGAAACTTAACATGAGAATTCTGTCAGATCATTTCTGACGGCGTCAGGAATTACAACCTGACGGCGTCAGGTTTTAATTTTCTGAAATTTTTGAAAGTTTTGTTTTTCTACCGGAATCATAAAAAGTTTTTATTAAATCTCTAACTTATAAACTCCAGGAATCTGCAAAATAATCATTCCACAAGCATTATATCCTTATACAGATTTATCCCGCCGGTGTTATGCAGGTTTTCGTGTTTGTTTTCTCAGGTTTAACAGGTTATTTTGGACAAGGAAATGTATGTGGAATCTAGCTTTTGGCGATGCATTAGTCTTGGAGCTTCTACTTTCTCTTGGAAGAAGATCTAACCATGTTACCTCTTTATCCACCAAACGAATCAGGGGAGTATTTGATTTCATTCTTTTACCTTATTTACTTTTACATCTTGTTATTTGAACATTGGGGACAATGTTCATCTTAAGTGTAAGGGGGGTAAAGTACGATACCTTAGAGAATGCTATTACGCTTGATTTTTGTTTGTTTAATGGTAGATGTGTAATAAAACTGAGAGAAATACCTGTTAAGGCAATTTTAGTGCCAAATTTAAATTTTTTTACAACATATAGGAGTGAAACTTTGATCTTAATGAGCGTCTCATGGATAGGAGTTATATGACTAGCACAAAACCGTACCACAAAAAAATTTTCCACCCCCAAATATGTGAGGTTCGCCCCTAGAATTGGTAGGAAAAGCATTTATGCTATGATGTGTGTACCGGTAGCACTTAGATTCTAGAACTTGCGTCAAGACCATTCCGAGGCCACAAGTGAGACTACATTCGTGTAGTTAGATTTACTACATGATAAGAGGCATTAGGATTAACCCATTGTTTTACACCTGTGTTTTTGTTATAATTACATTGGCTACATTGGTCAAGTAATTCTCCCACACCCTTTGCGTTGTACTCATTTTTAGTACACGATACCCCTAGTACACCCCTCAGAGCCTATCTTTTTGTTTCTAACTTTAAGCATTTTACTTAAAAGAAGAATTTGTTACACCTCACTTAAATGTACACCCAAATCGCCTTAGCCTACCTTGTATGCACTCATCTTTAGTGCATTATTGTTACAACATTTGTTTAAACCCCAAGTTAATTATCTAATTGATTACATGGTTGCTAAGTCGAGTCATATCCTTGTACATATTGTTTTGGGACGATTGAGACTCATGGGTAAAGTATTAGTGTAATGGAGTAATGGGGAAGAACAATATTATTACCCCCATATGTGCTAAATATTTTAAAAGTACTCCAAGTGTTTCGATTATCTTAATTCGAGTCATTAGAATAGTTATTTGTAAAGTTATGTAAAAGTTCAAGTGTAAGGGGAATGCGACACCCCTACGATGTATTATTTTGGATGGTAGGGCAAGAGTGTATGGGAAAAAAAATCGAAAAAATCAAGAAAAATACAAAAAAATGAGAAAAAGAAAAGTAGAAAAAAACATACGGACTACCATCCCGTTTCATTTTATGTTTATTTTATGTTTTTGTTATTTTGTTTTTAGCTTAAGTCGAGTCTAGTCTTGGCTTAGCAACGCCATATTGTACATGTAATTAATCAAGATCTTTAACTCGCCACCAGTAAAATATCCCTTATCCAACAAATCCGTGTTTATCATATCCCTACACCTAACGTTATAACCCATGTAAAAGCCCTCTTTGATAGTTTATCTTAGGTGCTTACGCCTAGTGGAGGAGGTTTTTGATCCTTTCCCAAGCCAATGGTAATCTATTTGCTATGACAGGTAGTGAGAGATATTATTTATTTTCATTCATGAGATATACTTTTATGACACCTGAGAGATGTGAGTATCTAAACACTACTTGTGAGGTGCTAGTTTGTAATCTCCGTGCTTATTATGATTAAAGTGGAACGACTATTTGTTGTAATTACTTTTATATTTGCGTTAAATGACCCCTAACTTGTATTTTGATTAGAATAAAAGCGCATTTGCTTGAGGACAAGCAAATCTCAAGTGTAAGGGTATTTGATGAAGCGAAAAGTGTACCGCTTTTAGGGGGTCATTTAAGCCCTAAATCGTATTTATTTGATCAAATATTGCCCTAAATCGTTCCTTTTGTCATTTTAGGTACTTTAGAGAAGAAATCTTCGAAAGGAAGCATTTTGGATGTTTTTGGAGCATAAAAGTGAAGAAAACGACAAAGTCTCCAAAGCTGCTGGAAAAGTACACGTGACGGCGTCAAGGATTGCTCCTGACGGCGTCACGGCTTGGCAAAAGAGGTGGATATGACAAATACACATGACGCGCCAGAAAGTTTTACAAAGGAAGTCTGACGGCATCACCCTTTAAGGTGATCAAGGCCGTCACGGTTTAAGTTAAAGAGAGACGGCGTCAAGCACAATTGTGACGGCGTCAACCCTTGACGCGCCAGAGTGGATTTTGGAGGATTAAAGAGGGACGGCGTCAGGAAGACCATCCGGGAACCCTAGCCGCGGCAAGGTGACGGCGTCACCTCCTACAACGTGACGCCGTCAGCCCCTAAATTCTATATATAGTTTTGCAATTTTTAGTCATTAGTGTGCAACTTTGTGAGGAGAAACCCTAAGATGAATTTTCTGCCATTTTTAAGGGTTTTATACCCTTGGATCTCCCATGTTTAATTGAAGATAAGTAATCAATTAATCATTCAATATGTCTATGTGTTGTTTGATTATATCTTGTTCTTGTCTTTTAATTAACATGCTAGGCTAGATTTATATTGTGTTTGCTTAGATCTAATGAAACCTAACTATTGATTATTGGTTGTTGGTGTGTTATTAATTGTATTGGATGATTGTTTATCGATGTTAGGCTTAAGAAAACTGGCTAACCTCCTATACGGTAACTTGCTTGAACGTCTTGAGAAACATGAACCAATGCGTACTAAGGTTTTTATGGTTGTATTTAATGCATGAGCGAATTCTAGTGATCCCATGTTAGGAGCTTCTTAGCCGGCTCGACATAGGAGTGAAGTAGGAGCTTGTAGAGTTGGGGAAGTACGTACGCCACCCCACGATTGGTATTAAGGAATACACCCGTCATCCACGCAATTAATACACACTAATCAACCGGTAAAAGATAGTTAGGGAGTAAGGAAATCTAAGTAAACACATTTCTCTCCATATAAGTTCCACGAACTTTTTATTTTCAGTTATTTTATTTTAGTTGCATTTGTAGTTATTTGGGTTAGTTGACTAGCAACTAATTCCGCCCACTCCTTCAAACCCGAGATTTTACTTGCTTTCATAAAAATATAAAAATACAAAAAGAATCTTCCCTCACCCTTAGACCTATTAGAGTAGTTTTTCAATCCTAACGACACTATTCCCCTAGAAAACGATCAATCCCCCGGTACTTGCCACTACACTATACTACATCGGTCAGGTACACTGCTTGGTGGGGATTGCAAGCCTCTTGAGATCCCTCGAGAGGTAAAACCTGTTGTAAGGTCGCAAAACCACGCATCAATTCCTCTTCAATGGATTAGAAGCTGGTTTAATACTCTTCATAATCCTATTATATAGACTTGTCAATTCAGACTCAGGTAAAGCCCAGACTTGCTTCTTGGTCAAACCAGAGTTATAGATAGAAGTATATTGGTTATAGACCACATTTCTCATATAAGTCTTCATTTGGGCCTCAGTCTGTGGTTTCTCTTTCTTTGCTTTGGCCTTCTGTGCAACAATAGCCTTTCTCTTTTCAGCTGCAGCTTTCTTCTTTTGTTGACCAATAGCCATCATTTGTGCAAGAAAGTTCTCACTATTAAAATCAGCTCCCAAAATTCTTTGAGCAAGAGTAGGATTTGAAGCAGCTTGTAAAGTGTAAGAATCCCACTGCTCATCAGTAAAATGAACTGATTGTTCATCCAGTTCTCTTTGTCTTTCAGGAGGAAAATTTAAAATAAACTGATCTGCAAGCTTTTGTACCAATGCCTGACTCTTCATCAGATCTTCATAATCTTTCAGCATTCTTGCTTGCTCAATCCTCTCTTTGTCAGTCACAAGGTCAGGACCAAGATCTTCCTCATCCAACACTCCTTCCCCCTTGTCAGAGAGAATCATATCAGAAACATTGGTAGCAAGCTCATCAGAAGAATCATCATGAGAAATATCAACAATTGGAACTGTGTCAATATCCTCAGTAGGAACATCAGAAGAAGCATCAATATTAGAAACATGTGGAGAAGTATCTTCAACATGTATAGGAGAGACAACAGCATCAGGATCCAGGACAAAAGTTCTCCCAGCAACAAATATTACAGGAGGAACTTCTGAAGGTGTAACACTAGTTTGTGCTGGAATTGAAGATGAATGGCCAACAGTAGAAGCAACATCAACCATTGGTTCATCAGCCTTAAGATGATCACCATCAACTGTATCTTGAACAACATCCACACTTGGCACCTTAGAAGTCTCAGTGGAATCCTTGCTCAAATACTGTCTTCTCTTCTTTCTATAGAACTTGAGAGGCTCTTTTAATTTTGATGATTCAGCAGCTTTGGGTGAAGAAGCATGAGTCTGCTGAGCAGCTGCAGCCAACAACTCAAGATGATCCAATTGTATATCCTCCTGCTCTTCATCAGAGGCAAACACAAACTTCCTTTTCTTTTTCTGCCCAAGTTGATCTTCTAACTCCTGAACCCTCTTTTTCAACACCACAATCTCACCACCAAGTGAGGATTTGGTATCTGCAAGCTCCTTTCTTAACTTAACAACTTCTTGAACATTCCTGTTGAGCAATTCATATACAAATGTGAGAGTAATAGGGTCCTCAGCTCCACCAGCAGATTGCTCAGTGGTAATGGGAGCTTCATTGGGCCTTTCAGGAGAAACATGTATATGCTCAAAAGTAGGAGAGCTTTCATCAATTGGCTCTCTAACAGGACTAGGTGTGGACAGTCTAGTAATCTCAGGTTCAAGAGGGTGAAGGTACTCGGATACCAAGAGACTGAATTGTCTCCTCATCCTCAGGAACAAGCTCATCAGGAGCAACATGAGTTGGTGTTGAACTAGGACTAGGTGAAACAGGTATAGGTGAAGGTGGAGGTTGGTCAGGAGAAACATTAGATGGTTCAGCAGTCATGGAAGGGCCCTCATCAATGGCAACTGATGTATTACCATCAGCAGCAACACTAGAAGATGATGGATTACCATCATCAGCAGCATTTAGAGAGGGTGTAGCACCAGCAGCATTACCCTCACCAGTATCATCATTGCCATGTGGCAACATAGCTGGTAGCAGAGGGTGATGTGCCCCAACATAATAAGTTTTCATAGAAGCAAACAATTTAGCACTAAGAGCTCCTATGGGACAATAGACTCTTTCTTGGGTTGTTATGCCTAAAATCATTTAAAGAAATCTAGGGTACATAAGGAACTTATGCTTTTTCTTCTGAATATTTTCAACCATATTATCAAAAATAAACTTAGAAAAATTATAAGTCAAACCCTGTGAAAGACATACAATACCACAACCCAATTGGGTAGAGAATTGATCCCATCCTCCAGACTTGTTGCTGATACACTGAAGTAATGTGTGCACCAAAAACCTCCACATGGGGCAAAACTTATTCTTGTGCCACATATCTGTGTCAGTACTTTGATAACCAGCAGCTCTTAACCAAGCAAGTATCTCTACAGTGTTGGTGTGATAGATACCACCTTCATCATCTAGTTGCAATCTTGTCCTAATCAAAGCCTCAGTCACCACATACTCTACTCCATCAATCGTAGCTACTATCTCTGTGTCAGAACGTTTGGCAGCAGATGCCCAAAATTGTCTAACCAACGATTCATATATCACATTTGGAGAATGTGTTAGTGCATAATGAATCTTGGAACGCTTCAAGAACTCCACCATAGGATCATACAGTTCATGTCCCTTTACTTTACCTAGAAAAGCAACTTTGTTGTGATCTTTCTTAAATTGAAGTGCCGCCATTAAAGAAATTGTGAGAATCGGTTATGAATCAAGTAAATGGTAAATAGGTTTAAATTGGTTGAGAGAGAATCAGTTGATTTTGGGCGAAGATTATGCAAAGTATGTTATAAATAGAAGTTACCCAATCATGGTCAAGAATATTGGAACAAATCGTTGACCAGATCTGACGTGTAAAGTAACTCCAACATTCGAAATTAACGCTTCAGCCGAAATGACGGTCAATCTGCTGATGGAAAGTCAATCAGCAGAATCAACTCAAGTGTAAAAATATCTTCAGTAAATATCTTGAGTTTTACTGTGCCACCCAACTCGCATTAATTACCATCAACCCTTGACTCCGCCTATAAAATCATCCCTAATCTCAATTCACACATATCAATTACCCCCAATTAACATCAAAACCCTAATTTCATGACAATACCATAATTAGCAGTAACAAACATGTCTTCCAAACCAGAAATTATCAATCTAACCTCCTCCTCATCATCTTCATCATCCAGTGATGGTTGGAGCACTTACTTTCCACCCAGTGCTCAACCATGGACACTCCGATTAACCAAAGAAAAAGCAAGTAAGAAGAAACATGATGTGGGGGAACCAAGCAAATCCCCCATTCCTGCTGAGTCTGATTCTTTTGCTGATTCACGTCCCTTGTTCCATTACCCAGTAACACAATGAGAGTTTGTCTCTCCTTTTCTTTGTACCTCTGATGAGGAATCTTCTGAGGATGAAGATGAAGATCTCACATTTATCCCTCCTTCCACACCAAAGAGATCCCAACCAAGGCCACGGAAGTCTAATCCTTCACTTCCAAAATCACGGGAAGTGGTGATTGGTCTTCCTGCTCCAGGATCTGGTGCTACATACCATCGAAGTAGGAGAAAGGGCAAAGGAAAAGGGAAGGTGGAGTAGAAGGTGATGTGATGTTGCCAGGGACCAAAGACATAAAACAAGGTTTGATGCGTGGTTTTGCAACCTTACAACAGGTTTTACCTCTCGAGGGATCTTAAGAGGCTTACAACCCCACCAGGCAGTGTACCTGACCGATGTAGTTTAGTGTAGTGGTAAGTACGGGGGATTGATCGTTCTCCACAGAGAATAGTGTTCGTTAGGTATGAAAAACTACTTTAGTAGGTCTAAGGGTGAGGGAAGATTCTTTTTGTATTTTTATATATTTTTAATAAAGCAAGTAAAATCTCGGGTTTTAAGGAGTGAGCGGAATTAGTTGCTAGTCAACTAACCCAAGTTACTACGAATGCAAATAAAATAAAATAACAGAAAATGAAAAGGTTGTGAAACTTATGTGGAGAGAAATGTGTTTACTTAGATTTCCTTACTCCCTAACTATCTTTTACCGGTTGATTAGTGTGTATTAATCGCGTGGATGACGGGTGTATTCCTTAATACCAATCGTGGGGTGGCGTACGTACTTCCCCAACTCTATAAGCTCCTACTTCACTCCTATGTCGAGCCGGCTAGGAAGCTCCTAACATGGGATCACTAGAATTCGCTCATGCATTAAATACAACCATAAAAACCTTAGTACGCATTGGCTCATGTTTCTTAAGACGTTCAAGCAAGTTACCGAATAGGAAGTTAGCCAGTTTTCTTAAGCCTAACATAGATAAACAATCATCCAATACAACTAATAACACACTAATAACCAATAATCAATAGCTAGGTTTCATTAGATCTAAGCAAACACAAGATAAATCTAGCCTAGCATGTTAATCAAAAGACAAGAACGAGATATAATCAAACAACACATAGACATATTGAATGATTAAACGATTACTTATCTTCAATTAAACATGGGAGATCCAAGGGTATGAAAACCCTTAAAAATGGCATAAATTCGTCTTAGGGTTTGTCCTCCAAGGTTACACACAATAAGTTCCACACTAATGACAAAAAATTGCAAAACTATATATAGAGTTTAAGGGCTGACGGCGTCACGTTATAGATCCTGACGCCGTCACCTCGCCGCTTTTAGGGTTCCCGGATGGCCTTTATGACGCCGTCCCTCTTTAGTGCTCCAAAATCCGCTCTGGCCTATCAAGGAGTGACGCCGTCAGAATTGAGCTTGACGCGGTCCCTCTTTAATTTAAACCGTGATGGCCTTGATCACTTCAAAGGGTGACGCCGTCAGATTTTTCATGCAAAATTCTCTGGCTTATCATGAGTAATTTTCATATCCATCTTTTTTGCCAAGCCGTGACGCCGTCTGGACCAATCCCTGACGCTGTCAAAGGTACTTTCCAGCATAATTTTGAGACTTTGCCGTTTTCTTCACTTTTATGCTCCAAAAACGTCCAAAATGCTTCCTTTTCCAAATTTCTTCTCCAAAGTACCTAAAATGACAAAAGGAACGATTTAGGGCAATATTTGATCAAATAAATACGATTTAGGGCTTAAATGACCCCCTAAAAGCGGTACACTTTTCGCTTCATCAAATACCCTTACACTTGAGATTTGCTTGTCCTCAAGCAAATGCGCTTTTATTCTAATCAAAATACAAGTTAGGGGTCATTTAACGCTAATATAAAAGTAATTACAACAAATAGTCGTTCCACTTTAATCATAATAAGCACGGAGATTACCAACTAGCACCTCACAAGTAGTGTTTAGATACTCACATCTCTCAAGTGTCATCAAAATAAATCTCATAAATGAAAACGGATAATATCTCTCACTACCTGTCATAGCAAATAGATTACCATAGGCTTGGGCAAGGATCAAAAACCTCCTCCACTAGGCGTAAGCACCTAAGATAAACTATCAAAGAGGGCTTTTACATGGGTTATAACGTGAGGTGTAGGGATATGATAAACACGGTTTTGTTGGATAAGGGATATTTTACTGGTGGCGTGTTAAAGATCTTGATTAATTACATGTACAATATGGCATTGCTAAGCCAAGACTAGACTCGACTTAAGATAATGAAAAAAAATAACAAAAAGATAAAATAAACATAAAATGAAACGGGATGGTAGTCTGTATGTTTTTTCTACTTTTCTTTTTCTCATTTTTTTTTTTGTATTTTTCTTGATTTTTTGATCTTTTTTTTTTTTTTTTTTTTTTTTCATCCACTCTTGCCCTACCATCCAAAATAATACATCATAGGGGCGTTGCATTCCCCTTACACTTGAACTTTTACAAAACTTTACAAATAACTATTCTAATGACTCGAATTAAGATAATTGAAAAACTTGGAGTACTTTTAAAATATTTAGCACATATGGGGGTAATAATGTTGTTCTTCCCCATTACTCCATTACACTAGTACTTTACCCATGAGTCCCAATCGTCCCAAAATAATATGTACAAAGATATAACTCGACTTAGCAACCATGTAATCAATTAGATAATTAACTTGGGTTTAAACAAATGTTGTCACAATAATGCACTAAAAATGAGTGCATACAAGGTGGGCTAAGGCGATTTGGGTGTACATTTTAGTGGGGTGTAAACAAATTCTTCCTTTAAGTAAAATGCTTAAAGGTCGAAACGAAAAGATAGGCTCTGAGGGGTGTACTAGGGGTATCGTGTACTAAAAATGAGTACAACGCAAAGGGTGTGGGAGAATTACTTGACCAATGTAGCCAATGTAATTATAACAAAAACACAGGTGTAAAACAATGGGTTAATCCTAATGCCTCTTATCATGTAGTAAATCTAACTACACGAATGTAGTCTCACTTGTGGCCTCGGAGTGGTCCTAACGCAAGTTCTAGAATCTAAGTGCTACCGGTACACACATCATAGCATAAATGCTTTTCCTACCAATTCTAGGGGCGAACCTCACATATTTGGGGGTGGAAAATTTTTTAGTGGTACGGCTTTTGTGCTAGTCATATAACTCCTATCCGTGAGACGCTCATTAAGATCAAAGTTTCACTCCTAAATGTTGTAAAAAAATTTAAATTTGGCACTAAAATTGCCCTAACAGGTATTTCTCTCAGTTTTATTACACATTTACAATTAAACAAACAAAAATCAAGCGTGAAAGCATTTTTTAATCGTACTTTACCCCCCTTACACTTAAGATGAACATTGTCCCCAATGTTCAAATAACAAATGTAAAAGTAATAAGGTAAAAGAATGAAATCAAATACTCCCCTGATTCGTTTGGTGGATAATGTGGTAACACGGTTAGATCTTCTTCCAAAGTAATGTTGAAGCTCCATGACTAATGCATCGCCATAAGCTTGATCCAACAAACATTTCCTTGTCCAAAATAACCTGTTAAACCTGAGAAAACAAACACGAAAATCTGCATAACATCGGCGGGATAAACTCTATATAAGGATATAATGCTTGTGGAATGATAATTTTGCAGATTCCTGGAGATTATAAGTTAGAGATTTAATAAAAACTTTTTATGAAAACAAAACTTTCAAAATTTTCAGAAAATTAAAACCTGACGCCGTCAGGTTGTAAACCCTAACGCCGTCAGAAATGATCTGACAGAATTCTCATGTTAAGTTTCCGGAAAAATTTTGGAAAAACCTATACCTTACTTCCTGGAAATCCTGCAAAACATCATTATGACTCGATACAAGCATTTGACTCAAAAAAATACTAATATGTATGTTAATTTAATATTATTATGATTCATGTTCATTTGTGTTCTAATAAACCGATTTAGATTTCCCTTACACTTAACTTTTGCAAAATACCTTTATATGTAGTTAAGACGAAGTTAAAAACAAGGTAAAGCATTTTCACAATTTAGTTTTGAACATGAATCAATAATAATAAAAATTAAACACACATACGGAAGCAAATAAAATCAAACAAACAAATAAATAAACACACAAAGCAAATAAAGCTTGGGTTGCCTCCCAAGAAGCGCTTTTCTTTATTAACGAGTCTTGTAGCTAGACTCAAAGTCACTCTACCCAATGTAAGTGAGTTCGTCATCGAGGACGTCTTTAGGGTTAAGCTTGGATTGAAGTTTTCTATTGGTCCGCTTAGTACAATATATCCTTTCAAACTTCTCTCCATCCGGGTCATACAATGTCATCTTAATATGCCATGACCCATCTCCATCTTTGGGTGGTTTGTCCCAATCCCATTTATGATCATCTTCCTCACAAGTCCACTTATTCATTCCTAGGTTAATTGGCAAAACTCCTAGGAAATCAATCATCTTCCTAAAAACTAGAGGGTCTTCAAATGGATCCAATTCGGTGTCCCTAGCCAAGAGTTGTTCTACCGCATGTGTTCGGTTCACAAAGTCCTCTTCTAGGTAAAATGGGCGTTGGGGTCCTATGAAGTCTCTATCGATCCAAGGTCCATATCTAGATGGTCTCCTATTTAATTCTAACCAATGGGGTGTTGGTTCTCCACTAGTATCATAGGCATGTTTCTTAACATCATAGACTGACCAAGTATCACCTTCTCCTACCGCTATCTTAGATTCCTTACAATCAATCATAGCACTAGCGGTCGCCAGAAATCCTCTACCTATCAACAAGGGGCATGTAGGGTCGCTAACCATATCAAGGACGTGGAAATCGGCTAAAATGGTTAGTTTTCCTATGTGTACTAACACGTCCTTGACTACTCCAACCGGGTAAGCAACACTTCCATCCGCTAAACCTATTATCACCTCGGTTTCTTCAAGTTTCCCTGGTTTTAGAGAGGTGTAGAGAGGTAACGGAAGTAGGTTAAGGCTTGATCCAAGATCGGCTAATGTGTCATAAGCCTCCGAATTACCGATCTTGCAAGGTAGAACAAATAAGCCCGGATCATCTAACTTCTTAGGTAGCTTGTTTTGAACAAAGGCGGTCCCTTTTTCGCCTAACTTGAGCTTCTTCTCATCCAACACATCAACAACCGGACTTTCAAGGTGGAGCTCCTTGAATTCATTGTCAAGGTTTTGAGTGGGAGGTGTTTCAACTATGTTGTTGACCAATTTGGATGTCATAACTTCTTGGTCATTTTGAACGACTTGGGTTTGTTTGAAACACGAGCTCATGGAATTGACCGAATAATATTGTGGACAAGAACTAGGAGACAAAACCGACGAGATGGCGTTGACGTTTAGTTTCGGGTTCTTGACTGTGTTGCTAGGGAGTGCTCCCATTTCTCGGTCATTGAGGGCTTTCAACAAAGTGTCAATCTTATTGGTCATCTCGCTTTGTTTTTGTTTGAAATCGGCTTCAAACTTGGCCAAACGAGCTTCTTGAGATGCCCTAAATTGAGACATCAATCCTTCAAAGTTATTGGTACTACCATAATTGTTGGAAGGATTGTTATTGAAAGTACGGTTCGAGTTGGAACCGCTTGATTGGAAACGATTAGGTGGGTTGGAAGAATTCGTTTGTTGTGTGTTTTGGTTTTGTTTCCACCTAAGGTTTGGGTGATTTTTCCATGAGGGGTTGTATGAATCACCGTAGGGGTTTTGCTCGGGTTTGAAAGGGTACCACTTGTCTCCCGCTCCGTCGGTACGCGAGGATGCGTAGTCCGCAAAAGCTTGTTCGGGGAGTTCCATGCAATCACGAGTGTCGTGGGGACCACTACATAATTCACATGAAGAAGTGATTTTGTTCACTTGGCCTGAAGGTTTAGGAGCCTCGTAGGATTTCATAAGAAACTTGACTTGGTCTTCAAGTTCTATGATCCTACGGTCGGAAGTGCTTGAATTGTTTGAAGGCAAAGATATTGCCTTGACCGTTTTATTCAAATCACGGGGATGATGAGGCGAAAAGTGTACCGCTTTTAAGGGGTCATTTAAGCCCGAAATCGTATTTATTTGATCAAATATTGCCCTAAATCGTTCCTTTTGTCATTTTAGGTACTTTTGAGGAGAAATCTGGAAAAGGAGGCATTTTGGACGTTTTTGGAGCATTAAAGTGAAGAAAATGGCAAAGTCTCAAGAATCGGCTAAAAGTTACTCTTGACGGCGTCACAATTAACATGGGACGGCGTCATGCCTTGGCAAGAAAAGTTGGATGTGAAATTTACTCATGACGGGCCAGTGAGTTAGCATGAGAATTCTGACGGCGTCACGCTTTAACTAAATCAAGGGCGTCACGGCTTAAATCATAAGGGGACGGCGTCACGTTCATGATCCGACGGCGTCAAGCCTTTATAGGCCAGAATGGATTTTTGAAGAGCTAAAGAGGGACGGCGTCAAGAAGGTCATCCGGGAACCCTAAAAGCGGCGAGGTGACGGCGTCACAATGCATAAAGTGACGCCGTCAGATCCAAAAATCTATATATAGTTTTCTAATTTTTTGTCATTAGGGGAGAGCTTAGTGTGTGGAATTTTGGGATAAAACCCTAAGACGATTTTAGCTACTTTTTCAGGGCTTTTTTCCTTGAGATCTTCCATGTTTCATTGAAAGATAAGTTATCAATTAATCATTCAATATGTCTATGTGTTGTTTGATTCTATCTTATTCTTGTCTTTTGTTTAACATGTTAGGCTAAATTTATCTTGTGTTTGCTTAGATCTAATGAAACTTAGCTATTGATTATTGGTTGTTAGTGTGTTGTTAGTTGTATTGGATGATTGTTTATCTATGTTAGGCTTAAGAAAACTGGCTAACTTCCTATTCGGTAACTTGCTTGAACGTCTTAAGAAACATGAACCAAACGCGTACTAAAGGTTTTTATGGTTGTATTTAATGCACAAGCGAATTCTAGTGATCCCATGTTAGGAGCTTCCTAGCCGGCTCGACATAGGAGTGAAGTAGGAGCTTGTAGAGTTGGGGAAGTAAGTACGCCACCCCACGAATGGTATTAAGGAATACACCCGTCATCCACGCGACTAATACACACTAATTAACCGGTAAAAGATAGTTAGGGAGTAAGGAAATCTAAGTAAACACATTTCTCTACACATAAGTTTCTCACCACATTTCATTTTTGTTATTTTATTTTATTTGCATTCGTAGTAAATTGGGTTAGTTGACTAGCAACTAATTCCGCCCACTCCTTCAAAACCGAGATTTTACTTGCTTTCATAAAAATATAAAAACATAAAAAGAATCTTCCTCAACCCTTAGACCTAATTAGAGTAGCCTTTCATACCTAACGAACACTATTCCCTGTGGAGAACGATCAATCCCCCGTACTTACCACTACACTATACTACATCGATCAGGTACACTGCCTGGTGGGGTTGTAAGCCTCTTGAGATCCCTCAAGAGGTAAAACCTGTTGTAAGGTTACAAAACCACGCAATCAAGTTTTTGGCGCCGCTGCCGGGGAATAGTTATTGTTTAGGTTGAATTTTTATTTCTATTAGGTCTACTCACTAGATTCCTTTCTAGTGAGATTTTTATTTTATTTTTCTAGGTTTTCTTTAGTCTATCTATTTTCTTCGTGTCTTTGTTCGTAACCATTACCGTCCGACATCATGGAAGATGGTAATATCCTTAACCCACACAACCCACCACCACAACAACCACCACCACCTCCTAGAGCCCGTACTTTAGGAGAGTATTCCCGTCCTAGCCACCATGGCTATCGAAACACCATTGAGCTCACTCAAGGAGCCAATATCACACCCTTGCGATCCGACACCATCCGGTTGGTGCAAAGCGGATGCGCATTCCATGGACTTCGTTCTGAAGATCCTAATCAACATCTCAAGGACTTTCTTAAAATCGTTGATTCTATAGACCTTGATGTTGCCACTCGAGAGACGACCCGATTGCGTCTCTTCCAATTCTCTTTGCGGGACCAAGCTAGTCAGTGGCTAGAACGTCAACCCGCAGGATCCATCACCTCTTGGGATGATCTCACCACTCGTTTCCTTGCTCAGTTTTTCCCACCGGGAAGAACTACCAAGCTAAGGAATGATATCTTGATGTTCCAACAACGTCAAGGCGAAACTCTCTACGAGGCATGGACTCGATTCAAGGACTTACTCCAAAAAGTCCCTCACCATGGCATAGAACTTTGGCTCCAAGTCCAAATCTTCTATGACCATATCAATCTCTCCACGAGGCAAACCATTGACCAATCGGCCGGTGGCAAGCTACGTGATCTAAGTGCGGAACAATCATGGGCTCTCCTAGAGGATCTTGCTCTTTATGACAACGAAAGTTGGAGTGATCCCCGTGATTTGAATAAAACAGTCAAGGCAATATCTTTGCCTTCGAACAATTCAAGCACTTCTGACCGTAGGATCATAGAACTTGAAGACCAAGTCAAGTTTCTCATGAAATCCTACGAGGCTCCTAAACCTTCAAGCCAAGTGAACAAAATCACTTCTTCATGTAAATTATGTAGTGGTCCCCACGACACTCATGATTGCATGGAACTTCCCAAACAGGCTTTCAAAGAATTCGCATCCTCGCGAATCGATAAGGCGGGAGATAAGTGGCTCGCCACTAATTATGGGCCCAAAAATTCCGAAGATGGGTATGAGGCATGGAAGAATAAGCCAAATTTTAGTTGGAACCAAACTCGTAGCGTATCATTCAATGACTCTACCCCGCTCACCTGGTCTGAACATTATCCTCAGCGACACACGCATAAACAACAAAATCGCGAGGAATCACTGCAAAAATTCATTCTCTCTCAAGAAACACAGCTTTCCAAACTTGAGAATCAATTCAGACAACAGCAAGTTGATATGAACAACAAGGTTGATAACCTGTTAAAGGTTATCAATGATCGCCTTGCTGGCAGGTCAAATTGTGAGTTGGCACGAGTTAATGAGATCAAATCTGTTACGGTAACCCACCAAACACCCCCTCCTGTAAAAATCAAGCACCCTAGTAAACTCTTCAAATACATATCACAAAACGAAAAAAAAACAGGAGATACTCATACCCCTTCGAAACCTCTCCACTTCGTGAACACCATTACAACAATACCTGTTCCTAAACCAAATCTGGACCAACAAACAGCCAAGAATGTGGACAATGAAATGGAGGGTGAAGTTCCCGAAAAGAAACCCGAGGCGCCCGACTACTATCTAGACTCACCAAAGAACTCGAGTACAATAAAGGTGAGTGATGAGGAGGGCTCGGAAGAGAAATCCGAAATGCCTCATGGGCTTGCAGGACTGCTGGACCGCCCCCTGGTAGAGGAACTTGAGAGGGGCACAGCAAGGTCGCCTATGGGATTCGGAGAGAGAATAGAGGATGGCGCTCCTAGGGTCTTTAAGATTTCTTGCACCACTAGGAAAAAGTTTATAAAAGATGCCTACATAAACCCCAACTCTTCTATAAGCGCAATATCCCTTTCTCTATATAATGAAGCCTTCACTGAACAAGTCAAATATGAAGGGTCTAATATCATCGGGGTAATAAGGAGGGTACCAATTGTGATAGAAAAGTTCCTCTTTCATATCGAGTTAACTGTAATTAATAACATGAACCCTATCATCAGCCCACCCTTAACTGGCCTTGTTCTAGGCAAACCATTCATAAAAGCAACGGGAGTGATACTCGATGAGGATGATAGGAGTGCATTATTTACCGATGGTGTCAGGAAAGTGATTTTTCGGGATGGCGGTGAAGAAGTGTATGAGTATCAACCATCAGCGAGTAGCAACACATGGGGGTTACACGGTAGAAGGCCTGGCCGAATTAAGCGACATGATCCAAATAATCTCAAAATACCTTGCATGATTGGTCACAAGCATTTTTATAATGTCTACATTGACACATGTTTACCCAAAAATGTGATGTCCTTGTTTCATTATAACAACATTTGCAGATGGGGGATGATTCATAAAGGGAAGGACGACATCGGCATAGATGATGATGTACAGGTGTTTGTAGGAAATATGACATTCACTATGAGCTTCGCAATCGTCGATAATATCGAAGAGTACATCGATCCCAGGTTATCACAAGTTGTTTTTGGGGCACCTTTTTCCCAGGCCACAAGCTTGATTGTGGACGAGCTCAATGGGATCATGACTTTCACCGATGGGATTAGGGAAATCTCGTACCAAACGCCTTACAAGATGAGAGAATTCATGGAGAATGATTATAAAGGGCTCGATAGATTAAGTTCCCAACTCGTGTTATGTGATGATGATGTGAGAAGGGGATGTAAGGACACTTTTGACCTGTCAAGCGGATTCTTTAAGCACGATAAGGAACTTAGTTCTAAATACCGAAACAATCCTTTTGATCATGTGGACCCGAAATACCTTTACTATGAAAGTGATTTTGATAGAGGATCGAAGGAGGATGGCCTAGGAACCGTGACCGATGATGGAGTCACGTAATGTACGTGACTTTGAGTCTAGCTACAAGACTCGTTAATAAAGAAAAGCGCTTCTTGGGAGGCAACCCAAGCTTTATTTGTTTTATTTGCTTTGCGTGTTTATTTATTTGTTTGTTTGATTTTATTTGTTTCCGTATGTGTGTTTAATTTTTATTAGTATTGATTCATGTTCAAAAGTACTTTGTGAAAATGCTTTATTTTGTTTTTAACTTCGTCTTAACTACATATAAAGGTATTTTGCAAAAGATAAGTGTAAGGGAAATCTAAATCGGTTTATTAGAATACAAATTAACATGAATCGTAATAATAATAAATTAGCATACATATTAGTGTTTGTTTGAGTCAAATGCTTGTATCGAGTCATAATGATGTTTTGCAGGATTTCCAGGAAGTAAGGTAAAGGTTTTTCCAGAAATTTTCCGGAAACTAAAAATGAAAATTTTTGTCAGGTCATTTCTGACGGCGTCAGGGGTTATAACCTGACGGCGTCAGATTTAATTTCCAGAAATTTTTGAAAGTTTTGTTTTCATAAAAAGTTTTTATTAAAATCTCCAACTTATAATCTCCAGGAATCTGCAAAATTATCATTCCACAAGCATTATATCCTTATATATAGATTTTATCCCGCCGATGTTATGCAGGTTTTCGTGTTTGTTTTCTCAGGTTAACAGGTTATTTTGGACAAGGAAATGTTTATGGAATCAAGCTTATGGCGATGCATTAGTCATGGAGCTTCAACATTCTCTTTGGAGGAAGATTTAACCGTGTGATTTCACTATCCAACGAGCGAATCAGGGGAGTATTTGATTTCATTCTTTTACTTTATGCTTTTACATCTTGTTATTTGAACATTGGGGACAATGTTCATCTTAAGTGTAAGGGGAGGGTAAAAGTACGATTTTAGAGAATACAATTGCGCTTGATTTTTGTTTGTTTAATAATAGATGTGTAATAAAACTGAGAGAAATACTTGATTAGGGTAATTTTAGTGCCAAATTTAAAATTTTTTACAACATATAGGAGTGAAACTTTAGTTCTAATAAGCGTCTCACGGATAGGAGTTATATGACTAGCACAAAAACCGTACCACTAAAAAAATTTCCACCCCCAAATATGTGAGGTTCGCCCCTAGAATTGGTAGGAAAAGCATTTATGCTATGATGTGTGTACCGGTAGCACTTAGATTCTAGAACTTGCGTTAGGACCATTCCAAGGCCACAAGTGAGACTACATTCGTGTAGTTAGATTTACTACATGATAAGAGGCATTAGGATTAACCCATTGTTTTACACCTGTGTTTTTGTTATAATTACGTTGGCTACATTGGTCAAGTAATTCTCCCACACCCTTTGCGTTGTACTCATTTTTAGTACACGATACCCCTAGTACACCCCTCAGAGCCTATCTTTTCGTTTCGACCTTTAAGCATTTTACTTAAAGGAAGAATTTGTTTACACCCCACTAAAATGTACACCCAAATCGCCTTAGCCTACCTTGTATGCACTCATTTTTAGTGCATTATTGTGACAACATTTGTTTAAACCCAAGTTAATTATCTAATTGATTACATGGTTGCTAAGTCGAGTCATATCCTTGTACATATTGTTTTGGGACGATTGGGACTCATGGGTAAAGTACTAGTATAATGGAGTAATGGGGAAGAACATCATTTATTACCCCCATATGTGCTAAATATTTTAAAAGTACTCCAAGTTTTTCGATTATCTTAATTCGAGTCATTAGATTAGTATTTGTAAAGTTATGTAAAAGTTCAAGTGTAAGGGGGATGCAATGCCCCTATGATGTATTATTTTGGATGGTAGGGTAAAAGTGTATGCAAAAAAAAAAAAAAAAAAAAAAAAAAAAAAAAAAAAAAAAAAAAAAAATCAAGAAAAACACAAAAAAAAAAATGAGAAAATGAAAAATAGAAGAAACATACGGACTACCATCCCGTTTTATTTTATGTTTGTTTTATATTTTTGTTATTTTGTTATTTCGTTTCTAGCTTAAGATCGAGTCTAGTCTGGGCTTAGCAACGTTGTATAGTACATGTAATTGATCAAGATCTTTAACTAGCCACCAGTAAAATATCCCGTATCCAACAAAACCGTGTTTTCCTTTTCCCTACACCTAACGTTATAACCCATTTAAAAGCCCTCTTTGATAGTTTATCTTAGGTGCTTACGCCTAGTGGAGGATGTTTTCGATCCTTTCCCAAGCCTATGGTAATCTATTTGCTATGACAGGTAGTGAGAGATATTTTCCGTTTTCATTTATGAGATTTATTTTGATGACACTTGAGAGATGTGAGTATCTAAACACTACTTGTGAGGTGCTAGTATGTAATCTCCGTGCTTATTATGATTGAAGTGGAACGAATATTTGTTGTAATTACTTTTATGTTTGCATTAAATGACCCCTAACTTGTATTTTGATTAGAATAAAAGCGCATTTGCTTGAGGACAAGCAAATCTCAAGTGTAAGGGTATTTGATGAGGCGAAAAGTGTACCGCTTTTAAGGGGTCATTTAAGCCCGAAATCGTATTTATTTGATCAAATATTGCCCTAAATCGTTCCTTTTGTCATTTTAGGTACTTTTGAGGAGAAATCTGGAAAAGGAGGCATTTTGGACGTTTTTGGAGCATTAAAGTGAAGAAAACGGCAAAGTCTCAAGAATCGGCTAAAAGTTACTCTTGACGGCGTCACAATTAACATGGGACGGCGTCATGCCTTGGCAAGAAAAGTTGGATGTGAAATTTACTCATGACGGGCCAGTGAGTTAGCATGAGAATTCTGACGGCGTCACGCTTTAACTAAATCAAGGGCGTCACGGCTTAAATCATAAGGGGACGGCGTCACGTTCATGATCCGACGGCGTCAAGCCTTGATAGGCCAGAATGGATTTTTGAAGAGCTAAAGAGGGACGGCGTCAAGAAGGTCATCCGGGAACCCTAAAAGCGGCGAGGTGACGGCGTCACAATGCATAAAGTGACGCCGTCAGATCCAAAAATCTATATATAGTTTTCTAATTTTTTGTCATTAGGGGAGAGCTTAGTGTGTGGAATTTTGGGATAAAACCCTAAGACGATTTTAGCTACTTTTTCAGGGCTTTTTGCCTTGAGATCTTCCATGTTTCATTGAAAGATAAGTTATCAATTAATCATTCAATATGTCTATGTGTTGTTTGATTCTATCTTATTCTTGTCTTTTGTTTAACATGTTAGGCTAAATTTATCTTGTGTTTGCTTAGATCTAATGAAACTTAGCTATTGATTATTGGTTGTTAGTGTGTTGTTAGTTGTATTGGATGATTGTTTATCTATGTTAGGCTTAAGAAAACTGGCTAACTTCCTATTCGGTAACTTGCTTGAACGTCTTAAGAAACATGAACCAAACGCGTACTAAAGGTTTTTATGGTTGTATTTAATGCACAAGCGAATTCTAGTGATCCCATGTTAGGAGCTTCCTAGCCGGCTCGACATAGGAGTGAAGTAGGAGCTTGTAGAGTTGGGGAAGTAAGTACGCCACCCCATGAATGGTATTAAGGAATACACCCGTCATCCACGCGACTAATACACACTAATTAACCGGTAAAAGATAGTTAGGGAGTAAGGAAATCTAAGTAAACACATTTCTCTACACATAAGTTTCTCACCACATTTCATTTTTGTTATTTTATTTTATTTGCATTCGTAGTAAATTGGGTTAGTTGACTAGCAACTAATTCCGCCCACTCCTTCAAAACCGAGATTTTACTTGCTTTCATAAAAATATAAAAACATAAAAAGAATCTTCCTCAACCCTTAGACCTAATTAGAGTAGCCTTTCATACCTAACGAACACTATTCCCTGTGGAGAACGATCAATCCCCCGTACTTACCACTACACTATACTACATCGGTCAGGTACACTGCCTGGTGGGGTTGTAAGCCTCTTGAGATCCCTCGAGAGGTAAAACCTGTTGTAAGGTTACAAAACCACGCAATCAGGGGATCACTCCAACTTTCGTTGTCATAAAGAGCAAGATCTTCTAGGAGAGCCCATGATTCTTCCGCACTTAGATCACGTAGCTTACCACCGGCCGATTGGTCAATGGTTTTCCTCGTGGAGAGATTGATATGGTCATAGAAGATTTGGACTTGGAGCCAAAGTTCTATGCCATGGTGAGGGACTTTTTGGAGTAAGTCCTTGAATCGAGTCCATGCCTCGTAGAGGGTTTCGCCTTGACATTGTTGGAACATCAAGATATCATTCCTTAGCTTGGTAGTTCTTCCTGGTGGGAAAAACTGAGCAAGGAAATGAGTGGTGAGATCATCCCAAGAGGTGATGGATCCTGCGGGTAGACGTTCTAGCCATTGACTAGCTTGGTCCCGCAGAGAGAATTGAAAGAGACGCAGTCGGGTCGTCTCTCGAGTGGCAACATCAAGGTCTATGGAATCAACGATTTTGAGAAAGTCCTTGAGATGTTGATTAGGATCTTCAGAACGAAGTACATGGAATGCGCATCCGCTTTGCACCAACCGGATGGTGTCGGATCGCAAGGGAGTGACATTGGCTCCTTGAGTGAGCTAAATGGTGTTTCGATAGCCATGGTGGCTAGGACGGGAGTAGTCTCCTAAGGTACGGGCTCTAGGAGGTTGTGGTGGTTGGTTGTTGGGATCAAGGATATTACCATCTTCCATGATTTCGGATGGTAATGGTTACGAACAAAGAAACGAAGAAAAAAGATAGACTAAAGAAAAACCTAGAAAAATAAAATAAAAATCTCACTAGAAAGGAATCTAGTGAGTAGACCTAATAAAATAAAAATTCAACCTAAACAATAACTATTCCCCGGCAGAGGCGCCAAAAACTTGATGCGTGGTTTTGCAACCTTACAATAGGTTTTACCTCTCGAGGGATCTCAAGAGGCTTACAACCCCACCAGGCAGTGTACCTGACCGATGTAGTATAGTGTAGTGGTAAGTACGAGGGATTGATCGTTCTCCACAGGGAATAGTGTTCGTTAAGTATGAAAAACTACTTTAGTAGGTCTAAGGGTGAGGGAAGATTCTTTTTGTATTTTTATATATTTTTAATAAACCAAGTAAAATCTCGAGTTTTAAGGAGTGGGCGGAATTAGTTGCTAGTCAACTAACCCAAGTTACTACGAATGCAAATAAAATAAAATAACAGAAAATGAAAAGGTTGTGAAACTTATGTGGAGAGAAATGTGTTTACTTAGATTTCCTTACTCCCTAACTATCTTTTACCGGTTGATTAGTGTGTATTAATCGCGTGGATGACGGGTGTATTCCTTAATACCAATCGTGGGGTGGCGTACGTACTTCCCCAACTCTATAAGCTCCTACTTCACTCCTATGTCGAGCCGGCTAGGAAGCTCCTAACATGGGATCACTAGAATTCGCTCATGCATTAAATACAACCATAAAAACCTTAGTACGCATTGGTTCATGTTTCTTAAGACGTTCAAGCAAGTTACCGAATAGGAAGTTAGCCAGTTTTCTTAAGCCTAACATAGATAAACAATCATCCAATACAACTAATAACACACTAATAACCAATAATCAATAGCTAGGTTTCATTAGATCTAAGCAAACACAAGATAAATCTAGCCTAGCATGTTAATCAAAAGACAAGAATGAGATATAATCAAACAACACATAGACATATTGAATGATTAAACGATTACTTATCTTCAATTAAACATGGGAGATCCAAGGGTATGAAAACCCTTAAAAATGGCAGAAATTCGTCTTAGGGTTTCTCCTCCAAGGTTACACACAATAAGTTCCACACTAATGACAAAAAATTGCAAAACTATATATAGAGTTTAAGGGCTGACAGCGTCACGTTATAGATCCTGACGCCGTCACCTCGCCGCTTTTAGGGTTCCCGGATGGCCTTCATGACGCCGTCCCTCTTTAGTGCTCCAAAATCCGCTCTGGCCTATCAAGGAGTGACGCCGTCAGAATTGAGCTTGACGCCGTCCCTCTTTAATTTAAACCGTGATGGCCTTGATCACTTCAAAGGGTGACGCCGTCAGATTTTTCATGCAAAATTCTCTGGCTTATCATGAGTAATTTTCATATCCATCTTTTTTGCCAAGCCATGACGCCGTCTGGACCAATCCATGACGCCGTCAAAGGTACTTTCCAGCATAATTTTGAGACTTTGCCATTTTCTTCACTTTTATGCTCCAAAAACGTCCAAAATGCTTCCTTTTCCAGATTTCTTCTCCAAAGTACCTAAAATGACAAAAGGAACGATTTAGGGCAATATTTGATCAAATAAATACGATTTAGGGCTTAAATGACCCCCTAAAAGTGGTACACTTTTCGCTTCATCAAGGTTCTTGAGCATCATCATCGTCTTCATCAATCCATCCTTTCCATTTTCATCTTCAGCTTCTTCATCGTACTGGTCATGCATATCCACCAGCTTTTGTAATAGATGATAGGAGCTAGAATATGTTTGGTAGATTTTGTATAGGGATGGTCTTGTATTTCATTTGAAGTTGATTGTAAGCTGTAAATTGTTTCTTGAATGAATGAACAAGACTTCTTTTATATCTCATTGAGTAGCACTTTTATATTACTACAGTATTTCTTTTCAGTAGAAATAATTATCTTCACTTGTACCAGTGATTATGACTTGTACTTCTCTTCAGTAGAAACAGACTTTAAGCTTCCATGACCATGTTCCCATTTAACCAATCTTGGTGAACTTCAACTAAAGATCAGCAACTACACATATAGGCATTCTGCAAAACAGACACAAAGTAGCAAACAAACCAAACCAAAACATACAAAACTTAAAGAACATTAGCTAATTAGTGTTAGCACACAAAAACATAAACAATAATCTACAAACTTTACAAGTTTTACAACTACTATCCTCCCCTGAGGCATATGCCTCCCCTGAGGCTTATGTCTCCCCTCAAACTTTGCAGATAAGGGTTAAGCATCCTAATATGGACAACTAAGTGTTGAAACCTAGGTCCATCAAAGGCTTTAGTCAATAAATCTGCCACATTATCATCCGTGTGAATCTTAATCACCTTTATCAAATGTTTTTCATATGCATCTCTTATAAAATGGTGCATGATCTCAATATGCTTAGTTCTATTATGAAAAACTGGATTTTTAACTATGCATATGGTACTTTGATTATCAATAAAGATTGTGGTGTTCATGAAATTAAACCCATAATCCAGCAATTGATTTTGTATCCAAAGTACCTGACCACAATAATTGGCAGCAGCAACATACTCTGCTTCAGTAGATGAGGTAGCAACAATAGTTTATTTCTTGCATTGACAAGAAATCAATCTCCTTCCAAGAAATTGGCAACCTCCAGTTGTGGATCTCCTATCCAGATTTGCACCAGCATAATCACTGTCACTATATGCTTCCAACTTAAAAGGAGACTCTTTTGGGTACCAAAGACCTAACTTGGGTTGGCCTTTGAGATACTTGAAGATCTTTTTGACTGCATTCAAATGGGAAGTAAGTGGAGTGACCTGATGTCTAGAACAAGCACTCACAGCAAATGTAATGTCAGGCCGTGAAGCTATCAAATACATCAATGAACCAATCATGGATCTGTATAGGTGAACATTCACAGCAGGATCTGGTTCAAGATTGTTCTTTGGTTTAGGAGCTTCATAAGGTGTAGTGGCAGTTCTGACATTTTCCATATCAAACTTCTGTAAAATGTCTCTCACAAATTTATCCTGACTGATAAATATACCATCAGGTTTCTGCTTAACTTGTAGACCCAAAAAGAAAGTAAGCTCCCCCATAGCACTCATTTGAAACTCTCCCTTCATCAATTCCTCAAACTCCCTGCACCAAGCTTCTTTAGTGGAGCCAAAGATAATGTCATCCACATAAACATGCACAAGGATGATGTCTCTGGAATTCTTCTTTATGAAGAGTGTTTTGTCAATGGCACCTCTTCTGTAACCATGCTTCAGCAGAAATGCAGAAAGCCTAGCATACCAAGCTCTTGGTGCCTGATGTAGTCCATAGAGAGCTTTTACAACCTTGTAAACATGCTTTGGATTATCTGGGTCTTCAAAACCTTTGGGTTGAGTGACATATACCTCCTCTTCAATTTCACCATACAGAAAAGCACCTTTCACATCCATCTGATATACCATGAAACCCATATAAGATGCATAGGCCAAGAAGATTCTAATGGCCTCAACTCTAGCTACAGGTGCAAAAACTTCATCATAATCAATTCCTTCCTCTTGCCTGAACCCCTGAGCCACTAACCTTGCTTTGTTTTTGACCACAATACCCCTTGCATCTCTTTTATTCTTCAAAATCCATTTTGTACCAATTGTAATCTTCCCATCAGGTAGTGGTACCAGAATCCAAACCTGTTGATTCTGGAATTGTTGCATCTCATCTTGCATTGCTTCAAGCCAGCTTGAGTCTTCAAGAGCTTGAGCAACACTGGTTGGTTCCACTTGAAAAAGAAAGCAAGCAAACAGACAATGCTTAAAGTCTGTGTGATTGTCCCTTTGCTGATTTGAGACATAGGAAAGAAAAGCAACTTGACCATACTTAGAACTTTTCACAGTACTTCTAGTTCTAACAGGTGCTTGAGGATCACCAAGAATATTGGATTGAGGATGAGCAATGTTGATCCTTTTTGTAGCAGTGGGGTTGACATCAATTGTGGTGTCAATATTGTTCACAGTTGGTCCAAAATCACTGTCATAGGAAGAGAGGTGAAGATGCCAGCTTTGGGTTGGTGATTACCAAGGTCTGAAGGACTTTGAAATCGTGTATATGGTTCTTCGAAGTCTATGGACACACTAGTAGACATGGGAGTATGTGCAGTAGGACTGTCAGCAGATTTGATGATGTCAGGAGAAACAGGAGAACTGTCAGGAGAACTGTCAGCAGAATCCGGGTTTCCACTGACTGCTTGTGCTGATTGTCTGAGTAGTGCCTCAGCATCTCTTGCAAACTCCACACCAAGCCTATCAGCTTCTTGATTGGCTGCATGCTCTTGCTTCTTGAGTCTAGCAAGGTCCTCTGCATAGTGTGACTCATCTTCATGCTCATCAGAAGTTCCTTGATCACCTGTAAACTGGTTAGCAGCAAAAGAAGGTACAACAATGGTTTGTTCATCATGCTCAGACTCACTATTTGAGTCATCATCCAGGGTACCTGCATTGTGAGTGGGAGACTCTTGTGAACCTGCAGATTGGTTAGCAACATATCTAGTATAGCCCAAATAATCAGTTAGGTAATTCAGGTCAAAATACCAAGCATGACCTTGACCCTGAACATTAGGCTTGTCTTCTAGGTATCTCAGGTTAAGGGTCTCCTCAATCTTTTTAGCATTTAAATTATATACCCTATAAGCCTTACTATGAGCTGAATATCCCACAATATACCCCTCATCAGCTTTCTCATCAAACTTTCCCAGTGGATCACTAGTGTTCAAAATGGTCACTTGACATCCAAAAGGTTTGAGATAATGAATATCAGGAACTTTCCCAGTGAGAAGTTCATAAGGTGTCTTGAAATGAGGTCTAGTGATGGATACCCTATTCAAAACATAACAAGCAGTGCTTACTGCTTCAGTCCAGAACATAGTGGGTAATTTAGAGTCTACAAGCATGGATCTTGCTGCCTCTATTAAGGTCCTATTCTTTCTTTCAGCAACCCCATTTTGCTGTGGGGTTCTTGGATTGCTATAGTCCCTTTTTATCTCTTTAGACTGACAGAGGTCTATTAAAACAACATTTTTAAACTCTGTCCCATTATCACACCTAATACCTTTAACCTTTTTGTTTAGCTGGTTTTCAACAAGGGTAATGAATTCTTTTAAAATTAGAGATGTTTCATCTTTAGTTTTCAAAAAGAATACCCAACAAAACCTGCTATAGTCATCAGTGATTACCAGGCAGAAGTACTTATGATCAATACTTCTGATTTGAGTTGGACCAAAGAGATCCATATGCAGCAACTGAAGAGGTTCTGAGATAGTGCTCACAGCTGTAATGGCTTTATATGAGGCTCGGTGTGGCTTTCCTTTGTTGCAGGCAACACAATTGTGCTCATTGGTGAAGACTTTGGAAGGAAGCCCATGAACTAGACCAAGTTTAGAAAGCTTGTTAATGGTCTTGAAATTCACATGAGCCATCCTTCTATGCCATTTTGTAGACTCATCCAGGGATGCTTTAGCCACCAAACATGTCAGGTCACCTTCAGGTTGGACATCATTCAAATTGAATGTGTATAAATTGTAGCTTCTGGGAACTCTCAGCAGAATTGTTGTATCTTCTGGAAGTTTGAAGTCTTTAGAGAGCACAAGACATTCATCCTCAGAGAATAATACTTTGTTCTTGGTGTCACAAATTTGTGATACTGAGAACAAGTTGAAATGTTGCAGTTCCTTCACATAATACACATTCTCAAAGTCCAAATTAGGTGTTCTGATGGTTCCTTTCCCAGTGATTCTACCATCTCCTCCACCAAAAGTCACATTGCCTCCTCCTTCAATGGGTACAAAATCATGCATCATCTCTATGTTTCCTGACATACTCCTGGAACAACCACTATCTACAATGCCTACTTCTTTACTTTTCAGAGGATGATCCTACAACAACAACAAAAATATATACAAAATATAAGTACACTTTGGAGACTCAAGTCATTACTGACTTGAGCCTGCCTTGTGGATCATAAGATGTAGGCCATGTAGATGTATAAGATCCACCATTGTTCTTGGGCCTTCTTTGAAAATAGGGTCCCTTTTCAGTCCAAGAACAATCTGCTGAGGGCTTCACAGCAGTATCCCAATATCCCCTACCCACGTACATTGGGTCAATAAATCCAGGCCAATAACCATTCTGAAAATATGAACTAGTTGGTCTCACATATGGTCTAGCAACAGATCTTCTCCAAGTAGATGGAAAATGTCTATCAGCAGAATTGCTGGTCTTATGAGTTGCTTGTGGAATATATGGTGGTATGTCATTAACATTTTTCCACATTGGTCTAGGTTTATTTTGACCAGCACATACACCCATTCTTTGCTCATGAAAATTACAATCCTTAATCAAATGAAATTTACTTCCACAAACAAAACATTTCTTCTTTTTAGAAGATTTATTAAAAGTGAAAGATGTTCCATTACATGCAAAATTATTCAAACCACTAACATTAACAGAATTGTTTTTGACAGAATTAAAAACATTATTTTGCAAAGAATTAAATGACAAATCTTCAGAGGAAACTGTCTTGGAATGTGATTCCTCAGCAGCATCTCTAACAGACTTGAAGGGAGTCTTGGGTGTAGGCTTGGGTGAGGTCTTGGGAAGGTCTGACTTTTCACTTGAATCATAACTGGTATAGGTAGTAGACCCTTGATCAGAAGACTTGTCACTGACAGAACAAGAGACAAAGTCAGTAGAATTAGAATCAGGGTCTGGCAAGTCACTTGACTTTTTGCCATAAAGATGGTGTGATCCATCAAAGTCTGTGGTGTTGGTAGTGGGCATGTGTTCTCTTCTAATAGGTCCAGGCACAGCATGTAATTTTCCTTCTTTAACATAATTTGCTAGGCCTGCTGGTGTAGATTTACCCATATCATTCCTAGCTTCTAAACAAACATATTTTTTAAAACCTAAACCTATACTAGAGTTTACAGCTTGACTACCATAGAGACAGCTAGCTAACTTATCACCTGACATTAACCAATTTTTATGTAAAGCTACTTCTTTATCAAGCTTCTCTTTCAGCACTTGGTTTTCTGAATCAATATTAGTTTTTTCTTTCTCAGTACGCTTTAAATCAATTCTAGTACATTCTAAATCACTTTCTAACACCCTTATCTTTTCATCATAAGCAAGCTGATTCTTTTGAAACCAAATTTTTAGTCTTTCTAAAGTTTTTAAAGCCTGTTTGTAAGCCTCAACTTCTACATAACATTCATTATATTTAGGTTTCAATTCATCATAAGCCTCCTTAAGTTCATTATATCTTTCACTACAACCAAAAACACAATTATGTACCTGAGAGATGCCCATAAAGGCAACTTGATCATGCTGATCCTCTGTAGTACAGCTGGCCAGCAATCCACTCAACTCAGAACCAGAAGCTTCATCATTATCAGGCTCATGCGCCTTCCAGTTGACATGATCATCCAGAGTGACCAAAGCTTTGGAAGATCCATCTTTAACTTGATTCTGCTGATAGGTAGAATACCTAACCTCATCACCAGTCTTCCTATCCTTGCACTCTCTTGAGAAGTGACCCATCTGACCACATGTATAGCATTTGATCTTCCTCCTGTCAAATCTAGCTGGATCTCTTCCCTGGAAACCAAACTTTCTCCCTGACTTATTTTTAAACCTTTTGATGTTCAAAGTGAGCATGGCCACCTGCCACTTCAAGTTCATCTCTTCCAAATCCAGAGGATCCACCTGTTCAAAATCCTCAAAAGCAAGTTGCTGCTGATTTTCATAATCAGCAACAAAAGAGTGAAGTACATCTTCCAATACACCACTGGACTGTGGTTGAGAATTTGATCTGGTGATGGTGTAGGAAGATGATGTTGAGGAGCTTGGGCTTGAAGCTTGAGTCATCTTATTGGAGGTGGTGCTAACAAAAGCTGAGTAAGTGGGAGTGGATGAACGAATGGGACTTCTGACATCGGGCTCAAGAGTTTTAAGCTTGTTGTAGAGACCATCAAAACAGAGCATATCCAGTCCACCTTTAGCTTTGAGTGCAATGCTCACTTGCAGCCAAGATGGAGGTAAAGATCGCAAGAACTTTGCATTGCAATCCTCATTGTCTGGCCTGGCCTTCAGCTGATTCAATTGACTCAAAATCCTATGGAACCTGTCATACCCCTTGTGGATACCTTCTTCCTCAGAGACTTGGAATTCTTGAAACTGCTGTTTCAGCATTGATTTCCTCATCCTCTTTGACTCATCGTTCCCACCAAACCTAGCCTTGATGGCCATCCAGATGTCCTTTGTATCCTCCATGTAGTCAAACTCACCAATGTGATCATCTGGAATAGCCTGAAGGAGAATAGTTCTAACTTTATTCTCTCTCTGTACAGCAAGAATCTCTTCAGCAGTTTTAGGATCAACAATGGTAACTCTACCATCTGCATTTTTGATGTGCTTCTTCAAACTATTTCCCTTTTTGACAATTTCCCAAAGATTCCAATCAATATTAGTGATCCAGTTCTGCATCTTCATAGCCCACAATTCATACTCTTCCTTCTTGAGGTATGGGAACTTTGCATTGCTGTTGGTGAGAGTGAGTTGTTGCATAGATGTGGTGTTTTGGTTGTTGTTACTTCTGATCCATCGTCTGATCCAGGCATTGTTTTGGTTGTTTTGTTTGAGAGGGTGTAAAAGAAAAGATGTTCTTAGTATCACAGAGACTCTCCCGAGTCTCTGATACCACTTGTTGAACCTAAGACCTTGATAGATCTTTGAGCGCTCGTGGATCGTTAGTAATGTCTATGTAATCACAAACACACTAATAGAAAGTCTCTATTACTTGTATTCTAAAGCGGAAATCAAACACAAGTATAAACACAAATAACTAAGAACGGTTTGATCCTCTATGGATCTTTGATTAATACTAAAACTTGTTTTTCAAAACTCATACATAATACATAATAATGTGTTCCTTTTATAGACAAGGAACCCTAAACCGTTTCACAAGAAACATATATTCTAAAAACTAAACAAGATATGCATTATCACTTCCTAATTAAACTCATGCATATCCAAACTAATAACAAAATTCGCGGAAACACTTCTTCAGCAGATTCCAGCTCTTCAGCAGAATCCATCAGCAGTATTTTTCAGCAGAATTCTTACTTAGCAGAATTCCCAACATTGGACCATTCAAGCCTCTTCAGATTCAAGACCCTAAAAATCCAAATGACACATCTCCTACTCTACCATTCCTTTGTGAACAAAGAGAAGATGATTACACGGCAGAGGATTGGAAGCAAATTGCAGTTGATGACCTGGCAATGCACTTAATTCAACTTGGTTTACCACGTGACATCTTTGCTGCTGTTGACAGTTGTGAAACTGCTTATGACATGTGGGAACGAGTTAGAAGGCTTTGTCATGGCACAAAAATTGGACAACAAGATGTTGAAAACAAGCTGCTAACTAAATGGGAGAAGTTCACATCCACTCCAGCGGAACCCATTGAATCTTATTACACCAGGTTTTGCACCTTAATGAATGAGCTCATCCGAAACAAGTTGTCACCAAGACAAATTGTTCAAAACATCAAGTTCATCAACAATTTACTAGAAGAATGGGGACGTTTTGTCACAATAGTCAACCAAACAAAGGACCTTCACCAGGTGAACTATGATCAGCTCTATGATTTCCTAAAGCAAAACCAGGCAGAGGCGAATAAAGTCAGGAAAGAGAAGTTAGCAAAGCAACATGATCCTCGTGCACTCATTGCTCAAACACCTACACCTGCAACAGTGACTACACAACCCTCTTCATCTTCCACTCAGAACTTCATGCAACAAAAATATATTCCACAACCACCATTCTACCCACAACAACAACAACAAGTTATTCCACAACAACAATACCCGCAATACCCAGAACCAGAATTTAATGACAATGATGAGTCCACTGCTGCTTTGACTCAAGCATTTGCTTACCTAACAAAGGCATTCCAAGGACGCTACTCAACACCTACCAACAACAATCAAAGAATCTCATCGAACACTCGCAACAAGCAGATTGCACAATCGAGTTTCAACATGGATCAACATGGAAAAATGGTTGGAGGTTATGAGAATCAGCAGGGATATGCTCCTCGATATCAAATGGGTAATCAGAATGCAGGGCAGTATGTTGGAAATCGGATGGGTCAGTATGCAGGGAATTAGATGGGTCCAGTTGTTGGGAATCAGAGGGGTCAGAATGTTGGGAATCAGTTTGGGAATGTTGCTGCTCCAGTTACTGGGAATATGAATCAGGGTAATTTGCTAAAGTGTTTCAACTGTCAGGGAGTCGGTTACATGGCAAGGAACTGTCCCACCAAGCCGAAAAAGAAAGATCCAGCTTATCTGCAGAAAGCATTAATGTTGGCACGGAAGGAAACAGCTGGGTTACAGTTGAGTGCAGAAGAGAATGATTTTATGGCTCTTATGGATGATATGGAAGACCTTGAGCACATCGATGCAAACTAAATTTTCATGGCCAATCTTCAGGAGGCTTAGTATGATACGGATTCTGAGACACCTCGTGTGTATAATACCAATGCAGTCCCTAAGGTATCACCATTCACTACATGTCACAATAATGAAATATTTGATATGTCGACTCATGATGAACAGCATCCTGCGACTCCAGCATCCACTTATGACACATATATGGACACGCCAAGTTGTAGCAATATTAATTTGGCAACTCCAGATATGAATCCTAATGAAGGCTTCGAGTCACAGCATGTTGAGAATGATGAGGAAACACGTGTGTTATTTGAATCATTATTGAACAACTGTAGTGTTGAAATTGAAAAAGTCAAAAAGGTCAATCGCGATGTTAAGGCCGCAAATGAAAATTTGACCGCTGAGCTTGCGAGATATAAGGTGAATGAAAAAGTTTTTGAAATTAATTAAACCCGACAGTCAGAATTAGAAGATGGCTACAAAAACTCCGTTTCAAGGGAAAAACAATTGCAACTTAAGTTTGACACCCTCGATGTTAACTTAAAAAAGAAAATAAGATCCCTAAACACGGAAGTTTCAGATTTGCAAAACCAACTTTCTAAACAAAAATCAACTTGTTCTGATCTTGAAAAAGAAAAGAAACAGTTGAAAGCAGATTTTTCAAAACGCGAAAATGAACTTCTTGATGAAATCATTGAGAAACAAGAAACAATTAAAAAGTTGGAAGATTTGCTTGTCAAAACGGGTCATTCTGCTCAAACAATTCATAGGCTTATTAAAGATCCAAACCCGCTTTTACATACAATTAAGAAAATGGCTATCGGTTGTGAAAACCCTTATCATCTCAAGAAAGCTCAGAAAGAACAAAATGTGGTATATAATGGTAATGTGCTATTTGATAAACATGATCTCCTGAGGTTCGGGATTCTGATGAAACGATTGAGCTTGCCGAAGAGAGTCGAATCAAAATGAGACAACTGAACCCAGAAATCAAACCAATTGATTATAACAAGCTTAACATACTTTCTGGGGTAAATTTTGTTAAACAACAACAAGCAACAAAGGTTTTCAAAAGACAAGGTGTTTCAAAAAAACCTAAAGTTGTTTCCAAAAATCTTTCAAATCTGGTACAAATGTCCTCTAGCAACCCTTTTAACACAAGTGAAGCTAGACGATACTTAGATGATCTGAAAGATAAAGTAAAGATACTTCAAAGTATTGTTGACTCAAAAACGAATCTTAGCATCAGCAACTGGCATTCAAGTTTTTATAATGAAATAAAAAAGGTGTTTTAAACAGAAATTACTACTCAACTCTATAACATAAGTGCGAGAGTAATTCATGTTGAAAATGCAATTTTAAAAGAAACAACCGACTTCGTCAAGGACCACAAATCCCGGGTGAAGGAAGCTAATGAAAACATTGAACGCCTCAAAGTTTTGGAAAACCACAATGATACTCTCTTCGAAGCAGTTCTATCGACCGAAATTATGTCCATTATTTATCAAACATATTCTGTGGAAGATGATGAAAGAATCCGAGATGAGACTTCTGCAATTGTTATAAAATATGAAAATTCTCTTACTAAGCTTGAAAAAGAAAATGTCACATATTTTAAACAACTTGATCAGAAAAAGGAAGAATGCAAGTATGACAAATTGTCGTATGAGCGTGCTTACAAGAATATGAAAGAACAAAATGATCTTTTGAAGTCTTAGCTGGATAGTCAAAAAAGGAAGGGTGAGGAAACTAAGTTTGCAAAACCATCGACTTCGGATAAACCAAAAATGTCAATTTCTCAAACGGTTCCAAAAGTTGATGTGACAATTGATTTGACAAAACCAGTCTCTCCAACACCCTTACCTAAACAATGTGATAAAGCACAATGTGCTGATAAAGGGAAAGCTATTGTCAAAACATCGAATGTGATAGCGCCTGGCCTTTATAGGATTAGTCTCACTACTGCGTCTGCCTCTACATCTAACACATATAGGGCGATAGACAAAAGTAAAAAAAGATAATCCGAAAAAGTCTAGGAATGCTACAACAACCTCTCAGGACAACAACATAAATTCTAATGTATGTGCCTTACCTTCTACAAGATTAGAAAGCACCTCTAGGAGCAGCAGACTAAAGCCTAGGAGCAATACATGAAACAATAGAGTCTCGCCTGTCTCTGAGAGTGAATGCAAGAATAAAAATGGAGAAGTAGAAGAACACCCTAGGAATTTATCACTTTCGAATAAGAAACATATATCATCAGGATGTAATGTTAAGAGTACTGTTTCGAGTGCATGTAATGGCTCTATTTGTTTAATGTGCAAGAAATTGTTAAATGTTTGTAATGATAGTGTTTCTAATAATGTGAATGCTATGCCTAAACAGAAAGATGTTCCTCCAGGAACTAGTGCTAGGACTAGATATGTTAAAAGACTTATTGCAGCATCTAGAACAAGAACAACCACTAGTAGTATATTTCCTAGGAACTATCTTAAGCTTTGTGCATGGAAACCAACGGGTAGAAAGTTTACACTTAAGAATGGCAAATTAAAAGCTGTTCCAAAAGAACAAATAGAAACCTTCTCTGAGTGTGATTCGTTTGTTACCCCTAACCCCATGAAACCAAATGATATACGGTTTCCAAATGCAAAATCTTCTGTTCTTGGCAGGTTATCGAAATCTGTCTTTGGATCGTCGACTCGGGTTGCTCCAAGCACATGACCGGGAACTTGAAGCTGCATATCAACTTTGTATGGAAGTTCATGGGAACTGTATGATTTGGAAATGATCATGTAGCAGCTATTCTGGGTTATGGAGATCTTCAGTTTGGGAACTACTTAATCACTCGGGTTTACTATGTCGAAGGGTTAGGACACAACTTGTTTTCAGTCGGGCAGTTTTGCGATGCAGATTTAGAGGTTGCATTTAGGAGAAACACTTGCTTCGTTAGGAATTTGGTTGGAGATGATCTCTTAACTGGGAATTGTGGCACCAATCTCTATGCTATCGACATAAACCAAATGGCCCCTTCATCACCAATTTGTCTCATGCCAAGAGCATGCAAAACAAAGTCTTGGTTGTGGCATAGACGTTTGTCCCATCTTAACTTTGACACCATCAACAAGCTTGCCAAAGACAACATCGTCAACGGTCTCCCAAAGTTCAAATACACCAAAGAACACTTATGTCCATCCTGTGAGCAAGGAAAAAGCAAAAGGGCAACTTATAAACCTAAAACCGTACCCAGTTCGGTTGATAAGTTACATTTGTTACATATGGACTTATGTGGCCCAATGAGAGTTGCAAGCATAAATGGGAAGAAGTATATTCTTGTAATCGTCGATGACTATTCAAGATATACATGGGTAAAGTTTCTGAGGTCAAAAGACGAAGCACCAGGCATCATCATCACCTTTCTAAAGTGAATTCAAGTCCTACTTCAAGCTCCAGTAAGGATCGTAAGAACAGACAATGGCACAGAATTCACTAATCAGGAGTTAAGAACCTACTTTAAAGATGCTGGAATCACACATCAGACATCAGCTGTAAGAACTCCACAGCAAAATGGGGTAGTTGAAAGAAGAAATCGAACTCTTGTAAAAGCTGCTTGCACAATGCTGATTTACTCTAGTGCACCGCTATTCATATGGGCTGATGCTGTTGCCACCGCTTGTTTCACTCAGAACCGATCCCTAGTCCATCCAAGATTCAATAAAACCCCATATGAACTAGTGAACAACAGAAAACCCGATATCTCTTACCTTCATGTATTTGGCACTTTGTGCTATCCAACGAACGACAGAGAAGATCTGGGGAAGTTGGAAGCTAAGGGTGATATTGGAATCTTCATCGGTTATTCAGAAAACTCGAGGGCATTGAGGGTGTATAATAGAAGAACTAAGAGGATAATGGAGACGATGAATGTGAAATTTGACGAGATTTCGCAAATGGCTTCTAAGAGACTCGCTCTAGAACCCGCGCTTAACCCGATGGCTTCTAATCATACCGGATTAGGACCCGCACCAAACGTTAAGACTTCTGGACACATCAGTTCAGGATTCATACCCCAAGGAGCTCAGTCAACTAATACCAAAAAACCAACAAATCAAGAACTGGAAAACTTCTTCGAGTTTATGCATGATGAGTGCTATGGTAGAGCTTTGACAAATGCATCACAACAACGTTCCGCTGCACCCGCTCAAAATCATCAACCACCAACACCACCACAAGATGCATCAACAACATTCAAAGCTGACGCACAAACTCCCTCAACGTCATCTACATCTACTCCACCAACTCCAGTAATTGAGATTGTTCAACCAATAGTTGATGAGCAAAACCTAAACACCCCAATTCAAAAAGAGCAACAACAAAACAATGTTGTGTTAGAGGAAGAACCATTCGAAAACCCATTTGCAACGGATTCTGATGAATCTTCTTCTAGGTTACATGAACCAACTAACACGCAGTCGTCAAATCCAAGGTACCCTTCAACGTTACAGTGGACTAAAGACCATCCAATAGATCACGTTATTGGTGAACCTTCACGGCCAGTTCAGACGAGAAAACAACTCGCCAGCGATTGCGACATGTGCATCTACGTCTGCTCAGTCAGTCTAAAAGAGCCAAAGAACATTCGGGAAGCAATGGCAGATAATGCTTGGATTGAAGTGATGCAGGAAGAACTTCTCCAATACCAGTTACATGACACTTGGGATTTAGTTCCAAGACCAATTGACAAACATGTCATTGATCATAAGTGGTTATGGAAGAACAAAAAGGATGAAGAAATGACTGTCATTCGCGACAAAGCTCGTCTCGTGACCAAGGGATTTAGACAGGAAGAGGGGATAGATTTTAAAGAGTCATTCGCGCCAGTAGCAAGACTTGAGGCAGTCAGGATTTTCTTAGCCTACGCAGCTCACAAAAACATCACAGTCTATCAGATGGACAAATATCCGTACACTACGTAAAAAAAATTTCAAAAAAGTTCCCAAAAAAATCAATAAAAATTCCACAAGATCGGGAATGCGGGTGCATAAAACTTTTGTGAAAGAAGTTCTTCTAATTATGAGTTTTTATACGTTTTTTTTAATGCACAAAAAACGAATTTTGATGCACAAAATTTTCAACTTGTTTTAGTTAGATGCACAATGTTATTTTGATGAAAAAAGTCAAAAGAAGTTGGGTGCAAAAATGAATTTTTGATGCATAAAAAAAGGATTTAATGCACAAACGTATTTTTTCAGAATTTTTTTTCGGAAAAAGTATTCACTTTTAGAAAAACTTCCTTCACAACTTTTTCATGCACCAACGTTCCCGATCTTGTGGAATTTTTTTGGATTTTTTTGCAAACTCTTTTTTAAAAAAAAATATATTTTTACGTAGTGTATGGATGTTTGTCTTTTTATTTTATATATATCCTATATATATATATATATATATATATATATATATATATATATATATACACACACACAGTATACACGATCAATATTAACGTTGTATTAGCCATTTTTACTATACTAGCCATTTTTAAATGTATCCAAAAGTGTCACTAATATGTTCCTTATAAGATAAGCATTCCACACTATACAAGAGAAACACTTTTAATAGCGTGACTCATATGTTCTGTATATATGTCGTTTTGAAACATATAAATGTTTGCCTATATATGCTTTTCTTATTTCATATTTTATAACATATTTCTTATGTGGCTTTTAGTGGAAGGGTGGTTGAGCTAAATTTAAGGCCTCATTGTTTGGTTTTTGCAGTTATGTAAAGAGTATGGGGTGGGGTGCAAAGTTGGTCAACAAATCATATCCATGGGTTGGGAAGCAAGTTGTGCAGGATCCCATGTTCGAACCATGCCACCCAGCTGTCCGCGATGGTCGTTTGGATGTCGTGGTTTCACCCGATAATGGGTTCACATATGACCATTTATACGGTACAAAAGTTGGAGGGACTATTTTTTATACATATGGCCGTTGACACACTGCTGTTGAGTTACTAGCATCTGCAAACCCCAAGAACATCGACATGTTGATTTATGCTACAGTTCAAAAGATTTTTTTCCACATAGCCGGTACGCTAACTGAAATTGTGTTAATACTTATTAATACAAAAAAAATAGCTTTGCAAGGAGTTACATTGTAGTGCTCACAGTGTATAGCTATCACTTTAAGGAGTTACGTTGTAGTACTCAGTGTCACACGAAGTTGTGGATTGTTCAAGAGGCGAATTAGTACAAGCATTAAGTCACAAAGTTGGGGTGTTTACTTCTTTTTCAAGTTGGTCATATCGGGTTGTCTCCATTTGTGCTCATTACTATTAGCCGGTGAATTAAAAGGAGGTTTGATTAAAAGTTGATTTGAGAGAAGTATTGAGAGTATTTTTTCGATACATTCTCACGGAATTATGCTTAAACAAGCTATGGCTTTAATATTGCATCAAGTAAAAGGTAATTATATGGCATATACAAAACAGTATGATGATTCCGATAACTCGCAACCATCAGTAGGGATAAGTACATGAAGGAAAAAGTAGTGTTTCGTCTTCTGTGATTGGATTGATTGAGGGAACTGAGCTTAATACCGAAGAGGTACCAAGAATGTGTACATCGAGGCTTATTTACCAACTTGGATGCAATACTAAGTGAGTTATGTTGTTATGTTGCTCCCCGAACGAAAACCATGGTGCTACAGTCTAGTTTCTACTTTCTCCGTTGCGTATAAGAAGACTAAAGAGATTTGGTGAAAGAGAGTTGTCTGTTCAGGAGGGAGCAGATGAAAAGAAAGAAAAATGCTTACTAGTTAGGAGGGAGTAATAACCTAACTAGACCATTACAGTTGAAGTTCAGAGCTATAAGGATTAGTGCCATCAGTGCCAAAGATCAAAGCCGAGATCATCAGAAAGGAGAACTTCAAGTCTGCCTCAGTATCTAGACTACATAGACTCTGAACTTCAACATCGTCAACATAGTTTATTATTATTGTAATTTACTTTATTTATGTATTTATAGGTCTCATTATAACCATTCACGTGTGACGATATCTTGGAGGGAGATTGTTAGCCTCACTAGTTTGTAAAGATAACGTCATATACGTGAATTGGACTAGATTAGTAGTAAGTAGTGCCCGCAGAGACTACTATTGTACAATAGGCAAACTTATGTTGTATTGAGCCTATAAATACCCCTCATGACTCTCCATGAGGCGTGTGGGAAATCATTGTGTAACTTTCATTTGTTCTAATCTTATAAACATTGTTTTCTTTCACCCTCTCTTTACTCTATCTCTAGAAACATGAAGATATTCTTTGATCAACCTCGACCTCCCGAATCACATAAATCTTACATATTTTCAGTCCTACAAATCTATTACTACCTCCGTCGTCCAATAATAAGTATCTTATTTTAACTTTTTGATTTTTTTTTTTTTTTTAATTTTAACCTTATATATTTTTGTTTGTGTTATTTAATAATTGATGAAAATTACACGAAAGAAAATACTTTTAAAACTCAATCTATTCATATATTTTGCATCAAGTATTAAAATAAATAAATAAGGTCAAAGGTTAAAAAAAAAAAAAAAAAAAAAAAAAAAGTTTAGAAAGTTAAAATAGAACACTTATTATGAAACGGAAGGAGTACTAGTGTATCATATTTTATTTTAATGTAACGTCAAATGTATTAAAAACTATCGATTCTTTTCTTACCATTAACTTTGCATTTTTACAAGGTTTTTATTGCTTTCTATTCTTATGTTCGGTAATTTCTAATTATGAACATGTCTCTTTAATTTAAGTCATTTTACACTTTATACTTATAGCTATAACTACTTTGCCAAACACTTTTAATAATTTGAGAAATGCTCTTGAGCTATCTATTAATTGTGAATCGTGTGTCGTATTATCAAACTAAACCGGAACATAATATAGAGATACAATGAATGTTCTAGAGGTGGGCTGAAGCCCAATATACAAGTTTACAATTCAAACATCGACTAACACTCCCCCGCAGTTTGAGCAGTACGGCACCAGACACTCAAGTTGGTACAAAACTCCTCAAATAGAGCCGAAGGCAAGCCCTTGGTGAAGATGTCCGCATACTGGTAACGAGAAGGAACATGGAGAACTCTGACCTGACCAACAACAAAATCACGAACAAAGTGCATATCAATCTCTATATGTTTCGTACGTTGATGCTAAACCGGATTAGATGATAGATAAACAACACTGACATTATCACAATAAACAAGTGTATCGGAAGGTAAAGGAGTATGCAGCTCACGTAACAGATTCCACAACCAACAAGTCTCAGCAACAGCATTGGAAACACCAGGATACTCTGCTTCGGCACTGGACCAAGAGAGCGTCTGTTGACGCTTAAAGGACCAAAATAGTAAGTTGTTGCCAAGAAAGACACAATATCCCGAAGTCGACCGTCGAGTAGTAAGGCAACTAGCCCAATCAGCATCCGAGTAAGCAACCAAAGATGTAATAGAAGACGAATATAGATGTAAACCAAGATCCAAAGTACTACGAACAAAGCACAGAATCCGTTTAAGAGCCGAAAAATGAGGCTCCCTTGGATCATGCATATAAAGACAAACAGGTTGCACTACATCACACACAAAATTGTAGTATCATGGCTACATTGAAACTTGAAAATTGAATACATGGTATGGATGTTTTATGTTGTTCGATAGAAACATATATCATCACACACCTAACATAATCGTGAAAAACGTGAGCTGCTATCTCCTTCAATTTTTTTAGAGCTTTGATTTTTGATGATTAGGGTTCTAGTTTGTATACTTAACGTGCATGTGTTGATAAAAATACGAAAATATAAGTCAAATATACTACATATTTAGACTAACATTCACATAACTAATAAAAATAATTCAAAATGCCACATAATTTATTTAACTGGCGACCGGACATGCCACATCATTTAAGGTATGATATTGAAACGAAATTTGAAAGTACGTATAAGATCTTGATATTTTTCAAAGTTCACGTATAATATTTATATATTTCTATAAGTATGTTGATTTTATATAGACTTAACCCTTACCCATATATTAGAAGTGAGATAGCAGGCAACCCTTCCATCAGTTCCATTTGAATAACTGATAAGGGGTAACCTCGGTAAGCTCCATTAAGAAAAAATACGAAAATCTCGCCCTAGATGGCGACTAAAAAAACCCTAGCAACCTAAATTGGCCTATACCAATCTTCCTTTATTCTCTTGTTCTTGAACCGATCTGCTATAGAAGGTGCTTTACATCATTTTTTATCTATCCATATCGCAGATTCGTTGATTTGAATAAAGAATCAAAGGTATTTTGGTGATTCATTTTTAGGGTTTCGATAAATCGACTTTGGCAGATTTTTGTTTTCAAGAACCCTAATTTTAAACGTTGTCCCTTCTGATTTTGGACCTATTTCGTTTAGTGAGATTGTTCTATCCTGGTTCGATTTTTTTACTTTGACGATTTTAGGGTTTCATTGATTTAGGGTTTCGTTCTTTTGTTAGGGTCATTGATTTCCGATTTGTTCTTTTAGGCTTATCGTATTATTTGGCGTTGCTTCTGTGTTCTTGGACGTGGTTAGTTTGTTGTTGTCGATTTCGAGTTTATTATGAAAGGGGGAAAGGGAGCAGGTGATAAAAGGGATTCAAGTGTTAAGAATCAGGATGTAACGATCAATGTTAAGGCAAGCTTACTCGGTGATGCACCCATATTGAAACCAATTCTTAGGAAGACTAATTATTTGAATGCATCATCTAGTATGAATGGAGAAAAGGCTTATGTGTTAGGTACATGTGACGTGAACATGTTGCATCAAAAATGTAATATGCTAGAGCCTACGGATGAAACAAAACAGCTTTCTACGAGTCATTATTTCATGTATGCAAAGGTGGTTAATTCAGATCATGTGAAGAATAATGTAAACTTTCGATCACTTGAATCTGATGTGGGTAATGTTGAAGTCGATTTGATCATTCCAATGGCTTCCGTACAAGACGTTAATGAGAGATTTGCGAATTCTTTGTTTGAATACTTTATTGGAACGCGGATTGCATATCCTCTTGTTGAACAATATGCTTGGAACAAATGGTCTAAGCATGGGCTTCAAAAAGTTATGATGAATAATGGGTTGTTCTTCTTTAAGTTCGAGTCTAAGCAGGGATTGGATGATTTGTTGGAAAATGGGCCATATATGATTCATAATGTCCCTATTATTTTGAAGAAATGGTCCCCTCAAGCGAATCTACCCAAAGAAGATTTGACGAAAGTGCCAGTGTGGGTTAAAGTACACAATGTACCAATGGTTGCTTTTACTAGTGACAGATTGAGTTTGATTGCTACTAAACTATGTTGGATTCTTATACGAATTCTATGTGTATGGTATCTTCGGGTCGTGGTAGCTGTGCGTTTGCTATGATTGAGTTAGATGCTACATGTGGAGTAAAGGACAAGTTAGTTGTTTCTATTTCACAGTTGGAAGGTTCATGTTACACAATGGAGACTATACGTGTTGAATATGAATGGAAACCTCCTAGATGTGACGAATGTAAGATTTTTGGCCACTCGTGTGATAATTGTCCTAAACAGCCTTTGACTAGCAAGGTTCAGCCGAAGGATGGGAAACAGAAGGAGGTGTAGGATGATGGTTCCATTAGGCTGGTTCTGAAGCCAAGGTGGTAATTAGGAAAGCAAGAAGGTGGTGGCGCCTCCCAGAAAGACCGGTATTTGGTTGGGTAGGAATGCGGACTTTGACCTCCTCACGAAGGAAGATGAGAAGAGCATTCTGCGTGATCTGCAGAAGAGTGATGATGATGCTGATGTGGATAATGTTTGTGATGAAACGACTACTTCTACGGGTGGAAACACGTAATGTGTAGGTTTTCCTCTAGTTATACATGTTTCTTTATGGTTTTATTTGTATAGTATAGCTAGAGTAGGTTTGTCTTTGGCATGTCGAAGACTTAGTTTGGTTTTTTTTTTATCAAGCCTGGCTTGAGGTTAATGTGGTATTTCAATCACATTCATTGTATTTAACTTTTTTGGTTTCAATATATTTTACCCGGATAACCTTTTACCCAAAAATTCAGTAAGCTCGGTAGTCAACTCTTAGCAACATTCATTTACGATATTATTTAGCTTTACTACTATGCAAGAATAGCATCATGTTATAGAATTTGGTTCCTATAATTGTCCAATAATCCGCACAGGGCAGTAAAAAATGGGGGATGTCAATCCCAATAGATCTATTCACGGTATTCGCGTTTACACGCAGAGTGCTCGGTGCAGTGTTAAATAACACGTCATAGGGCATTTTTGGCCCTATTGCATAGCCATACTGCACCGCCCGCATAGCCATAGCCATGTTATCCGTAAAATAGCCATGCACATGGCGAGTATTATTCGGTTTTCTTTCTTCTTCTTTTTTATGAGTGGGTGAGGTATTTTATGTAGTGAGTGGAGTATTTTTGTTGAAAAAGAAAAAAAACAGGGACCCATATGCCCTATAACATGTTATAGCTGGGGAGGATATTTTAGTTATAATGTTGTTATAGGGTGTGTGCTGAGGTGACAATCCTATAACATGTTATAGGGTTGCGCTGCACATAGCTCTCTTATAGTTGCACCCGCATTTGTGTTATAGAGTCTTTCGTCAAGACTATAACAAGCCCAATTGTGTTTTCCTTTTTTTTTTCTTAGTGTAAATTAAATAAAACATTGGGTCCTGTGTACTTATAACTTGGGTTATATTAAGGACGGTGTTATTTTGGTTTTGTGTTATAGGTAAAAACATAGATGGTGAACGGATAACTTATCCTATAACATGTAGTGCACCTATCGCTCTAAGTAATTAGTTATAACAAATTACCACCTAAGTTTCAAATTTCACATGATTACTTGCACTTAATTTTTATTTGTCATGGTCTTTAAGGAGATGGTGCTATGCAATGGCACGTGATATACTGACCCTCCCTATTAATACTATACTCACCCTCCCTAAAAGGTAGGGCGTCCTTTTTGTCCCTTTTTTGTTTTTTTATTTTGTCCTTTTTGTCTTTTCTTGTCTCTTTATTTTATTTTATTTTATTTTATATTTTGTGTAATGTATTTTATTTTGTTTAATGTATTTTGTGTAATGTTTTTTTTTTTTTGTTTTTATTTGTTACGTTTATATAATTAACGTCTAATGTGTTTTTATTTAATTAACAACAATAGCACGTTAAACATTACCACATTAAACAACTACAACAACAACTGTTATTAGAAAAATAAATTTTTTTTAGAAAAATAAACTTTTTTTAGAAAAATAATTTTTTTTTATTTCGAAATTAAATTTTTTTAGAAAAATATTTTTCTAAAAAAATTAAAAAAATATATTTCTAAAAAAAATTAAATAGAAACACGTCAGACGAATACATTTTAGTTGTTTAATGTGTTAATGTTAACGTGTACAAAAAAACATTACACAAAATAAACATTACACAAAAAAACATTACACAAAATAAATATTATACACAAAATAAAAATAGTACTTTAAACAACTAAAATCTTCACTTGGACAAAGTTGTGTGGTCAACATCAGATCGTGACACAAGTCATAAGTGTTTAATTTTTAATATCAATTGGTGGGTCAGTAGCACCACGTGGGGTCACTGTGTGAGAATTGTTTTTCACCTGTAAAAAATACTCCTTAGCTGAAGCAAAAAGGGGTAGACCTCGTCCGGTTAGTATGACTCCTAAGGGAGGTGTTATAAGAACCCTCCCTACGCATGGGTCCCGCCTATTTTTTATGGAATCTACAATCCGACAAAGCAGACAGTACAAGCGGCGGCAACAGTAAAGTTAACACACCCTCCATACCATTATAACCCAGATAGCGGATCTATTAAAAAGAAAGCAAACTTTAAAAAGTCTAAAAAGTAATATCAACCGTTAGATTCGGACTCCATTCAAATGGCAAGTTTCTAAAAGGGCCCGGTCTGAAGGGTATTCCCGTCCTTTTATCATTAGTCAAATACTCCATATATCGTATCTGTGTATTTAACTATTCCTCTCATTATTTCTATCTTCACTTTTCTCTCTCCTATTTTCAGCGAAAATCCCTATAGCCAGATCTCGAATTTTTTTCATTTTATTTCTTATAATTCAACTCCTTAAATTTTGATAAACATTTTGTATAATTTTAATCTTTGTTTTGATTTATATCGTCAACTCTATGGAAAATCTTCAACATCTATTGCTTTAATTGTTCAAGTTTAATCAACATCTATTGCTTTATTTATGAAACTCGTCACTATGTGGTGCTCAGAAAAATGGCAGTTGCTATCGGATCTAGTGGTTGCCGGAGATGATTACCGACTGTAGTCGCCGAGGAGGATGAAGATGAACAGATCTTCTCTTACAATTCGAATCATGTGTACAACATGTGGTAACACTTGACTGCAAAGAGTTCATGTAGTGACAGTTGAATTATATTTTCATTTTGAAGTGTTTAAAAAATAAATTAGATAAAAAAGTAGAGGTACCTTGTTCATTTCGGGATTTTGGTATAAATGTTGCTAGAAATGTGAACTTAGAGATAGCTAATGCAATGTAGAGGTGTTAGATGTTAGCAAAGTGGGATTTTTGTACGGTTAAAAGGGTGATCGTTGGATGAATGTTACACGGTTGTTAGTCTCAACAATTGTGGCTTTTCTGTAAGTTGTTTACGTTAATGTTTTAATCTATGCTAAACTTAGGAATAACTTATGTAATGTAGACATATCAACTATTGGTTCATCAGTTATTGTATTGTGTTATATGTTTTGGTTTATCAGTTATTGTGCTATTATTTTTTTGGTTCATCAATTATTGTCATGTGTTATGTTATTTTTTTGGTTCATCAATTATTATCCTGGTGTTATGCGTTTTTGATTCATCAATTATTGACCATTGTTATCTGTTTTTTGTTCATCAATTATTGTCATGTATTATGTTAATTTTTTGGTTCATCAATTATTGGTTCATCAGTTATTGTGATGTGTTATGTGTTTTGGTTCATCAATTATTGACCCTTGTTATGTGTTTTTTGTTCATCAATTATTGTCATGTGTTATGTTATTTTTTTGGTTCATCAATTATTATCAAGGTGTTATGTGTTTTTGGTTCATCAATTATTGACCCTTGTTATGTGTTTTTTGTTCATGAATTATTCTCATGTGTTATGTTATTTTTTTTTTGTTCATCAATTGTTGGTTCATCAGTTATTGTGTTGTGTTATGTGTTTTGGTTCATCAGTTATTGTGCTGTTATTTTTTTGGTTCATCAATTATTGTCATGTGTTATGTTATTTTTTTTGTTCATCAATTATTATACCTGTAGTTTTGGTCTTTATATTCAAGTGTTCGACCCAAAGTCATGTTTTCATTTAGTATCAAGTTGTGACTGATTAGAAGTAAATTTGTTTGTGTTAAAATGATTGTCAATTTGTGTATTTGTTGGATGTAATTAATATTTATTGTTTGCGTTTTCTTTGATAGTTAAATCAGTTATTGGTTCATCAGTTATTGGTTCATCAGTTATTGTGTTGTTATAGGTTCATCAGTTATTGGTTCATCAGTTATAGGTTCATCAGTTATAGGTTCATCAGTTATAAGTTCATCAGTTATTGGTTCATCAGTTATTGGTTCATCAGTTATTGTGTTGTTATAGGTTCATCAGTTATAGGTTCATCAGTTATTGGTTCATCAGTTATTGTGTTGTTATTGGTTCATCAGTTATAGGTTCATCAGTTATATGTTCATCAGTTATTGGTTCATCAGTTATTGTGTTGTTATAGGTTCATCAGTTATAGGTTTATCAGTTATTGGTTCATCAGTTATTGGTTCATCAGTTATTGTGCTGTGTTATTTTTTTGGTTCATCAGTTATTGTGCTGTTATTTTTTTTGGTTCATCAATTATTATCCTGGTGTTATGTCTTTTTGGTTCATCAATTATTGGTTCATAAGTTATAAGTTCATTAGTTATTGGTTCATCAGTTATTGGTTCATCAGTTATTGTGTCGTTATAGGTTCATCAGTTATAGGTTAATCAGTTATAGGTTCATCAATTATTGGTTCATCAGTTATAGGTTCATCAGTTATTGTGTTGTGTTATTTTTTTGGTTCATCAGTCATTGTGCTGTTATTTTTTTTGTTCATCAATTATTATCCTGGTGTTGTGTTTTTGGTTCATCAATTATTGTCATGTGTTATGTTATTTTTTTGGTTCATCAATTATTGGTTCATCAATTATTGGTTCATCAGTTATAGGTTCATTAGTTAGCGTCGATTGTTTTTCAAAGTGTTTAGGTTCATCAGTTATCGTCGGTTGTTTTTCAAAGTGTTTTGGTTCATCAGTTAGCTTCGGTTGTGTTTCAAAGTGTTTAGGTTCATCAGTTAGCGTCGGTTGTTTTTCAAAGTGTTTTGGTTCATCAATTAGCTTCGGTTGTGTTTCAAAGTGTTTAGGTTCATCAGTTAGCGTCGGTTGTTTATCAAAGTGTTTAGGTTAATCAGTTAGCGTCGGTTGTTTTTCAAAGTGTTTTGGTTCATCAGTTATTTTTGATAACGTTCATCAGTTATTGTTAATCTTTAACGTGCAATATCTCACTCATATTATATCGGATTTGAGTGATTCAAATTTATGGGTAAAGAATGGCCAAAAAGCTACAACTTTCATGTTTTAAGTTTTACAAAATTCGGCCTTTAAATTAGGCAAAATTAGAGCTAAAAATGCATAAAATTTCAAGAAAATCAACACCTACTTAAAAAGTTGATAAAAAAAAAGTTGCGATTCATATATCATAATGCATACCAAATTAAAGAGAATTATATTTTTAAAAATTATGGTGAAATCGGTTTTTCATAAAAGTTTATCGTTTGAAAGTTATTTACGTTTAAAGTTTTGGAGTGGAATAAAAAAAAGGGTTAAAAGGACCAAAATGCCCCCTAACCAAATTTAATAAGAAAAAAAAAAGGGAATGATTAGTGGACACTTGTCATATTGTGAGTGATTGAAAACACTTTTTAGACTTTTTAATTTGCATCCCCTTTTTAAGGGATCACATCTCTTATAACCCAACCTCTATGCAAAATATATAAACATTCCATCGTATTTTAATCGAGTCGACATAGGTAGGTCCCTTACTCAAATCGGTGACAAACGGTATATATTTTAAAAATAACTGACCAGTTACAACTAGCCACGTCAATTCCAACCCTCTCTGCAAGTAATTGTAACACTTATGTTTCAAACTTGTTAGACTTTGAGAACTTCTTTTCATTTCAGCGTTTGCATGTAACAGATTTGTAATGGAAAGATATGAGATATTGAAAGACATAGGTTCTGGGAATTTTGGGGCAGCAAAACTTGTTAAAGAAAAGGTTTCTGGTGACCTTTCTGCTGTTAAGTATATTGACAGAGGTCAAAAGGTTTTGTAATTTTTCTCTCAATTTTTTTCATTTGCATGTTTGCATTTTTTAAAAACGAAAATAAGTGATGTAGACACACACAAGCTAGTAAGTTTTGGTTTTGATAAGACACATATGGTTCCGCTTAGGCGTAAGTTTATTTTTGTGACTATATTGATAATGAATATTTTCGCAGATTGACGAACATGTTGATAGAGAGATTTTGAACCATAGATCACTAAATCACCCAAACATCATTCGATTCAAGGAGGTGAGTTTTGATACTCATTTCGAGTTTAGTTCGCCGTGCTATTCATTAGCTTGTTATTGGGTAACTAATGAGTGAAGGAATTCTTGTAAATTGGTTAATTTCTTGATTTGACTTTATATTTCTAATGTCAACACTTCGTTTTGGGTTGTACTGATTGATCTACAGGTGTTACTAACGGAGACTCATCTTGCCATAGTCATGGAGTATGCAAATGCTGGCGAGCTTTTCGAAAGAATTTGTACTGCTGGTAGATTCAGTGAAGATGAGGTAATCAATAAGCTGACTTTCATACTTTATCAACTTTTATCCGTTGTGTTGATTTCTTGAAAATATTTATTTACCTTGTGTGTTTGCAAGCCTACTTAAAATCGAGTTAGCTTATAGTGTTCTCTTGTTCAGGCAAGATTTTACTTCCGGCAACTCATTTCAGGAGTCAGTTACTGCCATTCAATGGTAATAATAATACTTTTTTTTTTTCCACCGACAAACATGGAAAACAAAAACACTTAACAATCTCTATACACGATACTTGTTGGTTCAGCAAATTTGTCATAGAGATTTGAAGCTTGAGAATACACTCTTGGATGAAGGCACGACGACCCGTCTTAAAATATGTGATTTTGGATATTCTAAGGTAAGAGAATCCATTGAATATATGTACCATAATTATTAAGATCCCGATCCTGATCTTATGATATTACGATTTTACGATTCTACGAAGCAAAAACAATTCGGATCCTATGTAGGATCTTAACAAGCTTAAGATCTTATAGGATCCCGATCTTGACCATAAGATCTTAAGATCTACTCCGATCCGATCTTACTTTTCTCGAACCGCAAACAAAAAAAACTACAAATTTATGTTTATGTTTTTATAAAATTTAAAAAACAAAAATGTGATTCTTCTTAAACATTTCATATTCATAATTTATGATAACATTTTCATGAAATATTCATATAATTTCATGTTATAATAATTTGTAGATTTGAATAATATTACAAATATCATTAAATAATACCATTATAGTAGGATCTTAGGATCCCGATCCAATCTTATGATCACGATCTTGCAAAGACGAAAACGATTCTAGGTAGGATCCCGATCTTGCAAACCTTGATACGTACAATTTAACGTAACCTTAAATTTACATGGGGTTCAGTCGTCGGTGCTGCATTCCCAGCCAAAATCCACAGTTGGGACTCCTGCTTATATTGCACCAGAAGTATTGTCGAAAAGAGAGTATGATGGCAAGGTGAGGCTATAGCTTTATTACTTATTTTGGGTTTTTTTTTTTTTTTTTTTTTTTTTTTGAACAATGTAAAATGCTTCATTAATGTTGACGTTATGTGGTTCTGCTGGTGAGCTACAAACAATCATATGTTTAGATTGCAGATGTTTGGTCTTGTGGGGTGACATTATATGTGATGTTAGTTGGTGCGTATCCTTTTGAAGATCCGGATGATCCAAGAAACTTCAGAAAAACCCTCACCGTGAGACAAATCATCTCAATAATATATGATATAAAATTTTACATTCCTTTCCATGATGTACTACTTTACATGTCGGTGTTTAATTTTATTAAGAATAGTTTGCATATATACACTTTTTAATTTCTTATTTGCTCGGCCAGCGGATACTAGGTGTGCAATACTCAATTCCTGACTATGTTCGAGTTTCCATGGACTGCAAACATCTTCTATCTCGCATATTTGTGGATAACCCTGAAACGGTACGTACTCTCTGCATTTATAATGGCTATGTTCGCATCGGTTGAACGGTTAGGGCTTAATTAATGTATATGCAAATGCCCCATTTTTGGGGGAATTGCGTTTGTTTTGTTACGTAAATCTTTTAAACTAATATACATGATGAATGATATTAAAAAAATAATTATTATATTAAACGAGCGGGGTAGCCCTCGCGTTGCTACGGGAATACATTGCAATTCAAGTAATTAAAAAAAAAAAAAAAAAAAAAAAAGAAAAAAAGAAAGCAAATCATCATAACTTGTTAAATGGTCTCGTCAAACAGTTTCTTCCTTTAAGCGTAAAACTTCAGATTTTAAGGCCTTTCCATTGCATCAAAAAAAAAAAAAAAAAAACTAAACAGATGTTAATGAAAACATGTCTAAAGTTGCAGATGTTAGCCTGCGTGATGTTGCGCGGTGGAATTTTTTTTTTAATTTCTTGTATTACTCAGCAGCGCAGTCATCGTTGATCTTTATCCAATGTCAACAACCTGAAATGCTATGAACATTTGGATCATTTTTCCCATGGTGAAAGTGTCGCCTGGTTAATTTTGAGGTTAAGTAAAATTATTATTAGCAAAGTAAAATATTTCATTGTAAACTAAAATAGTATTAGAAAATGAAAACTTACTCAGTTACTAAAGCATGTGAAGAGTCTCATGCCAAAATCTTTTCATGCCTACTTCAAACACATTGTGTCCAATCTGGGTACAAAAAGCAAAAGCATGAGTCATAAAACCACGGTCATGGATACTAAAATTTATATCTCAACCATTCCATAACCATTAGGCAACACAGCTTAAAAGTTGCTATTGTTAAATAAAGATGGACGTTGTTAAATAGAAATTATCACACAGTCTATTCGCGTGTAGTCTTGTATTTACAAAAGGTTCAAACTTCAGTGATAAGTTGAAACCAACCATACATGGAGAATGGAAAGCCCATACGGCCGTATGGCCTGCAACCATGCACTTTGGCATTCTTATCATCAATTTTTACTGAGGTTTTAAGCATCAGGGTCCCACTTTGACATTCACTTATTGACCATTTTGCAGCATATGCTATTGTCGACAAACTCTTCCAAACTATTTAAACAAAGTAACAAACTTAAACACAAATACTGAAGTGGGTTCCATCCTACATTCATTCATATCATAAAGTACCAACACAAAACTTGATATTAATATCAATGTGTACATAAAAATGATTATTTAGTGAACAAAGCTACCTACGACCTTACATAGGTATTAACTTCATATTCAAGAGAGCCTTAAAAACTTACCTTGAAAATATTGTTTTGAAATCAACACTTTTGCCAAATGTACAATTTCAGCACCATTGAAATAAACATTTTTCAATACTTTTGCGGGTAAACATATTATACAGTAGTTGCATCTAACAATCCAGAATGGTAAACAGTCTAATGGTTTTGAAGATCTTTTTTTAACTTCTAAAGCTGTTGATGGGCTAATCAATCTTGAAGCTAATATCTAACAGTTAAGTAATGAAAACTAATTATCCATGAACAATTTATGGTTAACTCTTGATATTACTCATGTTTATAATTAGTTTCTTAATTTTTCAAAAAGGTCATTTGAGGAAGCATATGCATAATGAAGCTTTCAAATAATCTTTCCGGAAAACCTTGAAAGACCTAAACAACAGGTACCAAGCTCCTCGAGTAAGGTTGCTCAAACACCCCCTAAGCATCATGACACTTAATCGACATGTAACATCAAGGAGCCAAAAAAAAGGGAATGCAGGCAACAACTTCATTGATATTACCTTGGGTAAGTGTCCTAAAACCAAATGGACGCAAAGAAACGCATATAGACCAAGTATTGGTAAAACCAAAAAATGAGATAGAAAGACCAATAGGCAACAGTTGTACCTGCTTGTGCGCGTGTCCGTCTACTACAGCGTGAGTTCGCGTTGTTGGGTCGAGCACGTTCCGAATTTCTGTGCGGATAGCACGCGTTTGTGAACTCGTCGAATCAAATGCAGGGACATCAACTGGCGCTGTAAAAGTTCCAATCGAGTATTATCAGCAGTCGTGGAACGTAAGACCAAAGAATAAGATCTCGCAACAATGGGCAATAAGTATTGAACGTACATTCATAAGAAGGCTTGCCCGCATGAGAAGTGGAATGAGAAGCGTCTATTGTCACTTAAAAAATAGTAGTAGTGTCAGGATTTGGCAAAACGAAGCTGAAAAAAAAAAGAGAATAAAATTGGGGCTGCCACAACTTACGTTGGTGAGTTCCTGCGGACGTGCTACATTGGATAGTGGTTGCACAACAATTTGAAGAAGTAGCTTCCAGACCAGATGCAAAAAGTTGAGTATTTGTGGCTGTAATAACAACATAGCATAAATTAGTACAGTTGCATATACCTGGTCCTAGGTGAAAACAAAAGCCTGACCATAAAGTATAGGATGCTGCTTTGGTGGTTGTTCAGTTGCTTGATTTGACACAAAACTACTCGAAGGAGCAACATCCACAGTACAGGAACCTGTAAATGAAGGCAACACACGATAGTTGATAAACGAAACTGGTGGCCACACCGCAAGCTGAAAGCTGGTGCCATAACATAAGCAAGATCAGAAGCAAAAACTAAAACATATATTGCTAGACTATTAGCAGATAAATAAGTGCTTTAAGTAAACGTAATACAAACCTTTTGAAGATGCTGCCACATAATAAAGTGACCCCGTAAGTGCAGCTGAAGTAACTGATGCAAACGCTTGGGCAAACGACATGAATGGACGCAACACTCCAGTCTAAAAGTCAACTCGCTTCCGTCATCTATGCTTGCTACTTCATAGCAGTTAGTTTGGTTCAAATAATGGAATGTTCTTGGATCTCCCACCTTGAACTTCTTGAAATCATGAAAATAATACTTATTACATCTCGGCAAAGCTTTTATTAGTGTTAATAAATGATTCCAAGATACCTCAGCCGGTGCTGCACAAAACATGTAGAAACAATGGTAATTTTTTCTGGGTCAGAAAGTTGGCAAGCACGTGATCTTTCAAGAAAGTAAGTCCTGACTGCATACCCAGATATCTTTCCATGCTTGTCGAACTGGATGTCTACAAATTTACCAAAACGATTGCTACAAACAGTCAGTCATGTACAATATCCTTGTAAGTCGATTTATGCTATTTTTATACTCAGATTGAAGTTATGTCATTAAAATATTTCATTAGTTCCTGAACAGCCCCTTAATCCAAAAAAGAAGGAAAAAAAATAGCATATGCTTTCAAATATTTGGTAAAACTATAACTTAAGTGCAAAAACCAATTGTATAAGAAATATGAAACTCACTTACCATGAGTTGCTGAATATGGTTTAACACATGGAAATAAATGGCATTTTTTTAATAGTAAAACATACAAATTATGTACCAAATGCTAAAAACAATAGAGATCAGATGGAAGAAAAATAGGAAGTTAGACAAACTTACCACATCTCCGTTTCACATAATACTTTCGTCAAGCACATGATATACAAAAATTCGATCCTCACTATAACTACAGCCACACACGCACTTGGTTTTGCAGCAAAGTCTGCACAAACATATAGATTAAGTGACCACATGGCATGTATTTATCTAACAATTTACTGAACGGATTGCTACAATTCCACCACCACTATTTGTTATCCATAGCATGTAAATATCATATTTAAAGAGAATGATAAATAGTTTGACCGACACTTCGATTTTCCCTTCGGCTTATGGGTGTTTGGACTAAACTATTTAGAACAGTGTAAGGGTGTTTGGTTGAGTCACTTACTTATCTTATCAGTATCTATATAAGGAACATGTTGTAAGTTTTTGTTGGGTTACCTTGCGTATCTCTAATCAAGCGCGATTGGAACAACTTTACTGCCTTGTCGCAACTCCTATTTCGTCAACTGACTCTGCAAAACTGAGAAATCGTCATCAAATTCACCAAAGAAAAACACCCACTTAAAAACTCTTCATGAAATCACCATAAACCCATAACCAACAAAAACAAAATACACCTTATTGTGACCATCAACAGAAGTATATCCATGTTTAATTCTAGCATGTCTCCTATAAGAAAAGAGCAGCACATATTACATATAAATTTGATCTAATATCCATGTTTAATTGTAGCATATCTCCTATAAGAAAAGAGCGGCACATATTACATACAATTTGATCTATTTCATGAAATTCGTATCCCTAAATCGAAAAAAAATTAATGAAAAGCTCAAGTATCAATCTTTATAAATATGAAAAATTGAATGTCACAAAAAAAATGACAAAGATTAACAATCGTGTTGATTTGTAATGAAATCAATAGATCTTCAACTTTTTAATTGTTTTTGTGAGAGGCCTTTGGTTTTGTTTATGGGTTTGATGAGAGTGGCGGTGAGATTATCTGATGAATTGAATTGAAGGATGTTAATTGTTTTAAGGCGGTGGAAGAAGTGGGGAGGGGAGGATCTGACTCTTTGGTTTGTTAACGGTGTTATAGAAATTTCTAGAGAGAGAGCGAAAGAGATAAAGAGGTAGGAAATATCTTATTTAGGGAAATAACGGAACGGGGAATAAGGATATAACGGATGAACAGTTGTAGTAACAGTAGTTTTATGATCTTCTAACCAATAGGATTGCGTTTTTTGCCAAACGGGAATCCTGATGTTTAGATAGATATATAATTTTTATTATCCAAATTGGAACAATGAATTAATAGACTTTGGAGGAGGTAAAATGGGTGTGTCAGGCGAGTCCGGGTAAATGATCATGGGAAAATAAAGACTAAACCAGGTCAAATGACTCGGGTTAGAATATGCTCAAGTTAAAATGCGGGAAAAAGTTCTTTGCCCTAAATAGCATATAGATACTCATTTAAAACAACTAAATGTTAAGAAAGAACTATCACGTTTCTTTTTATTTTTTTTTTTTTTTTTTCATTTGTAAATGTTACATTTAACGAATTGCAAGAAAGAAAAACAAACTTGAGAAAGTGGAATTGAAGAGAAGAGAATTAGCAAAGAAAATCGTTACGTCATTTCAATAGAGAATTTTTCTCGCTATTCTAGTACCACTTTTCTCTTTTCAGAACAAAGCTACCAAATTAACATAGAAGTTGGGCCTAATTTGCTGATAATTTTCTCGTTTGTGTCAGAAACCGCCCAAATATTGGGTTTTGGGTGTGATTTACCGGCTCTAATTAGATACTTTTCTAACGACTAACAGCAAATTTGACCCGTTGTAGTTTATTTTAGTTTACCTGATCCATTTAAGATCACAATAACCAAAATTAACTCGCGTTCTTATAAATGAAGTTGCCACTACTAGTAACTAACATTTTGTTCTTTAAGCAGAGAATTACGATTCCGGAGATAAAAAAGCATCCATGGTTCCTGAAGAATACGCCAGATGAATTTACAGAAGACAAGGAGTCTAGTATAGAAATCGAGAAAGCGAATAAACCATCGCAAAATATAGAAGAAATAATATCAATAATCCAAGAAGCAAGAAAAGGTGTAATTGATGAAAAACAAGATGGACAATTTGTTGGAGGTGGTAGTATGGACCTTGATGATGAGGATTTTGTTTGTGAAATGTAACATGTTTTACTACTGAATACACAACCTAAACAAATCATCATTGAGTTTGTGATTCCTTAACGTGTTATGATTAAATGTAGAGCAGCTCGGTGGTTTTTAACAACAGAAAATGTGAAATTTTATTTAGAGATGTTTGGATATAAGTTTTAAAATTATAATTGTTGTTGTTCGGATCAAAATACTGTTGGAATATTAATACATAACAATCATAATTAAACAATAACATCAAAGTAAACATGCGGAAGCGTAGGAACAATAACACATAATTAATTAACCGAATTTAAACGTATGCGTACCTTAATGATTCTAGCAAAACAAGAATCAATCCAACAACAATAGTGATGAACACTAATTAGGATTTATAAGGATTATACGAATTGCCCCTTACCGATTTTGCAATTCAATCCAAGATTCAATAAATAATGTGATTGAATCACGTTCTTGTACACACGTACTAATACCAAGTAAATGTTTATGCAAGTAAATAACACAAAACGATTTAGGTTATTAAAAACAGAAAGTCGAAACCCTTAGGAGGGGGTTCGGCCGAATTTTAGAACAAGAAAAGAAAACACACTTTAGGGTTTAGTATTGTGTACAAGAGATACAAAAACTAAGAACCCTTAATGTGTTTAAATAGTGTAGTTATCTTGGAGCTCAAGTTGGTTTTGGGTTGGGTTTCCCCTCCCTAAACCGATCAGCCTATACCCTCTAAGGGTATTCCGGAATCTTCTTGACTTACCAAATATTTACACATATTTCTTTCCTTTTATCGGTTAACGGTCGTTAGTCATTATCTGTTAAATACTAACGGTCGTTATATGTTTTGTGTATATAATAATTAAATATAACTTTTTATAAATAATTATTATTCATTTACTTTTCATACGTAAAGTGTGCAATCCAGTGATCTCGAGTTCGATCCTAACATACGACTACTAAAATAAAGTACACAAAACTAACAGCTCCCACTTGGACATATTTTAATAGTGTAATCACATCGGTTAGCGCCTTGCAACACGCCAATGCCTCTAGTACAACTTGAGTAGGTCTCCTGGAAAAACCTTTAATGATTCATCATTATTATTATCCTTTTGTTACTAATACCACATTGAATAAAAACCTTTAATGATTCATCATCATTATTATTATCCTTTTATTACTAAAAACCTTTAATGCCTCTAGTACAACTCGAGTAAGTCATTCTTTATTCAAATATTCTGTTTCTCGTAGTTTGTGATTGAGCAAGATTACTAAATCTTCTGAACATATTCAGAGGAGATCTTGGGCGTGGCAACGCAAACATCTTGTCAACCCTACGAGGGGCCCAGCAGTATTAAACTCCAAAATAAATTTGAAGGAACAAATTCTATCTTGACTACAAGCATAACCTATGAATTTTGTAACAATTCCGAAAACAATCCTTATGACTACCAACTACGTATAGCGTTAAATTATTCCACAGAATGCACTATATTCATAACTGTTATCTGGTATCTCAAGTCTGAGGATAACTATTCATGATTTACTTAATAACAACATCCATAAAGTAACATCATGTAGTTTGGGATAAGTCCTATATTCAATTCATTGAATATCATGTGAATTTGGCATGTCAACGCATCAATATACTTTCAAGTATATTATACTAAAACTTAGATTTGTCTTGATTCAATGATATTCCCATATCATTAATTGACAACGGGCGATTTAGAATAACTAAATTATTCATGGATTAAACATGCAAATATATGACACAATTTATTATTAATGAAAATAAACGTACAAAGTACTTAAATTCATTACAAATAATAAATGCGTAACATCCTTTATCCAAACACTAAATAGATCAATGCATGATATCTCTAGTTGATGAATTATGCCTCAAGTGATGATAATCATACTTGTTGACAAGACATAAATCAACCAACTTTGATCTATCAGAATTTTGAGAATACTTATTTTAAGAATTCAATTGGTGAAGTTCTTGTATGTGTACATTCAAATAATTTGATAATGCCACATAATATTTCATAAAGTGTGTGACAAGCTCAATCACCAATTTATGATTATCAAACTTTCAAACATTTTTAAATTTTAAAGTATTCTTATTCTTTTAATGTATAATGCAACTATGCTCTTAGTGAGCACAACTAGTTCACATGTCCAAGGATGAAATCCTACCATGACTAGTATTGAGTGTCATCTCAATTAAACCGGCATCATTGTAAAGAAACAACAATATGCTCTTTAAAATTCCATAAACTTGAATATCTATTGTGTAATGTTTGATGCCTTCCAAACTTTCAAGTTTGTTGGCTATGACAATTTGCACAACAATTGAAAAATTGTTCATTTATAGAAACTGGAAGCTGTTCAAGGCTGAGGATGTAATTCTATATCCAAACATATTCCAATTAGAATATTCATTACACTAGTTATCTAATAACTTTCAATTAGATATCAACATTTTCATAACATCTTATAACAATTCGTCTATGTAACATGATGTTCATGAAAAAAATCTTCGAGTCATTCTTAGATTTTGTTCGTATTCTATCTTTTCGAAAGATTCGTATCCATTTAGATTTTCCAAATGATATATCATGTTCTATTAGATTTATTTACCGCACATGTTTATAACAATAAACATATATTACAAGGTTATATGTTTTATTTCCTAAATCTTTCAAGTGAAGTTTCATTCCAAGTTAAGACTTAACATTTAACTTATATGAAATGTTACTTCCTATCTGTTATCCAACATATATGATTCAAGAAAATAAACATAATACTCCCACTAGCTTTCAAGAATACTTAGGAGTTATCTTATTTAAAATTATAAATCAAAACTTGGATTTAATATTTAAACATAAGACTCATCTCCTAGATGCATGCATTTATCCATACTTGAATTCTTGCATTTTGTACACTTTCAAAAATTATATGAATTCATAAAACTCTTAATTACTTACCGTCCTCGCTTAAGTAATTATACAAGAAAGAGTTTAATAATCCACTGTCAAATTTCATATTCATGAAAATAAGTATGACAATTACTGTAAAACCCTAAATTCTAGTTTCACATTTTCACATCTAATTTGAACTTTACCTAAGTTATATAATAACTAATTAGTAAACCTAAGTCTATATGTTATATGATTACTAATACATTATAAATAAATAACCTAAGTTTGGTAAATAATAAAAGTGAGTTACAAAAATCAAATCCTAAACCTATCCTAATCCTAAACAAATCGGCCCCCCTCCCCTATTTTAGCCCCTAATCACGACATTATCATAAACACAATCAATCACAAATTATTTGTTTCCTAATTAAACCCACGCTCCTCCTGTGCTCTCTATATAGATCGGTCCTTTTCTTTTCTTCTTCTCTTCATACGACTCAAACAATAAACACACACATAGTTCCTGGTTATTTCTTTTTCTCTCAAGACTCGGAAGAATTGTTGCTGCTTGTGGCTGTGGGGATATGATCGTAGCATAGAGGGTTGTTGTTGTAGTTATATACGACTTGGTGTTCTTGTTCTCCTTCTTTTGTCTCGTTAACAACCAAAGGTATCACCCTCCTCTTGTTTTTTTGGCCATTCGACACATACATGGGAATATATATAAGCAAAACTTTATAACATCAAAAACCTAATCATTTCATATAAATCTGATTGATATGTGTTATTCGTTAATCTGTAAACCTATATGTATATTGTCACATAAAATTGTATGGAATAACATACTTAAAACTTGTGTGAATCGACCATGTTTGCTGTTTTGTTTCGACCCAACATGTTCGAACCCTAGTCTGGTCTTACAACACTAGTTAGACCCTTTAATGCACATTTAATAAGCCTTAAAAATCTGAAAATCCTAATACGTATCTTAACGAGAAATTAGGGCTTGTTTGTGATTTTATGTGAATTGATTTGTGTCGTTATAATTGGGGGTGTGTGTCGAACTAAAGGGCTGTAAACATGTCTGATTATTGGCTAATTTAAACCTATGAAACATGTGTGTACAATAAAATCTAAAAGGGATTAGACATAGGACTTGTTTTGCCTCGTTAAACCTATAAAGGGTCTCGTTAATTTGTTTTCATGTGTATACTTGTGTGTGTGTTAAAAGGATGGTTGTATAATGTCTTAAAACTTGCTAAAACCTGAATTGAATAAGGTCTAAGGGTCGTGGTATTGGTTTGGTTTAGCTTAGAGTTGTTTCTGTCTCAACTGCATGCTGTCCAGAATTTGGTTCGGGTTTAAAAGGGTCTAAATTGATGATGCCAACGTGTTTTTGCAAGATTTTTGAGTCAAAAACTAAGTATAGGTTGTGTGCTATCCGAATATAAAATTTCATAATTTTTGGAGGTGGGTTAGGTGACTTTTTGATTTTTAGAACATTAGATGTCAATCCTGAGTTTAAAAGTCTAAACTTTCAGCTGGTGTTTTTGAATTTTAATTTCCAAACAGTGAGGAATTAGGAGGTCTCATTTTATAGGGAGAATATTTAGGATGTATAGGACTTACTGGAATTTTTGAAGATTTTTCTGAAGGGTTCTAATGGGTTAAGCAAATGCAACCTTTCGGGGTATACCTGCAGTGCACTTTCTGGGCAGGTTTGGGAAAACGATTTTTTAAGTGGTACTATCACTTTGAAATAAAATCTAGAAAAATTAATGTAAGTACCCAACATGTATTGGTATTCATGTTAAATATTTGAGCTCCTCTGTAAACACTTAATTATGGTATAAAATTCATAAATATCAGGACCAGAATAAGATAAAATCTGAACTATGTTATAAGTTAAGGATTTAGTGTAACCTAACCCCATTTAAGGTGTTTTGACCTAAATTACATTTGTAACGTTAATAAATAGACTCTTTGACATATGTTAACCTAACTTCAGTAATGAAACCCTAATCACAAATAATGAATAACTATAAGTATTTAAGAATCAGTTATGACAATTAATGACCTTTAAAACGGACTCCTAAATAATAATTGATCCATAATTCATGTAGATTCTCTGAAGAAGGAGTGATTTCCGTTCCTGTGTTCATTTCATTTCATTTCCTTTCATTCGTGTTAAGGTACAGATATTCCACCCTTTCTCAGTAAGGGTACCTCACGAATTGATTCCTTGATGTTTAATATTATGATTATGATCCATTTGATATTCGTTTGGTTGTTTTGTGTGATATGATTCGTTCGTTATCTTCTATGACTTCAGTATCTGAATCCTTTGATATTTTGTAATCCATTAGATATTATGACTTGTATGAAAAACCTTTTTGAATATATATCTTAATGATGGTTTTGAGAAATACTATTTTTAAAATGATTTCTATGAAACCGAGGCGACACCACTTTTTATATGAAGGTTTAATGACTCTTATGAAAATGACTGTTAAAAGAATGCTTTCATGAAAACAACATTTAAATGATTTTCATAATTACATAATCTGGTTCTACTATATCCGTAAGGATTTCTAATGACTCATTGTTTCCTAATATTTGTTATGCTTTGATCCTTATTTGTTTAGTTTGATTATTCGTTTCATGCTATATTCATTTCATATAGCTATTATCTTATTTGGACAATTTATAATTGTCCCTCATCATTATATTGTATGTTCTTTGCCTATTATGTTGCCCATATTTGTAGCCAGTCATGGGGAGTCCATGGCATTGCCATTGATGCACCAATGGTATTGACACTATTTGTGGAGGCGGGTTTTAGTCCACAGCGTTCCCACTTATGCTATATAGTAACCATGGCCGCCATATTTATTATTATTATATTAACGTACGTTTGCACAGTCTCGAACTTGTATATGTATATCTGTTTTGCAGGGAGCATATGGATGCATCCTAGGTACTTTGTTTAGTTCAGTTATTTAGTGAATGGATTGTGTGTGTGCCATACACCCCATTTCACACTAGTACTATTGGAGTCTGCAGCTCCTATATACAATTTGCTATGATATGATATATGTTTGTTACTTGGGCATTTCCTTGTTATGATTGTTATCCGTTTCATATTCCTTGTTATGCTTTGATTCCATTATCATAAAGCCCATATTTCATTGATACCTTGTTCAGCAGGTTCTCGTGGTTTCGTTTCACTTATCCATTCATTTTACTACTTATTGTGACTTATATCATTTTTATCCAGCAGATCCTTATGATTTCACTTCAGTTATTCTTTTGCTTTAGCTATCCATTTGTATATATCTGTTCACTGGGCTTTTTAAGCTCAGCCGCATTTTTTTTTCCTGCAGCAGGTTCTAAGAGGGAGGCTGGGATTCGAGTGATGAGTGCTTAGGAGCTCTTAGTGGAACACCTTGATAGCTTCCCATGGATTAGAGATACATTTAGAGCTTTTCTTTTGGACTTAGTTTGTATTTTAGTGTGGAAGTTGTAATGTTCAGATTTAGTACTTTATCTTTTCCTTAGAATACCTTTGTAAACATTGTATTATTAAAGTCTTCCGCTTGCGTATGTTCTGTTTGACGCCATAAATGTGACATTTGACCCGTTCTCGGATGGGGGTGTTACAATTATGGTATCATAGCAAAGGTTTCGACTTGTAGTACATAAAATCATGACCTGTGAATATTAGGCCCTTAGGTTTGCACTATAGGAGCTTATGAAACAACCTTTGAGAATTTGCCTCTGGAAGAACTTAAGATATGACCGGTGAGGATTGGGTAGACTATGTGATAAGATATTTGTTAGATATATTACTTCCGCATCACTCTGATTCGTGCCCTTACTTTTTAGTTAAGCCCTTTAAGAGCATTCTTTCTGGAGATTTAGGAAACTTATCATATTGCTCAGCATGAGTTTAGTGACCAAGTAAGTTTAGAATGCCTTGAGAATTTTATGGTTATGCCTTACACTATATGAGTTTATTTTCTGATTCCGACCTTAACCTCTGATTCGTTTGTTAATCATTTAGATGCCTCTTCGACCATTCTGAGGATTCTGATGACCATGATGTTTTTAACACATTCTGTGATATCTCTTGCTTTTGCTAAGCATATTAAGGTTCCCTCTACACTATTAGGTTATGCCTTAACCATTTCCGTTCCTATGAGAAATCTGGTGGTTATTAACCACGAGTATAGGAAATTGACCATTTCATTTTGATAATAAGATTCATTCTGCTAAATTATTCCTTTGGAAGTGTGCGATTTCGTTGTTATTCTGGTATGGATTGGTTGACTGAGCATCAAGGTGCTAACTACTATCATACTATACGTCTCACCTTAGGCGTTTTGAACAATCCTGAATTCCTTACCATGATTTCCGACTGATTAAACGTTGTTATCATTACAACCCTGAAAACTCGTACATTATTCTTCGCGGTTGTGAAGGTTTTTCTAGCACCTATTTAATACACCGTTGGATGGATCTTCCCTTGAGAGTCACTTTGCAATCTGAATTTCTCGATGTGATTCCTGAACGAACCACCAAGATTTCCACCAGAATGTGAAGTTGGTATGACATGGTACTAAGAGATTGTTTAGTCATGACTCGAGGTGGAATATGATACCAATAAAGGCATTATTATATGATGCAAGTATTATGACGCCTGATCAACGTGATAATACAAACATCATATAACTTGAACTTATTGGGAGCATAAGATATCTTGAGAAGTGCCGGAACAGTAAGGTCTGATGAGACAGAACTCTATCCGTATGGAACGACGTGTTGCCTGAATCTGAAACTCCATATTGAATTACACCATTTAGATGGGAAGAACTGAAGGAACAACTTGTAAGTGGTTTTAATTGTCCGAGTACACTGATGGGCGTGCGTTGGAGTAAAGTTTTGGCAGTTTTAATGCCTACTCAAGTTTTAAATTTATATTTAGCCGACTTATCAATAACACACACACTTAACGAGCAGTGTACCCGGTCAGTATGAAGATAATGGTAAGTAGAGTGTCGATCACTAAGAGTGGAACGTATTATCTCGTTATTCTAATCAGTATTTTAATATCCTAACGCAAGGGGGTTTCAGCCTGAGAGACTGGCACGATTTGTTGCAATTAAATAATAAAACAAACCAATAGGCACGAATCAGCAAGTAGCACACACGTACACAGATAAATACTTGAGACAATAAGAGGGCTGTCCTTATGATTAAGTAGATTGTCACTTGTTTTATTGATAGCTTTATATGAAGTGTATGTAGTTAACCCTTTCTCGTTGGTCCTAATCTTATCGGCGAGTAAACCCTTAATGATTACTTATGTCTAAAAGTTATTCCTAAGTGATCAATTTAGTAATAACCGTGGGAGCCACATTATGTCCCGCAGTCAAATGCCCGCAAGCCACTAATAAACACAGAGGTTATCAATGCACTAATAAGTAGTAACCAAAGACATCAACATATAAACTTTAATTGATGGGAAAGCAAGTATTAAAGGGAGTGCAATCTTTCGTTGTCACATTACACAAGCCACCAATCCTGATGAATTAAAGTTTGCTAACACAATAAAACAAAACTACTTAATGAATTAAACACATGCAGCACCTTCTTACAGCTCTTGTATCTTTGATTTGGGTGTGTCTTGTGCTGCCTCCTTGACTGAATTCGTCCTTTGTTCCTCCTGTTCGGTCTTCGGTTTTAGGTTTTCCGGAACTTGTAATTCGTCTGGTCTACGGGGTATTTATAGTTTCTGTCTGAGGGAAGATGCGGCGCATCTACTTAACTTCGCGTGGGGTCCAAGATTATAATATTCAGGAATATTCGTACACCGCCAGAAGATGCGGCGTAACTCCATGATTAGATGCGGCGCATGTCCTCTTGTATCTTGGATCGTATCTGGTGATATCTTGATAGAGATGCGGCGCATGTCGAGAGTGAGATGCGGCGCATCTGGAGCAGAATTGACTTGATCTTGTCCATGTCAGTAGACTTTCACTTTATGCACGTTTTGCTCCATTATTAGTCCAAAATCGCTAAGTTTCACCAAATGCTTGTTTTTACCTGAGAATTACAAAAGTAAACGATTAAGTATCAATCCTCATACATAATATAGTAAAACAAGTCAAATTAATAGGATAAATGATAGTAATAAAATGTACTTATTTGAGTTCATCAAATATCCCCCCACTTGAACTTTACTTGTCCCCAAGTAAACCTTAGAATTTTTTTTATGAAAATGTATCCTAAAAGATGTTAGGATTTATTTTTATATTTAAGCATGTATTCGTTCATTTCATAATCACACAACTAAACACTTTAACGAATTAGAAGTAAAATAAAATAAGTCGATAAAAGCAAATCTAATCGTTTAACTGTCCAGTCGCGACGAATATTCTATCATAAGCTTGGCAAGTATACACATCTCCACCACTAAAGCTAAGGAGTAACAAGTCTAAAGCGGTAAAAAGGGTTTTGTAGGCTTAAGGGTTAATTATTCTTTTTCACTATCGATCTCAAATTCCAGAAAAGGCGACAAAATCACAAATACATGATCGAATCCACGAACACGATACTTGCAATTGCTCAAATCCTTAACTCGAATAGGCTAAAGATAGGTCCAAACTTCACCAATAATAATATATCAAAAAGGGCGACAAAATCATAAATACATAGCCGAATCCACGACTACGATACTTAAGATTGCTCAAATCCCTAATCTCAATAAATCAAAGGTTTGGTTGGATAAAGAATAATAAAGGGCATGGATAACATTTGGGATATAAATTGGTGTAAAATGAAAATAAACAAAACAAATAAATTAAAATCCTAAGTGTGGTTAATCACTATCCCAACCATCCCATGAATAAGACTCATATCATCGAATAACTCACGCTTTAACACTTGAAACACACGCTTTAGGTAGACACGAATTATACTCAACAAGATCTTAATCAAAGAATAAACCTTAATTGGCGTTCCCATAACTGCCAATTCCCATTCAATCCATAGATATAGTACAACAAATAGTGGTGATATCGACCACTTACATAACTTTACATAAGTTGGTTAAAACTAACTTCCAACTTTTCTTTCTTTCTTTTTCTTTTCTCATTTTTTCGATTTTTTTTTTTTTTTTTTATTTTTTTATTTTTATAAAACATAAACATAGATGTGTAAAATTTCACCACATCACTATAACTTTCTTTCCGGATAATTTTTCCATACTTTTCATGACTTCAGAAATAATGGTAATAGTGAAAGTAGTAAACACACGAAAAATAAACTCCAAAATATACAATATTTACTTTCACTCCAATTGCATTGTGCAATTTCCCGACCTAACCATAGATAATGAATTAAGCACGCGAACACAGGTAATGTAAGGAAACACACTTTGCCTATAGCAATCAACCAACCACGGATTCTAATCTACAGGGTAGGCTAAGGTGTAAGGATGTAACGAAACATTTTAAACATAGGTGTAAGAAACGAAAGGAATGGCTCTGAGGGTTTTTCTAGGGGTATCTTACTCTAAAAATGAGAGTAACAAAAGGGTTTATACGGGGGTTAACTAACCAGTGTAGTTAGTTAATAACACATAACAAATAATAGGCTATTTGGGTGTAATCCTAGAATTTTACCAATTTAGACAAGTCATTCCAATTATATAAATAATACTTATTATGGTGGTCTCGAATAGTATACAAGCCAAGTTCTAAAGTTTACAAGTCACCGGCACACTCATAGATTTGTGAATTTTGAAAAATCACAATTTTTGAAAATAACGTCATGTGTGCAGTTATGCAACTTAGATCTTAAACAAAAACATGCTAAAAAATTTTTAAGTTTGATATATTAAGCACATTTTAAGCATAATTTTTGAAAAAGTTTAGGACAAGTAATTGTTAAGTGTTCTAATTCTCCAATCCCCCCACTTAAGTTAAACAACGTCCTCGTTGTTTGTATAAAAGGTTAAAAACTGGAAATTAAAAGAATTAGAACAGAAAAACTCCCCTGAGATTTGCTCGGTATGATCCTCCATTAGTATAAGAGCAAAAATCAACTTCTTGTGGATTAGAACGTTAAAGCTTCATACTTGATGTATCCACAGGAAATCCAGGAAACTATAATACCACCAACACTTTAAAACACACCTAAGATAAGAAAGGTTCAAGCTTTGCATAATACATTAGTAGTTAGGAAAAATAAAACTTAAAAATTAAAACTGAAAATCATCAGGTCAGTCGATGCGCCGTATCTTATTGAAGAAGATACGCCGTATCGAGCCTGGAATTAATACGGATCAGAATAAAGATGCGCCGCATCCTTAACCAGGGATGCGCCGCATTAAAATAAACTGATAAATAGTTTTAAAGTCGAAAATAAAAATGCAGAAAAATAAAATAAGATATGACCATTGCAGGAGATGCGTCGCATCTCAGAATTGAGATGCGCCGTATCCTCTGCGGCCTGACTGACTTGACATAGAACAGAATAGTAAAATAAAATATAAGCATGGGTTGCCTCCCACGAAGCGCTTGTTTTTGTTCGAGTCACGAGCCTGACTCCACCCTTATTTACTATGTAATAGGGTGTTGTTCCCCCCACTTGGGATCAAGTGCGGGTGATAATAGCAATAAACACGAAAAGAGTGTAAATTTGCTAGTAGAGATGGAAGAAATAAATAAATATCATACCTTGGCAATACATGTATATCTTTCCTATTCATACCCGGTTTGGTTGATAAATTGGATGACTTGACTACTTCATCTGAAAGAGTAGTATGTTGAGGAAAAATGAGTCTCCCTTCTTCTTGGTTAGTCTCTTTGGTAGTAAGGCGTCCCTTGACTTCCGCAGAAGATGAAAAAGGGTCATTAGCAAGTAAAACTTCGAGTTCCTCAATAACCTTCATAGGGTCGACATCATCATCATCTTCGATCACAGCAATGTTTAAGAGCTCATCACCAAATTCTTCTTCGAGCTCCACCAAATACGGGTTGATCACAGGTGCTTCAATTGGTAGTGTAATAAATTTCACCTCATCATCTTTATGTTTTGCAACCTGTTTAGAAAAACTAGCAAGATTATTAGTAACGGGATTAATAATATTAAATAAATTTGTACCACTTTGCGTTGTAAGTGACTCCAATTCATCATTTGAATCTCCATCTTCAACAAGTGGTCTTGCAACTTCAGCATCGTCCCGAATTTCATCTTTAAATAAGTAATCCCAGATTTCTTCAAAATCCCTCGTTGGGTCAAAATCTGGTTGAGGTATGTCATCGTAAACTATGGCGTCAAATGGTTCGAAATCAAAATTAGAATACTTTTCATCTTCATCCGTTGGATTGTCTGATGGTGGTAATACGATTGCAGAATATTCTTCAACGTAGGATTCCGTATACACATCATCTTGTGCAATCTTCGGAGAAAAAGTACTATCAATAACAATTGCCGGAATTGGTTTCACGGTATATGAATCTTCTTCATCATCACTTGGCATACACCAGGTGTGTTGAAATGGCAATTTGTTTCTTTCTTTCCTTGACTTTTCTCGTCCAAGAATCAAGTATTCTTCCATAGTGATTTCTTTCGTATCAATGACTTGTGCACCATATCTTGCTCTTTCCCAATCGTAGATCCCATTATTGCTCAAGGCCCTTTCCTCTCCAAGTCTGATATATTCTTCCATTGTAATATCCGGATCGTCCATCTTCCTAAAATAAAACTTACTCGTGCAAAAGAAGGGTGAAACGATCAAAGTAAAATAAAAGCTTCTGATATCTGCTGACGATGCGCCGTATCCAAAAAGTTGGATACGCCGTATCTCATAATCGTTAAAATTAAATCAGACTTTATCCAGAAAATAGATACGCCGCTTTAGAATTTAAGAATGCGCCGTATCGAATTAATTAATCAAAAATCAACTTATCTAATTAAAATTAAATGCGTCGAATTAACGAAAGTTAATGCGCCGTATTTTCGTTACGTTTTTTAAAAAAAAAATATCGATTTTTGATTCAGAAAGATGCGCCGTATCGACAGAGATCGATACGCCGTATCTGTTTAATAATTCGCAAACTGTTTTTAATTAAAATAATAGATACGCCGTATCTGCTAAAGCAGATGCGTCGTATGGCGTTAACGTTTAGAAAAATTTTCTTATTAAAAACAGATACGCCGTATCTTGGGGAAAAGATGCGTCGTATCGAATTAATTAAACGCGTTGTATTTTTTTTAAAAATTAAACGCAATACGCCGTATCTGAGAGATCAGATGCGCCGTGTCGTTTGATTTAGCACAGTACAACGATAGCAGAACAGAAAAATACGAAAAAATAAAAACAAAAATTAAACACACAAACGAAAATAAACACACAAAAATAAAAGAAAACAATTAACACACAATACAACAAATATGCAAAATAGTACAATGATGCAATTAATCTAATAAAAAGAAAAAACTAATTAAAATACTAATCAAATTAACAGATAATAACAATTCACTCCCCGGCAGCGGCGCCAAAAACTTGATGGGCGTGCGTTGGAGTAAAGTTTTGGCAGTTTTAATGCCTACTCAAGTTTTAAATTTATATTTAGCCGACTTATCAATAACACACACACTTAACGAGCAGTGTACCCGGTCAGTATGAAGATAATGGTAAGTAGAGTGTCGATCACTAAGAGTGGAACGTATTATCTCGTTATTCTAATCAGTATTTTAATATCCTAACGCAAGGGGGTTTCAGCCTGAGAGACTGGCACGATTTGTTGCAATTAAATAATAAAATAAACCAATAGGCACGAATCAGCAAGTAGCACACACGTACACAGATAAATACTTGAGACAATAAGAGGGCTGTCCTTATGATTAAGTAGATTGTCACTTGTTTTATTGATAGCTTTATATGAAGTGTATGTAGTTAACCCTTTCTCGTTGGTCCTAATCTTATCGGCGAGTAAACCCTTAATGATTACTTATGTCTAAAAGTTATTCCTAAGTGATCAATTTAGTAATAACCGTGGGAGCCACATTATGTCCCGCAGTCAAATGCCCGCAAGCCACTAATAAACACAGAGGTTATCAATGCACTAATAAGTAGTAACCAAAGACATCAACATATAAACTTTAATTGATGGGAAAGCAAGTATTAAAGGGAGTGCAATCTTTCGTTGTCACATTACACAAGCCACCAATCCTGATGAATTAAAGTTTGCTAACACAATAAAACAAAACTACTTAATGAATTAAACACATGCAGCACCTTCTTACAGCTCTTGTATCTTTGATTTGGGTGTGTCTTGTGCTGCCTCCTTGACTGAATTCGTCCTTTGTTCCTCCTGTTCGGTCTTCGGTTTTAGGTTTTCCGGAACTTGTAATTCGTCTGGTCTACGGGGTATTTATACTTTCTGTCTGAGGGAAGATGCGGCGCATCTACTAAGTAGATGCGGCGCATGTACTTAACTTCGCGTGGGGTCCAAGATTATAATATTCAGGAATATTCGTACACCGCCAGAAGATGCGGCGTAACTCCATGATTAGATGCGGCGCATGTCCTCTTGTATCTTGGATCGTATCTGGTGATATCTTGATAGAGATGCGGCGCATGTCGAGAGTGAGATGCGGCGCATCTGGAGCAGAATTGACTTGATCTTGTCCATGTCAGTAGACTTTCACTTTATGCACGTTTTGCTCCATTATTAGTCCAAAATCGCTAAGTTTCACCAAATGCTTGTTTTTACCTGAGAATTACAAAAGTAAACGATTAAGTATCAATCCTCATATATAATATAGTAAAACAAGTCAAATTAATAGGATAAATGATAGTAATAAAATGTACTTATTTGAGTTCATCATACACCTTCGTAGACTACCCCGGTTTTATTCGTAAAGAGGAAGGATAGTAGAAGGAGATTATGTGTTGACTTCTGGAAGCTGAACTGTATTACTGTTAGAAACCGTTATCCACTACCTCGAATCGATGATGTATCTGATCAATTTTAGGACGCGAAGTTTTCCTTTAGATGGAATTATGGCTTGAAGATATTCCTAGAACTGCCTTTCGTATTAATTACGGCCACTGCGAGTGTTAGGGATGCCAACAGTATTGGCTAATGCTCTGACTGTTTATGGACTTGATGAATCGTGTCTTTCGTGAGTACTGGGACAAATTTTTCATAGTATGACATCTTGGTGTATTCAAAGACGAAGGAGAAACATAAGGATAATTCTCGTATTGTGTTAGAAATGTTGCGTTAGAAGAAGCTTTAAACAAAATTTTCGAAGGGTGATATTGTGGTTGGGATAAGAGACGTTCTTAGCAGATGGTATTATTTTGGATCCTGCGAAGATTGTGATTATCTTTAAATGGTCAAGACTGACGACAGTTACTGGGGTTAGAACCTTTGAGTCTTGCAGAAGGATTGTGGAAGATGTTCACGACTGGCATTATCGTTGATGAAGCGTATGAGAAGAAAGGAGAAGTTTACTTGGGATGAGGAACGAGAACTGAGTTTGAAGAGCTGAAACAGGAATTAACTTCTAGATGGGTGCCAATTTTGGGAATGATTTTAAGAAGAGACTTAGTTATACACTTGTGCAGCACAGGAAGGATATCGCTTATGCAACTAGAACCGTAGGAGGCGGAATATCCAACACATAACTTGGAGTTGGCAGCAGTGATCGTGTCAGAGATTCTCGTTTTACTTCACAGCTTCAGGAGAATTACAGAAGGCTTGAGGAATCAGACTCAAGTTAAGACTTCTTTTCACCCTCAGATAAATGGACAGAAGGAATGAACTAATCGGACTTTAGAGGATATGTTAGGATCCTGTACTTTGGTAGGGATGGAAGTATAGAACATCTTTTGTTGGAAGGGGATTAGATAGCTGCTTATCGAAGATCCAGAGTTGATTATAGTGACTGATAGAATAGTTACCGTGGTTGAGGAACTTTGGAATTTTAGACCGGGGGTTGGGTGCTCTTAGGGTATCTCCGTACAGAAGGGTTAGACGTTCTGACATAATATAGAGATTTATTCAGTGATTCATTAGTCCTTAAGTTCGTTCTTATCATTACGGACATTCTACCCTTACCCTTATGCATTTTATACGTTCGATAATTCGATAATTACTTCGTTGATCGTTTGTACGTTTCCTTGATTCGTCAGAATTTTAGAACAGGATTGTGAGAATACCTACCGTTTAGCATTTCCTCCTTATTTATCTCATGTTCATATCATGCTTCAGTTCATGTATCTCATTTGAGATGTCTCAGTTATCATCCGTCGCATGTGGTTTCAAATCCGTTGGATCAGATTTGTTATGATTTGTTCTGTTGAGAGAGCCTGAGGTTATTTTGGATCATCAGGATCGAGTCATGAGAAACAACCTTTCCGTTTATTAAAATCATTTTCATTTCCTTTCTTAATCTGGTACGTTTCCGTTTAATAATTTCATTTCAATTTTGCAGACGAAATTTTCTTTTTAGAGGAGAAGAGTTGTAAAACCCTAAATTTTGGTTTCACATTTTCACATCTAATTTGAACTTTACCTAAGTTATATAATAACTAATTAGTAAACCTAAGACTATATGTTATATGATTACTAATACATTATAAATAACTAACCTAAGTTTGGTAAATAATGTAACAACCCCAAATCAGATCACAGCGGTAATAATATCTGGGGTGCTACTTAGTTGGATCATAACACAAGTTGTGACAAATCGTAATTTCAGGTCATTTTCCAAACCTCGACAATTTACTATTCATGTATTACTATTTATCATTTTACTATTCATCATTTCACTATTCATCATTTTTTAAGTCAGTTTGTGACTTTGAGATGTTTTCAAAAAATTTACTATTCATGAAACACTATTCATTCCCGGAGGGAAATCACTATTCATGGTTATCATTCATCATTTCATAAACTAGGTTTACGAGTATTCAAATTCGCGTAACCATTATGGTTTAGCTGCGTATTCATGCCTCATCATTAAGGACACATCATATAGACTAGAGTAGTCTACATATCATCAGTAACATCATCTCATATTAGGACATGCACGGGTTTGCATAAATTATATTCACGTATATTTATTTATTAAATAAACGCTAACACTTGATCATTTACTACTAACATTTTACCCGACACTCCCGACTATGGTCCTAATATATTTTTACACTCATTATAATGATATAAAAGTTATATTATTAGTTTACCCGGTATTTTTAAATCATTTACTATATTTAACGTTAAATGCTTATAACTACGACGATTTGCGAAATTTCAACACGACAACTATTTGAACACCCGATTCTTGCAAGGAATGTGATTTTATAATTTTTACAACTTCGTCATACTTTATTTTATTTCGTCAAAATTTATTTCTAATTAACTCGGTACCGTAACACCCTATTACAAACACTAATACACAATACCTTATCACACAATTTTTACTTAATATTACACTAATTGACTAACATTATAGAGCAAATAAATCATTTATTACTTCATACACATTCATAATTACCACCTCTACTTCCCCTTCATTTGTGGTTCGCCATGTCAAAAACTAGAGATTTACCAAATTAGATCATATTACTTAATCTCAATATTCCTATTAGTTTCTAAATACCCCCAAGGATAATTAAGTATTTTCCAAAATCATCAAACTTCAAGTAACTTCAAGTCAACTTTTTTAATCTTTCACACTTTCTCTAATATCATTTTGAGTTCTAGTAGCTTAAATCATGCACCTATATTTTATGTTATATACATTAACACAATTATATGTACACCATAAATTTTAATGACATTTTATGTTTAGTAATCTTATAGATCCACCATTTTTTGTGAAGATTTAGGAACCCATGACACCCTTAAGAGGTGTAATGGTAGGTTTTTAGAATAGCATGGTGTTGATGGAATGATTTGGACAAGTCTTGAACTAGAAAATTTGGTTTTATAACTAAAGTGTAAAAAGGTTTGTATTTTTGGAAATATGGAAACTCATAGGTTCATCAGGAATATTGCTTACATTTTAGAAATCTTCAACAACGAAACTTGCCGCTGGAATGAGCAAAATCGAGCTTACGACGAGAAGATATTATTTTAGGTTTGACGACGAAAACTATTTTATGAAATTGTGTGCTGTTGCACGAATTTCAATGGGTTAAAACGTAGGAATTGAACGCCATCTAGACAAGCCGACATATCAAAAATATATTAGTTCACTGTAATACGAAGCCGAGGACATAAAGAACGTAGAAAACGAGCTTATAACGACCAAGATACAAGCGTTAGAAAACCGACGATTCACTAAACATTTTAACAGCTTTTAATAGAAAAATAATTCTAAGTCTAAAACTGTTTTTGCGAGACACCACTTTGAGAGCCGTTTTTATTATTGATCGAGATGCGTATGGACAAAATGACAATATTACGAATTCAAGATATTGTTGCAATGTTTCTAAAAACGTCGAGCTTATTTACTAACACTCAATGTACACCTTTTTATGACTAGTTTTGCGAGGCCATTTAGTCATTTTTATAAGTTGTGAGAAATGCTAAATTACGATGGAAAACTCTATTTTCCCAATAAATCACCAAACGACGATCGTGGGATATCGTTACAACGTATTTATACGAAAAGTGTTTTATAACTTAACGAGACGTCAAAAATATATTTTTGGACGATAAACTTTATTTCCAAAATTCACGAGTGGTATCGATAACATACGTATTTGCATGTGTAGCATAAATTCATGACTTACATTAGATAATATCACTCATATTAGGTTGCGGCTAAGGATAGCGCCTCATTTCAATATATTCACTATTGTTATCGTAGCTATTGCATCAGGTGAGTTTTCATAGCCCCGTTTTCAATTTACAATTTCATTTCTAAACTCTCGAGGGAGAATAAATTAATTCAATTACATTGCTTAAGTTACTACATTGCCAAGTTAAAGTCCCCTTTATTTTATCATGAACCGTTAATTGACATTGAGCTAGGATGAGTGAATAGATCTATTGAGGGTGACTCCTCCGTTCAAGTTGGTAGCTCCAACTAGTCATACGAACGCATTTCATTTGAATTATAATAGAGTGTCTGGCAAAACACTCAGTTGGGGCGTACATTATTTGTCTAGCTTCAGGGTCAAAAGCTTATAGCAATTGTATTATTTTAATTGTATGGCGACATTGTCACATTTAATTATATTACAACATTGTTATGGCGATAATGTCATACTTAACTTTAAATCTTGTGGTCCATATATTACTAATGGGAATTAAATTAAACAGTTGGTACGGTTCTGTATAAGTTAATACGGTTGAAGTGTTGCTGACGAATACATCAACAGTTGGTACTGTTGATAAGAAGAGTTAGTACTGCTTATAAGATTAAGATGAAACCGTGTGAAGATATATATAGAGAAGATTTAATGTATATCTTATAAAGTTAGGTTTATACGATAGATTGTTTACTTGTAAAGGATTCCTTGTTCTATAAAAGGAGATCCTAGGTTAAGTTTTATATATCATTATTATCATAGCTTCACGATTGTATTGTAATTCTCATATTATATTGAAGCTAATCGTTTGAGTGAATATTGTTATTGTTCTTATTGTTACATCTATACAATCACCAAACAAGAATTCTTCTAAGTACTTGATAGTAAATTTCGCGTGCTGTCAAGTATATACTCAAAGTATCTCCAACACAACTCGTGTGTGTTTAGATCCGGTCAAGTGGTATCAAAGCCAGGTTACTGATACTTTGATTTAGAAGTTTCTGAAGTGTTTACTCACTAGCAACCAAGAAGATAGACATGGAGACACCACAAACCTCAATCCTTGCTAAACTCCCCATGCTGAAACAGAATGAATACGATTTATGGTGGCTCAGAATAGAGCAATATTTCATGGTGCAATACTATCCATTATGGGATATAATTATCAATGGTGATTCATTCAAACCAATTCCAACTGAGGAAACACATGCTGATGGCTCAAAGACAACAAAGCACAACACTGAGCCTGTTACTAATGAGGAGAGAATCAAAAAGAAGAATGATCAGAAGGCTAGAAATTTGTTACTAATGGAAATTCCTAATGATCAAGTGCTGAACTTTAGCCATTATGAGACTGCTAAGACCCTTTTTGAAGCAGTGGTGGAAAGATTTGGTGGCAATGAAGCTACCAAGAAGGCACAGAGAACTCTACTTAAACAAAGTTATGAGAACTTCACTGCATCAAGCAATGAAACTTTGGATCATATCTTTAATAGGCTTCAAAAGATCATCAGTCAACTTACTGTGTTGAAGATTGTGATTCCACAGGAAGACCTCAACATGAAGTTTCTTAATAGTTTACCTGCTGAATGGAACACTTATGTTGTGGTTTGGAGCAATAAACCAGAACTGGAGAAAATGACATTGAATGAGCTTTACAACAATCTTAAGATTGTTGAGCAGAAGGTGAAGAAGAGTGGTAGCACCAGTTCTAGTTCAGGGAATATGGCTTTCTTATCTTCTTCAAACAGTTCGAATCATGAAGATGAAGAAGCAGTTGGTACTGCTAAACCAACAGTTAGCACTGCTAGTGTAAAAACTAGTACTGCTGGCTTAACTGAAGAGACCATATATGCATTTTTGTCAAAACAATCTGGTGGGTCTAAGATCTTTAATGAAGATCTTCTTCAAATTGCTGAAGATGATTTGGAAGCTATGGATTTAAAGTGGCAGTTGGCTTTGATAAGCATCAGGGCTAAGAAGTATTACCAAAGGACTGGGAATAAGATTACCTTCAATGGAAGAGATGTTGCTGGGTATGATAAGTCTAAGGTGGAGTGCTATAATTGTCACAAGATGGGGCACTTTGCCAGGGAATGTAGAGGTCCAAGACAACAAAGCAACCAGAGTCAAGGGTTTAAGAATCAGCAAGGAACAAGGAGAACAGTTAATGTTGAAGAGCCTTCTTCCAAGGCTATGGTAGCTGTAGATGGAGCTGGATTTGATTGGAGCTTCATGGAGGAAGAAGAGGAACCAGCTAACTTGGGTTTGATGGCTTTCTCAGACTCTGAGGTACATATTGTTCAAAAATGTTCAAATACTTGTTCTGCTTTAAAAGATTATGAGTGTCTTAAGAAACAGTATGATGATCTTAGAGTAGAATTTAATCAAGTAAATTTTAGTCTAGCAAATCATAAAAGAGGACTAGCTGTTTTGGAAGAACAAATTGTGTTTTATAGACAGAATGAGTCAAACTTCTCTGATGAGATAGGTGTTTTAAAGAGGGATTTGCAACTAAAAGATGATAAAATGAGTGGACTTGTATATGAACTAGAGAAGCTTAAAAAGGAAAAAGAAAATATTCAGTTAAGTGTAGATACTCTTGAACATACTTCTAAGGGAGTTCAAAAAATAGTAGAGAATCAAATACTTAACAAAGCTAAGTCTGGTTTAGGGTATAAGTCAGTTGCACCCCCTGTTAGAGGAATGTTTGTTCCACCAGGAATTGATTTAGCTCATACAGGTTTAGAAGAGTTTAAGGATATGGATTTTCCTGGATATGGTGTTAAAGTAAGTGAGAATCCTGTTAAATTTGTTAAGGCAGAAGATTCTTTTGTGAGTGCTAGTGATAAATCTCTTTCTGAGGAAAAGATGTCCTCTGATAGGAACTTAGAGATTCCAACTATTGAGGACTGGACATCTGATGATGAGGATGCAAAGGTTAAGGTCAAACCTAATGTTGTTAAAGTAGAAGTTAAACATGCTCCTAAAGTGGTTAAGACTGAAAACATAAAACCAGTTAGGAAAAGTGTTCAATATGCTGAGATGTATAGGACTAAGAACAGATCACCAGTTTCTGAGGGTAGTCATAGGAACTAGAATCACTCAAAATCTAAGCAATTGAATGATAAGTTTGCTATGATTAGAAAATTGTGCTTTGTTTGTGGAAGTTTTGATCATATGGCTGCTTATTGTGATTCTAACCCATGGAAAAAGAGAGTTTCTGGGAATACAAGGGTGAATAGGAATAACAACGCTAGGGTAACTCAAAACAGTCCAACTAGATTGACAAGCCCTAATGCAAATCATAAGATGTCACCCAAAGCTGTTATGTTAAAGACTGACATCAAAACAGTTTCAACTGCTAGTCAACATAAGTGGTTTAATAACAAGCAAACTGTTTCAAGTGCAACAAAATTTTCAAATCATGCACAAGCAGTTAAAAGGCATTTTTATAAGAAAACAGCAATGACCAATCAGAAATGGGTGCCAAAATTTAAACAAGCAGTTCCAACTGCTAGGTCAGCAGTTCCAACTGCTAGACCAGCAAATCCTACTGCTAGGCACTTAAATGTTAAGGGAAAAAGGGGCAATGCTGTCAAGGCCTCAGCACATTGGGTTAGAAAATCTACCAAACCCAATGGTGCATCAATGACCTCCAACAAATTTTCTCATCTTGATGCACAAGGCAGATCCAAACCAGTGATTGTTTGGGTCCCCAAAAGAAACTAACACCTTTATTTTGTGTGCAGGAATATCCTTCAAATGGTGAAGAAGAAAGAGGATACTCAGACAGTGGATGTTCTAGGCACATGACTGGCAACATGTTCTATCTTTCAGATTTCATAGCATTGGATGGTGGACCAGTTGTCTTTGGTGGTGGTGTTGGTGGACGGATTACTGGTAAAAGTGTCATAAAAACTGGTAATCTTGATTTTGATAATGTGCATTTTGTACCAGAGTTAAAGTACAACCTCTTTAGTGTGTCACAGATATGTGATAAAAAGAATAAGGTTCTTTTTACTGATACTGACTGCCTTATTCTTTCTTCTGATTTCAAGCTACCTGATGAAAATCAAGTATTGCTTAAAATCCCAAGAAAGGGTAATACATACAGTATTGAGATGAACAACCTTGTTCCTAAAGCAGGTCTTACTTGCCTTGTTGCAAAAGCCACATTGGAAGAATCAATGTTGTGGCACAGAAGGCTTGGTCATGTTAATTTTAAAACCATTAACAAAATTGCTAAAAATGGGTTGGTAAGAGGTTTACCAAATAAAACTTTTCTCAATGACCAAACCTGTGTTTCTTGCCTTAAAGGTAAGCAACACAGAGCCTCATGTAAGCCAAAGATCCAGAACTCTATTTCTCAAGCTTTATATATGTTGCATATGGACTTATTTGGTCCTACTTCTGTGAATAGCTTGAATTTTAAAAGATACTGCCTTGTTGTTACTGATGATTACAGTAGGTTTTCTTGGGTATTCTTTATGAAATCTAAGGATGAGACAAGTGAAATCCTTAAGACCTTCATTGTTGAAGTAGAAAACCTAGTTGATAAGAAAGTTAAAATAATCAGATGTGACAATGGGACTGAATTTAAGAATAGAGTGATGGATGACTTTTGTAGAGAAAAAGGTATTAAGAGGGAATTTAGTGTAGCTACAACCCTACAGCAAAATGGAGTAGCTGAGAGAAAGAATAGGACTCTTATAGAGGCTGCTAGGACAATGTTAGCTGACTCTAAGCTACCTGTTTCATTTTGGGCTGAAGCAGTTAGCACTACTTGTTATGTATTGAATAGGGTTTTAGTTGTGCAACCTTACAATAAGACTGCTTATGAGCTTCTTAGAGGTAGAACCCCTGCTTTTAGCTTCATGAGATCTTTTGGTTGTCATGTTACTATCCTTAATACCAAAGACCAACTAGCAAAGTTTGATGGGAAATATGAGGAAGGTTTCTTTGTTGGTTATTCTCTGCACAGTAAGGCTTTTAGGGTGTACAATAAAAGCACCAAGCATGTAGAAGAAAATATGCACATAGAATTTTTGGAGAATAAACCAAATGTTACAGGTGTTGGTCCTGATTGGATCTTTGATATTGACAGTCTTTCAGATTCCATGAATTATGTGCCTGTTACAGGTACAAATACTAACCATGGTTCAGGTTCAGAGGAGGAAGATGAAGATTGCATTTTCATGCCAATCATGGAGGAAAGTCCATTGAATGAGTCTTCTACAAAGAATGATGATATTCCATCATCAAGTGGTGTAGACAAAGAGAAAGATGTTGCTGAAACGAGTGGTCAGAATGGTAAAGAAACTGAAAATCCAACGAGCAGTACAAATGGAGTGAGTACTGCTCAGCCACAAGTTCCTACTGCTGAGCAAAATAGTGATGCTACTGGACCAAGTCAACCTCATCTTGATTCACCGGTTCATACTGCTCCTCAAGTTGATGAGTTTGATTTCTTTGGAGATGGTCTACAAAATATGCCTATCAACTATGCAGCTCCTTCTACTCCCCATACAATTGTAAATAGGAATCATCCACTTTCCAATGTCATAGGAGATGTACAATCTGGAGTCAAGACCAGAAGGCAAATTCAAGACCCAGATCATCATGGCTTTCTCAGTGTGGTATATGAGGAGAAACATCATGATGATGAGCATGAGTGTATGTTTGTATGTTTTCTATCTCAAGTAGAACCCAAGAATGTACTAAAGGCTTTAGAAGAATCAAGTTGGGTTGAGGCTATGCAAGAAGTATTGCTTCAATTCAAAATTCAGAAGGTTTGGTTTCTGGTTGATCTACCAAAGGGAATAAGAGTGATTGGTACTAAGTAGGTATTCAGGAACAAGAAGGATAAGAGAGGCATTGTGATAAAGAACAAAGCAAGACTGGTTGCTCAAGGCTATACACAGGAAGAAGGGATTGATTATGAGGAGGTTTTTGCTCCTGTTGCTAGACTTGAAGCAATAAGGTTATTTCTTGCTTATGCTTCCTATATGGGTTTTCTAGTCTATCAAATGGATGTGAAGAGTGCCTTTTTGTATGGTACTATTGATGAGGAGGTATATGTATCTCAACCTCCTGGTTTCATAGATCCAGACCATCCTGATAAAGTTTATAAGGTGGTTAAAGCTCTTTATGGATTGCATCAAGCTCCAAGAGCTTGGTATGGGACTCTTGCTAATTATTTATTGAAGAATGGGTTCAATAGGGGTAAAATTAATCAAACTCTGTTTATCAAGAAGAACAAGGGTGATATTCTACTGGTTCAAGTTTATGTAGATGATATCATCTTTGGTTCTACAAACAAAGAAATGTGCAGAGAGTTTGAGAAATTAATGAAAGATCAGTTTGATATAAGCTCTATGGGTAAGCTTACTTTCTTTCTTGGGCTTCAAGTACAGCAAAAGTCTGATGGAATATTTATCTCTCAGGATAAATATGTTGGTGAAATATTTAGAAAATTTTAATTCAAAGATGCCAAGGTTGTTAGCACACCAGTTGATAAGGAGACACATTTGCTATTAAAGGATCACAGTGGTGAAGATGTGGATGTGCACATGTATAGATCTATGATTGGGTCTTTGATGTATCTCACATCATCCAGGCCTGACATTATGTTTTCAGTTTGTGCTTGTGCTAGATTCCAAGTAAATCCTAAGGTGTCTCATCTCACAGCAGTAAAAAGAATCTTCAGATACCTTAAAGGTCAACCTAACTTGGGGCTATGGTATCCTAAAGAGTCTGCATTTGATCTAGTGGCATTCTCTGATTCTGATTATGCTGGTGCTAGCATGGATAGAAAATCTACAACAGGTGGTTGTCAGTTCTTGGGTTGTTGATTAATTTCTTGGCAGTGTAAGAAGCAGACTATGGTAGCCACTTCTATTACTAAAGCAAAATATGTGGCAGCAGCAAGTTGTTGTGCACAAGTTCTTTGGATTCAAAACCAGATGCTTGATTATGGGTACAATTTATTAAACACAATTATACATATAGACAATAGCAGTACAATGTGTATCATTAAGAATCCAGTTCAACATTCAAAAACTCAACACATTGAAATTAGACATCATTTTATAAGAGACTGTGCTGAAAAGAAGTTATTACAAGTTGTTAAAATACATACTGATGAAAACTTTGCTGATCTCTTAACAAAAGGTTTTGATGTAGGAAGATTTCAGTACTTGGTAACAGGTATTGGAATGCTTAATCCTTCAAAAGATTAATGTCTAAGTGTTTTTGGTTTTTGTACTGCTAGTTATGCTATTTGTATAGTTTGTACTGCTTGGTAATTTTTAGTACTGCTTGTGAATTTGTTAGTTAATTGTGATAACTATTAAAAGAAAATATTGTGTATTGTGTTTTCTTTGGTTTTGGACTAACATTTCAAGTTAAGAAAAACTTTTTGCTTTGGATTGTGCTTTGGGAAGTATGGTAGTTTAGACTATCAAGTGTGCATGCTTGTCACACAACAAATGGCAATTGGTTCACCATGTCTAATCCACATAAGAACCAACTAGTCCAGATCAAACGGTTTCTGGTAAAGACTTCTCAAATCCGTTTATGGTTGACAGTTTACCAAAAATTGGATGGTTATCAACTCACCATATCTAAGTGTGAAGAGTTGGCTAGTCCATAGCAAACGGCTATTGGTAAAGACATAACAAATCCGTTGATAGCTGATAGTTTGCTAAAAACTATACGTGGACAAAAGTGTTTTCAAATCCACATTACAATTAACTTTGATTTTATCTCAGAAATTTTTTAAATAGTTAGTACTGCTAGTTTCAACTAGTTTGTACTGCTTTTTCAAACTTGGTTCATTCTAAGTTTATGCTCTATGATTCACCTCTCTCAGAAGGTTACACATCTGGAAGTGTTGAGAGCAGTTTGAAACTACAAAACTGAATTGATGGTAACTTGTAAAAATTGTCATATTGGATGTTGAGCTCGAATGTTATATGTTCTAGTTCACCTGATGGTGAAGATTCTTCCAAACAGGGGAGGAATTAAAAGTTTTTTCAGTTGTTGTTAAAGATGATTATGTAATTCAGGGGAGGTTATAAATTCAGAATATGAGATAAGTGTGAAGTTTATGCTGAAGTACCTACTGAAGATAAAGTTTATTCATTAAAGTGGTGCATTCATTACATAAGCAGAAGTTTTGTTACAATCCGGGACTCAAAGTCAACATAACCAACACATAAACCTAAACACACAAACCTAACACCTTCATCACTACTCAAGCTTCCTCTTTCCTTTATCCTTAAAGTCAGGCATGGAATTGTGAACTCCTTTGTCTTTGATTGAGTTCCACACCTTCGGACTTGGGAGCCCCATCACTTGTTTATCTGGTTTTGGTCGTGGTTGATTTCTTACAGGAACTGAGATCCTACTCATACCTGACACAGCTTTTTCGATCTCTCTTGTTAGTAAAACTGATAGTGGAGGTGGATGTGCTTGCTGATCATCATCATCAGAGGAAGTTGGAAGGTCATCATCAGAAGATACTTCTTCAGCTTGTGGATTTGGATTCCTGATAGTCAGATTAGTGTAGTTTGGTGGAAAGTAATTTTTCCATCCTTCACTTCCTGAATCCGAAGACGAATCCGATGAAATCTCAACCATGTTTGGATTGGATTAACTCATTGTGTTTGATAGTTGTGGTTTGAAGAATGTGATGGGTTAGTGTTGATAATTCAAGATCTTTTATAGAACCAATGGAGATTTAATGCCATTGAATGCAGGGTTGGTATTAGGAATTAATTCCTTGCAGGAATAAGTTTAATTATGGAGACTTTTGAAGAGTTGACCGAATTTGATGTATTATTATGAATATGGTCAAAAGGTGATATGTGAAGAAAATTCCCAAGTGTTTCAAAATTGAAGATAAGTGTTTGAAAGAATCCACCCCATCATATAACGTTGGAGTTTAATTCAAGAAACTTGTTGATTTGCATAGAAATCATAAGTTTAGGGGAGGATTGTTGGGAATTAAATTAAGCAGTTGGTACGGTTCTGTATAAGTTAGTACGGTTGAAGTGTTGCTGAAGAATACATCAACAGTTGGTACTCTTGATAAGAAGAGTTAGTACTGCTTATAAGATTAAGATGAAACCGTGTGAAGATATATGTAGAGAAGATTTAATGTATATCTTATAAAGTTTGGTTTATACGATAGATTGTTTACATGTAAAGGATTCCTTGTTCTATAAAAGGAGATCCTAGGTTAAGTTTTATATATCATTATTATCATAGCTTCACGATTGTATTGTAATTCTCATATTATATTGAAGCTAATCGTTTGAGTGAATATTGTTATTGTTCTTATTGTTACATCTATACAATCACCAAACAAGAATTCTTCTAAGTACTTGATAGTAAATTCCGCGTGCTGTCAAGTATATACTCAAAGTATCTCCAACACAACTCGTGTGTGTTTAGATCCGGTCAATTACTCTTGTGTACCTAAACCAAATCTTATTTGGAAGTGGATTGTAAACACACAGGTTGCAAGTCTAGTATGGGCGGGACTTGGGACTGTGTGGATTTACAATGCCTTTGCTGGGAAATTCTTATTTCTAATGCTTTACATTTTGCACTAAACTCTATGAACTCACCAACCTCGTGTTGACACATTTTAGTAATGTATTTTCAGGTAATTAAGGAATTCACATCATGACCGGCATTTGGACTTATCATAGAGTCGCAATGACGACGCGTCTCACTTGGATTTTTATGCACTTAAACTATCGTTTGATTTGTGACAAACATATTTCCGTAACATGAATTATCTTTTGGGACCTATCTTTTGTAAACTCTTACTTGTTTTATTGAATCAAATGATGTGCTTTTAAAACGACACTTTAGGTCATTCAATGTAACTGTAACTGTGATGCTATGGCAGTCACGCCCCAGGTATTCCATTCCGCTGCAAATCAGGTATTTTGGGGGTGTGACAGATTGGCATCAGGGCAAAGGTTATAGCGAACTAATTTGTATCTTGGACCCAGACTATAACTGCATCATCACAGCATCACATCATTTCATCATAAGTGCATATTCATTATACATGCGGTTTCATACATACATTATGCGAGTTACTTATACTTATACTTATATATATTTACATTGACCTGGTTCACAGCGATATATCTTCCCCCAACCACCTTATTATCACTCCAGCAGACTCGGATATCGAGGATGCTTTTTCGTCCACTAATACATCTACACCATCACTCTCACCTTCCTATACCTCGACATTCCTATATCACTCACCATTGTTAGATGATAACTCCCACCTATTTGAGGTATTAACACCACCTGAACCAGACCTAGAAGAGACTACCAGATATGACACTGAGACCTTTGAGATTCAGGAGACTGCCCCTGCCTTCCCACTACCACCATTGTCATTCCCCTTTTCCATTCTCACATAGCAGGAACTAGATGACACTTTGTGGATAGTACCAAGATCACCGACTCAACAGGAACATCAGCAGATTCCCCAAGAATGGTTTGAGATCTATGCTATATCGGATAGGATCGATGCACAACTCTAGACCCCACATCAGGACTCGTCCCAACCACAAGATGCCGCAAACCAGGACCTAATCAGAGGAGCACCAGGTAGCCCCTAGACTAGACTTATATCTTTACTAGCTTTTACTATTATCCTAGCCACGGGATGTGTGGCATAGTTCAAAGAAACTTGTAGTATTTTGGTTGTTGTAAAATGAACTTACCAAGTGTTTACTCTACTGTAACACCCCCATTTTCAGGATACGCAGCGGAATTCAAGCTGGGTGTTACTCGACAGTACAACAGTTATAGTAATAGAAAATGATCTCTATTTAAGTCATTTTAATAGATTTATCATTCGAATTTTATATATATCAGAGTTTACAAATGAGGTCCCAGTAGGTTTACAGTTTATTAAATAAGTTTCGAATGATAATTAGCCTTCTATCGGTATCTGTGCCATTCCATGCCATCCTCGCTCATTATAGACCTGAGATAAACATGCTAAAAAGGTCAACACAAAGGTTGGTGAGTTCATAGAGTTTATAAGTAAAACAGTTGAATTCAGTAGTCAAAAGTTAAGTAAATCCGTAACGTTTAAAATTGTAATCAGTTTGAACACAAGCTAAATAAAAGAATTTAGTTATATCACAGTTCAGTATATTGCACTAAACCTCATGACACGCAATGCGTTGACAGTTTTCAGTCTCACTAACATAATAAAAATGAAAGTGGTTTGCCCCGAAGTGAGAGCTTGCCAAAAACTCCTCATAGATTTCAAATATACTGCATTTTTCAAACTGGCTACCACAAAGATATCCATCCAACTAGTACAAATGGGTCATCAGGCCAATAGATCTATTCACTATATTCGCGCTCACCCAGCAGGTGACTAATGGTGCATGATACGAGGGACATTTAAAATAAATATAAATAGGCAAACGTTAACTTAGTACAATAACAATCAGGAAAACGTTCGTTAAATCAGTTGTGTTCAGCATAAAATAAATTTCAATAATGTTTCATCAATCGAGTAAAATGTTTATGAACAAGCTTTATAAGTTAAACGAGTAGGAATCTCCCCCAAAGAGTTTAAAATAAGAAAAGAGGGGCTATGACTCACCTGAGCAGTCTGGATGGAAAACAAATTAAATATAGTTGATAAACGTCTCCGGCACATAACCTAGATGAATGCATCAAGTTTCAGTATTCGTATCCCTATATACGTGATTTTAATATTTATTTCGTAAGTGTTTTGTTAACGGTTTAAATGTTGAAGTCTCTTCAAAAGTTGGGTTTTATCTTACTTCATGTCTTTAGGTTTCGTTTGTTCGTTCGTTGACATATAATTATTTCATATATATAAGTTTTTTAAACTCCCAAGTTGTTAAACGTATTTCTTATATAAGTTTTATAGCAATCCTGAATCATTAAGTGATGAAATATATTATCGAAGTGTATATAAAAATATTGTACTTTATACCCTCGATCTTTTATAAAAAAAATGACAACTTTCATCCTTCAACTTTGGTGAAATGACAGTGTTTACCCTATAGTTTCAAAAATGACAATTTATACCCTCTAATATGGATTGTTGACAAAAACAGCCCTTATGCCAATAACGTAGAGATAATTACACTTTTAGTCGAAGAAAACTCTAATTTTTAGTTTATAGCTTTTCAATAAATAAAAAGGGTGCTTTTGGTTTTATGCCTAAGTCGCCCAAAAGAACAATAAATATAGGCGAGACCTTTCAGTATTTTTACAACGTTCTTATTTCTTTTAGTAATTTTCCGGGTGGTCTTTTAAATGGCTCTAATATCAAGTTCTAAACTTATTTCATTTGCTTACAATAATTTATTCAAAAGAGGGGGTTTGGGCGTTTTATAAAAGGGATTATTTGTTTTGTTCGACCAGCCCAGAAAAAGAGCTCAATTAGAGCCGGGGCGAAACCAAGTTTTGACAACGCTTTAGTTCCTTTAAATACTTCGCTATGTGGTATTTAAGATGGCAAAAATTTATATTTTGTGGGATTCATTTGGTTGTTGAAATAAAGGTCCAAAGTTGGGGTCTTGGCTGGTCTCGACAAAAGGAAGAACAGAAAGAAGAAAAATGGTAAAACAAGATTTTGATCTCGGATCTTCACAAGACTTTTTCCACAGTTTATTCGTAGATTTTTAAGCTTATAAAAAGTCATTTCATTAGTAGCTTATGGATTATAATTGTAGAATTACTAATAGTGTACAAAAATGAGCTTTTGGTTTTTGTGTTTTGTGACCAGGAAAAGAGCCCAAAAAGACACGTGATAACTAGTTGTTTCGACCAGGTTATGGGGGCGTTCTAGAGTCTCCTAGGTGGTGATTAAGTAGAGTATTTGGTTGGGGCTAGTATCTCTTTCTTGTGGTAGGAAATTAAGGGGCAAGTTGGGGGTTGGAGTTGAGTTGGGCGAAAAGAACCAGAAAGCAGAAAACAAGTTTTTACATTTTATTTTACAAAGTCCTATATCTTGTGTTTATAACTTATTATATGATTAGTTGGCTTGTTTTAATGTAGTATTAGATAACATTTGGGCTCAAGTATTATTTCAAAGTGAATAAAAAGATATAACAGTTACTGGTTATATCAATAACTTGTAAAACCCATATTTTTAGCCTAAGTTCCTATATAAGACTTTTTTAATATCTTTATTGAACATGTTTAAGAGTATTAGAGGTACGTAAAATTACTAGTTTACTTACTTGATTTATTTCGACTAGTAAGGTTTGTGGACAAATTGTCTTGGAAATGATATGCTAGTCTTTCTTCTCCTACTAAGCTCTTCTAAGATCCTTCTATGGCTTCTACCTAGACTATAGGTTCAGTGGATATGTGAGGGTATTTCTGTGTTTGTGGATTTTCGAATGGGTTATGTAAAATGGAGGAAGGTATGTCAAATTTATAGAGGAAGGAAAACTAGGGTTTTCTAATTTGGCTAGGTCATTATGTTAGAAGGAGGGGGACATGGTGATGTGTATAAACATACACCATATCTCAAGTTGTGGGTTTATCTGGTGGAGAAAAGACCAGGTGAGGGGGGGGGGGAGAAATGGCGTGATGTGGAAGAAGGAAAACCAAGGATTTTATTTAATTTAAGGGACAAGGTGATGTGGTTTATTCTTAAACCAAAAATCCTAATTACTAGTCGACTTATGAAGGTTTACAAAAGTAAGAGTCTTGTTTATGAAACATAGGATTATAAAACTGATAAACTTTTAATGACAAATTCCATGACGTAGTATTGTTTAAATTTAGTTGTTCAACATCTTAAGTGTGATTAGCAGATTTTTGGAGGTTCCCAAGTGGCAAGTTAGTTAAATAACTTTGGCTGCACCGAATAACTTTTGATCGTATTCTTACGGCTAGTAACATGGGTTGTGATTTTAAATTAGCAAAGGACATTGTTACGTGGAAGTATTTGAGGCTTTAGAAGGAGTCTTATAGTATATAAATGGGCTGGATATTAAGTTAACTAGATTAATTTGGTTGTTGCATTTTATGGAACAAGATTATACACGTTATATATGGCATGCAATGTTACAAGATTTCTACACGTTCATATGTATATTAGTTTGTTATGGAAATAAAATAGTACACATATAGATTTTATGTTAAGGTAAATTATGAAGCAAATAATAACTACACATATCTATTGCATGGTAAATAGGTCATGTGGCACAATATTATACACGTTCCTATGATTGAACATATGAAGTATTTATGGTACTATATTTATACACGTTAAAATGTTGATGAATAGATTGCATGCATAGCTACACGTCTACATTTCATGTTTTGGCTAATCTTGTAGCAAGTATTAGTTACACATATATATATAATTAGTTTAGGGTATAGTTTGATTTCGGTAATTACTAACGTTAAGTTCTTATGTTACGAAACTTAAGACCGAGTAACGTAAAAATATAATATTTATAAAAATGTCAAAATTTATTAATATATTTCAACTAATTATATTAGACGTGTGATATATTTAACGGAGAGTGTATACGTTGATAAAATCTAATAGGTTTGAGTATTCGTATTATGTAAAGAGTATAAAAAAAATAACAATAGTTCATCTAAGATATGTAGACTTATCCTACTCTTGTTTTGGTCGTGAGTATAGTATAATAAAGAAAAATTTAAATTTTCCCATAAAAATGGAAATTAAAAATAGGGACGGAGATTATTATATAATTAATGGTTGTTAATTATAGTGAAAATTTACCGGTGGTTACAGTCTCACCTCTTTAACGGAATCCCGGGATTCGATCTGTGTTAGGTGTTTAAGTGATGAATATGAAAAGTGGTTTTACTTGTGAAAACTTTATAAGTTAAAATTTATTATTTTATATGAAAAAAAACATTGTTCCGAAAGTCATAAGAAAATTTATTTTGCATGAAAGTTGTTATTTTATAATGTGTATTATGAGTTTATGAAATGCGTGCAACAAGAAAGTTTTAAGTAACGAATTTTTAATAATGAGGGTTTCGGAAAAGAACTTGATGAATGTAGGAAATTTTTTGAAATTTAAGCTTCCATGTTACGATGAATTGTAAAAATCAATGGTCGATGAACAGTAAAAGCTAACAGTTATGAACAGTAGATTCCAACGGTCAATGAACAGTGTTTTAACGGTAAAATAACGGCTAATTTTCTACCTATATATACTCCATTTAAATTTTTATTCTTTCACAAAACACATATCTCTAATTTATACTCCCGAAATGCCGCATCTTATAACTATTCTAGCAATTGTGTACGTTGTTGCTGTCGCTACCTATATGGCGTATAATCCGGAAGAAAATTTCAGAATTCTGGGCGTGATCTTAATGTTCGTCGTACCACTTACGATCTTAGCTTTTGTCATGGATCAGACATGGGGAAAATAAGTCTCGCACTAGGGTTGTTAGTAGGGATCCTTGTTGTATTTCTATGTAATTCTTAATAAAAATGAAATAAAACTCGTTCGTACTTATGTTTAAGATCTAGTCTTGCTATCATTTTTAATAACTTGTTATGCTAATTGTATTGCTATGTATCAATATTCGTGGATTTTAAATGTAATGGAAGTTTACATTTTGTGTTTTATGAATTTTAGAGATTCTCGAGTTCGTACTCATGTCTTTTCAGAAACAAATAAGCCCACTTGTTTATAATTCATTATTTACATTGAGAGGCGTCCCAAACAATGTAAATGAAGGAGTATAAACTTATGGTTCGGTGATTCATAATTTCTTTATTTAAATAAAAAGGCGTCCCAATCCATTCAAATAAAGACATTATAAATCAGCCTACTTAAGAATTTCTGATTCAACATTCGTACTTGACCGATGAGTTACAAGGTATTTTAGTGAGGGTACGGGAAGAGTATTTACACTCATCTGTTGAGATGAGAGAAAGGAAATCAAGGAAAATTAACATAGGATTCAAAATATTTGGAGAGTATATATTTATCATAGTTAGAATAGGAATTGTGCAATTCACAATGTTTTAGGAAGATTTCGTAGATTACGAAATGTAGAAGTAGGTACATGCTCAGAGAAATATGATTTAAGTCAGGATGCCTTAGGATAGGCATAAGCGGATACGTTTATTTATATAAAGTGATCAGAAGTACGTCATGTATATAAGTCATTATACTAAAGCGTAAATTACCTAGAAGTCACATATTCGTCTGGAGGATGGAAGGCACGGACAGCGAAAAGGCTATAAAATATTTTTGTGAAAAGCAGTTATAGTTTAGGTCTCAATTAGACCCGTTTCTCTATAACCTGGCTCTGATACCAATCTGTAACACCTCCAATTTCAGGATACGCAGCGGAATTCAAGCTGAGTGTTACTCGACAGTACAATAGTTATAGTAATAGAAAACGATCTCTATTTGAGTCATATTAAAATATTTATCATTCGAATTTTATAAATATCGAATTTTATAAATATCAGAGTTTACAAATGAGGTCTCAGTAGGTTTACAGTTTATTAAATAAGTTTTGAATGATAATTAGCCTTCTATCGGTATTCGTGCCATTCCATGCCATCCTCGCTCATTATATACCTGAGATAAACATGCTAAAAAGGTCAACACAAAGGTTGGTGAGTTCATAGAGTTTATAAGTAAAACAGTTGATTTCAGTAGTCAAAAGTTAAGTAAATCTGTAACGTTTAAAGTTGTAATCAGTTTGAACACAAGCTAAATAAAAGAATTCAGTTATATCACAGTTCGGTATATTGCACTAAACCTCATGTCACGCAATGCGTTGACAGTTTCCAGTCTCATTAACATAATAAAAATGAAAGTAGTTTGCCCTCAAGTGAGAGCTTCCCAAAAACTCCTCATAGATTTCAAATATAATGCATTTGTCTAATCGGCTACCACAAAGATATCCATCCGACAAGTACAAATGGGTCGTCAGGCCAATAGATCTATTCACTATATTCGCGCTCACCCAGCAGGTGACTAATGGTGCATGATACGAGGGACTTTTAAAATAAATATAAATAGGTAAACGTTAACTTAGTGCAATAACAATCAGGAAAACGTTCGTTAAATCACTTGTGTTCAGCATATAATAAGTTTCAATAATGTTTCATCAATCGAGTAAAATGATTATGAACAAGATTTATAAGTTAAACGAGCATGTATCTCCCCCAAAGAGTTTAAAATAAGAAAAGAGGGGCTATGACTCACCTGAGCAGTCTGGATGGAAAATAAATTAAATATAGTTGATAAACGTCTCCGGCACATAACCTAGATGAATGCATCAAGTTTCAGTATTCGTATCCCTATATACGTGATTTTAATATTTATTTCGTAAGTGTTTTGTTAACGGTTTAAATGTTGAAGTCTCTTCAAAAGTTGGGTTTTATCTTACATCACGCCTTTAGGTTTCGTTTGTTCATTCGTTGACATATAATTATTTCATATATATAAGTTTTTTAAACTCCCGAGTTGTTAAACGTATTTCTTATATAAGTTTTATAGCAATCCTGAATCATTAAGTGATGAAATATATTATCGAAGTGTATATAAAAATATTGTACTTTATACCCTCGATCTTTTATAAAAAAAAAATGACAACTTTCATCCTTCAACTTTGGTGAAATGATAGTTTTTACCCTATAGTTTCAAAAATGACAATTTATACCCTTTAATATGGATTGTTGACAAAAACAGCCCTTATGCCAATAATGTAGAGATAATTACACTTTTAGTCCAAGAAAACTCTAATTTTTAGTTTATAGCTTTTCAATAAATAAAAAGGGTGCTTTTGGTTTTATGCCCAAGTCGCCCAAAAGAACAATAAATATAGGCGAGACCTTACAGTATTTTTACAACGTTCTTATTTCTTTTAGTAATTTTCCGGGTGGTCTTTTAAATGGCTCTAATCTCAAGTTCTATACTTATGTCATTTGCTTACAATAATTTATTCAAAAGAGGGGGTTTGGGCGTTTTATAAAAGGGATTATTTGTTTTGTTCGACCAGCCCAGAAAAAGAGCTCAGTTAGAGCCGGGGCGACGAAGTTTTGACAAAGCTTTAGTTCCTTTAAATACTTCGCTATGTGGTATTTAAGATGGCAAAAATTTAGATATTATGGGATTCATTTGGTTGTTGAAATAAAGGTTAAAAGTTGGGGTCTTTGCTGGTCTCGACAAAAGGAAGAACAGAAAGAAGAAAAATGGTAAAACAAGATTTTGATCTCGGATCTTCACAAGACTTTTTCCACAGTTTATTCGCAGATTTTTAAGCTTATAAAAAGTCATTTCATTAGTAGCTTATGGATTATAATTGTAGAATTACTAATAGTGTACAAAAATGAGCTTTTGGTTTTTGTGTTTTGTGACCAGGAAAAGAGTCCAAAAAGACACGTGATAACTAGTTGTTTCGACCAGGTTATGGGGGCGTTCTAGAGTCTCCTAGGTGGTGATTAAGTAGATTATTCGGTTGGGGCTAGTATCTCTTTCTTGTGGTAGGAAATTAAGGGGCATGATGAAGCGAAAAGTGTACCGCTTTTAAGGGGTCATTTAAGCCCTAAATCGTATTTATTTGAGCAAATATTGCCCTAAATCGTTCCTTTTGTCCTTTTAGGTACTTTTGAGGAGAAATCTGGAAAAGGAGGCATTTTGGACGTTTTTGGAGCATAAAAGTGAAGAAAACGACAAAGTCTCAAAAATCGGCTAAAAGTTACCCTTGACGGCGTCAGATTTTACTCTGGACGGCGTCATGGCTTGGCAAGAAAAGGTGGACGTGAAATTTACTCATGATAAGCCAGTGAAAATTGCATGTGAATTCTGACGGCGTCACGCTTTAACCTGATCAAGGGCGTCACGGCTTAATTCAAAGAGGGACGGCGTCACGTTCAAGGTCTGACGGCGTCAAGCCTTGATAAGCCAGAACGGATTTTGGAGAGCTAAAGAGGGACGGCGTCAAGAAGGTCATCCGGGAACCCTAGAAGCGGCGAGGTGACGGCGTCACACTCCATAAGGTGACGCCGTCAGATGTAAAAATCTATATATAGTTTTGCAATTCTTTGTCATAGAGAGAGCTTAGTGTGGAATTTTTGGGAGAAAACCCTAAGACGATTTTAGCATCTTTTTCAAGGCTTTTTGCCTTGAGATCTTCCATGTTACATTGAAAGATAAGTTATCAATTAATCATTCAATATGTCTATGTGTTGTTTGATTCTATCTTGTTCTTGTCTTTTGTTTAACATGTTAGGCTAGATTTATCTTGTGTTTGCTTAGATCTAATGAAACCTAGCTATTGATTATTGGTTATTAGTGTGTTATTAGTTGTATTGGATGATTGTTTATCTATGTTAGGCTTAAGAAAACTGGCTAACTTCCTATTCGGTAACTTGCTTGAACGTCTTAAGAAACATGAACCAAATGCGTACTAAAGGTTTTTATGGTTGTATTTAATGCACAAGCGAATTCTAGTGATCCCATGTTAGGAGCTTCCTAGCCGGCTCGACATAGGAGTGAAGTAGGAGCTTGTAGAGTTGGGGAAGTACGTACGCCACCCCACGATTGGTATTAAGGAATACACCCGTCATCCACGCAACTAATACACACTAATCAACCGGTAAAAGATAGTTAGGGAGTAAGGAAATCTAAGTAAACACATTTCTCTACACTTAAGTTTTCACCAACATTTTCATTTTTGTTAATTTATTTTATTTGCATTTGTAGTTATTTGGGTTAGTTGACTAGCAACTAATTCCGCCCACTCCTTCAAAACCGAGATTTTACTTGCTTTCATAAAATTATAAAAACACAAAAAAGAATCTTCCTCAACCCTTAGACCTATTAGAGTAGTTTTTCATACCTAACGAACACTATTCCCTGTGGAGAACGATCAATCCCCCGTACTTACCACTACACTATACTACATCGGTCAGGTACACTGCCTGGTGGGGTTGTAAGCCTCTTGAGATCCCTCGAGAGGTAAAACCTGTTGTAAGGTTGCAAAACCACGCATCAAGTTTTTGGCGCCGCTGCCGGGGAATAGTTATTGTTTAGGTTGAATTTTTATTTTATAGGTCTACTCACTAGATTCCTTTCTAGTGAGATTTTTGTTTTATTTTTCTAGGTTTTCTTTAGTCTATCTATTTTCTTCGTGTCTTTGTTCGTAACCATACCATCCGACATCATGGAAGATGGTAATATCCTTAATCCCAACAACCCACCACCACCTCCTAGAGCCCGTACTTTAGGAGAGTATTCCCGTCCTAGCCACCATGGCTATCGAAACACCATTGAGCTCACTCAAGGAGCCAATATCACACCCTTGCGATCCGACACCATCCGGTTGGTGCAAAGCGGATGCGCATTCCATGGACTTCGTTCTGAAGATCCTAATCAACATCTCAAGGACTTTCTTAAAATCGTTGATTCTATAGACCTTGATGTTGCCACTCGAGAGACGACCCGATTGCGTCTCTTCCAATTCTCTCTGCGGGACCAAGCTAGTCAGTGGCTAGAACGTCAACCCGCAGGATCCATCACCTCTTGGGATGATCTCACCACTCGTTTCCTTGCTCAGTTTTTCCCACCGGGAAGAACTACCAAGCTAAGGAATGATATCTTGATGTTCCAACAACGTCAAGGCGAAACTCTCTACGAGGCATGGACTCGATTCAAGGACTTACTCCAAAAAGTCCCTCACCATGGCATAGAACTTTGGCTCCAAATCCAAATCTTCTATGACCATATCAATCTCTCCACGAGGCAAACCATTGACCAATCGGCCGGTGGCAAGCTACGTGATCTAAGTGCGGAACAATCATGGGCTCTCCTAGAGGATCTTGCTCTTTATGACAACGAAAGTTGGAGTGATCCCCGTGATTTGAATAAAACGGTCAAGGCAATATCTTTGCCTTCGAACAATTCAAGCACTTCCGACCGTAGGATCATAGAACTTGAAGACCAAGTCAAGTTTCTCATGAAATCCTACGAGGCTCCTAAACTTTCAAGCCAAGTGAACAAAATCACTTCTTCGTGTGAATTATGTAGTGGTCCCCACGACACTCGTGATTGCATGGAACTCCCCGAACAAGCTTTTGTGGACTACGCATCCTCGCGTACCGACGGAGCGGGAGACAAGTGGTACACTTTCAAACCCGAGCCAAACCCTTATGGTGATTCATACAACCCCTCATGGAAAAATCACCCGAACCTTAGGTGGAAACAAAACCAAAACGCACAACAAACCAATTCTTCCAACCCACCTAATCGTTTCCAATCAAGCGGTTCCAACTCGAACCGTACTTTCAACAACAATCCTTCCGGCAATGGTAGTACCAATAACTTTGAAGGATTGACGTCCCAATTTATGGCATCTCAAGAAGCTCGGATAGCTAGATTCGAATCCGAATTCAATCAGCAACAAACTGAGATGACCAATAAAATTGACAACTTGTTGAAAGCCCTCAATAACCAAGTGCTATCACCTCCACATAAGGACGCTAGGAACACAAATAGCGGACCCCAAGTCAAAGACCCTTCTTCATCCAAACATGTCCACTTCGTCAACGTTGTCACTATTAAACCAATCGATAGGAGCATGGAAGAAAGTGACAAGAATGAGGGTAGGATAGAAATGGAACCTAAGGATGAGGTTAAGAAAGTCGAGGTTGATAAGGAAGTTAGGACAAGTGAGATTGAAGAAGTAGATGATGATGAGGACTACTTCAATAGGCTACCCACTAAGGAAGAGCGCGTATATCATACAAACTTATTCGATGACCCCGAGACACCATACTTCCTAGGTAGACCAATCATTGAAATAGGCGACCCTTCTAATCTCAACATACCATGTAACATCGGACATTTGCATGTGTGGAAAGCCTACATAGACCTTAGATCACCCCTAAACATCATGACTAGAGCCCACTACAACTTGATAATGAAAAATCAACTTGGGTATAGGATGCTCCCTGACAAGGGTTGGATGAGTAACTTCACGGGAAGAGTTAAGGGATTACCGGTTTATGTAGGAAACTTCACCTATGTCACCGACTTTGTAATTGTAGAAGATATCCGCCCAATAGTCGATGCGTCCTTAACTCAAGTGGTTTTTGGAAAACCATTTGTTGAGGTCTCTAGAATGACTTATGAACCTTCCTTAGGGATAGTTAGATTTAAGGATGAGACCGATGAAGTAAACTACCAAATGCCATATAAGATAGAACAATTCCAACACTTGTCAAATGTTGAGAAGGAGCTCAAGCAAGCGGTCTACTATAGGAATGATGAGGATAGAAATAAAGGAGTAGACTATGTTATGGAAAGGATATTCGGTTTCTACAAGGATTGTTTGAAATTAGGACCGGAATATAAAACCGGGAATGAAAATGGCCTAGGAACTGTGACCGATGATGGAGTCACGTAATGTACGTGACTTTGAGTCTAGCTACAAGACTCGTTAATAAAGAAAAGCGCTTCTTGGGAGGCAACCCAAGCTTTATTTGCTTTGTGTGTTTATTTGTTTGTTTGTTTGTTTTTATTTGTTTCCGTATGTATGTTTAATTTTTATTCCTATTGATTCATGTTAAAAACTAAATTGTGAAAATGCTTTATTCTGTTTTTAACTTCGTCTTAACTACATATAAAGGTATTTTGCAAAAGTTAAGTGTAAGGGAAATCTAAATCGGTTTATTAGAACACAAATTAACATGAATCGTAATAATAATAAATTAACATACATATTCGTATTTGTTTGAGTCAAATGCTTGTATCGAGTCATAATGATGTTTTGCAGGATTTCCAGGAAGTAAGGTAAAGGTTTTTCCAGAAATTTTCCGGAAACTTAAAATGAAAATTTTTGTCAGGTCATTTCTGACGGCGTCAGGGTTTATAACCTGACGGCGTCAGATTTAATTTTCAGAAATTTTTGAAAGTTTTGTTTTTAAAAAGTTTTTATTAAAATCTTCAACTTATAATCTCCAGGAATCTGCAAAGTTATCATTCCACAAGCATTATATCCTTATATATAGATTTTATCCCGCCGATGTTATGCAGGTTTTCGTGTTTGTTTTCTCAGGTTTAACAGATTATTTTGGACAAGGAAATGTTTTGAATCAAGCTTATGGCGATGCATTAGTCATGGAGCTTCAACATTACTTTGGAAGAAGATTTAACCGTGTTATTTCATTATCCACCGAGCGAATCAGGGGAGTATTTGATTTCATTCTTTTACTTTTTACTTTTACATCTTGTTATTTGAACATTGGGGACAATGTTCATCTTAAGTGTAAGGGGAGGGTAAAAGTACGATTAGAGAATGCTATTACGCTTGATTTTTGTTTGTTTAATAGTAGATGTGTAATAAAACTGAGAGAAATACTTGTTAAGGTAATTTTAGTGCCAAATTTAAAATTTTTTACAACATATAGGAGTGAAACTTTGATCTTAATGAGCGTCTCACGGATAGGAGTTATATGACTAGCACAAAAACCGTACCACTAAAAAATTTTCCACCCCAAATGTGAGGTTCGCCCCTAGAATTGGTAGGAAAAGCATTTATGCTATGATGTGTGTACCGGTAGCACTTAGATTCTAGAACTTGCGTTAGGACCATTCCAAGGCCACAAGTGAGACTACATTCGTGTAGTTAGATTTACTACATGATAAGAGGCATTAGGATTAACCTATTGTTTTACACCTGTGTTTTTGTTATAATTACTTTGGCTACATTGGTCAAGTAATTCTCCCACACCCTTTGCGTTGTACTCATTTTTAGTACACGATACCCCTAGTACACCCCTCAGAGCCTATCTTTTCGTTTCGACCTTTAAGCATTTTACTTAAAGGAAGAATTTGTTTACACCCCACTTAAATGTACACCCAAATCGCCTTAGCCTACCTTGTATGCACTCATTTTTAGTGCATTATTGTGACAACATTTGTTTAAACCCAAGTTAATTATCTAGTTGATTACATGGTTGCTAACTCGAGTCATATCCTTGTACATATTGTTTTGGGACGATTGGGACTCATGGGTAAAGTACTAGTGTAATGGAGTAATGGGGAAGAACATCATTTATTACCCCCATATGTGCTAAATATTTTAAAAGTACTCCAAGTTTTTCAATTATCTTAATTCGAGTCATTAGAATAGTTAATTGTAAAGTTATGTAAAAGTTCAAGTGTAAGGGGAATGCAACGCCCCTATGATGTATTATTTTGGATGGTAGGGCAAGAGTGTATGTAAAAAAAAAAAAAAAAAAAAAAAAAAAAAAAAAAAAAATCGAAAAAATCAAGAAAAATACAAAAAAATGAGAAAAAGAAAAATAGAAAAAAACATACGGACTACCATCCCGTTTCATTTTATGTTTATTTTTATGTTTTTGTTATTTTGTTATTTTGTTTCTAGCTTAAGATTGAGTCGAGTCTTGGCTTAGCAACATTGTATAGTACATGTAATTGATCAAGATCTTTAACTCGCCACCAGTAAAATATCCTTTATCCAACAAAACCGTGTTTTCCTTTTCCCTACACCTAACGTTATAACCCATGTAAAAGCCCTCTTTGATAGTTTATCTTAGGTGCTTACGCCTAGTGGAGGAGGTTTCTGATCCTTTCCCAAGCCTATGGTAATCTATTTGTTATGACAGGTAGTGAGAGATATTATCCGTTTTCATTTATGAGATTTATTTTGATGACACTTGAGAAATGTGAGTATCTAAACACTACTTGTGAGGTGCTAGTTTATAATCTCCGTGCTTATTATGATTGAAGTGGAACGATTATTTGTTGTAATTACTTTTATATTAGCATTAAATGACCCCTAACTTGTATTTTGATTAGAATAAAAGCGCATTTGCTTGAGGACAAGCAAATCTCAAGTGTAAGGGTATTTGATGAAGCGAAAAGTGTACCGCTTTTAAGGGGTCATTTAAGCCCTAAATCGTATTTATTTGAGCAAATATTGCCCTAAATCGTTCCTTTTGTCATTTTAGGTACTTTTGAGGAGAAATCTGGAAAAGGAGGCATTTTGGACGTTTTTGGAGCATAAAAGTGAAGAAAACGACAAAGTCTCAAAAATCGGCTAAAAGTTACCCTTGACGGCGTCAGATTTTACTCTGGACGGCGTCATGGCTTGGCAAGAAAAGGTGGACGTGAAATTTACTCATGATAAGCCAGTGAAAATTGCATGTGAATTCTGACGGCGTCACGCTTTAACCTGATCAAGGGCGTCACGGCTTAATTCAAAGAGGGACGGCGTCACGTTCAAGGTCTGACGGCGTCAAGCCTTGATAAGCCAGAACGGATTTTGGAGAGCTAAAGAGGGACGGCGTCAAGAAGGTCATCCGGGAACCCTAGAAGCGGCGAGGTGACGGCGTCACACTCCATAAGGTGACGCCGTCAGATGTAAAAATCTATATATAGTTTTGCAATTCTTTGTCATAGAGAGAGCTTAGTGTGGAATTTTTGGGAGAAAACCCTAAGACGATTTTAGCATCTTTTTCAAGGCTTTTTGCCTTGAGATCTTCCATGTTACATTGAAAGATAAGTTATCAATTAATCATTCAATATGTCTATGTGTTGTTTGATTCTATCTTGTTCTTGTCTTTTGTTTAACATGTTAGGCTAGATTTATCTTGTGTTTGCTTAGATCTAATGAAACCTAGCTATTGATTATTGGTTATTAGTGTGTTATTAGTTGTATTGGATGATTGTTTATCTATGTTAGGCTTAAGAAAACTGGCTAACTTCCTATTCGGTAACTTGCTTGAACGTCTTAAGAAACATGAACCAAATGCGTACTAAAGGTTTTTATGGTTGTATTTAATGCACAAGCGAATTCTAGTGATCCCATGTTAGGAGCTTCCTAGCCGGCTCGACATAGGAGTGAAGTAGGAGCTTGTAGAGTTGGGGAAGTACGTACGCCACCCCACGATTGGTATTAAGGAATACACCCGTCATCCACGCAACTAATACACACTAATCAACCGGTAAAAGATAGTTAGGGAGTAAGGAAATCTAAGTAAACACATTTCTCTACACTTAAGTTTTCACCAACATTTTCATTTTTGTTAATTTATTTTATTTGCATTTGTAGTTATTTGGGTTAGTTGACTAGCAACTAATTCCGCCCACTCCTTCAAAACCGAGATTTTACTTGCTTTCATAAAATTATAAAAACACAAAAAAGAATCTTCCTCAACCCTTAGACCTATTAGAGTAGTTTTTCATACCTAACGAACACTATTCCTTGTGGAGAACGATCAATCCCCCGTACTTACCACTACACTATACTACATCGGTCAGGTACACTGCCTGGTGGGGTTGTAAGCCTCTTGAGATCCCTCGAGAGGTAAAACCTGTTGTAAGGTTGCAAAACCACGCATCAGGGCAAGTTGGGGGTTGGAGTTGAGTTGGGCGACAAGAACCAGAAAGCAGAAAACAAGTTTTTACATTTTATTTTACAAAGTCCTATATCTTGTGTTTCTAACTTATTATATGATTAGTTGGCTTGTTTTAATGTAGTATTAGATAACATTTGGGCTCAAGTATTATTTCAAAGTGAATAAAAAGATATAACAGTTACTGGTTATATCAGTAACTTGTAAAACCCATATTTTTAGCCTAAGTTCCTATATAAGACTTTTTTAATATCTTTATTGAACATGTTTAAGAGTATTAGAGGTACGTAAAATTACTAGTTTACTTACTTGATTTATTTCGACTAGTAAGGTTTGTGGACAAATTGTCTTGGAAATGATATGCTAGTCTTTCTTCTCCTACTAAGCTCTTCTAAGATCCTTCTATGGCTTCTACCTAGACTATAGGTTCAGTGGATATGTGAGGGTATTTCTGTGTTTGTGGATTTTCGAATGGGTTATGTAAAATGGAGGAAGGTATGTCAAATTTATAGAGGAAGGAAAACTAGGGTTTTCTAATTTGGCTAGGTCATTATGTTAGAAGGAGGGGGACATGGTGATGTGTATAAACATACACCATATCTCAAGTTGTGGGTTTATCTGGTGGAGAAAAGACCAGGTAAGGGTCTTGTTTATGAAACATAGGATTATAAAACTGATAAACTTTGAATGACAAATTCCATGCCGTAGTATTGTTTAAATTTAGTTGTTCAACATCTTAAGTGTGATTAGCAGATTTTTGGAGGTTCCCAAGTGGCAAGTTAGTTAAATAACTTTGGCTGCACCGAATAACTTTTGATCGTATTCTTACGGCTAGTAACATGGGTTGTGAGTTTAAATTAGCAAAGGACATAGTTACGTGGAAGTATTTGAGACTTTAGAAGGAGTCTTATAGTATATAAATGGGCTGGATGTTAAGTTAACAAGATTAATTTGGTTGTTGCATTTTATGGAATAAGATTATACATGTTATATATGGCATGCAATGTTACAAGATTTCTACACGTTCATATGTATATTAGTTGGTTATGGAAATAAATAGTACACGTATAGATTTCATGTTAAGGTAAATTATGTAGCAGATAATAACTACATGTATCTATTGCATGGTAAATAGTTCATGTGGCACAATATTATACACGTTCCTATGATTGAACATATGAAGTATTTATGGTACTATATTTATGCACGTTAGAATGTTGATGAATAGATTACATGCATAGCTACACGTCTACATTTCATGTTTTGGCTAATCTTGTAGCAAGTATTAGTTACACACATATATATATATAATTAGTTTAGGGTATAGTTTGATTTCGGTAATTACTAACGTTAAGTTCTTATGTTACGAAACTTAAGACCGAGTAACGTAAAAATATAATATTTATAAAAATGTCAAAATTTATTAATATATTTCAACTAATTATATTAGACGTGTGATATATTTAACGGAGAGTGTATACGTTGATAAAAAATAATAGGTTTGAGTATTCGTATTACGTAAAGAGTATAAAAATAAAAATAACAATAGTTCATCTAAGATATGTAGACTTATCCTACTCTTGTGTTGGTCATGAGTATAGTATAATAAAGAAAATTTTAAATTTTCCCGTAAAAATGAAAATTAAAAATAGTGACGGAGATTAATATATAATTAATGGTTGTTAATTATAGTGAAAATTTACCGGTGGTTAAATCTACTATATGGATATGGTTGTGCTATCTATGATATCGGTCCATGTAGGCCGAAATTTTCATATATTATATTCATGTGTGTTAAGATTATACTTATGATATTTCGTGGTTATTTCTCGTTGTGATTTCATTGAATTCATACACGTTGTGTGAGATGATCGTTTCTATTGCGAGTTCTCATTATTGTTATTTTTTGTGATTATGAAGAATTATGCCGCCAAAGAGAGCTACTACAGCAATGACACCAGCTGAAATCCGAAAACTTGTTGCTGATAGTATAGAGTCAGCACTAGTAGTTGAAAGAGAGGCCGTAGCTGCACGGGCTGCTGAAGCCGCTTCTCGGGAAGAAACAGCAGAAGCTGCAGGACTAGCTGCTATTGGTACTAATGTTCGTAAATGTACATACAAGGACTTTAAGAGTGGAGATCCCACAAAATTTAAAGGCACTGAAGGAGCCACTGCTATGATCCGTTGGTTTGAAAAGATAGAATCTGTATTTCTTCTATGAAATTGTCCAGAAGATAGCAAGGTATAGTTCGCTACCAATACACTCATTGATGAAGCTATGTCATGGTGGAATTCTTATGCCCAGCCTATTGGTATGGAAAACGCTTACAAGCTCACGTGGGAAGAATTCAAGAAGCTACTGAGTATGAAGTTTTGTCCTCGCACCGAAGTGAAGAAGTTAGAGACAGAATTTTATGAGTTAGTAACCACAGGTAACGATATCGAAGCCTACATCAGGGGATTTCAAAAGTTGGCCGCGCTATGTCCAACTATGGTTCCGGATAACGAGAAGTTGTTGGAAAACTTCATTGGTGGGCTACCATACAACTTCAGTGGGGATGTAACTGCTTTTGATCCACATACACTGGACGAAGCAATCAGAATATCTCAAAAGCTTATGGCTCAGGTAATAAAGAAGGGAACTACTGTCAACAACAACAACAACAACCGAAACAATACCAACAATAACAACAACAACAAGAGGAGGTGGGACAACAATCCGGGCGGCAATGCTACTCAATAACCACCAAAGAGACAAGAGGTTGCTAAGGCTTATGCTGCTGGCCCAACTGAAAAGAAAGGTTACAAAGGTACTCTACCCAAATGGAACAAGTGTCAAAGTCATCATAACCCTGGGCATTGTCTTAATCCATGTGGCAACTATAAGAAGATTGGTCATTCGACCAGAGAATGCAAGTTAACAATCCTTGCCGGAAATCAGGAACCTCTAGTAACATGTTTTGGCTGTGGGGAGATAGGACACTACAGGAATGAATGTCCAAAACAAGGAAATCAAGAGAATGAGAACTAAGGCAGAATAGCTTGTGGGAAAGCCTATGTCATCAGAGTAGGAGATTGCCAGGACATCAACAACGTTGAGGACGACAACAATGTTTAATAACCAAGAAATAGACCATAGGAGGAGCCCTTTTATGTTGTATTTCTTTAAGTATTCTATCTTAAGTACTTTCTTGTAACCTCGTTGTATCATGCACCTTTCTATCTAATGAATCCACTATCTTTTGTTATTTTCCATGATATCGCAACCCTCGTCTATTACCCTCCCTATTTCACTACCATAATTCCAACCGTTTTGCAACAATGTTCCACTATCCTGTTATGAACTAAGTTACTTACATTTTATGGCAGATTAGCAGACTCTTACTACCCTACAAAATGCTCTTCCAAGTGACACACAAGCTATCATGTTACCATTCTATAAACCATTTCACAAATGTCTTACAAACTATTTTCCTACCTCGTAAATTGTTTTGGCAGCCATTCAACTTTTGAGAAACATAACATCATTTGGACAAAACCAAGCATTACAACATCTGTCCTCAATTATACATAGCCTGATCACCTATGTATAATTCGGGAAGGATCATGTCATGAAAAGAATAATTACCTTTTCAAACCTTTTCTAAAAGCAACTTACACTTGAAACATTGGAGAGCAAAAATTTTGTACATAGGTAAACTATCCACGAACATCATTTCCCCAAGGCACCATAGACATCCACACCACTTATTCAATCCATAAATCAGATTTCACCGTTGACTTTTCCAAGATGTAAACAAACAGTTAGAATCACGTTGGCAACAGAGTTTTAATGAAAGTCTCGCCTTGGAAAAACGTGATACGACTCGAAAAATGCGGGAAGACCCGATGCGACTAAAATATCCACATCTTTTCACCGAGTCCACTCTAGAGACCAACACCATCTGAATTTAGGGACTGAATTCCTTTTAGGGTGGACGACCGTGACAAATCATAATTTCAAGTCATTTTCCAAACCTCGACAATTGACTATTTACGGATTACTATTCATCATTTTTCAAGTCAGTTTGCGACTTTGAGATGTTTTCAAAAAAATTACTATTCATGAAACACTATTCATCTCCGGAGGGAAATCACTATTCATGGTTATCATTCATCATTTCGTAAACTAGGTTTACGAGTATTCAAAGTCGCGTAACCATTATGGTTTAGATGCGTATTCATGCCTCATCATTAAGGATACATCATATAGACTAGAGTAGTCTACATATCATCAGTAACATCATCTCATATTAGGACATGCACGGGTTTGCATAAATTATATTCACGTATATTTATTTATTAAATAAACGCTAACACTTGATCATTTACTACTAACATTATACCCGACACTCCCGACTACGGTCCTAATATATTTTCACACTCATTATAATGATATAAAAGTTATATTATTAAATTACCCGGTATTTTTAAATCATTTACTATATTTACCGTTAAACGCTTATAACTACGACGATTTGCGAAATTTCAACACGACAACTATTTGAACACCCGATTCTTGCAAGGAATGTGATTTTATAATTTTTACAACTTCGTCATACTTTATTTTGTTTCGTTAAAATTTATTTCTAACTAACTCGGTACCCGGTAACACCTAATACACAAACTATCCTACACAATATCTACTAAATAATCAACAATGGGACAAGCTCATTTATGAGCACACACACTTTTTTTTCTTCCATGTTTGCCGCCCCCCTTGCCCCCCCTAAGTCAATTTTAAACTTGATTGTATTGACTAACATTAATACTAGCTAAATATATATCATTTTCACTTCACATTCATCACAAAAACACTTCCAATAATTAACCAAAATTCTCTCTACTTCCCCTCTCATTTGGTGGTTCGGCTAAGGTCAAGAAACTAGGAAGATTTCACCAAAAATTCAAGATCAAGTATTATCTAATCTCTAGTAGTATTCCTAGTTAGGGTTTTGAAATAAAAACCCCAAGGATAATTAAGTATTTTGTTTCAAAACTCATCAAAACTTCAAGTAAGCTTCAAGTCAACTTTTTTAATCTTTCACACTTTCATCTAATATATTTTGATGTTCTAGTAGCAAATCATGCAAATATGTATATGTTATATGCCACTTAACACTAATTTTTGACACCAAAATGGATTTAATGAATTTTATGAGTAATCTTATGAGATCCACCATTTTTGGTGAAGATTAGGAACCCATGACACCCTAAGAATGTGTATGGTAGGTTTTAGAATAGCTTGGTGTTGATTGGAAGTGATTTGGACAAGTCTTGAACTAGAAAAATTGGTTTTATCAAAGTGTAGAAAAGGATCTGTTCATTTTTGTGAAAGCACAAATCCTCGGCGCGGAATATAATCCCAAAGTCAGTAGGTCATAGGATATCTTGGGTTACATTTTTAGAAAATACTTTCAAAAACGAAACCGTGGCCGCTGGAATGAGCAAAAACGAGCTTACGACGAGAAAGATATGTTAATTTTAAGTTTGACGACGAAAACTATTTTTCTGAAAAATTGTGTGCTGTTGCACGAATTTCAACGGGTAAAACGAGGCATTGAACGCCATCTAGACAAGCCAACATATCAAAAATATATTAGTTCACTGTAATACGAAGCCTAGGACATAAAGAACGTAGAAAACGAGCTTATAACGACCAAGATACAAGCGTTTGAAAACCGACGATTCATTAAACATTTTAACAGCTTTTAATAGAAAAATTATTCTAAGTCTAAAACTGTTTTTGCGAGACACCATGTTGAGAGCCGTTTTTCTTATTGATCGAGACGCGTATGGACAAAATGACAGTATTACGAATTCAAGATATTGTTGTAAGGTTTCTAAAAACGTCGAGCTTATTTACTAACGCTCAATGTACACCGTTTTATGACTAGTTTTGCGAGGCCATTTAGTCATTTTTATAAGTTGTGAGAAATGCTAAATTACGATGGAAAACTCTATTTTTCCAATAAATCACCAAACGACGATCGTGGGATATCGTTACAACGTATTTACACGAAAAGTGTTTTAAAACTTAACGAGATGTCAAAAATATATTTTTCGACGATAAACTTTACTTCCAAAATTCACGAGTGGTATCGATAACATTCGTATTTGCAAGTGTAGCGTAAATTCAAGACTTACATTAGATAATATCATTCATATTAGGTTGCGGCTAGGGATCGCGCCTCATTTCAGTATATTCACTATTTTTATCACAGCTATTGCATCAGGTGAGTTTTCATAGCCCCGTTTTCAATTTACAATTTCATTTCTAAACTCTCGGGGGAGAATACATTGCGCATTATTTTATTTCAAGTTCAAGTACATTAAATTCAATCAGATTGCTTAAGTTACTACATTGCCAAGTTAAAGTCCCCTTTATTTTATCCTGAACCGTTAATTGACATTGAGCTATGATGAGTGAATAGATCTATTGAGGGTGACTCTTCCGTTCGGGTTGGTAGCTCCAACTAGTCATACGAACGTATTTCATTTGAATTATATTAGAGTGTCTGGCAAAACACTCAGTTGGGGCGTACACTATTAGTCTAGCTTCGGGGTCATGAGCTTATAGCAATTATATTATTTTAATTGTATGGCGACATTGTCACATTTAATTATATGACAACATTGTCATGGCGACATTTTCATACTTAACTTTAAATCTTGTGGTCCATATATTACTCTTGTTTACCTAAACCAAATCTTATTTGGAAGTGGATTGTAAACACACAGGTTGTAAGTCTTGTATGGGCGGGACTTGGGACTGTGTGGATTTACAATGCCTTTGCTGGGAAATTCTTATTTCAAATGCTCTACATTTTGCACTAAACTCTATGAACTCACCAACCTCGTGTTGACACATTTTAGTAATGTATTTTCAGGTAATTAAGGCATTCACATCTTGACCGGAATTTGGACTTATCATAGAGTCGCGATGACGACGCGTCTCACTTGGATTTTTATGCACTTAAACTATCGTTTTATTTGTGACAAACATATTTCCGTAACATGAATTATCTTTTGGGACATATCTTTTGTAAACACTGACTTGTTTTATTGAATCAAACGATGTGCTTTTAAAACGACACTTTAGGTCGTTCAATGTAACTATAACTGTGATGCTATGGCAGTCACGCCCCAGGTATTCCATTCCGCTGCAAATCAGGTATTTTGGGGGTGTGACAGATTGGCATCAGGGCAAAGGTTATAGCAAACTAATTTGTATCTTGGACCCTAGACTATAACTGCATCATCACAGCATCACATCATTTCATCATAAGTGCATATTCATTATACATGCGGTTTCATACATACATTATGCGAGTTACTTATTCTTATACTTATATATATTTACATTGACCTGGTTCACAGCGATATGTCTTCCCCCAACCACCTTATTATCATTCCAGCAGACTCGGATATCGAGGATGCTTTTTCGTCCACTAATACATCTACACCACCACTCTCAACTTCCTATACCTCGACATTCCCATATCACTCACCATTGTTAGATGTTAACTCCCACCTATTTGAGGTATTAGCACCACCTGAACGAGACCTAGAAGAGACTACCAGATATGACACTGAGACCTTTGAGATTTAGGAGACTGCCCTTGCCTTCCCACTACTACCATTGTCATTCCCCTTTTCCATTCTCACATAGCAGGAACTAGATGACACTTTGTGGATAGTACCAAGATCACCGACTCAACAGGAACATCAGCAGATTCCCCAAGAATGGTTTGAGATCTATGCTATATCGGATAGGATCGATGCACAACTCTAGACCCCACATCAGGACTCGTCCCAACCCCAAGATGCCGCAAACTAGGACCCAATCAGAGGAGCACCAGGGAGCCCCTAGACTAAACTTATATCTTTACTAGCTTTTACTATTATCCTAGCCACGGGATGTGCGGCATAGTTCAAAGAAACTTGTAGTATTTTGGTTGTTGTACAACGAACTTACCAAGTGTTGACTCTACTATATGGATATGGTTGTGCTATCTATGATATCGGTCCATGTAGGCCGAAATTTTCATATATTATATTCATGTGTGTTGCGATTATACTTATGATATTTCGTAGTTGTTTCTTGTTGTGATTTCATTGAATTCATACACGTTGTGTGAGATGATCGTTTCTATTGCGAGTTCTCATTATTGTTATCTTTTGTGATTATGAAGAATTATGCCGCCAAAGAGAGCTACTACAGTAATGACACCAGCTGAAATCCGAAAACATGTTGCCGATAGTATAGAGGCAGCACTAGTAGTTGAAAGAGAGGCCATAGCTGCACGGGCTGCTGAAGCCGCTTCTCTGGCAGAAACAGCAGAAGCTGCAGGACTAGCTGCTAATGATACTAATGTTTGTAAATGTACATACAAGGACTTTAAGAGTGGAGATCCAACAAAATTCAAAGGCACTGAAGGAGCCACTGCTATGATCCGTTGGTTTGAAAAGACAGAATTTGTATTTCTTCTATGCAATTGTCCAGAAGACAGCAAGGTAAAGTTCGCTACCAGTACACTCATTGATGAAGCTATGTTATGGTGGAATTCTTAAGCCCAGCCTACTGGTATGGAAAACGCTTACAAGCTTATGTGGGAAGAATTCAAGAAGCTACTGAGTAAGGAGTTTTGTCCACGCACCGAAGTGAAGAAGTTAGAGACATAATTTAATGAGTTAGTAACCACAGGTAACGATCTCGAAGCCTACATCAGGAGATTCCAAGAGTTGGCCGCACTATGTCCAACTATGGTTCCGGATAACGAGAAGTTGTTGGAAAACTACATTGGTGGGCTACCATACAACATCAGTGGAGATGTAACTGCTTTTGATCCACATACACTGGACGAAGCAATAAGAATATCTCAAAAGCTTATGGCTCAGGTAATAAAGAAGGGAACTACTGTCAACAACAACAACTACTACAACAACAGCCGAAACAATACCAACTATAACAACAACAACACCAAAGAGACAACAATCAGGGTGGCAATGCTACTCAACAACCACCAAAGAGACAAGAGGTTGCTAAGGCCAATGCTGCAGGCCCAACTGAAAAGAAAGGTTACAAAGGTACTCTACCCAAATGCAACAAGTGTCAAAGTTATCATAACCCTAGGCAATGTCTTAATCCATGTGGCAACTATAGGAAGATTGGTCATTCGACCAGAGAATGCAAGTTTCCAATCCTTGCCGGAAATCAGGAACCTCTAGTAACATGTTTTGGCTGTTGGGAGATAGGACACTACAGGAATGATTGTCCAAACCAAGGAAATCAAAAGAATGAGAACTAAGGCAGAATAGCTTGTGGGAAAGCCTATGTCATCAGAGTAGGAGATTGCCAGGACATCAACAACGTTGAGGACGACAACAATGTTTAAGAACCAAGAAATAGACCATAGGAGGAGCCCTTTTGTGTTGTATTTCTTTAAGTAGTCTATCTTAAGTACTTTCTTGTAACGTCGTTGTATCATGCACCTTTCTCTCTAATGAATCCACTATCTTTTGTTATTTTCCATGATATCGCAACCCTCGTCTATTACCCTCCCTATTTCACTACCATAATTCCAACCGTTTTGCAACAATGTTCCACTATCCTGTTATGAACTAAGTTACTTACATTTTATGATAGATTAGTAGACTCTTACTACCCTACAAAATGCTCTTCCAAGTGACACACAAGCTATCATGTTACCATTCTATAAACCGTTTCACAAATGTCTTACAAACTATTTTCCTACCTCGTAAATTGTTTTGGCAGCCATTCAACTTTTGAGAAACATAACATCATTTGGACAAAACCAAGCATTACATCATCTGTCCTCAATTATACATAGCCTGATCACCTATTTATAATTCGGGAAGGATCATGTCATGAAAAGAATAATTACCTTTTCAAACCTTTTCTAAAAGCAACTTACACTTGAAACATTGGAGAGCAAAAATTTTGTACATAGGTAAACTATCCATGAACATCACTTCCCCAAGGCACCATAGACATCCACACCACTTATTCAATCCATAAGTCAGATTTCACCATTGACTTTTCCTAGATGTAAGCAAACTGTTAGAATTTCACGTTGGCAACAGAGTTATGCTGAAAGTCTCGCCTTGGAAAGAAGTGATACGAATCGGAAAACGCGGGAAGACCAGATGCGACTAAATTATCCACATCTTTTCACCGAGTCCATTCCAGAGACCAACACCAACTGAATTCAGGTACTGAATTCCTTTTAGGGTGGACGACTGTGACAAATCGTAATTTCAGGTCATTTTCCAAACCTCGACAATTTACTATTCATAGATTACTATTCATCATTTTACAATTTATCATTTCACTATTCATCATTTTTGAAGTCAGTTTGCGACTTTGAGATATTTTCAAAAATTTTACTATTCATGAAATACTATTCATCCCCGGAGGGAAATCACTATTCATGGTTATCATTCATCATTTCGTAAAGTAGGTTTACGAGTATTCAAATTCGCGTAACCATTATAGTTTTGATGCGTATTCATGCCTCATCGTTAAGGACACATCATATAGACTAGAGTAGTCTACATATCATCAGAAACATCATCTCATATTAGGACATGCACGGGTTTGTATAAATTATATTCACGTACATTTATTTATTAAATAAACGCTAACACTTGATCATTTACTACTAACATTATACCCGACACTCCCGACTACGGTCCTAATATATTTTCACACTCATTATAACGATATAAAAATTATATTAGTAGTTTACCCGGTATTTTTAAATCACTTACTATATTTATCGTTAAACGCTTATAACTACGATGATTTGCGAAATTTCAACACGACAACTATTTGAACACCCGATTCTTGCAAGGAATGTGATTTTATAATTTTTAGAACTTCATCATACTTTATTTTGTTTCGTTAAAATTTATTTCTAACTAACTCGGTACCCGGTAACACCTAATACACAAACTATCCTACAAAATATCTACTAAATAATCAACCATGGGACAAGCTCATTTATGAGCACACACACTTTTTATTCTTCCATGTTTGCCCGCCCCCTTGCCCCCCCCCTAAGTCCATTTTACACTTGATTGTATTGAATAACATTAATACTAGCTAAATATATATCATTTTCACTTCATATTCATCACAAAAACACTTCCAATAATTAACCAAAATTCTCTCTACTTCCCCTCTCATTTGGTGGTTCGGCTAAGGTCAAGAAACTAGGAAGATTTCACCAAAAATTCAAGATCAAGTATTATCTAATCTCTAGTAGTATTCCTAGTTAGGGTTTTGAAATAAAAACCCCAAGGATAATTAACTATTTTGCTTCAAAACTCATCAAAACTTCAAGTAAGCTTCAAGTCAACTTTTCTAATCTTTCACACCTTCATCTAATATATTTTGATGTTCTAGTAGCAAATCATGCAAATATGTATATGTTATATATCACTTAACACTAATTTTTGACACCAAAATAGATTTAATGATTTTCATGAGTAATCTTATGAGATCCACCATTTTTGGTGAAGATTGGAAGTGATTTGGACAAGTCTTGAACTAGAAAAATTGGTTTTATCAAAGTGTAGAAAAGGTTCTGTTCATTTTTGTGAAATCTGGAAAACTCAGTAGGTCATAGGATATCTTGGCTTACATTTTTAGAAAATACTTTCAAAAACGAAACCGTGGCCGCTGGAATGAGCAAAAACGAGCTTACGACGAGAAAGATATGTTAATTTTAAGTTTGACGACGAAAACTATTTTTCTGATAAATTGTGTGCTGTTGCACGAATTTCAACGGGTAAAACGAGGCGTTGAACGCCATATAGACAAGCTAACATATCAAAAATATATTAGTTCACTGTAATACGATGCCGAGGACATAAAGAACGTAGCACCAAGATACAAGCGTTTGAAAACCGACGATTCACTAAACATTTTAACAGCTTTTAATAGAAAAATAATTCTAAGTCTAAAACTGTTTTTGCGAGACACCACATTGAGAGCCGTTTTTCTTATTGATCAAGACGCGTATGGATAAAATGACAATATTACGAATTTAAGATATTGTTGCAAGGTTTCTAAAAACGTCGAGCTTATTTATTAACACTCAATGTTCACCGTTTTATGACTAGTTTTGCGAGGCCATTTAGTCATTTTTATAAGTTGTGAGAAATTCTAAATTACAACGGAAAACTCTATTTTTCCAATAAATCACCAAACGACGATTGTGGGATATCCTTACAACGTATTTACACGAAAAGTGTTTTATAACTTAACGAAACGTCAAAAATATATTTTTCGACGATAAACTTTATTTCCAAAATTCACGAGTGGTATCGATAACATACGTATTTGCATGTGTAGCATAAATTCATGACTTACATTAGATAATATCATTCATATTAGGTTGCGGCTAGGGATCGCGCCTCATTTCAGTATATTCACTATTGCTATTGTAGCTATTGCATCAGGTGAGTTTTCATAGCCCCATTTTCAATTTACAATTTCATTTCTAAACTCTCGGGGGAGAATACATTGCGCATTATTTTATTTCAAGTTCAAGTACATTAAATTCAATTACATTGCTTAAGTTACTACATTGCCAAGTTAAAGTCCCCTTTATTTTATCATGAACCGTTAATTGACATTGAGCTAGGATGAGTGAATAGATCTATTGAGGGTGACTCCTCCGTTCGGGTTGGTAGCTCCAACTAGTCATACGAACGCATTTCATTTGAATTATATTAGAGTGTCTGGCAAAACACTCAGTTGGGGCGTACATTATTAGTCTAGCTTCGGGGTCATGAGCTTATAGCAATTGTATTATTTTAATTATATGGCGACATTGTCACATTTAATTATATGACGACATTGTCATGGCGACATTGTCATACTTAACTTTAAATCTTATGGTCCATATATTTATCTTGTTTACCTAAACCAAATCTTATTTGGCAGTGGATTATTCAAGATATTCTTGAAAGGCGGAACTTGGGACTGAGTGGATTTACAATGCCTTTGCTGGAAAATTCTTATTTGAAATGCTTTACATTTTACACTAAACTCTATGAACACACCAACCTCGTGTTGACACATTTTAGTAATGTATTTTCAGGTAATTAAGGCATTCACATCTTGACCGGCATTTGGACTTATCATAGAGTCGCAATGACGACGCGTCTCACTTGGATTTTTATGCACTTAAACTATCGTTTGATTTGTGACAAACATATTTCCGTAACATGAATTATCTTTTGGGACCTATCTTTTGTAAACTCTAACTTGTTTTATTGAATCAAACGATGTGCTTTTAAAACGACACTTTAGGTCATTCAATGTAACTATAACTGTGATGCTATGGCAGTCACGCCCCAGGTATTCCATTCCGCTGCAAATCAGGTATTTTAGGGGTGTGACACAAGTAATAGAGAATGAATTTATCAAATCCGTTTTAAAAGCTTCATTAATTAAAACATAAGTTTTACATAACTGAAAGGTGGAAAACAAGGCCCATTATTATTATTATTAGTTGTCCCATAGTACAAAAACTTTGGTCATGAGTGTTATGTGTACACTCCAAAAGTGTGTCTATGCCCCTGCCAAGCGCTGACTTGCATCATCATATATCATACAACTAAACACCTGAGAAAAACATGCTAAAGTGTCAACACAAAGGTTGGTGAGTTCATAGGTTTATATAAAGCAGTAAAGTTGGACCAGTAAGTTTACGAGTTAACATTATAAAGTGCATAATGTTATACGAAAGGCTATTACGGTACGCTAAGTTTTATGCTACCGAAGCTACGAAAGTTGCATGAAAAGTGTTCATGTAATAATAAGGCCTGACAAGTGTTCTATCCCTAGACACTGTAATTCGACATGGTATACATCCGCTTGTCCAATCTGGACTATTGAATCTCAACACGGTTGGAGGTGTCACCCTCAATAGATCTATTTATAACACTCGTGCTTTCCAGCAGGAATTAACGGTACATGAGCATGGGCATTTGGGATACAGTACTTAGGCCAGTAGGTAATAGTTTTATCAAACAAAAGCATTGTTTAAATAGTCCATAAAAGTAACCATGTTTCTCACCCCAAGTAGTTTAAAATGAGTATTAAAAGTAATAATGGGGCTATGACTCACCTTGAGCGTAACTGGCAAGGTGAAATGTAAAATCAAGTAAGTTATGGGAACTGCTCCAACAAACGACCTGAATAATGGTAAAGTCTGAGAATTTGACTTGATATGAATAGTGATTGTGAAATTGAGTAACGGATAACGATTTGGTTTGTGATGTGAGTGTGATATGCTTAAAATGCTTAAAGTTCAAAAATAATATTATATATAATATTATCTTGCTTTTATGTCATTAATTCAATAATATCGTTTCCTCGAAAGTGGTGAAACGAATCGTTAAGTTAAATCGTTAAAACTCGTTATATATAAATATAACGTAACGTTATTAAATATGTGACTGAAACGTAAAAATGCATGTGATTGAGTTGAAAAGTGTAAAATATGAAATAGAAATAAAAATGAAATAAAGTTTCAGTATGTCCTTGAACTTTTACAGATTTTACACTTTTTACCCTAACGGAGTTAGCGTTGCACCGTTAGTCCTCGGTTATACTTTTAGTTCAATAAGGTCAAACTTTACATTCTAAACCTCCAAATTACTGTTTTTAGCATTTTCTACCCTTAGTTTACTGGATTTACAGTTTTGATCTTAGTTTTGGGAAGTTGGCAGTTTTAGTCCTTAAGGTTGAAATGTTTTGCAAACTTAGTCCAAAAATCACAAAAAAAGTGTGAAACTTAATCCGAGAGTTTCTACATTTTTATATAGCTTATTCAAGTCTAATGGAACTTCTTATTAGGCCGGAGTGCTTATTTTTAGGTTATTGGGCCTTAACATGTGTAATTAAAGGCCCGTTAAGGTTTTTAGATCCGGGGGGTTTTAAAGGAAGTTGGGCTTGATCTTGGGCTTATTTTAATGTCCTAAAAATAATAAAAAAGAGCTTGTTGGACCAGCTTATATGGATTTCTTAAAAATGGCTTATTGGGCTAATAAGCCCATCGAATTAATATAAGTGCCAAAAACAGTTTTTCGAGTAGCCTAAGCTTAGGGGATTTTAAAGAGCTTATATGAGCTTATGAGGGGAAACTCCAAACTTAAATTTGGTCAATGAGATTATAGAGAATCGAGTTGTACAATAAAAATGATATAGTGTGTGTTTCATTTCTATTCTATCGAGCCCATTCTAATCGACATAATGAATTGTTTCAAAAATAAAAGTGACTTATATATAAGTTGAAATTTTATACGCGTAACATAGATTGAAAAGGGTGTTCGTAAATCATAAAAACGAACATGTACGAGTTGTGTAATGATGTAAACTTGGTCCCTAGCCTTCCATCATAGGAAGCAACCAAGTTTATGCTAAAATGAATATAACGAGGTGTAATAATTACATACAAATATATATACATGTTCGTAACAATTGATAAATGATGCATGGGACATTTTAAATCAAGGAAATGAATTAGAGAGGAGTTGTAGAGACTTACTACACCTTAAAGGTGGAGAGTGATCGTGTAAAATGGACGAGGATCAATGGAAAATCAAGGAACTCGCTAGGATATTTACTAAAGCTTCGAATGGGAACTCTTGCGACTTGGAAATATGCTCGAGTGATTTATTAAATGGCTCTTGGCCTACTGGGAGTCAATTATGGAATGGAGACTTGAGAGAATTTGTGAAAAACCAATACTAGTGTGAATGAAAGTTGGAGTATACTAAATATATATGTGTGTGTATCGAATGCATGCATGTATATGTGATATATGATATTAAATGGTACAAGTTGAGATATTAGAGATCTTTGGCAGTGAGTTTGAGGGGGGAAAAGGGGAATATGACGGCAAGAAAGTCCATGGTGTGTAAGAACAAATAGCTTTGGATTTTCAGTTATATATATATCAAATGTCGCCATACCAATTTTTAAACACAAGTAGAGATTTGTGAGATCTTGGTAGAGATTTTGAGGGAAAAAAGGAATATATTTTGCATAGAAAGTCAAGAGTGTAAGAGCTATATGGTATACATATGTATGTCGATACATATGTATATATATTCATATGTTTTTATTGTCAAATATGATATAAGTAGGCATGTAAGATTTGTACAGAGATTTGGTGAGACTTTAAGAAGATTTGCAATCTAGTTCTAGGATTATTTGGGGAGGCTAGTGTGTAGGATTGAGTGTGTGTCAATTTGGATATATAACATATGTCGACACACTTTTAAAAGGTCCAAAACAAAAGTTAACGTGTGATATTGAGTATGAAAGTGAGAAATATACTTGGGAACTCATATATGATCATAGAAAAACATTTGAGCTAGGTGGAATTTAGTTTGAATTGAATTGGGTAAATTTGGATGAAAATGAAATGAATTCGGATGTGTGTAAATGTGATTTACTTTGGCCTTCGTTTATGTATCAAACGTTGAAATTAAAAGTTGGGATTCAACACACTCATTCTTTGGTAGGAGGGGAGTCGAGTGGTGCAAAATATTGCATATGGTGTGTTTCGAATTCGAGAGAAAACAAGGTCAAGCTAGGGGGAGTTGGACGAGTGAAACAAGTGTTTATATAAAACTTATATATGTGTTGGGTTGGGCCGAATGAATAGTACCAGGCTAGGAATTTAAATTGGGCTGTGATTTGCATAAGGACCCGTTTGGTGAATATAATGAGTGAGTTTATTTCGTCGTGGTCCTCGTGTGAGCTCGTTCCAATATTTGGTAAATCACGTATCAACGTGTTTTGAGTTATTATAATGAAATGAACAGTTAAATAAAATAACTTCTCATTAATAGATGTAAATAAATAAATAATGCGCATTTCTGATAATTAAACATAATTATACAAATGGAAAATTACCATTTGTCACAAATAATAAAAGTGAGTTACAAAAATCAAATCCTAAACCTATCCTAATCCTAAACAAACCGGCCCCCTCCCCTATTTTAGCCCCTAATCACGAAATTACCATAAACACAATCAATCACAAATTATTTGTTTCCTAATTAAACTCACGCTCCTCCTGTGCTCTCTATATGGATCGGCCCTTTTCTTTTCTTCTTCTCTTCATACGACTCAAACAATAAACACACACATAGTTCCTGGTTATTTCTTTTTCTCTCAAGACTCGGAAGGATTGTTGCTGCTTGTGGCTACGGGGATACAATCGTAGTATAGAGGGTTGTTGTTGTAGTTATATACGACTTTGTGGTGGTCTTCTTGTTCTCCCTCTTTTGTCTCGTTAACAACCAAAGTTATCACCCTCCTCTTGTTTTTTTGGCCATTCGACACATACATGGGAATATATATAAGCAGAACTTAATAACATCAAAAACCTAATCGTTTCATATAAATCTGATTGATATGTGCTGTTCGTTAATCTGTAAACCTATATGTATATTGTCACATGAAATTTTATGGAATAACATACTTAAAACTTGTGTGAATCGACCATGTTTTCTATTTTGTTTCGACCCAACATGTTCGAACCCTAGTCTGGTCTTACAACACTAATTAGACCCTTTAATGCAAATTTAATATGCCTTAAAAATCTGAAAATCCTAATACGTATCTTAACGAGAAATTAGGGCTTGTTTGTGATTTTATGTGAATTGATTTGTGTCGTTATAATTGGGTGTGTGTGTGTATGATGTGTGTCGAACTAAAGGTCTGTAAACATGTCTGATTATTGGCTAATTTAAACCTATGAAACATGTGTGTACAATCAAATCTAAAAGGGATTAGACATAGGACTTGTTTTGCCTCGTTAAACCTATAAAAGGTCTCGTTAATTTTTTGTCATGTGTACACTTGTGCGTGTGTTAAACGAATGGTTATATAATGTCTTAAAACTTTTTAATACCAGAATTAAATAAGGTCTAAGGGTCGTGGTATCAGTTTGGTTAAGCTTAGGGTTGTTTCTGTCTCAACTGCATGCTGTCCAGAATTTGGGTCGGGTTTAAAAGGGTCTAATTGATGATGCCAACGTGTTTTTGCAAGATTTTTGAGTCTAAAACTAAGTTCAGGTTGTGCCCTATCTGGATATAAAATTTCATAATTTTTCAGTTGGTGTTTTTGAATTTTAATTTCCAAACAGTGTGGAATTAGGAGGTCTCATTTTACAAGGAGAATATTTAGGATTTATAGGACTTACTAGAATTTTTATAGATTTTCTGAAGGGTTCTAATGGGTTAAGAAAATGCAAACTTTCGGGCTATACCTGCAGTGCACTTTCTGGGCAAGTTTGGGAAAACGATTTTTGAAATGGTACTATTACTTTAAAATAAATTCTGGGAAAATTACTGTAAGTACCCAACATGTATTAGTATTCATGATAAATATTTGAGCTCCTCAGTAAACACTTAAATATGGTATAAAATTCATAAATATCGAGACCAGAATAAGATAAAATCTGAACTATGTTATAAGTTAAGGATTTAGTGTAACCTAACCCCATTTAAGGTGTTTTGACCTAAATTAAATTTGTAACATTAATACGGATACTCTTAAACATATGTTAACCTAACTTCAGTAATGAAACCCTAATCACAAATAATGAATAACTATAAGTATTTAAGAATCACTTATGATAATTAATGACCTTTAAAACGGACTCCTAAATAATAATTGATCCATAATTCATGTAGATTCTCTGAAGAAGGAGTGATTTCCGTTCCTGTGTTCATTTCATTTTGTTTCCTTTTATTCGCGTTAAGGTACAGATATTCCACCCTTTCTCAGTAAGGGTACCTCACGACTTGATTCCTTGATGTTTAATATTATGATTATGATCCATTTGATATTCGTTTGGTTGTTTTGTGTGATATGATTCGTTCGTTATCTTCTATGACTTCAGTATCCGAATCCTTTTATATTTTGTAATCCATTAGATATTATGACTTGTATGAAAAACCTTTTTGAATATATATCTTAATGATAGTTTTGAGAAATACTATTTTTAAAATGATTTCTTTGAAACTGAGGCGACACCACTTTTTATATGAAGGTTTAATGACTCTTCTGAAAATGACTGTTAAAAGAATGCTTTCATGAAAACAACAGTTAAATGATTTTCATAATTACATAATCTGGTTCTACTATATCCTTAAGGATTTCTAATGACTCATTGTTTCTTGATATTTGTTATGCTTTGATCCTTATTTGTTTAGTTTGATTATTCGTTTCATGCTAAATTAATTTCATATAGCTATTATCTTAGTTGGACAATTTATAATTGTCCCTCATCATTATATTGTATGTTCTTTGCCTATTATGTTGCCCATATTTGTAGCCAGTCATGGGGAGTCCATGGCCTTGCCATTGATGCACCAATGGTATTGACAATATTTGTTGAGGTGGGTTTTAGTCCACAGCGTTCCCACTTATGCTATATATCAACCATGGCCGCCATATTTATTATTATTATATTAACGTACGTATGGACAGTCTCGAACTTGTATATGTATATCTGTTTTGCAGGGAGCGTATGGATGCATCCTAGTTACTTTGTTTAGTTCAGTTATTTAGTGAATGGATTGTGTGTGTGACATACACCTCATTTCACACTAGTACTATTGGAGTCTGCAGCTCCTATGTACAATTTGCTATGATATGATATATGTTTGTTACTTGGGCATTTCCTTGTTATGATTGTTATCCGTTTCATATTCCTTGTTATGCTTTGATTCCATTATCATATATCCCATATTTCATTGATATCTTGTTCAGCAGGTTCTCGTGGTTTCGTTTCACTTATCCGTTCATTTTACTACTTATTGTGACTTATATCATTTTTATCCAGTAGATCCTGATGATTTCACTTCAGTTATTCTTTTGCTTTAGTTATCTATTTGTATATATCTGTTCACTGGGCTTTTTAAGCTCTGCCGCAGGTTCGAAGAGGGAGGTTGGGATTCGAGTGATGAGTGCTTAGGAGCTCTTAGTGGAACACCTTGATAGCTTCCCATGGATTAGAGATGCATTTAGAGTTTTTCTTTTGGACTTAGTTTGTATTTTAGTATGGAAGTTGTAATGTTCAGATTTAGTACTTTATCTTTTCCTTAGAATACCTTTGTAAACATTGTATTATTAAAGTCTTCCGCTTGCGTATGTTCTGTTTGACGTCATAAATGTGACATTTGACCCATTCTCGGATGGGGGTGTTACAATTACCATCTTTGTATATTTAATGTGCTTAGAAAAGAATATTCAATCATAGTTAATTGCTTAAGTATGATTAATAATCTTGTTATAAGATATGCATTAAAATATGTGTACAATATTGTCCATATGATTTCTACACAAAGATTTAAACCACTAGGGTTACCTTATCTTTGAAGAAACTCATCTTCATTCTCTAGTCTAACTATTAAGAATTAAGATAAACCAATTTTCCAAAAATTGATTATCTTTATGGACAGCATCTATAACATTCATAGTATGAGTAATTTACTATAACGCCCTAGAATTTGGATTAACATTTAATTATCTACTTTAATTATACCATAAGTTAAATAAATGAATAGTAATATAAATATAACATTGAGCAAATTGTTTTAAATATATATAAGGTTTTGGGTTAATTCTGTTACTTACCAAATCCAAGCCCAACTATAATTGATCCAACCCAAAAGAAAAAATAAATAAATAAATAATAAAAATGAAAAAAAAAAAAAAAAAAACGGTTCCCCTATGATCTCCAGGAAAAATAATAATAAAAAAATAAAAAAATAATAAAAAAAAAGAAAAGAAACCCTAGCCTCCATAATTGGTTTTCATCAAGAACTTAAGATCAAGATTCGTGATAATCCCACGAAGGTTTGGTATGATTAATCACCTATTTTCTTAAACATCTTTTGTTTTTAATTTTTTTTTATGTAACTATAATTGATGGACATGATTAGGATTTATTAAAATCTCAGTAATTAAATATTTTTGATCCTTAAAACATAATTAGGGATGTGTTAGAGGTTTTATTTTGCGTTGGTTAGGGTTAGAATTTTGTTTGTAATGCTGTCCAGAAATTGGGTCGGATTGATGGATGTATAAATTGATGATCACGACGTGTTTTTGCATGATTCTTGAGCCTAAAACTAAGTTCAGGTTGTGTACTATCTACATATAAAATTTCATAATTTTTGGAGGTGGGAAAGATGACTTTTTGATTTTTATAACATTAGATGTCAATCCTGAATTTAGGAGTCTGGAAATTCAGCTAGTGTTTTTGAATTTATTTTTCCAAATGGTGAGGAATTAGGAGGTCTCCTTTTACAGATAGAATATTTAGGATATAAGGGACTTGCTGGAATTTTTATAAATTTTTCTGAATGGTTCTCATGGGTTTTCCAAATGCAAACTTTCTGGGTGTTTGTGCTGTCATCTTTCTGGGCAGGTCTGGGAAAACGATTTTTGAAATGGTAATATCACTTTGAAATAAAATCTAAGAAAATTACAGTAGGTGCTCAACATGTTTAGGTATCTGTGATAAAAATCTTAGCTCCCAGTAGACATTTAAGTATGGTTTAAAAATTCATAATATCAGGACCAGAATGTGATAAAAATCTGAACCATCTTTCAAGTTAAGAATTTAGTATAACCTCAACCCATTGAATGTGTTTTGACCTAAGTATCATTGTAACATTAATTCGGATACTCTTAAACATGTGTTAAACTACTTTGTAATGTTAATGCGGATACTTTTGGTCATATGTTAATCTAATTTTCGATAATGAAACCCTAAGTTGTTAAATTGTGAATTGTAACCCGAGGTTGGAAACTTACTAATGATGGAAACTTGCTAATTATGGAAAGTTACTAATTTGGGAAAGTTACTTAATTCGGAAAACTTACTTAATTCGGAAAGTTACTAAATCAGGAAAGTTACTAATTATGGAAAGTTACTAATTTAGGAAAGTTACTAATTATGGAAAGTTACAAATTTAGGAAAGTTACTTATTATGGAAAGTTACAGATTATGGAAAGTTACTAATTATGGAAAGTTACTAAATATGGAAGGTTACTAAAAATTGAAAGTTTCTAAAAATAGAAGGAAACCCTAATATGTTACTCTGCTCAACAACAAGTGATGAATCAGTAATAACTTATGAAATAGTTCTTAAATAATAAGACGGTCATTAATTCGTGTAGATTAGCTAAAGAAGGAGTAACTTCCGATCTTTGTGATATGGTTTCATTTGCGGATTAAGGTACGGATATTCTACTCTTTCTCAGTAAGGGTGTCTTTTCTTATGACTCTTGATCCTTGATTTGATTCATTTGCTTTGATATGATATGATCCATTGCTATGATCCTTTTTGATATGAGCTTTGCTATGATCCTATTTTTGTAATCCTTTGTTATGATTCAGTTGATATGAGCCATTGCTATAATTCCCTTTGATATGATTCTATGACATGATATGATTTGTTCTGTTTAGTCGCCCGAGCTAACTAGCCATGGAGGTACCATGGCCATGTCATTGAGGCACCAATGACATGACACTTTCTGTGGAGGTGTGATTGATCCACGGCGTCCCCATTTGATATGATATGATATGATATGTGAGCTCTTGGCCATCTTGATATATGCGTATACTTGTGATGAACTCAAATAAGTACATTTTATTACTATCATTTATCCTATTAATTTGACTTGTTTTACTATATTATGTATAAGGATTGATACTTAATCGTTTACTTTTGTAATTCTCAGGTAAAAACAAGCATTTGGTGAAACTTGGCGATTTTGGACTAATTATGGAGCAAAACGTGCATAAAGTTGAAGGTCTACTGACATGGACAAGATCAAGTCAATTCTGCTCCAGATGCGCCGCATCTCACTCTCGACATGCGCCGCATCTCTATCAAGATGTCACCAGATACGATCCAAGATACAAGAGGACATGCGCCGCATCTAATCATGGAGTTACGCCGCATCTTCTGGCGGTGTACGAATATTCCTGAATATTATAATCTTGGACCCCACGCGAAGTTAAGTACATGCGCCGCATCTACTTAGTAGATGCGCCGCATCTTCCCTCAGACAGAAACTATAAATACCCCGTAGACCAGACGAATTACAAGTTCCGGAAAACCTAAAACCGAAGTTCGAACAGGAGAAACAAAGGACGAATTCAGTCAAGGAGGCAGCACAAGACACACCCAAATCAAAGATACAAGAGCTGTAAGAAGGTGCTGCATGTGTTTAATTCATTAAGTAGTTTTGTTTTATTGTGTTAGCAAACTTTAATTCATCAGGATTGATGGCTTGTGTAATGTGACAACGAAAGATTGCACTCCCTTTAATACTTGCTTTCCCATCAATTAAAGTTTATATGATGATGTCTTTGGTTACTACTTATTAGTGCATTGATAACCTCTGTGTTTATTAGTGGCTTGCGGGCATTTGACTGCGGGACATAATGTGGCTCCCACGGTTATTACTAAATTGATCACTTAGGAATAACTTTTAGACATAAGTAATCATTAAGGGTTTACTCGCCGATAAGAATAGGACCAACGAGAAAGGGTTAACTACATACACTTCATATAAAGCTATCAATAAAACAAGTGACAATCTACTTAATCATAAGGACAGCCCTCTTATTGTCTCGAGTATTTATCTGTGTACGTGTGTGCTACTTGCTGATTCGTGCCTATTGGTTTATTTTATTATTTAATTGCAAACAAACCGTGCCAGTCTCTCAGGCTGAAACCCCCCTTGCGTTAGGATATTAAAATACTGATTAGAATAACGAGATAATACGTTCCACTCTTAGTGATCGACACTCTACTTACCATTATCTTCATACTGACCGGGTACACTGCTCGTTAAGTGTGTGTGTTATTGATAAGTCGGCTAAATATAAATTTAAAACTTGAGTAGGCATTAAAACTGCTAAACCGCAACGACACATCACGCGCATCAAGTTTTTGGCGCCGCTGCCGGGGAGTGAATTGTTATTATCTGTTAATTTAATTAGTATTTTAATTAGGTTTTTCTTTTTATTAGATTAATTGCATCATTGTACTATTTTGCATATTTGTTGTATTGTGTGTTAATTGTTTTCTTTTATTTTTGTGTGTTTATTTTCGTTTGTGTGTTTAATTTTTGTTTTTATTTTTCGTATTTTTCTGTTCTTGCTATCGTTGTACTGTGCTAAATCAAACGATACGGCGCATCTGATCTCTCAGATACGGCGTATTGCGTTTAATTTTTTTTTAATACAACGCGTTTAATTAATTCGATACGACGCATCTTTTCCCCAAGATACGGCGTATCTGTTTTTAATAAGAAAATTTTTCTAAGCGATAAAGTAATACGACGCATCTGCTTTAGCAGATACGGCGTATCTGTTTTCGATAAAAAAAAAATTTCTAAACGTTAACGCCGTACGACGCATCTGCTTTAGCAGATACGGCGTATCTATTATTTTAATTAAAAACAGTTTGCGAATTATTAAACAGATACGGCGTATCGATCTCTATCGATACGGCGCATCTTTCTGAATCAAAAATCGATATTTATTTTTAAACGTAACGAAAATACGGCGCATTAACTTTCGTTAATACGACGCATTTAATTTTAATTAGATAAGCTGATTTTTGATTAATTAATTCGATACGGCGCATTCTTAAATTCTAAGCGGCGTATCTATTTTCTGAATAAAGTCTGATTAAATTTTAACGTATTAAGATACGGCGTATCCAACTTTTTGGATACGGCGCATCGTCTGCAGATATCAGTAACTTTAATTTTTCGTATTCCGTTTTCGTTATTAATTATCTGATATATTACTTTCTCGAGCATACCCTACTGATATTTTTGTGTTGATTTCAGGAAGTGCATGACCAAGAGTTCTACGAAGAACTTGATTCAACCTTTCGAAGATCCTGAACGAGCCCTACATTCGCTTAAAAGGCTTTTCAACACAAGAAGCTTTGATCTTTCAAGTTCACTCGAGCTTGATTACTTTTCTGAAGAAAAAGAGGAAGTTGAAACAGAAACAATGGGCGAAAACACTACTATGGAGGAATACATGAACAATACCCGTGCTGATTACACTTCAGGAGTTGCTAGACCTAAGTTTGATGATAATTCAAAATTTGAGTTGAAGGGTCAGTTTCTCAAAGAGCTAAGAGAGAATGCTTTCAGTGGGACGGAACAAGAGGATGCTAATGAGCATGTTGAAAAGGTCCTGGAGATTGCAGATTTGTTTACTTCAGAAGGAGTCAATACCGATCAACTCATGCTAAGAATCTTTCCAATCTCACTAAAAGGAGCTGCTAACAAGTGGCTAAGGAATGAACCTGCTAGTTCAATCACTACATGGGAAGGTTTGAAGAGCAAATTCCTGAAGAGATATTGTCCACCTGCTAAGACTGCTAAAAAGATGGAGGCTATCAATAGTTTCAAGCAAGAGCCTGATGAAACCCTTTATCAAGCTTGGGAACGGTTTAAAGATTTATTGATAAAATGTCCTCAACACTATCTAACCCCTATGCAGGAAATAATATTGTTTTATCAAGGATTAGACGTGCCTACAAGACAGATTTTGGATGCTAAGGGAGCTGTACCTCAAATGAGTGCAACCAATGCTAGGAAAGCAATCCAAGATGCTGCTGATCATTCCCAAAAATGGCACGATGGGACCTCTACTAGATCTAAGAGCAGCACTAATTTTGACGGGATTGCTGCTATTCAAGCTCAATTGGATAAAATTAGTAGAGAGATGAAGAAGCGAGATGAAAGAGCATATGCTGCCCAGGTTGGATGTGAAAAGTGCGAAGGACCTCACTACACTAAAGATTGCCCGAACAAGAATGAAAGTGAGACATTTGAAGAAGCATATTACACCCAATTTGGACAACCATTCCGACCTTCAGGAAGATTTAGGGAAGCTAGTCCGGGATTCTATCAAAAGAACAACTTCAATCCCGCTTATCAAGAAAGGAGGCAGACTTTAGACGATACTTTAAAGCAAATTATGGCCGATGCTGCTAAAAGACATGAAGAGAATACTGCTATGATCAAAGAAATTCGAGCTTCAACGGACACTACTACAAGAAATCAAGGAGCTTCGATCAAAGCATTGGAACAACAAATTGGTCAAATGAGCAAAGTTCTTCAAGAAAGGGGATATGGAAGTTTACCGAGCTCAACTGAAACCAACCCAAGAGATCATGTCAAGGCCATAAGCACCACTGAAGAAGTCACTCCTAATATACCTAGAAGATCGATGAATGGTAATGATTGTGCAAGACCCGAATTTTTCTTTAATTCTTCAATCAGTTTAAGGAGACTACTAAAAGAAAAGACAAAGATTGAAGAGGAGATCAAGGCAACAATGAAAGAAGAGAGCTCTGCAACCGACTTAAATGCCTTGCCTCATAAAGAAAGAGACCCAGGAAGTTTTACTCTACCTTGTTCTATTAATAATATATCTTTCAATAATGTGTTAGCTGACTTAGGAGCTAGTGTTAGTGTTATGCCTCTTAAGACATTCGCTACCCTAAGACTAGGAAAATTAGCACCAACTAAATTACTTATTGAATTGGCTGATAAAACGGTAAAACGACCTGAGGGGATTGCTAATAATGTGCTAGTTAAGATTGAGCAGTTCATTTTTTCCCGTAGACTTTGTTATACTAGACATGCCCGAGGATGTTAAGATTCCTTTAATCCTCGGAAGACCTTTCTTGTCTACTGCCCATGCTAAGATTGATGTGTTTAAAAGAAAAATCTCATTAAGGGTAGGGAATAATAAACTAGTCTATAAGTGCCAAGATCCGGTTAAAAGCATAATTAGAGGTGTTTATGTGCTAGGATTAAGAGAGCGTATGGACCTCGATCTTGAAGCTAGACTTATGGGAGAAACATTGATTCAAAACAACCCAACTAATCCTAATCATGAGAACTTTGAGGAATTCATTGACCTTAATGTACCCACCGAACTTAGACGCAATGTTGTTAATGATTCTGATGATGAATGGTATGATTGTGTAGTAATTAATAAACGTAGGAGAGTAGTTGAGAAAACGAATTTGAACAATGATGTGTTTATTGAACTACCACCCCACCTTGCTTATTTGTGCCTATATGATAATAAGAATTTCCCGTCTATCATTTTGTCATCTCTGCCCGAAAGGGACAGGACTTTGTTCATACAGATAATGAAGACGAACGGCGTGGAAATTAAGGACGGGCAAGGAGTGTTCCATATTACTGAATTGGCGATGAAGGAGCGCGATGTTTCCGACTCCTTCAATGATCGATATTAAAGGGCTGAACGTGAGTCTAACTTGAAGACTCTGGAATAAAGACAAGTGCTTACCGGGAGACAACCCGGAGAATTATCTTTTATTCTGTTTTCTGTGTCGAGTCAGTCCAGGCCGCATGAGGATACGGCGCATCTCAATTCTGAGATGCGACGCATCTCCTGCAATGGTCATATCTTATTTTATTTTTCTGCATTTTTATTTTCGACTTTGAAACTATTTATCAGTTTATTTTTAATGCGGCGCATCCCTGGTTAAGGATGCGGCGCATCTTTATTCTGATCCGTATTAATTCCAGGCTCGATACGGCGTATCTTCTTCAATAAGATACGGCGCATCGACTGACCTGATGATTTTCAGTTTTAATTTTTAAGTTTTATTTTTCCTAACTACTAATGTATTATGCAAGCTTGAACCTTTCTTATCTTAGGTGTGTTTTAAAGTGTTGGTGGTATTATAGTTTCCTGGATTTCCTGTGGATACATCAAGTATGAAGCTTTAACGTTCTAATCCACAAGAAGTTGATTTTTGCTCTTATACTAATGGAGGATCATACCGAGCAAATCTCAGGGGAGTTTTTCTGTTCTAATTCTTTTATTTTCCAGTTTTTAACCTTTTATACAAACAACGAGGACGTTGTTTAACTTAAGTGGGGGGATTGGAGAATTAGAACACTTAACAATTACTTGTCCTAAACTTTTTCAAAAATTATGCTTAAAATGTGCTTAATATATCAAACTTAAAAAATTTTTTAGCATGTTTTTGTTTAAGATCTAAGTTGCATAACTGCACACATGACGTTATTTTCAAAAATTGTGATTTTTCAAAATTCACAAATCTATGAGTGTGCCGGTGACTTGTAAACTTTAGAACTTGGCTTGTATACTATTCGAGACCACCATAATGAGTATTATTTATATAATTGGAATGACTTGTCTAAATTGGTAAAATTCTAGGATTACACCCAAATAGCCTATTATTTGTTATGTGTTATTAACTAACTACACTGGTTAGTTAACCCCCGTATAAACCTTTTGTTACTCTCATTTTTAGAGTAAGATACCCCTAGAAAAACCCTCAGAGCCATTCCTTTCGTTTCTTACACCTATGTTTAAAATGTTTCGTTACACCCTTACACCTTAGCCTACCCTGTAGATTAGAATCCGTGGTTGGTTGATTGCTATAGGCAAAGTGTGTTTCCTTACATTACCTGTGTTCGCGTGCGTAATTCATTATCTATGGTTAGGTCGGGAAATTGCACAATGCAATTGGAGTGAAAGTAAATATTGTATATTTTGGAGTTTATTTTTCGTGTGTTTACTACTTTCACTATTACCATTATTTCTGAAGTCATGAAAAGTATGGAAAAATTATCCAGAATTATCATTATAGTGATGTGGTGAAATTTTACACATCTATGTTTATGTTTAAAAAAAAAAAAAAAAAAAAAAATTCGAAAAAATGAGAAAAGAAAAAGAAAGAAAGAAAAGTTGGAAGTTAGTTTTAACCAACTTATGTAAAGTTATGTAAGTGGTCGATATCACCACTATTTGTTGTACTATATCTATGGATTGAATGGGAATTGGCAGTTATGGGAACGCCAAATAAGGTTTATTCTTTGATTAAGATCTTGTTGAGTATAATTCGTGTCTACCTAAAGCGTGTGTTTCAAGTGTTAAAGCGTGAGTTATTCGATGATATGAGTCTTATTCATGGGATGGTTGGGATAGTGATTAACCACACTTAGGATTTTAATTTATTTGTTTTGTTTATTTTTATTTTTGCACCAATTTATATCCCAAATGTTATCCATGCCCTTTATTATTCTTTATCCAACCAAACCTTTGATTTATTGAGATTAGGGATTTGAGCAATCTTAATTATCTTAGTCGTGGATTCGGCTATGTATTTATGATTTTGTCGCCCTTTTTGATATATTATTATTGGTGAAGTTTGGACCTATCTTTAGCCTATTCGAGTTAAGGATTTGAGCAATTGCAAGTATCGTGTTCGTGGATTCGATAATGTATTTGTGATTTTGTCGCCTTTTCTGGAATTTGAGATCGATAGTGAAAGAGAATAATTAACCCTTAAGCCTAAAAACCCTTTTTACCGCTTTAGACTTGTTACTCCTTAGCTTTAGTGGTGGAGATGTGTATACTTGCCAAGCTTATGATAGAATATTCGTCGCGACTGGACAGTTAAACGATTAGATTTGCTTTTATCGACTTATTTTATTTTACTTCTAATTCGTTAAAGTGTTTAGTTGTGTGATTATGAAATGAACGAATACATGCTTAAATATAAAAATAAATCCTAACATCTTTTAGGATACATTTTCATAAAAGAAATTCTAAGGTTTACTTGGGGACAAGTAAAGTTCAAGTGGGGGGATATTTGATGAACTCAAATAAGTACATTTTATTACTATCATTTATCCTATTAATTTGACTTGTTTTACTATATTATGTATAAGGATTGATACTTAATCGTTTACTTTTGTAATTCTCAGGTAAAAACAAGCATTTGGTGAAACTTGGCGATTTTGGACTAATTATGGAGCAAAACGTGCATAAAGTTGAAGGTCTACTGACATGGACAAGATCAAGTCAATTCTGCTCCAGATGCGCCGCATCTCACTCTCGACATGCGCCGCATCTCTATCAAGATGTCACAAGATACGATCCAAGATACAAGAGGACATGCGCCGCATCTAATCATGGAGTTACGCCGCATCTTCTGGCGGTGTACGAATATTCCTGAATATTATAATCTTGGACCCCACGCGAAGTTAAGTACATGCGCCGCATCTACTTAGTAGATGCGCCGCATCTTCCCTCAGACAGAAACTATAAATACCCCGTAGACCAGACGAATTACAAGTTCCGGAAAACCTAAAACCGAAGTTCGAACAGGAGAAACAAAGGACGAATTCAGTCAAGGAGGCAGCACAAGACACACCCAAATCAAAGATACAAGAGCTATAAGAAGGTGCTGCATGTGTTTAATTCATTAAGTAGTTTTGTTTTATTGTGTTAGCAAACTTTAATTCATCAGGATTGGTGGCTTGTGTAATGTGACAACGAAAGATTGCACTCCCTTTAATACTTGCTTTCCCATCAATTAAAGTTTATATGATGATGTCTTTGGTTACTACTTATTAGTGCATTGATAACCTCTGTGTTTATTAGTGGCTTGCGGGCATTTGACTGCGGGACATAATGTGGCTCCCACGGTTATTACTAAATTGATCACTTAGGAATAACTTTTAGACATAAGTAATCATTAAGGGTTTACTCGCCGATAAGAATAGGACCAACGAGAAAGGGTTAACTACATACACTTCATATAAAGCTATCAATAAAACAAGTGACAATCTACTTAATCATAAGGACAGCCCTCTTATTGTCTCGAGTATTTATCTGTGTACGTGTGTGCTACTTGCTGATTCGTGCCTATTGGTTTATTTTATTATTTAATTGCAAACAAACCGTGCCAGTCTCTCAGGCTGAAACCCCCCTTGCGTTAGGATATTAAAATACTGATTAGAATAACGAGATAATACGTTCCACTCTTAGTGATCGACACTCTACTTACCATTATCTTCATACTGACCGGGTACACTGCTCGTTAAGTGTGTGTGTTATTGATAAGTCGGCTAAATATAAATTTAAAACTTGAGTAGGCATTAAAACTGCTAAACCGCAACGACACATCACGCGCATCAACTTGTCTAGTACATCGTACGTATATGATTTGTTTTGTGGGGGGCATATGGATGCATCCTAGGCTTATATGATTTGATATGGATATGATATGATATGACTTATACGTGCCTTGTACCCCATTTCACTTCTGAGAGCTAGCTACTCCATTTGGTACTTAGAGGTCTCCCCTCTCCGTACACTTATGATATGATTTGATATGTATATGTGATGAAGCAAAAAGTGTACCGCTTTTAGGGGGTCATTTAAGCCCTAAATCGTATTTATTTGATCAAATATTGCCCTAAATCGTTCCTTTTGTCATTTTAGGTACTTTGGAGAAGAAATCTGGAAAAGGAAGCATTTTGGACGTTTTTTGGAGCATAAAAGTGAAGAAAACGACAAAGTCTCAAAATTATGCTGGAAAGTACCTTTGACGGCGTCAGGGATTGGTCCAGAAGGCGTCACGGCTTGGCAAAAAAGATGGATATGAAAATTACTCATGATAAGCCAGAGAATTTTGCATGAAAAATCTGACGGCGTCACCCTTTGAAGTGATCAAGGCCATCATGGTTTAAATTAAAGAGGGACGGCGTCAAGCTCAATTCTGACGGCGTCACCCCTTGATAGGCCAGAGCGGATTTTGGAGCACTAAAGAGGGACGGCGTCATGAAGGCCATCCGGGAACCCTAAAAGCGGCGAGGTGACGGCGTCAGGATCTATAACGTGACGCCGTCAGCCCTTAAATTCTATATATAGTTTTGCAATTTTTTGTCATTAGTGTGGAACTTATTGTGTGTAACCTTGGAGGAGAAACCCTAAGATGAATTTCTGCCATTTTTAAGGGTTTTCATACCCTTGGATCTCCCATGTTTAATTGAAGATAAGTAATCGTTTAATCATTCAATATGTCTATGTGTTGTTTGATTATATCTCGTTCTTGTCTTTTGATTAACATGCTAGGCTAGATTTATCTTGTGTTTGCTTAGATCTAATGAAACCTAGCTATTGATTATTGGTTATTAGTGTGTTATTAGTTGTATTGGATGATTGTTTATCTATGTTAGGCTTAAGAAAACTGGCTAACTTCCTATTCGGTAACTTGCTTGAACGTCTTAAGAAACATGAACCAATGCGTACTAAGGTTTTTATGGTTGTATTTAATGCATGAGCGAATTCTAGTGATCCCATGTTAGGAGCTTCCTAGCCGGCTCGACATAGGAGTGAAGTAGGAGCTTATAGAGTTGGGGAAGTACGTACGCCACCCCACGATTGGTATTAAGGAATACACCCGTCATCCATGCAATTAATACACACTAATCAACCGGTAAAAGATAGTTAGGGAGTAAGGAAATCTAAGTAAACACATTTCTCTCCACATAAGTTTCACAACTCTTTTCATTTTCAGTTATTTTATTTTATTTGCAATCGTAGTTATTTGGGTTAGTTGACTAGCAACTAATTCCGCCCACTCCTTAAAACCCGAGATTTTACTTGCTTTATTAAAAATATATAAAAATACAAAAAGAATCTTCCCTCACCCTTAGACCTACTAAAGTATTTTTTCATACCTAACGAACACTATTCCCTGTGGAGAACGATCAATCCCCCGTACTTACCACTACACTATACTACATCGGTCAGGTACACTGCCTGGTGGGGTTGTAAGCCTCTTGAGATCCCTCGAGAGGTAAAACCTGTTGTAAGGTTGCAAAACCACGCATCAAGTTTTTGGCGCCGCTGCCGGGGAATAGTTATTGTTTAGGTTGAATTTTTATTTTTATAGGTCTACTCACTAGATTCCTTTCTAGTGAGATTTTTATTTTATTTTTCTAGGTTTTCTTTAGTCTATCTTTTTTCTTCGTTTCTTTGTTCGTAACCATTACCATTCGACATCATGGAAGATGGTAATATCCTTGATCCCAACAACCAACCACCACAACCTCCTAGAGCCCGTACCTTAGGAGACTACTCTCGTCCTAGCCACCATGGCTATCGAAACACCATTGAGCTCACTCAAGGAGCCAATGTCACACCCTTGCGATCCGACACCATCCGGTTGGTGCAAAGCGGATGCGCATTCCATGGACTTCGTTCTGAAGATCCTAATCAACATCTCAAGGACTTTCTCAAAATCGTTGATTCCATAGACCTTGATGTTGCCACTCGAGAGACGACCCGACTGCGTCTCTTTCAATTCTCTTTGCGGGACCAAGCTAGTCAATGGCTAGAGCGTCTACCCGCAGGATCCATCACCTCTTGGGATGATCTCACCACTCGTTTCCTTGCTCAGTTTTTCCCACCAGGAAGAACTACCAAGCTAAGGAATGATATCTTGATGTTCCAACAACGTCAAGGCGAAACCCTCTACGAGGCATGGACTCGATTCAAGGACTTACTCCAAAAAGTCCCTCACCATGGCATAGAACTTTGGCTCCAAGTCCAAATCTTCTATGACCATATCAATCTCTCCACGAGGCAAACCATTGACCAATCGGCCGGTGGTAAGCTACGTGATCTAAGTGCGGAACAATCATGGGCTCTCCTAGAAGATCTTGCTCTTTATGACAACGAAAGTTGGAGTGATCCCCGTGATTTGAATAAAACGGTCAAGGCAATATCTTTGCCTTCATAGAACTTGAAGACCAAGTCAAGTTTCTTATGAAATCCTACGAGGCTCCTAAACCTTCAAGCCAAGTGAACAAAATCACTTCTTCATGTGAATTATGTAGTGGTCCCCACGACACTCGTGATTGCATGGAACTCCCCGAACAAGCTTTTGCGGACTACGCATCCTCGCGTACCGACGGAGCGGGAGACAAGTGGTACACTTTCAAACCCGAGCCAAACCCCTACGGTGATTCATACAACCCCTCATGGAAAAATCACCCAAACCTTAGGTGGAAACAAAACCAAAACGCACAACAAACCAATTCTTCCAACCCACCTAATCGTTTCCAATCAAGCGGTTCCAACTCGAACCGTACTTTCAATAACAATCCTTCCAACAATTATGGTAGTACCAATAACTTTGAAGGATTGATGTCCTAATTTATGGCATCTCAAGAAGCTCGGATAGCTAAGTTTGAATCCGAATTCAATCAACAACAAACGGAGATGACCAATAAAATTGACAACTTATTGAGAGCCCCCAATAACTAAGTGCTATCACCTCCATATAAGGACGCTAGGAACACAAATAGCGGACCCCAAGTAAAAGACCCCTCTTTATCCAAACATGTCCACTTCGTCAACATTGTCACTATCAAACCGATTGATAGGAATGATGATAATAGTGAACCTATGGATGAGGTTAAGAAAGTCGAGGTTGAAAAGGAAGTTAGGACAAGTGAGATTGAAGAAGTGGATGATGATGAGGACTACTTCAATAGGCTACCCACTAAGGAAGAGCGCGCATATCATACAAACTTGTTCGATGACCCCGAGACACCATACTTCCTAGGTAGACCAATTATAAAAATAGGCGACCCTTCTAATCTCAACATACCATGCAACATCGGACATTTTCATGTGTGGAAAGCTTACATCGACCTTAGATCGCCCATAAACATCATGACTAGAGCCCACTACAACTTGATAATGAAAAATCAACTTGGGTATAGGATGTTCCCTGACAAGGGTTGGATGAGTAACTTCACGGGAAGAGTTAAGGGATTACCGGTTTATGTAGGAAACTTCACCTATGTCACCGACTTTGTAATTGTAGAAGATATCCGCCCAATAGTCGATGCATCCTTAACTCAAGTGGTTTTTGGAAAACCATTTGTTGAGGTCTCTAGAATGACTTATGAACCTTCCTTAGGGATAGTTAGATTTAAGGATGATACCGATGAGGTAAACTACCAAATGCCAAATAAGATAGAACAATTCCAACACTTGTCAAATGTTGAGAAGGAGCTTAAGCAAGCGGTCTACTATAGGAATGATGAGGATAGAAATAAAGGAGTAGACTATGTTATGGGAAGGATATCCGATTTTTACAAGGATTGTTTGAAATTAGGACCGGAGTATAAAACCGGAAATGAGAATGGCCTAGGAACTGTGACCAATGATGAAGTCACGTAATGTACGGTGACTTTGAGTCTAGCTACAAGACTCGTTAATAAAGAAAAGCGCTTCTTGGGAGGCAACCCAAGCTTTATTTGCTTTGTGTGTTTATTTGTTTGGTTGTTTGATTTTATTTATTTCCGTATGTGTGTTTAATTTTTATTATTGTTGATTCATGTTCAAAACTAAATTGTGAAAATGCTTTATCTTGTTTTTAACTTCGTCTTAACTACATATAAAGGTATTTTGCAAAAGTTAAGTGTAAGGGAAATCTAAATCGGTTTATTAGAACACAAATGACCATGAATCATAATAATATTAAATTAACATACATATTAGTATTTGTTTAAGTCAAATGCTTGTATCGAGTCATGATGATGTTTTGCAGGAATTCCAGGAAGTAAGGTATAGGTTTTTCCAAAAATTTTCCGGAAACTTAACATGAGAATTCTGTCAGATCATTTCTGACGGCGTCAGGTTTTAATTTTCTGAAATTTTTGAAAGTTTTGTTTTCATAAAAAGTTTTTTTTATTAAATCTCTAACTTATAATCTCCAGGAATCTGCAAAATTATCATTCCACAAGCATTATATCCTTATATAGAGTTTATCCCGCCGATGTTATGCAGGTTTTCGTGTTTTTTTTCTCAGGTTTAACAGGTTATTTTGGACAAGGAAATGTATGTGGAATCAAGCTTATGGCGATGCATTAGTCATGGACCTTCAACATTACTGATGAACTCAAATAAGTACATTTTATTACTATCATTTATCCTATTAATTTGACTTGTTTTACTATATTATTTATGAGGATTGATACTTAATCGTTTACTTTTGTAATTCTCAGTTGAAAACAAGCATTTGGTGAAACTTGGCGATTTTGGACTAATTATGGAGCAAAACATGCATAAAGTGAAGAGTCTACTGAAATGACAAGATCAAGTCAAATCTGCTCCAGATGCGCCGCATCTCACTCATGACATGCGCCACATCGCTATCAAGATCTCACCAGATACGATCCAAGATTCAAGAGGACATGCGCCGCATCCGAAGATAAAGATACGCCGCATCTTTTGGCGGTGTATGAATATTCCTGAATATTATAATCTTGGACCCCACGCGAAGTTAAGTACATGCGCCGCATCTACTTACTAGATGCGCCGCATCTCACCCTCAGACAGAAACTATAAATACCCCAAGACCAGACGAATTCGGTGTGCAATATATTATAACCGAAGACCGAAGAGGAAAAACCAAGGACGAATTCAGTCAAGGTAGCAGCACAAGACACACCCAAATCAAGGATACAAGAGCTGTAAGAAGGTGTTGCATATGTTTAATTCATTAAGTAGTTTTGTTTTATTGTGTTAGTAAACTTTAATTCATCAAGATTGGTGGCTTGTGTAACGTGACAACGGAAAGGTTGCACTCCCTTAAAACTACTTTCTCATTAATTAAAGTTTATATGTTTGTGTCATTGGTGACTTTTATTAGTGCATTGATAACCTCTGTGTCTAGCTGAGCGTTGATCGGGTCGCCATGCCTCTGCCCTCGCCTGTTTATTAGATGCCTATGTATTCTATGGTCTGTAGAAAAGTAGGAGAAAGGTAAACGGGATAGTCATAAGTAATCATTAAGGGTTTACTCGCCGATAAGATTAGAACCAACGAGAAAGGACTTAATCTCGGTGCGTTGCATCGAACTATACACTTCATATAACACTAGCAATAAAACAAGTGACAAACTACTTATCATAAGGACAGCCCTCTTATTGTCTCAAGTATTTATCTGTGTACGTGTGTGCTACTTGCTGATTCGTGCCTATTGGTTTAGTTTATTATTTAATTGCAACCAAATCGTGCCAGTCTCTCAGGCTGAACCCCCTTGCGTTAGATTAGGTTGTATAGCTAACTTAATATATTAAAATAATGATTAGAATAACGAGATAATACGTTCCACTCTTAGTGATCGACACTCTACTTACCATTATATTCATACTGACCGGGTACACTGCTCGTTAAGTGTGTGTGTTATTGATAAGTCGGCTAAATATAAATTTAAAACTTGAGTAGGCATTAAAACTGCTAAACCGCAACGACACATCACGCGCATCAAGTTTTTGGCGCCGCTGCCGGGGAGTGAATTGTTATTATCTGTTAATTTGATTAGTATTTTAATTAGGTTTTTAATTTTTATCTAACCGCTAATTTTGTTGTGTATTAGTTTAATTTGCATTCATTGTACTATTTTGCATATTTTCTGTTTTTGTGTGCTTTTTGTTTGCTTTTATTTGTGTTTATTTTTGTGTGTTTATTTGTTTTTATTTTTCGTAATTTTTGTTTTCTGCTATCGTTGTACTGAGCTAAATCGAACGATACGGCGCATCTGATTTATCAGATACGGCGTATTGCGTTCAATTTTTTTATAAAATACAACGCGTTTAATTAATTCGATACGACGCATCTTTTCCCCAAGATACGGCGTATCTGTTTTTAATAAAAAAAATTTCTAAACGTTAACGCGATACGACGCATCTGCTTTAGCAGATACGGTGTATCTATTATTTTAATTAAAAACAGTTTGCGAATTATTAAACAGATACGGCGCATCGATTTTTATCGATACGGCGTATCTTCTGAATCAAAAATCCTATATTTTGAAACGTAACGAAGATACGGCGCATTAACTTTTGTTAATACGGCGCATTTTAATTTTAAATAAATATTGATTTTTGATTATTAAATTGATACGGCGCATTCAAATTTCTAAGCGGCGTATCTATTTTCTGAATAAAGTCTGATCTAATTTTAACGATTATAAGATACGGCGTATCCAACTTTTTGGATACGGCGCATCATCTACAGATGTCAGTTATTTTTATTCTTATATCCGTTTCTATATTCATCAATTTCTCTTCTAGCGAACAAATCCTACTGATGATTTTACCTTGGATGACAGATTTTGCTATGGAAGACATGTCAGTTAACGGATATCTTGCTAAGGAATTCTTGCTTTCAGATTCATTCAATGTGCTCATGATCGATGCAGATTTATTCTCTTGGGAGACCCCTCTTGAAGCTGCTTTTAAGGAATTCATGCGTTTGTGCAACATTGACAAAGGGGTATTCTCTTATGATGTATTTGTGAGGTACACTGGAGAAGAATTGTCGCTCTTATGGCCTATCATTGAAGCCAAAGGATTGAACTGGACTACTATCGAAGAAGATGATGGGAAATTCTATCTTGCATACATGGACTCGAGCAACAAAAGCTGTGGTCGAGGCAATACCCAAATCTCTTACATGCCTTATTCCGAACAGTACTGGGGATTAAATGAGAACTATCTGGACGATGAAGGAATTTATGCTGTAGCGGAGTTACTATTTCATGGCAGGTTGGTAAGATTGATGGACCTCTCGCTCAATGATTGGCTAGAACTTAAATATGGTAGTCCGGAATTCGCCCCTGCTAATGAAGTCAAGCTGATTATCACTTCATGGTTGATTCGAAGTTTTAAGCAGCAATTTAACGAGTTCATGGAGATAAGAAGGAATATGATTGGAAAAGCTTGCTTTGACGTTAACCACGATCCTAACGATGTTGATTTTTCAAAGTGGTTGGCTAGTAAGTTTAATAACCATAAGAGTATGGATCGAGCTACTAAGGATGCATTATGGGTATATTGGATGAGAGGAGAAGATGAAGAAGTAGAAAGCGATTATGGGTCGTCACTTCATGATTCAACAATCAATGAAGGTATTGAAGAGTTATTCAGAATAGACATTGATGTGTTCGATTATGAGACACCCTTGTGCAAGCAGTTCAAGGAATTTAACTACCTTCTTCAAGTCGACGATGATGTGCTAACTGGAGATCTACCAGGATTTAAGACTTATGATGATTTCAAAAACACCTGGTGCTACGAATGGAATGACCAAGTACCATGGGTTTGGGATAAACCATGGGATGTTGAGCACATTAATCATACCTGTACACCCTTCGTTTTCAAGGACGGGAGTAGTGTTTGGCCGACCTGTGATTATGAAAGTGACGGAACCTGTAATGGGGGAAGTATTATTGGGATGAAAAGGGTTGGAAACGATGTAACCTTTGAAGATTATGAGTGGTACGATAATGTTGAAGACTGCCCACAAAAAGCGGAGGCTTTGCAAGAAAAGGGTAGAATTGAACGCTTGAAAGGACTCAAAGGAACATCGAATACTACTTTCTGGGAATGGGTGCATGAACAATTTGATGATTTTACGAAGCTTAGTCGACGGTTACAATGGGATTTGGAAAGAGAATGGGAGGGGATTCAAGACAATAAGTCATTAATTGAAGAACTAGATGATTATTTGATTAAGGATCCTTATTTCGAGTTTGTTGATAAAGACAATGAAGAGTTTACCAAAAGGAAGTGTCGACTACTTGGGATTCCTTACACTGAGCCACCCATGATTATTTCTGAAAAATTTAAAATCATCAAATATTCTTTAGGTCCTGATGAAGAGTATACTGCGGCGAAGACAAAGAGTTATACTAGATTAAGTCGAACGGAAGAAAACGTCGCAGAGATATACGGGAAAATCTTTCGGATGAAGGAAGAAGGATGGACCGTGACAAGAACTAAATGAAGAGCTGAACGTGAGTCTAACTTGAAGACTCTGGAATAAAGACAAGTGCTTACCGGGAGACAACCCGGATTTATCTTTTTATTACTCTGTTTATGTGTCGAGTCAGTCAGGCCACCGAGGATACGACGCATCTCAATCCTGAGATGCGACGCATCTCCTGCAATGGTCATATCTTATTTTACTTTATTTTTCTGCATTTTTTATTTTCGAATTTAAAACTTTTTATCAGTTTATTTTCAATGCGGCGCATCCCTGGTTAAGGATGCGGCGCATCTTTTATTCTGATACGTATTTATTCCAGGCTCGATACGGCGTATCTTCTTCCATAAGATACGGCGCATCGACTGACCTGATGATTTTCATTTTTAATTTTTATGTTTTATTTTTACCTAACTACTAATGTGATTATGCAAGTTTGAACCTTTCTTATCTTAGGTGTGTTTTGAAGCTTTGGTGGTATTTTAGTTTCCTGCATTTCCTGTGGATACATCTAATATGAAGATTAAACGTTCTAATCCACAAGAAAGATGATTTTTGCTCTAATACTAATGGAGGATCATACCGAGCAAATCTCAGGGGAGTTTTTCTGTTCTAATTCTTTTATTTTCCAGTTTTTAACCTTTGATACAAACAACGAGGACGTTGTTTAACTTAAGTGGGGGGATTGGAGAATTAGAACACTTAACACTTACTTGTCCTAAACTTTTCAAAATATGCTTAAAATGTGCTTAATATATCAAAATTTAAAATTTTTAGCATGTTTTTGTTTAAGATCTAAGTTGCATAGCTGCACACATGACGTTATTTTCAAAAATTGTGATTTTTCAAAATTCACAAATCTATGAGTGTGCCGGTGACTTGTAAACTTTAGAACTTGGCTTGTATACTATTCGAGACCACCATAATAAGTATTATTTTATATAATTGGAATGACTTGTCTAAATTGGTAAATTTCTAGGATTACACCCAAATAGCCTTATATGTTATGTGTTATTAGCTAACTACACTGGTTAGTTAACCCCCGTATAAACCCTTTTGTTACTCTCATTTTTAGAGTAAGATACCCCTAGAAAAACACTCAGAGCCATTCCTTTCGTTTCTTACACCTATGTTTAAAATATTTCGTTACACCTTACACCTTAGCCTACCCTGTAGATTAGAATCCGTAGTTGGTTAATTGCTATAGGAAAAGTGTGTTTCCTTACATTACCTGTGTTCGCGTGCGTAATTCATTATCTATGGTTAGGTCGGGAAATTGCACAATGCAATTGGAGTGAAAGTAAATATTGTATATTTTTGAGTTTATTTTTCGTGTGTTTACTACTTTCACTATTACCGTTATTTCTGAAGTTATGAAAAGTATGAAAAAGTTATCCAGAATTATTGTTTTGGTGATGTGGTGAAATTTTACACATCTATGTTTATGCTTAGTAATAAAAAAAAAAAAAAAAAAAAAAAAAAAAAAATGGAAAAAATGAGAAAAGAAAAAGAAAAAAGAAGAGTTGGATGTTTGTTTTTAAAACCAACGATGTAAAGTTATGTAAGTGGTCGATATCACCACTAGTTGTTGTATTATATTTATGGATTAAATGGGAGTTGGCAGTTATGGGAACGTCAACTAAGGTTTATTCTTTGATTAAGATCTTGTTGAGTATAATTCGTGTCTACCTAAAGCATGTGTTTCAAGTGTTAAAGCGTGAGTTATTCAATGATATGAGTCTTATTCATGGGATGGTTGGGATAGTGATTAACCACACTTAGGATTTTAATCTATTTGTTTTGTTTATTCTTCATTTTACACCAATTTATATCCCAAATATTATCCATACCCTATTATTCTTTATCCAACCAAACCTTTGATTTATTGAGATTAGGGATTTGAGCAATCTTAAGTATCGTAGTCGTGGATTCGGCTATGTATTTATGATTTTGTCGCCCTTTTTGATATATTATTATTGGTGAAGTTTGGACCTATCTTTAGCCTATTCGAGTTAAGGATTTGAGCAATTGCAAGTATCGTGTTCGTGGATTCGATCATGTATTTGTGATTTTGTCGCCTTTTCTGGAATTTGAGATCGATAGTGAATAAGAATAATTAACCCTTAAGCCTAAAAACCCTTTTTACCGCTTTAGACTTGTTATTCCTTGGCTTTAGTGGGGGAGATGTGTATACTTGCCAAGCTTATGATAGAATATTCGTCGCGACTGGACAGTTAAACGATTAGATTTGCTTTTATCGAAATATTTTTTATTCTAATTCGTTAAGTGTTTAGTTGTGTGATTATGACAAAAACGAATACATGCTTAAATATAAAAATAAATCCTAATATCTTTTAGGATACATTTTCATAAGATTAATTCTAAGGTTTACTTGGGGACAAGTAAAGTTCAAGTGGGGGGATATTTGATGAACTCAAATAAGTACATTTTATTACTATCATTTATCCTATTAATTTGACTTGTTTTACTATATTATTTATGAGGATTGATACTTAATCGTTTACTTTTGTAATTCTCAGTTGAAAACAAGCATTTGGTGAAACTTGGCGATTTTGGACTAATTATGGAGCAAAACATGCATAAAGTGAAGAGTCTACTGAAATGACAAGATCAAGTCAAATCTGCTCCAGATGCGCCGCATCTCACTCATGACATGTGCCGCATCGCTATCAAGATCTCACCAGATACGATCCAAGATTCAAGAGGACATGCGCCGCATCCGAAGATAAAGATACGCCGCATCTTTTGGCGGTGTATGAATATTCCTGAATATTATAATCTTGGACCCCACGCGAAGTTAAGTACATGCGCCGCATCTACTTACTAGATGCGCCGCATCTCACCCTCAGACAGAAACTATAAATACCCCAAGACCAGACGAATTCGGTGTGCAATATATTATAACCGAAGACCGAAGAGGAAAAACCAAGGACGAATTCAGTCAAGGTAGCAGCACAAGACACACCCAAATCAAGGATACAAGAGCTGTAAGAAGGTGCTGCATATGTTTAATTCATTAAGTAGTTTTGTTTTATTGTGTTAGTAAACTTTAATTCATCAAGATTGGTGGCTTGTGTAACGTGACAACGGAAAGGTTGCACTCCCTTAAAACTACTTTCTCATTAATTAAAGTTTATATGTTTGTGTCATTGGTGACTTTTATTAGTGCATTGATAACCTCTGTGTCTAGCTGAGCGTTGATCGGGTCGCCATGCCTCTGCCCTCGCCTGTTTATTAGATGCCTATGTATTCTATGGTCTGTAGAAAAGTAGGAGAAAGGTAAACGGGATAGTCATAAGTAATCATTAAGGGTTTACTCGCCGATAAGATTAGAACCAACGAGAAAGGACTTAATCTCGGTGCGTTGCATCGAACTATACACTTCATATAACACTAGCAATAAAACAAGTGACAAACTACTTATCATAAGGACAGCCCTCTTATTGTCTCAAGTATTTATCTGTGTACGTGTGTGCTACTTGCTGATTCGTGCCTATTGGTTTAGTTTATTATTTAATTGCAACCAAATCGTGCCAGTCTCTCAGGCTGAACCCCCTTGCGTTAGATTAGGTTGTATAGCTAACTTAATATATTAAAATAATGATTAGAATAACGAGATAATACGTTCCACTCTTAGTGATCGACACTCTACTTACCATTATATTCATACTGACCGGGTACACTGCTCGTTAAGTGTGTGTGTTATTGATAAGTCGGCTAAATATAAATTTAAAACTTGAGTAGGCATTAAAACTGCTAAACCGCAACGACACATCACGCGCATCAATTACCTTGGAAGAAGATCTAACCATGTTGCCACATTATCCACCGAGCGAATCAGGGGAGTATTTGATTTCATTCTTTTACCTTATTTACTTTTACATTTGTTATTTGAACATTGGGGACAATGCTCATCTTAAGTGTAAGGGGGGGTAAAGTACGATTAGAAAATGCTTTCACGCTTGATTTTTGTTTGTTTAATAGTAAATGTGTAATAAAACTGAGAGAAATACCTGTTAGGGCAATTTTAGTGCCAAATTTAAAATTTTTTACAACATTTAGGAGTGAAACTTTGATCTTAATGAGCGTCTCATGGATAGGAGTTATATGACTAGCACAAAAACCGTACCACTAAAAAATTTTCCACCCCCAAATATGTGAGGTTCGCCCCTAGAATTGGTAGGAAAAGCATTTATGCTATGATGTGTGTACCGGTAGCACTTAGATTCTAGAACTTGCGTTAGGACCACTCCGAGGCCACAAGTGAGACTACATTCGTGTAGTTAGATTTACTACATGATAAGAGGCATTAGGATTAACCCATTGTTCTACACCTGTATTTTTGTTATAATTACATTGGCTACATTGGTCAAGTAATTCTCCCACACCCTTTGCGTTGTACTCATTTTTAGTACACGATACCCCTAGTACACCCCTCAGAGCCTATCTTTTCGTTTCGACCTTTAAGCATTTTACTTAAAGGAAGAATTTGTTACACCCCACTAAAATGTACACCTAAATCGCCTTAGCCCACCTTGTATGCACTCATTTTTAGTGCATTATTGTGACAACATTTGTTTAAACCCAAGTTAATTATCTAATTGATTACATGGTTGCTAAGTCGAGTCATATCCTTGTACATATTGTTTTGGGACGATTGGGACTCATGGGTAAAGTACTAGTGTAATGGAGTAATGGGGAAGAACATCATTTATTACCCCCATATGTGCTAAATATTTCAAAAGTACTCCAATTGTTTCGATTATCTTAATTCGAGTCATTAGAATAGTATTTGTAAAGTTATGTAAAAGTTCAAGTGTAAGGGGAATGCAACGCCCCTATGATGTATTATTTTGGATGGTATGGCAAGAGTGTATGAAAAAAAAAATAATAAAATAATAATAAAAAGAAAAAAAAAATCAAAAAATCAAGAAAAATACAAAAAAAATGAGAAAAAGAAAAGTAGAAAAAACATACGGACTACCATCCCGTTTAATTTTATGTTTATTTTATGTTTTTGTTATTTTGTTTTTAGCTTAAGATTGAGTCGAGTCTTGGCTTAGCAACATTGTATAGTACATGTAATAAATTAAGATCTTTAACTCGCCACCAGTAAAATATCCCTTATCCAACAAAACCGTGTTTATCATATCCCTACACCTCATGTTATAACCCATGTAAAAGCCCTCTTTGATAGTTTATCTTAGGTGCTTACGCCTAGTGGAGAAGGTTTTCGATCCTTGCCCAAGCCTATGGTAATCTATTTGCTATGACAGGTAGTGAGAGATAATATCCGTTTTCATTTATGAGATTTATTTTGATGACACTTGAGAGATGTGAGTATCTAAACACTACTTGTAAGGTGCTAGTTTGTAATCTCCGTGCTTATTATGATTAAAGTGGAACGACTATTTGTTGTAATTACTTTTATATTAGCGTTAAATGACCCCTAACTTGTATTTTGATTAGAATAAAAGCGCATTTGCTTGAGGACAAGCAAATCTCAAGTGTAAGGGTATTTGATGAAGCGAAAAGTGTACCGCTTTTAGGGGGTCATTTAAGCCCTAAATCGTATTTATTTGAACAAATATTGCCCTAAATCGTTCCTTTTGTCATTTTAGGTACTTTGGAGAAGAAATCTGGAAAAGGAAGCATTTTGGACATTTTTTGGAGCATAAAAGTGAAGAAAATGGCAAAGTCTCAAAATTATGCTGGAAAGTACCTTTGACGGCGTCAGGGATTGGTCCAGACGGCGTCACGGCTTGGCAAAAAAGATGGATATGAAAATTACTCATGATAAGCCAGAGAATTTTGCATGAAAAATCTGACGGCGTCACCCTTTGAAGTGATCAAGGCCATCACGGTTTAAATTAAAGAGGGATGGCGTCAAGCTCAATTCTGACGGCGTCACCCCTTGATAGGCCAGAGCGGATTTTGGAGCACTAAAGAGGGACGGCGTCATGAAGGCCATCCGGGAACCCTAAAAGCGGCGAGGTGACGGCGTCAGGATCTATAACGTGACGCCGTCAGCCCTTAAACTCTATATATAGTTTTGCAATTTTTTGTCATTAGTGTGGAACTTATTGTGTGTAACCTTGGAGGAGAAACCCTAAGACGAATTTCAGCCATTTTTAAGGGTTTTCATACCCTTGGATCTCCCATGTTTAATTGAAGATAAGTAATCATTTAATCATTCAATATGTCTATGTGTTGTTTGATTATATCTCGTTCTTGTCTTTTGATTAACATGCTAGGCTAGATTTATCTTGTGTTTGCTTAGATCTAATGAAACCTAGCTATTGATTATTGGTTATTAGTGTGTTATTAGTTGTATTGGATGATTGTTTATCTATGTTAGGCTTAAGAAAACTGGCTAACTTCCTATTCGGTAACTTGCTTGAACGTCTTAAGAAACATGAACCAATGCGTACTAAGGTTTTTATGGTTGTATTTAATGCATGAGCGAATTCTAGTGATCCCATGTTAGGAGCTTCCTAGCCGGCTCGTCATAGGAGTGAAGTAGGAGCTTATAGAGTTGGGGAAGTACGTACGCCACCCCACGATTGGTATTAAGGAATACACCCGTCATCCAAGCAATTAATACACACTAATCAACCGGTAAAAGATAGTTAGGGAGTAAGGAAATCTAAGTAAACACATTTCTCTCCACATAAGTTTCACAACTCTTTTCATTTTCAGTTATTTTATTTTATTTGCAATCGTAGTTATTTGGGTTAGTTGACTAGCAACTAATTCCGCCCACTCCTTAAAACCCGAGATTTTACTTGCTTTATTAAAAATATATAAAAATACAAAAAGAATCTTCCTCCACCCTTAGACCTACTAAAGTAGTTTTTCATACCTAACGAACACTATTCCCTGTGGAGAACGATCAATCCCCCGTACTTACCACTACACTATACTACATCGGTCAGGTACACTGCCTGGTGGGGTTGTAAGCCTCTTGAGATCCCTCGAGAGGTAAAACCTGTTGTAAGGTTGCAAAACCACGCATCAATATGTGATTATGTGGTCTATTCGAGTGGCTCGTTTAGACAGGCTTGTGGCTATCTGTTAGGTATCTTTGGTCCGTTCGAGTGGCTCGTTTGGACGCGTTCGTTGCCGTTTTCTTATTTGACTCTTAGTGTTATTCTGACTCATGATATTTATGCATTTGATCCATTTGATTTGTATTTCTCCATTTCATTTGACTTATGATATTTGTTCAGATGATCTTGATCTCTCATTCTTTTGACAGATGATATTCGTTTCAGCAGGAGCTTATGTTTCCTTTTCCTATACTTATATATGATTTGATTATTCGTTTGTTATATATATCTGTTCACTGGGCTTTTTAAGCTCAGCCGCATTTCTTTTCCTGCGGCAGGTTTTAGGTTGGAAGCTGGGTTTGAGTGAAGAGTACATAGGAGCTCTTAGTGGACTACCTTGGTGATAGATACGCGTTTTCTTTTGGATTAGATTTTGATTTATCCTCAGTTAGATTTGAGCTTGGAGTTGTATTTCAGTTTTGGGAATTATTATGTATAGAGTAGCTATCATTAGAATACCTTTATAACTATTATGTTTATAAGTCTTCCGATTGCGTTTGTATGTTCTGATTTGTCACCATAATGTAGCATTTTAGCCCTTGTCGGGTTGGGGTGTTACATTTACCCAATTCAATATTTGGTAATGCATCATAATATAATCCTCAGCATATTAATCAAATATCTGAGATATCCTTGCGGATCTATGAATGAGAATTCCATCATCTTAAGGTCTATCATTTACATGTTTAGCCTCATCATGATTTTCACTAGTGTGTTTTAGAAGATTATGTATCTTGTAATTTTATCCTTTCAAGATAAAAACTCCCACTTGCTTTTTGTAATTTATAGACTATCTATAAATACTTAACAAATAAAGCAACAATACAATGTTCTCTTTTTATGACATTACAAATACATATTGACAGTTTCTGACATTTAGTTTGTTAATAACCTACTCATAAGTAGTTTAACAAATTCATAACTTCATTTTAAGACTTAATGTGATTCATCACATTCCATAACAAAATGGTGTCTTATTAATCTTCTAGATTGGAGTCTTATTGAGTATATCCAATCCATACTCAATTTTCTAACCTTGATAACTTCTGGAAGAAAAGAAATCATAGTTATCTTTAATCAAACAATATAACAAGAGTTTGATTTTCCTAACTGAACATACCATAAACATTTGGTATTTCATTAGAATTAATATTGTAAGACAATCTTACAATATGTAAGATAAATATATTTCGTTTGGCTTATCTATTCACCAACTAAGTCAACTTAATGGTATAATAGAATTTTCAAGCCAATTGCATGCTATATAACATAAGTACTTTTTGACCAAGTCACTTCGTGTCCATGTCTCAACAAGAAGACATAAACTGTTATAATCCCACTATACGTTATAAATCATTGATCAACTCAATGACTTATTGTATATGTCTTAATTAAAAAACATAACAAGTCAACGTCTTACTTTATTATAAGTCTTGTAACAATTAAAAGACTTCATGTTTATATCTTTACAATGAAACATAAACATATTTAACTAAAGTAATTATGAACACCATCTCTTGGTTTCAATAGTAATTTCAAGTTAATTTATTACTTCACTTATTTTATGTCATGCCAAAATTACATAAATATTCAAATTGAAGTAGTATTAGATTACTTCATTTATTTATATCATTTCAATAATACATAAATATTTAGTTTGAAGTAGTCTTACTATCATATTGACACTTGTTCTAATAGGTATCTAATTTAGAAACTGCAAAATTTTCAGATACGGCCTCACGTAACATGGATATTTACCTTGTTGTTGCAGTCTAGCTAAGCTCTCACATAACGTAAATTGCAACACCAAGTGTTTCTTGGATTAGATGTGAATAAGTCACATTAGAACGTTAGTCTCTTACCTTGCAGTCAAGAGAAACCTTTAAATCATATTCCTATGTGTTGTACCTTGCACAAAATAAAGATTTCTCTCACTTGTGCATGGAACAACAGCATGTATCAGATAAACAACACGTCACTCGTTTATTTATGTGATCAATATGATTATGTCATAGATATTATCATAATTAGTAGATATAGAACGACATTGTCTAGTAAGGAAACGTACATGACTATCCTTAAAAACACAAGTGTCTACTATTGGAAAGTAATTATCTCAAGACATTCTAGAGATAATCTGGGTTACTACCAAGATGACAAAGCTTGTAGCTCCCACTGAATTACAGATCATTACAATAATTCATTATTCAATAATTACAACACAATGCTCCCACTAGATTTGACAACATTGTAAGTGTTTCATAACCAGTAAAAGCAAATAGTGTGCTATTTACTTTCCTACACCTTTGAGAAAACCCATGTGTAACAATTACATAGGTACTAAAAGAGTGTATTCTACTACGTAGACGGTGGACTATCCATCAATGCAATTAACTTAAAAAATTGGGCATGCAATTTCTTCCTTAATAGGTCTACCATTCCAACAATTATATGTAGTATCTTTAAATGGTCAAAACAAAACAACTAGATAAAATATACTTGTTTGTCTTTTACCATTTTGCGGTAATTAGTCTAGCTTCTAATTAAATAACTCATAAAATGTGCAATAATCTTAACTATTAAAGATTGCTATGAGTTATGTATTTAGAATTTAGACAATTCTAATTTTCCTATCATACCTTTCTCATTCATGAAAAGGAATATATAGGATTAAGTTTCACGCTTCTCTCATGGAAAGGAGACTAGGTTTATCCTTTTAGTAAAGTTGATTCTAGCCAAAAAACCCTTACGGGTGTAGATCATTTTACCAATAAAAGAATATCCCATGTTTACGGTTTAATGTTGCATTAATACATTTAAAAGAATTTACAAAATTCAATTTTAGTATTTTCGATAATACAATCTTTAAGAAAATTAAATACCCATTGGTTAGTATTCATATAAACCATAGAATTTTCTTAAAGCTAGGATCCTAATTGACATAATTCCATTATTTCAGTTGATCTGCTAATAATGAAATGAACAATAATTGGCAAACAATTTTCAATTCCTGGATATTTATGGAATTTACATTACCAAACAATATTGCAATGTAAGTATGTTTTATTCCCATCTTATGCCTTGAGTCCAAGCTCTCACTTACAACTCAATTAAGTCATCTAATTAAAAAACTGTAAATTAACATAGTCCTATTACATCAGTTGATATGCTAGTAATGAAAGTATAAAATTTACCTTTCCATTGTAATCTAGTCCAAGCTCTCACTTGACGTAAATTACAACTTCAAGTGTTCTTTTAATTAGATGGCATTAACTTAATTTTTAAGGGTACTCGTTTTTTATGTTTATAATCAAAATATGTACGAAGAAGCATGCATACATCTTCGTATCATAAGTTTAATAAAACATTTTTATTTACCAATTCATTAAGATCAAATTTACAAACGTTTTTAATTGAGGTATTAGGTTCACCAATCAAAGAATTTACCTTTAATTATCGTCCATTATATCGTACTTTTGCATAAGTCTAAAAACTTAGTGTTTCGGATAATTACCACAAAGTGGCGCATGGAATTAAAGCAAATTCACCCTTAAGGTGATTTTGTACATAAAATAGTCGTACTTGCTAGCACCAATTTGACGCACAAAGGAGCGTATAAACAAAGGTCAGCGCAAAGCTTATTAAAAATCCGTTCCTACTTATACCCCTCTTATAGTTGTCACAATTGGGTGAACCGTTCGTACTATTGGTACAAAACTCAATAATAAATTAAAACACTTTGAAAATTTAACTCTTCGAAAACAATTCATTGTTTCACCATTATTTAGTCCATAATATTTTTCTATTCAAAATTACCCTTTTTCGTTTATAAACATGTCTTTACAATAAATAAACAAAAAATAAGTAATACAAATAAGAAATAAAACAACTAAATAAACTTACATGACATAACAATTAATTATGTAAAAAACATGTAGCCACATGCAAACTTAATTCGATAAAACCTATTAATAATCAATTCTAGGTTTATATTATATATATTCAACTAACACTATTACTTACAAAGGTAAGTGAGCCACAAGAATCGACGTATCAATTGCGTTAGTCATAATTAAATATACACCACATAGCACGTAATTGATTACTTAATATATCAGAGTCTTCCCCAATTCGACATCTATCAATTAAATTACATGTGTAAAACTTAACCATTAATTCATATAGCAAATTTAAACAATTTAAATTATATCGACAATAAATCGATGCCAAACATGAACGTTTTCATGGATTATACATAACAATTATTCACGTATTGTCTCAAGATCGCATACATAAACACATAAACATAACATGTTAATACTAGGGTTCCTAATCAAATTAAATTACCAAACACACACCCTAAAAAATAATAAAGGGCAATCGGCCCTAAATTAAAAATTAGGGTTCGATTGGAATAAACCCTAAAATCGACCAAACATGTTAAAACATAATCAAGATTTGTTTTTTATGTGTTTCGGTAATTAATTACACGTTATAACGGCTCTTGATGCCATTGTTGGAATATTAATACATGACAATCATAATTAAACAATAACATCAAAGTAAACATGCGGAAGCGTAGGAACAATAACACATAATTAATTAACCGAATTTAAACGTATGCGTACCTTAATGATTCTAGCAAAACAACAATCAATCCAAGCAACAATAGTGATGAACCCTAATTAGGGTTTATAAGGATTATACGAATTGCCCCTTACCGATTTTGCAATTCAATCCAAGATTCAATCAATAGTGTGATTGAATCACGTTCTTGTACACACGTACTAATACCAAGTAAATGTTTATGCAAGTTAATAACACAAAACGATTTAGGTTATTAAAACCAGAAAGTCGAAACCCTTAGGAGGGGGTTCGGCCGAATTTTAGAACAAGAAAAGAAAGCACACTTTAGGGTTTAGTATTGTGTACAAGAGATACAAAAACTAAGAACCCTTAATGTGTTTATATAGTGTAGTTATCTTGGAGCTCAAGTTGGTTTTGGGTTGGGTTTCCCCTCCCCAAACCGATCGGCCTATACCCTCTAAGGGTATTCCAGAATCTTCTTGACTTACAAAATATTTACACATATTTCCTTCCTTTTATCGGTTAACGGTCGTTAGTCATTATCCGTTAAATACTAACGGTCGTTATATGTTTTGTGTATATAATAATTAAATATAACTTTTTATAAATAATTATTATTCATTTACTCTTCATACGTAAAGTGTGCAATTCCGTGATCTCGAGTTCGATCCTAACATACGACTACTAAAATAATGTCCACAAAACTAACAAATACTATTTGATTTTGTGGATTCGGGTAATCGGGAAAGTTCAAAGTATAAGTTAGACATGGTAAGGTTAGAGAGAGGAACTAGAGAGTGACAGGGAAAGATGTGTATGTTTTATTAGAGAGAAAATGTGTAACACACAATACAAATGTGAACTTCACCTCTCTAGGAGAGTTTAGAGGGATTTATATATCTAGTATATACAAGCCCTACTATGCCATAATTACATAACTAATACCTGCGTATAGACTAACTATTGAACTTGTGCAAATCTCGTAACTGTCGTTAGTTTTCAGGCTAACATAGTTACTTAATATAAATAACAGTTTATACTTAACTCAAAGAAAGTTTCTTAGAATTACTTGATGAGTTTGGTATGTTAGCTTGTAAGCCTTGTAATACTCCTATTGTAAAAAAAATAAAAAAAAATAAATAAATAAATAATAAAAAATAAATAAAATAAAATAAAATAAAATAAAAAGTTTGTGGTTCACTTGCTCGTATAAACAATTACAAGAAGTTGGTTGGTAATTTAGTCTATTTAACTTTAACCCGATCTAGTGTTGTTTATGTTGTACATTGCTCAAGTTAGTTTATGCATTCTCCTTTGGAGTTACACTTGAAATTGGCATTTAGAGTTTTAAGATACTTAAAGAATTCTCCTGGAAAAGGTTTGTCTTTGTAGAAGGGTAAAATTAATTGAGCAAAGAGTAAGGTTACCAAAAAGTCTATTACATGCCATGTAGTGTTTATAGGAAACAGTCTTTTTTTCCTGGAAAAGTAAGCAACAATTAGTTTTAGCCAGATCATCGGGTGAAGCAGAATACATAGCCATGAGTAATGTGTCTTGTGAGATAATCTGGAGGATGTTAGCTGAATTCAAGGTAAAAGTTACACTTCCTATATCTATGAAGTGTGATAATAGTTATGGTATGCAGATAGTGGAAATCTAGTTTTTCATGTAAGGACGAGACATTTTGAAATAGACTTGTTCTTTTTAAGAGAAAAAGTTGTAGCTGGTGTTATTAAACTAGTTAAGGTAAAGTATGAGGATAATGTGGCATATATTTTTACAAAAAGGTTTACCATTACAGGATCATAAAAACTTTGTAGATCAACTTGGTCTTGTTGATTTTTATACATAGTAGCTTATGAGGGTATTAAATTTAGGATTTATAATAAGTACAGTGGTCAGATGTAATAAAAGATAAAAGTTTTTTATAAAAGGAAAAAAAGAGTTTTGTTTTGTGTTTGTAAGTTGTGCAGGATTCAGGGACTGAAGGTGAATAAAGTTTGAAGATTAGTACCAAAGCTGGTCGATAGAAAGATGGCTGACAGATTTGGTTTCAAGGTTATAAAAGGACTTTATCTCTTAGACCATGTCTAGTGGTAATGGGTGGAGAGTGGGGGGTTGTTTGACACGTGGCATGTGGGGTATTGTGGGGCTTTGTTGAAAAAGTGGTGTAGTGGTCAGTGGGGGTTGTTTGACATGTGGCACCCTTTTATTTATTTATTTTTTTTAATACTAAAACTAAATAATATATTAAAAAAAAAAAAAAAAAAAAAAAAAAAAAAATTTCATTAAAATAAAACCTAAATGGGCCAAATACAAACAAAACAAAATCAATACATCAATGGGCCTTTCACCCAAAACCTAAAAGCCCAATAAATTCACCCCTTCTTCTTGTTCCTTCTTTCACATTCACACCGGTGCAAATCTGCAGCTGCTTGCTTGCTACTCCTCTATAATTCGTAAGTAAATTTGTTTTTTTATATAAATCTTGTTCTAAAAGTACACAAAAAAACAAAACAACTACAGACAAAAAAAAAAAATAAAAAAAAAAGAAAAAAAAAAAAAAAAAAAAAAAAAACACACACACACACACACAACACAAAGACACATTCGGGCGCTGTCAGAACCACCGGGGAAGGGATTTTTCGGGCAACAGCGCCCCGGCGTTTTGGGCTTAGGGGCGCTGTTGGGGCGTTTTTGGGGCAAAAATGGGGCAACAACGCCCGACTACACATGGTCTTAGTTTATTCATTATCAAGTGTGTGTGTGTGTATTTCTGACTTTTTTCGCTCAAGTTAGGGTTTGTGTGTTTAGAGTGTTTTGTGTAAACTTGCTAGTCATTTCTTTCTTTCTTTTGTAACTTGTACAGAACTCAAAATCATAGGATGATTATGCAACTGTGTGATGTTGTGATATAAAAGTAAAGGGGTGGATGGTTGTATGAGTTCTGGTGTGTTTTATATCTTCGTATAGCTGTTTATAACTCTTTTTTCCATAGTTTGATATACGGTATGCGTTTTTGAGTAACCATGGTAGCTGACCTTTTGTGCGACTAATCATGGAGTTTGAACCCACCGCCGCAAAATAAATAGAGGTATTCGCCAAAACCTGTTGCTTGCTAGAAACGCGAGAATCACAAGCTCGTTATTTCTACCTATGTGTTTTGGGTCTAAACATATCATTCAGATTGTACATATTTGCTTTTTATAGTTTTTGTTTTTTTTTTGTTTTTTTTGTTTTTTTTTTGGAAATAAATAGATGAATTCTTATGAAACGACAAAATTATTCTCAATCAACAAGTACGATAATAGAATGACAATATCAATAATGAGTTTTAACAGATAGTACATCAAGTATTTTTATTGTTTGCCCTTAATAATTCTATCATACAACTTTAACTGTTGAGGGTACTATAGTTGTATATTTTTTAATAAAGTTCTTCGATACATAAACAATGAAACTTTTGCACTCATTTAGAATGCATTCCCATGTATCTTTTTTTCTCTTAATTAAAAATGTTGCTAAAAGCCTCCTCAAAGACCAAAGATAGATCCATAATATGGCAATGGGCCGGATTCCTCTCTAGAGCAAAGAGTCATGGCTTACCATGTTGCTAGTGTTTCACCTCCCAACCAAACTTTATCACCAAAAAAGTGTATCTTTTCCATCTCCAACATTTCTTTTTAAGAGTTTAAATAATTTGATGATTTGATCAAGATTTTCAAAACATTACCTTTCAATTGAATTGCATGTCTCAATGGCATGGGCCTAATGTAGGATTACATCCATGACCATGGCTCGCATGAGAATTAATATGAACAAGCTAGGTTTTCAATGCCTTCGCCTTGCAACGGGGTTAAATCAGTATCATGTGCAAAGTTTTATTTTATAAAAATTTAAACGTAAAGGAAAACTTAATGCAAAGCTAATGGTGAGAAATTGTAAATCTTAATTACTCCTATAAAATGCACATATATTATTTTGTCTTAAAATTTTAAGAGGTACTACCTTTAAAGAAACCATTACAATCATTTTATGCATGCAAATCTTAAAACATCACATTGTACGTATTAAATAAATAAATTATTTGCTTCAAGCTTTCTAATAAACATTGACTACTCTTTTAATGTATTTGGGTTACAACTTTAACTCCAATTATTTTTGTATTTGAATTTATATTAATATAAAAAAAATGCAACTATATTAAACTATGTAAGTGAACATTTGAATAAAGAGACGTCATTTTGAAAAGTTATCCGATACGAAATGAAATTGAGTAAAGATATCTTCCTTATAGTGTATGCAACTATTGCAATTAAACATGGAAACCAAAGTTTTCAAGATCGGGATCCTACCCAGGATCGTTTTCGTCTTTGCAAAATCGTGATCGTAAGATCGGATCGGGATCTTAAGATCCTACTCCAATGTTATTTCTTAATACTTTTTGTAATATTATACAAATCTAAAAATTATTATACATTATAAACACAAAATATTATGAATGTTTCATAGAAATATTGTCCTAAATTATGATTATGAAATGTTTAAAAAGATTAACATGTTGTTTTTTGAATTCTACAAAAAAAAAAAAAAAAAAAAAAAAAAAAAAAAAAAACCAAAAATTTATAGTTTTTTAGTTTGTAATCCGAGAAAAATAAGATCGGATCGGATCAGATCTTAAGATCTTATGGTCAAGATCGGGATCCTATAAGATCTTAAGCTTGCAAAGATCCTATGTAGGATCCGGATCGTTTTTGCTTTGCAGTATCGTAAAATCGCAAGATCCTAAGATCATGATCGAGATTCTGACAACTATGAATTGGAAACCATTAAAAGATGCATGTCATAGACTAGTAGGTTATCCAAATAATTTTCATAAGAAATTGTATGTTACAAAGATGTCGAATCTTCCAAATTGTAACGACCTAAAAGCTTTACCTATCATTCACCAAGGTTTACACATCTTAGAAGTTCTTTAAAGTCGGCAACCTATTATGAGCGAACCGTCAATAATTTAGGCTAACTTTCTACGTGATCAGCTTATTTAATTGGCAGGCAGCACAGCGGTTCTTGCTTCCAAATCAACCCCTATTAGCTTCACTGAGGAGCTGCCCAATTCATTTAGATATGATCCCACGCAAAAGTTAAATATTTGTATCATTGTCTAGTTGTTAGTTGTTACTTCAATGAAAATGCAAGTATACATGCAGGCACATACCTATAAACTTATTTAAACCAAATCTTAGTGATTCTAGAATCCATGGTAGGTGCACCAAACACTTAACAGGTTGAATCAATAGTTTGATTAAGATATAATTAAGCTTCCCTTGATGTTTCAATCTCACCGAATCATGTCTTCCTGAAATAATATAATCCTAATAATTAAGCTTCCTACTAATGCTTGAATCTAACTTAAATCATTTCATTAGTATATAAAAAAACATGTTGTAAATGAATGAATATAAACATTATTTTATGCTTTTCAATTAAATAAACAAACATGAACAAAAGTTATGTTCGTTTATTTATATTTGTGAACATCCAATTATATGTTTGGTCATGTTCGATTATGTCAATTTATTTACCTTTAGTAAGATGTTATGATAACGCATAGGAGTTTTAGCTTAAATGGCTAAATTGTATGTTTGTTCACCTGATTCAATTATGTCACAACACGTGTCTTTCTTGTCTCCTGTTAGAATTTAAATACCATGACATTCATATAAATAATTAATACATCACCAAAGCACGTAGCGGAAGCAAGAATCAATATTTAATATGTAAAGAGATTAACCGAATAATAAAGATACGTACCTTTGATCCTAGCAAGAACAAGGATCTAAACTTCAATTCTTCTTCTTAATCAAACAATGGATTAACGAGAAACCCCTTACCATTTTGTTTCTCAATCCATGATGGTATTAACTAAAGTAAGTTAATTACCAAGGTTTTGTACACACGTACTATAACCAATTAATGTTTGGTGCTAGCAAAAGAACACAAGAATTAAACCAAACTAATTTGTTTAATAAAACTTTGATCGACTAATACCCTAAGGTATATAGCTCGATCGGTTTGAATGAGAAGAAGAGAAAACAAAGTTTAGGGTATAGTAACAATGCACAAAAAATAAAAACTAATAACCCTTGCCTTGTATTTATAGGCTACATATCTTGGAGGACAAGTTGGACTTGAATTGGGTTTCCTAAACCCTTATACGATCGGCCCTAAACTCCCAAAGGAGTTCTAGAACTTTCTTGTCCCTCTATTTGCACATATGGTCCTTCCTTTATTCACTAACGGTCATTAGTCAATTCCGTTAATTACTTAACGTCCGTTAGTCGTTATTTCGTGTTCAAATAAATAAAATTATAACGGTTATATATAGTAATTATTTATATTAATCATTCATACGTAAAGTTTGCAATCCCAAGGTCCCGTGTTCGATTCTAGTCATACACGATTTAATATTTTCCCATAAACTCTAACAGCTCCCACTTGAAAATCTATTAAAAGGGTAATGACATTGGTTAGCGTCTAGCAACACGCCAATGCCCCTAGTACAACTCGGGTGGTGGTCTCCTGTAAAAACCATTCGATGATTCATCATCATACTCATCATTTTGTTTCTAATACTACATTAATAAAGATATGGATATCAATCATTCTTTATTAATAATTCTGTTTCTCGTTGTTTATGATTGAGCAAGATTACCAAATCTTCTGAACCTATTCAGGGGAGATCTTGGGTGCGGCCGCACAACCATCTTGTCAACCCTACGAGGGGCCCAGCAGTATTAAACTCAAACAATTTGAAGGAACAAATTCTATCTTGACTACGAGCATAACCCATGCACTTTGCAACATTCCTGAAAACAATCCTTATAGCTACCAGTTACGTATAGCGGTAAATTGAATCACAGAAATGCACTACATGCATGACAGTTATCTGGCATCTCAAGTCTGAGGATAACTATATACACATGATTTACTTGATGACAAGATCCATAAAGTAAACTCATGAAGTTGAGATAAGTCCTATATTCAATTCATTGAATATCATGTGAAATTGGCATGTCAACGCATCAATATACTTTCAAATATATGATACAATCTATTATTAATGAAAACAAACGTACCAAGTACTTTAATTCATTGTAAATAATAATTGCTTAACATCCCTTATCCAAATACTAAAATAGATCAATGCATGATAATTCTTATTAATGAATTATGCCTCAAGTCATGTCAATCATACTTGTTGACAAGGCATAAATCAATTAATATTGATACTATCGGAATTTTGAGAATACTTATTTCAATAATTCAATTAGTGAAATTTTTGTATGTGTGCATTCAATTATCTTGATACTGCCACATAATATTTCATAAAATGCGTGACATCCTCAACCACGAATTTATGACAGTTAAACTATCAAACCTTTTATAGTTTTAAAGTATTCTAATTCTTTAATGTATAATGCAACTATGCTCACAATTAAGCATAACTAATACACATGGCCATTAAGTAGGATGAAATCCTACCATGACTAGTATTGAGTGTCATCTCAATCTTATTAGCATCATTGTACGCAAACAACAATATGCTCTTTAAAATTTTCGTAAACTTTAATATCCATTGTGTAATGTTTGTTACTTTCCAATCTTTCAAGATTTGTCAGCTATAACGATTACGCAACATTTTGCCATATGGTTCATACTTAGAATTTAGGAGCAATTCCAGGATGAGGATGTTAATTCTATATCCAACCATATCCATTACACTTAGTTATCTAATAACTTTCAATTAGATATTAATGTTGTCAAATCATCTTTCATCCAAGCATGATACAACAAACAACATGATGTACATGAAAAATCCTTGTGTCAAACTTATATTTCATTCATGTTATATCTTTTCAAAGATATGTTTCTATTTAGACTCTATAATAGTATATCATGTTCTATTAGAATCAATTATTTTACCGCTTATGTTTATAACAATAAACATATATTCCAAGGTTGTATGTTTATTTCCTAAATCTTCAAGTGAAGTTTCATTCCAAACTAAGACTTAACATTTAATGTTAATGGAATGTTACTTCCTATATGTTATAAAACATATATGAAATAAGAAAATAAATATAACACTCCCACTAGCTTTCAGGAATACTAAGGAATCGTCTTATTTTAATTATAAATCAAAACTGAATTTAATAATTAAACATAAGTATATCTCCTAGATGCATGCCTTAATCCATTCATGAATTTTTTCTCTTTGTATACTTTCAAAGATTATTTGAATTCAAATACTCCTTTTAATTACTTATCGTCCTCGCACAAGTAATTTCTCAAGAAAGAGTTTTGATATTCCATTTTTAATTTCATATATTTGAAACTAAGAATGACAATCATAATTTTTATACATTTAATGTGCCTAGAAAGAATTTCAATCACAGTTAATTGCTTAAGTGTGATTAATAATTTTTCCATACATTAAATATGTATACAAAATTTTGTCCATATGATTTCTACAAAAGCATTTAAACCACTAGGATTCCTTTTGAAGAAACTCACCTTCATTCTATAGTGTAACTATAGAGTTCAAGATTAATTAAGTTTCCAAAACTAATTATCTTAATAGACTGCATCTAAACATTCATAGTATGAGTAACTTGCCAAATTCAATATTTGCGATTCATCTTAATGACCAACAGGTTCACCATAATCCTGTAACTCATAATCCTCAACATATTATATAAATATTTGAGATATCCTTGCGGATCTATGAATGAGAATTCCATAATCTTGAGATTTAACATTAACAGGTTTAATCCTCATCGTGACTTTACTAGTGTATTTTTAGAAGATCATGTATCTCGTAATTTTATCTTTTCAAGACAAAACTCCCACTTGCCTTTTGCAATTTATAGACTATCTATAAATACTTAGCAAGTAGAGCAACACAAAATTGTTCTCCTTTTGGGACATTACAAATACATATTGACAGTTCCTTACATTAATTTTCTTAATAACCTACTCAAAAGCAGTTTAAAAAATTCAGAACTTCAATTTTAAGACTTAAATCACATTCCACAATAAATGGTGTCTTATTAATCTTCTAGGTTGGAGTCTAATTGAGTATATACTACCCATACTCAATTTTCTAACCTTGATAGCTTTAGGAAGAAAGGAAGATATAGGTATCTTTTATCAAACAATAGAGTTTGATTCTCCTAACTGAATATACCACAAACTTGAGGTATTTCATTAGAACTAATATTGTAAGACAATCTAACAGTATGTAAGATAAACCTATTTCATTTGGCTTATCTATTCACCAACTAAGTCAGCTTAATGGTATAATAGAATTTCCAAGCCAATTTCATGCTATATAACATAAGTACTTTTTGACCAAGTTACTTCATGTTCATGTCTTAACAAGAAGACATAAAGTGTTATAATCCCAATATACGTTATAAATCATTGATCAACTCAATGACTTCTTGTATATGTCTTAATTAAAAAACAATAACAAGTTAACGTCTTACTTTATTATAAGTCTTGTAACAATTAGAAGACTTCATATTTATAACTTTACAATAAAATATAAACATGCATAACTAAAGTAATCATGAACACCACAATTTGGTTTCAATAGTAATTTCAAATTAATTAATTACTTCATTTATTTATGACATTCCAAGAATACATAAATATTTAAATTTTGAAGTACTATTAGATTACTTAATTTATGTCATTCCAATAATACATAAATATTTAGTTTGAAGTAGTCTTATTACCATATTGACACTTTTCTAATAAGTATCTAATTTAGAAACTTTCAAATTAACATAGTTTCATTACATCAGTTGATCTACTAGTAATTAAAGTATGAAATTTACCTTTCCATTGTAATCTAGTCCAAGCTCTCACATGACGTAGATTACAACTTCAAGTGTTCTATTGATTAGATGTGATTAAGTCACAATAGAACATTAGTCTCTTACCTTGCAGTCAAGAGAATCCTTTAAATCATATTCCTATGTGTTGTTTCTTGCACACAAAAAAGATTTCTCCCACTTGTGCATGGAACAACATCATGTATCAGATAAACAACACGTCGCTCGTTTGTTTATGTGATCAATATGATTGTGTCATAGATATTAGTAGATATAGAACCACCTTGTCTAGTAAGGAAACGTACATGACTATCCTTAAAACCACAAGTGTCTACAATTGGAAAGTAATTATCTCAAGACATTCTAGAGATAATCTGGGTTACTACCAAGATTACAAAGCTTGTAGCTCCCACTGAATTTGACAACATTATAAGTGTTTCGTAACCAGTAAAAGCAAATAGTGTGCTATTTACTTTCCTACACCTTTGAGAAATCCCATACGTAACAATTACTTAGGTACTAAAAGAATGTATTCTACTTTGTAAATGATGGACTATCCATCAATGCAATTAACTTGAAAAAAAATTTGGGCATGCAATTTCTTCCTCAATATGTCTACCATCCCCACACTGGTATGTAGCATCTTTAAGTGGTCAAAGCACAACAACTAGATAAATCATGCTAGTTTGCCTTTTACCAATTTGCGGTAACTAGTCTAGCTTCTAATTTAATAACTCATAAAATGTGTAATTTTCTTAACTATTAAAGTTTGCTATGAGTTATTTATTAGAATTTAGACAATACTAATTTTTCTATCATACCTTTCTCATTCATGAAAAAGAATAGGATTAAGTCTCACTCTTCTCAAAGAAAGTAGACTAGGTTTATTCTTTTAGTAAAGTTGACTCTAGCCAAAAACCCCTACGGGTGTAGATCAATTTACTACTAAAAGAATGCCCCACGTTTACGGTTTTAACGTTGCATTAATACATTAAAAAAATTTACAAAATTCAATTTTAGTGTTTTCGATAATACAATTTTTCAAGAAAAGAAAATTACCCAGGAAATATTCATATATCCATTTAATCTTCTTGAAAACTAGGATCCAAATTTTCATAGTTTCACTACATCAGTTGATCTGCTAGCAGTGAAAGTACAAAATATGGTAATCTGTCGTACAATAATCGGCAAACAATTTCCGACTCCAAGATCATTAGGGGAATTACATTTGTCAAAAACAATTTTGCAATGTATGCATTTTTCTTCCCATCTCATGCCTTAAGTTTCAAGGTCTCACTTACAACTTAATTAAATCGTCTAATTTAGAAACTGCAAATACTCCATGTCACGGTCTCACGCCATGGAAATTTACCTTGTCATTAATATTTAGGTCAAGGTCTCACTTACGCTAAATATTAACTCCAAGTGTTTCTTATAATTAGATAGCATGGACTTAAATTTTAGGGTATTAATTTTGATGTGACAATCAAAATATGTACGAAGAAGCATGCACACATCTTTGTATCATAAGTTTTCAAAATAATTTTTATTTACCAATTAAGGCTAAGAGTAAAATCAACAAAGTTTTAATTGAGGTATTGGGTTCACCAATCAAAGAATTACCTCCAATTATCGCCCACTATATCCTACGACTGCATGAGTCATAAAGATCCAAGTTATTCGGATAATTACCACAAAAGTGGCACGTGAAATTGAGGTCAATTCACCTTTAAGATGATTTTGTACAAAATAATAGCATTACTTGGTAGCTCCAATTAGACGCACAAAGGAGCGGAGAGACAAACGTCCGCCCGAAGGCTAATTAAAAACGCGTCCCTTTCGGATGACAATTTAATGTCAAGCTTCCTTATACCCCTCTTATAGTTTGTCTAAACTGGGTGAGCCGTTCACACTATTGGTACAAAACTCATCAGTCAATCAAAAGTTTATGATACTAAGTCTTAAAAAAAATTATGTTATAAACTATGAAATAGCTAGTCTCGCCTGGGAGCAAATTACCGTGCGAAGCGAACCACTGTCTGTAAAACCCCAAAATTACCACAATCCGAAATGACCAAAATACCCTCTAATTTTGAACTTCTAAGAACTTATAAAATTATATAAGTAACATCATTTGTACTTAACCTAAGATAATTAAAACCTTAAGTATCTAATAAATTAAGTTAATGAATACTATACATTATAAATTGAAAATCATCAAAATAAATGTTCTCTAATCCTTGTCATTTTGGGCAACATATAAACGTATCACAAGTCCTATTTTCGGCAAAATAAAAAAAAAAAAAAAAAAAAAAAAAAAAAAAAAAAAAAAGAAAGATAAGAAGGCATTGAATTTGAATGATAATCCTCCCACTAATTTTGGCCCATTCCTTGTTTAACCCAAATCCTTATACATGGTTTTTCTAAATCTTATATACCGAATATTCTTTCTCATTTACAAAACCCTAAACCACAACAAAAGTTGCGCCTTCTGCTGCCTCTTTTCTTGTTACTGCTGATCGATCCTAAGGCAACCAAAGAGAGAGGTTCTTGTGAAGCTTCAAAGTAGTGTTAGACGTGTGTTATTCCTGATTCGAAGGGTTCTTGATCGTGGGTTATAGGCTGTTCGAAGGGATTGGTTTAATTAGGGTTTCGGCTACAATTCTTGTGGTGGTTTGATTGTGTTGCTTCTTCCTCTTTTGATCACGCTACAAGGGTAATCGTATCAATCCTTGTTCAATACAATCCTTCTTGTTTGATTCTTGTTTAGTTCTTTGATGTTCTTGTCGATCTATCACATAAAATCATAAGAGAAAGACACATAAAATCATAACTTGAACACATGAAATAACGACCATGAAAACCCTAATGTAATCGACATATTGTTATTGTTTTGATTCGAATTGCTATGTACATGTTAAGACCACTTAAGAGTCGACCTAGGTCTGTTCTAACTCAACCATAATGGCTTTGTATCAAGAAATAAGTAATGGGAATGAAAACCCTAATTGATCACATAAAATCGTGAACCTAGTTTCTGTCCAGAGAATTTAGTCGAATTGAAAGGGGTGTATCTTCATGATGGTAACGTGTTTTTGGGTGTTTCTTGGGTCTAAAACTAAGTTTAAGAAAAGACCTTTCTGGAAATATAAGCCTTGTAATTTTTAGAGGTCGGGAAGATACACTTTTTGATTTTACAAGTTCAAGAGTCAAAACTGAATTCGGATGTCTGGAAATTCGGTCGTGGTTCTTGATTTTTAATTTAATATCTATAACGATTTATGACCTGAAATTTTTACAGGATGAAATTTGGTATTTGAAGTACGTTGTGTACATTTTTTAAAATTTTTCTGAGATGTCTAACCTGGGTTAATAATTACATACTTTCGGGGTGTTCCATCAGATCCAATTCGGGTACATGTTGTGAAAGTCGATTTTTAGTTGGTACTTGCACTACTAAATAAAATCTCGAAAAATTATATAAAATACCTAAGACATATAGGTACACCTGGGAAAAATTATAGAATTTTATGAGCTCGTTTAAGGTGTGTAAAAATTAGCTAAAGTCGGGTCTGATTTCAATGGTTATGCTGAAATTAAGTAATTAATTGTTTTAAACACTTATAAGCTCATTTGCTTAACTTTTGGAACTTAAATAAGCTACTTATCATTTTAAGAGTATTTAACTTATGTTTTGACTAATTTTCATATTAACCCTTAACTTTGGCATAATTACAATAGTAGCCCTAATCTTACCATAATGACACTATAATCTCTAAACTTATTGTATTTGCATAATAAACCCTAAAACTTATGAAAACTACACTATGAAACCTAAACTTATATAAATGGCATTATGAACCTTAAGTTACTATTTTGGAAAGTTATTGAATATGGAAACCTACTAAATATGGAAAGTTACTAAATAAGGAAAGTTACTAAAAATGGAAAGCCGACTAAAATGAGAAATTCGATTTAAGATAAGTTATTAATAAGGCAATCATAAATTCGTGTAGATTCGCTGAAGATGGAGTTTGCTTCTGGTCTTTATGTTTCTAGTTGTGTTGTCACTTGAGGTCTAAGTTACATATATTCTACCCTTTTTCAGTAAGGGTGCTTTCATTCTCATGACTTTCTTGATCTTGATTCATTAGGATTCCCTAAGCCATTTCTATGTTCCCTTATACTCTGATTCGTTCTTCATGATCCATTTGACATTCGCCATTATGACCCTATGATATAAGTATTCGAATCACTTGATGCTTAGAAGGTTCATTGATTTTGTAATTGAATGTGAAAACCGTTCTTAATTTTATCATGGAAATGTTTTGAGAAAAACTAATTTTAAAATGATGTTTATGAACGATGCGATACCACTTTTATATGAAATCTTACTAAACTTTTATGAAAACCACTTTTAAAGACTACTTTTATGAAAACCATTATTAAAAGATTTCTTTAAATGAACATTCGATAGAAACTTTTGAATTGAACCTTGCTATGAACCATTTGATTTCGAACCTTTGATTATGAACTTTTAAGATCCTATGCCTGATATGATTCCCTCATTTGACTCCTGACATTCATTGTAAGATTGTCATTCTTATTTATTCATTCTGACATTTATTTAAATGTCTCTGCTATGCTATGCTTGTGTTTGCCATGCTTATTTGAATTACTATCTTGTTTCTCTTGCCATGCTCGATTATATTTGTTGTATGCTATGATAGATCTGTGCCCGAGCTTACCTAGTTGTGGAGGTACCATGACCATGTCTTTGATGGCACCTTAGGCATGACACTCCCGTAGAGGTGTGATAGATCTACGGCGTTCCCCTTTATGTTTATGTATTATATTGTGATCACTATTGGCCATTAATGCGTGTGTGTGCTTAGTCTAGTACTGACATACATACTTATGTTAGGGAGCGTATGGATGCATCCTAGGTTTTATGTTTTATGTGATTATGGTGACCAGGTGGTGTGTGCCTTGCACTCCTTCTCACACTTTTATTTACTTAGAGGTCTCCCCTCTTCGTATACTTGTTATGCTTTAGTATGATTTGACGATTTATGTATAGAGTTCTTATGGCACATCCTTATATGAACCTTTTCATTATTTCATTCTTTTTCTCGATTCAATTATTATTCAGTTCTCATGCATTCATGATTTTTAGCTCTCTTTAAATTCGTATGACTTTCATAATTATACTTTCGTTTTGTATTCTTATTCCTTCATTGCTTATGCTTATTTACCGTCCTGTTATGTTATATATATCTGTTCACTGGGCTTTTTAAGCTCAGCCGCATTTCTTTCCATGCGACAGGTTTTAGATGGAAGCTGGGTTATGAGTGGAGAGCACTTGGGACTTAGAGGACATTTACTTTCATAGCTATCCTGGATTAGAGATGACTAGAAGTAATTACGATTGTAGACTTAGAATTTATTGTTGTTCCCTTTGTAACCTTGTATTTCAGATTTTCCTTTGTAACCTTTGAAATTCATTTTCTATTATTTAGTCATATGCTTGTGTTTGCTTTGATATGTCACCATAACGTAATACTTCTACCCATATCAGGTTGGGGTGTTACAATAATGGTATCAGAGAGACAGGCTGCGACTTGTAATACATTTACCCTTGACCTGTGAAGTTTGGACCATTAAGTTTCCACTGTAGGCGCTCATAAGACAACCTTTGAAAATTTGCTTTAGGATTTCCCCATAGGAATTTAAGTTACTACCGGTGAGGAATGGGTAGACTAGGACATCTATGTAAGTAGCATTGCTTCCGCATCACTCTGATTTGTGCCTCTGCCTTTAGCTATGCCTTATAAGAACATTTGTTTCAGAAGCTAGAAAGTCTTGCAACCTAAGTTTAGAAACCAAGTAAGATTGAGATACCTCGGGAACTTCATGTATACCTTACACCATTTAAGTTTCACCTCCTGATTTTGATCCCCAATTCTGATCTGTTTGATAAACAGTTTGATACTTTTCCGACCATCCTGAAGGTCATTCGACCGTAATGTGTTTGATACATTCTATAAATTCATTACCTTTGCTCGATATAAATGTATCATCTGATACTACTTAGTCCTACAAAACCCATTACTACTCCTATGAGAACTCTGGTAATTATTAACCATGGATATAGGAAGTTTTATTCCCTCCCTTTGAATGATGAATCTTGCCTGACAATCAGTTTCCTTTGGAAGGATATGATGTAAATACTACCTCAGTACGGAATTGTTAGCTGAGCATGATGATGCTGATAACTAATATTCTATACATCTCACTTTTGACGATTATACGATGTTCGTATTACGAATGATACACACCCTACCAGCCCCTTATGCTAAAAAGCTAAACAAAATTCCAATACCTTGAACTGTTCGTTTATCTATCTCAACACAATGATGAACCGTGTACTTGACCTTGATAAATGAACTACCCGTCTGGCTTGACGACCGTATTCGTTCTACGAATCCATTTACTTTTGATATATTTGATTTTGAGGTCTTTTGGTTATGGATTGGCTGGCTCTTCATAAGCTACCAGAGACTACCATATCTGATATGTGACCTTTAGAAATCTATTTTCATCCTACTTTTGTTATGATGACTCTCAACCGCTTAAATTGTTAAGATTAATGTTGCTATGAAAGCACATATTCCGATCTCGTTTGATTATCAAATTTCTCCTGACATCTACTAGTATCCACCCTTAGAAAGCTCTGACATTGGAAGTAGTTTGTTGTACGAAAATTTTCTGATGTTCTCGGATGAACCTCTTGGGATTCCCTCCTGCTTGGGAAGTAGAGTTGGCATCGAACTGATCTCGGTTGGCGAACCATGATGCCATAGAAGTTGAGAGATTAAAGGAACTGATGAAATATGATTTTCTTCACCCTAGTGTTTATCTTGGGATTTTCCTGTTGGTTCATGAAGAAGAAAGAGAGAAGTATGCGGCGGCGCATCGACTATCGTGAACTTAACCGTATCACTATCTGAAATCATTATCCATTTTCGCATATCAATGATTGATTTGGCCTACCTTTGAAAATTCCGTATCAGACGGCCTCATTTAAGTTTGAAGGACTGAAGAAGCAACCACAAGAACTTCCAAGAAGGGAGTTGACTAACTGAGAGTAACCCCGCTAAGCATTTCAGTTTTATTCGTGAAGAGAAAGATTGGTGATGTGAAGTAGATATGAAGTTTCCCTAAGACGATTCCTGAAGCTGCTTTCGTACTCGTTTTGATCATTATGAGTTTTAAATGATGCCAATCGTATTGGCTAATAGAATCATGTTTTCGCGAGTATTTGGACAATTGCCATAGTATGACAGTGTGTTTGTGCTCAGAGACGAACGAGGAACATGTAGATCGTCTTCGTATTAAGTAGAATGACCCTTTGTTCTGGAAGAGTAGATGTGTTTGGCGTTCAGAATTGTAGCAGACAGTACAAGAGAGAAACTGAGAAAGGTCTATATTATATTTCATGCAGCACGTGGAGATTTCAGTTCGGGCATCAAGACAACCAGACCGTAGGAGACGAACTATTCAGCACATAACCTGGAGTTGACAGCAGCTGGAGCTGGCGAATTTCGAACCGTGCTAGAAGACCTATCGAAGACACGCAGTCTTGTTTCTCTATTCATTTTAGTTGTACTAAGATGAATTGAGAGCAGAAGCAGACTCGCGAATGGAAGAATGCACAGCGATCATGCCAGAGATTCACGTTACCACCCCACGGTGTCCAGGAAAGGTGTCGAAGGCTTGAGGGACCAGACTCAAGTTTGTAATTCCTTTCGACCCTATGATCATATGAACAGACGTAGACAGATTACTTGAAATTTTAAAGAGATTTGAGATCATGTATTTGAATGGATGAAATTTGAAGCAAACGTTTAGGTTTGGAAGAGTTGACTCTGAGAAGGATGAAGCTATTGATGACGTAATTCACTCCCTCTCAAACTACTTAAGTTTCCGTTACCTGATAGTAAGGTACCTTGAATGATTTAGGTTCTCTGTTAGTAATTCCGTTCTGTGTTCACTCTGCGTTTGTTGAATAACGAGTGTGGTATGAGAATTTTGACGAATTATGGAAGGAGCTTTGAGATTTATGTGCATGAATGGGAGAATGTTGAAGCAACCACTTATATTAGCTAAGTTGATTTTGGTGAGTGATGAAGGATTGACGCTATTAACGACGTACCTTAACTATGATAGACATTCTAGGATTTATGTCACTCTTTCGAGTAGTTTCGTTCTCCTCTAAGTTATGGTGTTTGATTTTGATGACCTCTGAGACTGTAGAAGGACTAGGTGGATTAAGATAGGTTGTTTTGTTCGCGACTTGAGATAAAGTATGACCATCATGAGGGCATATTTATATGATGCTAGTATTATGACGCCTGATCAACGTGATAATACTTACATCATATAACGTGCACTTATTGTGATCATAGGATATTTCGAGAAGTGCCTTAGAGCCTTAGAATTTCTGATAGCTGTTCGAGATAATCTGCGTTAGTGAGACTTTAGGTTCATTCTACCTATACGCGTAATCGGCCTTCACCGTTATACGACTTGATACGTTTGGATTCTCGACACGCGATTTTCTGACAACTGCACTTCCAATAAGAATCTTAGGTATTGTTGTAGAGCTTTCTGCCAGTTGATGTTATCAACAATCTGTTTTCTGTACGTTCTCATCTGATTTGTCTAATCAAATTCTATGGACGGCATATCCGTCAAATCCTACGTATTTCCTGTATCTCTCCCGAGAGAATATGATTATCATCTATTCCGTTTGGTACATTATTCTTTTGATCTGGATTCAGTATGGTATGTCCTTTCTGAAGAAACCGAAGCTATTTCGATCAGCAAGATAGAGTCATGAGAATCAAGTCATTCGCACTTCCGTTCCTGTTCCTTTGTGCTTCCGTTTCGTTTCACTTCAATTTTCTTTTTTTAGAGGGGAAAATTGTAAAACCCCAAAATTACCACAATCCGAAATGACCAAAATACCCTCTAATTTTGAACTTTTAAGAACTTATAAAATTATATAAGTAACATCATTTGTACTTAACCTAAGATAATTAAAACCTTAAGTATCTAATAAATTAAGTTAATGAATACTATACATTATAAATTGAAAATCATCAAAATAAATGTTCTCTAATCCTTGTCATTTTGGGCAACATATATACGTATCACAAGTCCTATTTTCGGCAAAATAAATAAAAAAAAAAAAAAAAAAAAAAAAGAAAGATAAGAAGGCATTGAATTTGAATGATAATCCTCCCACTAATTTTGGCCCATTCCTTGTTTAACCCAAATCCTTATACACGGTTTTTCTAAATCTTATATACCGAATATTCTTTCTCATTTACAAAACCCTAAACCACAACAAAAGTTGCGCCTTCTGCTGCCTCTTTTCTTGTTACTGCTGATCGATCCTAAGGCAACCAAAGAGAGAGGTTCTTGTGAAGCTTCAAAGTAGTGTTAGACGTGTGTTATTCCTGATTCGAAGGGTTCTTGATCGTGGGTTATAGGCTGTTCGAAGGGATTGGTTTAATTAGGGTTTCGGCTACAATTCTTGTGGTGGTTTGATTGTGTTGCTTCTTCCTCTTTTGATCACGCTACAAGGGTAATCGTATCAATCCTTGTTCAATACAATCCTTCTTGTTTGATTCTTGTTTAGTTCTTTGATGTTCTTGTCGATCTATCACATAAAATCATAAGAGAAAGACACATAAAATCATAACTTGAACACATGAAATAACGACCATGAAAACCCTAATGTAATCGACATATTGTTATTGTTTTGATTCGAATTGCTCTGTATATGTTAAGACCACTTAAGAGTCGACCTAGGTCTGTTCTAACTCAACCATAATGGCTTTGTATCAAGAAATAAGTAATGGGAATGAAAACCCTAATTGATCACATAAAATCGTGAACCTAGTTTCTGTCCAGAGAATTTAGTCGAATTGAAAGGGGTGTATCTTGATGATGGTAACGTGTTTTTGGGTGTTTCTTGGGTCTAAAACTAATTTTAAGAAAAGACCTTTCTAGAAATATAAGCCTTGTAATTTTTAGAGGTCGGGAAGATACACTTTTTGATTTTACAAGTTCAAGAGTCGAAACTGAATTCGGATGTCTGGAAATTCGGTCGTGGTTCTTGATTTTTAATTTAATATCTATAACGATTTATGACCTGAAATTTTTACAGGATGAAATTTGGTATTTGAAGTACGTTGTGTAAATTTTTTTAAATTTTTCTGAGATGTCTAACCTGGGTTAATAATTACATACTTTCGGGGTGTTCCATCAGATCCAATTCGGGTACATGTTGTGAAAGTCGATTTTTAGTTGGTACTTGCACTACTAAATAAAATCTCGAAAAATTATATAAAATACCTAAGACATATAGGTACACCTGGGAAAAATTATAGAATTTTATGAGCTCGTTTAAGGTGTGTAAAAATTAGCTAAAGTCGGGTCTGATTTCAATGGTTATGCTGAAATTAAGTAATTAATTGTTTTAAACACTTATAAGCTCATTTGCTTAACTTTTGGAACTTAAATAAGCTACTTATCATTTTAAGAGTATTTAACTTATGTTTTGACTAATTTTCATATTAACCCTTAACTTTGGCATAATTACAATAGTAGCCCTAATCTTACCATAATGACACTATAATCTCTAAACTTATTGTATTTGCATAATAAACCCTAAAACTTATGAAAACTACACTATGAAACCTAAACTTATATAAATGGCATTATGAACCTTAAGTTACTATTTTTGGAAAGTTATTGAATATGGAAACCTACTAAATATGGAAAGTTACTAAATAAGGAAAGTTACTAAAAATGGAAAGCCGACTAAAATGAGAAATTCGATTTAAGATAAGTTATTAATAAGGCAATCATAAATTCGTGTAGATTCGCTGAAGATGGAGTTTGCTTCTGGTCTTTATGTTTCTAGTTGTGTTGTCACTTGAGGTCTAAGTTACATATATTCTACCCTTTTTCAGTAAGGGTGCTTTCATTCTCATGACTTTCTTGATCTTGATTCATTGGGATTCCCTAAGCCATTTCTATGTTCCCTTATACTCTGATTCGTTCTTCATGATCCATTTGACATTCGCCATTATGACCCTATGATATAAGTATTCGAATCACTTGATGCTTAGAAGGTTCATTGATTTTGTAATTGAATGTGAAAACCGTTCTTAATTTTATCATGGAAATGTTTTGAGAAAAACTAATTTTAAAATGATGTTTATGAACGATGCGATACCACTTTTATATGAAATCTTACTAAACTTTTATGAAAACCACTTTTAAAGACTACTTTTATGAAAACCATTATTAAAAGATTTCTTTAAATGAACATTCGATAGAAACTTTTGAATTGAACCTTGCTATGAACCATTTGATTTCGAACCTTTGATTATGAACTTTTAAGATCCTATGCCTGATATGATTCCCTCATTTGACTCCTGACATTCATTGTAAGATTGTCATTCTTATTTATTCATTCTGACATTTATTTAAATGTCTCTGCTATGCTATGCTTGTGTTTGCCATGCTTATTTGAATTACTATCTTGTTTCTCTTGCCATGCTCGATTATATTTGTTGTATGCTATGATAGATCTGTGCCCGAGCTTACCTAGTTGTGGAGGTACCATGACCATGTCTTTGATGGCACCTTAGGCATGACACTCCCGTAGAGGTGTGATAGATCTACGGCGTTCCCCTTTATGTTTATGTATTATATTGTGATCACTATTGGCCATTAATGCGTGTGTGTGCTTAGTCTAGTACTGACATACATACTTATGTTAGGGAGCGTATGGATGCATCCTAGGTTTTATGTTTTATGTGATTATGGTGACCAGGTGGTGTGTGCCTTGCACTCCTTCTCACACTTTTATTTACTTAGAGGTCTCCCCTCTTCGTATACTTGTTATGCTTTAGTATGATTTGACGATTTATGTATAGAGTTCTTATGGCACATCCTTATATGAACCTTTTCATTATTTCATTCTTTTTCTCGATTCAATTATTATTCAGTTCTCATGCATTCCTGATTTTTAGCTCTCTTTAAATTCGTATGACTTTCATAATTATACTTTCGTTTTGTATTCTTATTCCTTCATTGCTTATGCTTATTTACCGTCCTGTTATGTTATATATATCTGTTCACTGGGCTTTTTAAGCTCAGCCGCATTTCTTTCCATGCGGCAGGTTTTAGATGGAAGCTGGGTTATGAGTGGAGAGCACTTGGGACTTAGAGGACATTTACTTTCATAGCTATCCTGGATTAGAGATGACTAGAAGTAATTACGATTGTAGACTTAGAATTTATTGTTGTTCCCTTTGTAACCTTGTATTTCAGATTTTCCTTTGTAACCTTTGAAATTCATTTTCTATTATTTAGTCATATGCTTGTGTTTGCTTTGATATGTCACCATAACGTAATACTTCTACCCTTATCAGGTTGGGGTGTTACAATAATGGAATCAGAGAGACAGGCTGCGACTTGTAATACATTTACCCTTGACCTGTGAAGTTTGGACCATTAAGTTTCCACTGTAGGCGCTCATAAGACAACCTTTGAAAATTTTCTTTAGGATTTCCCCATAGGAATTTAAGTTACTACCGGTGAGGAATGGGTAGACTAGGACATCTATGTAAGTAGCATTGCTTCCGCATCACTCTGATTTGTGCCTCTGCCTTTAGCTATGCCTTATAAGAACATTTGTTTCAGAAGCTAGAAAGTCTTGCAACCTAAGTTTAGAAACCAAGTAAGATTGAGATACCTCGGGAACTTCATGTATACCTTACACCATTTAAGTTTCACCTCCTGATTTTGATCCCCAATTCTGATCTGTTTGATAAACAGTTTGATACTTTTCCGACCATCCTGAAGGTCATTCGACCGTAATGTGTTTGATACATTCTATAAATTCATTACCTTTGCTCGATATAAATGTATCATCTGATACTACTTAGTCCTACAAAACCCATTACTACTCCTATGAGAACTCTGGTAATTATTAACCATGGATATAGGAAAGTTTTATTCCCTCCCTTTGAATGATGAATCTTGCCTGACAATCAGTTTCCTTTGGAAGGATATGATGTAAATACTACCTCAGTACGGAATTGTTAGCTGAGCATGATGATGCTGATAACTAATATTCTATACATCTCACTTTTGACGATTATACGATGTTCGTATTACGAATGATACACACCCTACCAGCCCCTTATGCTAAAAAGCTAAACAAAATTCCAATACCTTGAACTGTTCGTTTATCTATCTCAACACAATGATGAACCGTGTACTTGACCTTGATAAATGAACTACCCGTCTGGCTTGACGACCGTATTCGTTCTACGAATCCATTTACTTTTGATATATTTGATTTTGAGGTCTTTTGGTTATGGATTGGCTGGCTCTTCATAAGCTACCAGAGACTACCATATCTGATATGTGACCTTTAGAAATCTATTTTCATCCTACTTTTGTTATGATGACTCTCAACCGCTTAAATTGTTAAGATTAATGTTGCTATGAAAGCACATATTCCGATCTCGTTTGATTATCAAATTTCTCCTGACATCTACTAGTATCCACCCTTAGAAAGCTCTGACATTGGAAGTAGTTTGTTGTACGAAATTTTTTTGATGTTCTCGGATGAACCTCTTGGGATTCCCTCCTGCTTGGGAAGTAGAGTTGGCATCGAACTGATCTCGGTTGGCGAACCATGATGCCATAGAAGTTGAGAGATTAAAGGAACTGATGAAATATGATTTTCTTCACCCTAGTGTTTATCTTGGGATTTTCCTGTTGGTTCATGAAGAAGAAAGAGAGAAGTATGCGGCGGCGCATCGACTATCGTGAACTTAACCGTATCACTATCTGAAATCATTATCCATTTTCGCATATCAATGATTGATTTGGCCTACCTTTGAAAATTCCGTATCAGACGGCCTCATTTAAGTTTGAAGGACTGAAGAAGCAACCACAAGAACTTCCAAGAAGGGAGTTGACTAACTGAGAGTAACCCCGCTAAGCATTTCAGTTTTATTCGTGAAGAGAAAGATTGGTGATGTGAAGTAGATATGAAGTTTCCCTAAGACGATTCCTGAAGCTGCTTTCGTACTCGTTTTGATCATTATGAGTTTTAAATGATGCCAATCGTATTGGCTAATAGAATCATGTTTTCGCGAGTATTTGGACAATTGCCATAGTATGACAGTGTGTTTGTGCTCAGAGACGAACGAGGAACATGTAGATCGTCTTCGTATTAAGTAGAATCACCCTTTGTTCTGGAAGAGTAGATGTGTTTGGCGTTCAGAATTGTAGCAGACAGTACAAGAGAGAAACTGACAAAGGTCTATATTATATTTCATGCAGCACGTGGAGATTTCAGTTCGGGCATCAAGACAACCAGACCGTAGGAGACGAACTATTCAGCACATAACCTGGAGTTGACAGCAGCTGGAGCTGGCGAATTTCGAACCATGCTAGAAGACCTATCGAAGACACGCAGTCTTGTTTCTCTATTCATTTTAGTTGTACTAAGATGAATTGAGAGCAGAAGCAGACTCGCGAATGGAAGAATGCACAGCGATCATGCCAGAGATTCACGTTACCACCCCACGGTGTCCAGGAAAGGTGTCGAAGGCTTGAGGGACCAGACTCAAGTTTGTAATTCCTTTCGACCCTATGATCATATGAACAGACGTAGACAGATTACTTGAAATTTTAAAGAGATTTGAGATCATGTATTTGAATGGATGAAATTTGAAGCAAACGTTTGGGTTTGGAAGAGTTGACTCTGAGAAGGATGAAGCTATTGATGACGTAATTCACTCCCTCTCAAACTACTTAAGTTTCCGTTACCTGATAGTAAGGTACCTTGAATGATTTAGGTTCTCTGTTAGTAATTCCGTTCTGTGTTCACTCTGCGTTTGTTGAATAACGAGTGTGGTATGAGAATTTTGACGAATTATGGAAGGAGCTTTGAGATTTATGTGCATGAGTGGGAGAATGTTGAAGCAACCACTTATATTGGCTAAGTTGATTTTGGTGAGTGATGAAGGATTGACGCTATTAACGACGTACCTTAACTATGATAGACATTCTAGGATTTCTGTCACTCTTTCGAGTAGTTTCGTTCTCCTCTAAGTTATGGTGTTTGATTTTGATGACCTCTGAGACTGTAGAAGGACTAGGTGGATTAAGATAGGTTGTTTTGTTCGCGACTTGAGATAAAGTATGACCATCATGAGGGCATATTTATATGATGCTAGTATTATGACGCCTGATCAACGTGATAATACTTACATCATATAACGTGCAGTTATTGTGATCATAGGATATTTCGAGAAGTGCCTTAGAGCCTTAGAATTTCTGATAGCTGTTCGAGATAATCTGCGTTAGTGAGACTTTAGGTTCATTCTACCTATACGCGTAATCGGCCTTCACCGTTATACGACTTGATACGTTTGGATTCTCGACACGCGATTTTCTGACAACTGCACTTCCAATAAGAATCTTAGGTATTGTTGTAGAGCTTTCTGCCAGTTGATGTTATCAACAATCTGTTTTCTGTACGTTCTCATCTGATTTGTCTAATCAAATTCTATGGACGGCATATCCGTCAAATCCTACGTATTTCCTGTATCTCTCCCGAGAGAATATGATTATCATCTATTCCGTTTGGTACATTATTCTTTTGATCTGGATTCAGTATGGTATGTCCTTTCTGAAGAAACCGAAGCTATTTCGATCAGCAAGATAGAGTCATGAGAATCAAGTCATTCGCACTTCCGTTCCTGTTCCTTTGTGCTTCCGTTTCGTTTCACTTCAATTTTCTTTTTTTAGAGGGGAAAATTGTAAAACCCCAAAATTACCACAATCCGAAATGACCAAAATACCCTCTAATTTTGAACTTTTAAGAACTTATAAAATTATATAAGTAACATCATTTGTACTTAACCTAAGATAATTAAAACCTTAAGTATCTAATAAATTAAGTTAATGAATACTATACATTATAAATTGAAAATCATCAAAATAAATGTTCTCTAATCCTTGTCATTTTGGGCAACATATATACGTATCACAAGTCCTATTTTCGGCAAAATAAAAAAAAAAAAAAAAAAAAAAAAAAAAAAAAAAAAAAAAAAAAAAAGATAAGAAGGCATTGAATTTGAATGATAATCCTCCCACTAATTTTGGCCCATTCCTTGTTTAACCCAAATCCTTATACACGGTTTTTCTAAATCTTATATACCGAATATTCTTTCTCATTTACAAAACCCTAAACCACAACAAAAGTTGCGCCTTCTGCTGCCTCTTTTCTTGTTACTGCTGATCGATCCTAAGGCAACCAAAGAGAGAGGTTCTTGTGAAGCTTCAAAGTAGTGTTAGGCGTGTGTTATTCCTGATTCGAATGGTTCTTGATCGTGGGTTATAGGCTGTTCGAAGGGATTGGTTTAATTAGGGTTTCGGCTGAAATTCTTGTGCTGGTTTGATTGTGTTGCTTCTTCCTCTTTTGATCACGCTACAAGGGTAATCGTATCAATCCTTGTTCAATACAATCCTTCTTGTTTGATTCTTGTTTAGTTCTTTGATGTTCTTGTCGATCTATCACATAAAATCATAAGAGAAAGACACATAAAATCATAACTTGAACACATGAAATAACGACCATGAAAACCCTAATGTAATCGACATATTGTTATTGTTTTGATTCGAATTGCTATGTACATGTTAAGACCACTTAAGAGTCGACCTAGGTCTGTTCTAACTCAACCATAATGGCTTTGTATCAAGAAATAAGTAATGGGAATGAAAACCCTAATTGATCACATAAAATCGTGAACCTAGTTTCTGTCCAGAAAATTTAGTCGAATTGAAAGGGGTGTATCTTGATGATGGTAACGTGTTTTTGGGTGTTTCTTGGGTCTAAAACTAAGTTTAAGAAAAGAGCTTTCTGGAAAAATAAGCCTTGTAATTTTTAGAGGTCGGGAATATACACTTTTTGATTATACAAGTTCAAGAGTCAAAACTGAATTCGGATGTCTGGAAATTCGGTCGTGGTTCTTGATTTTTAATTTAATATCTATAATGAGTTATGACCTGAAATTTTTACAGGATGAAATTTGGTATTTGGAGTACGTTGTGTAAATTTTTTAGATTTTTTTGAGATGTATAACCTGGGTTAATAATTACATACTTTCGGGGTGTTCCATCAGATCCAATTCAGGTACATGTTGTGAATGTCGATTTTTAGTTGGTACTTGCACTACTCAATAAAATCTGGAAAAATTATGGAAAATACCTAAGACATATAGGTAAACCTGGGAAAAATTATAGAATTTTATGAGCTCGTTTAAGGTGTGTAAAAATTAGCTAAATTCGGGTCTGATTTCAATGGTTATGCTGAAATTAAGTAATTAATTGTTTTAAACACTTATAAGCTCATTTGCTTAACTTTTGGAACTTAAATAAGCTACTTATCATTTTAAGAGTATTTAACTTATGTTTTGACTAATTTTCATATTAACCCTTAACTTTGGCATAATTACAATAGTAGCCCTAATCTTACCATAATGACACTATAATCCCTAAACTTGTTGTATTTGCATAATAAACCCTAAAACTTATGAAAACTACACTATGAAACCTAAACTTATATAAATGGCATTATGAACCTTAAGTTACTATTTTTGGAAAGTTACTGAATATGGAAACCTACTAAATATCAAAAGTTACTAAATAAGGAAAGTTACTAAAAATGGAAAGCCAACTAAAATGAGAAATTCGATTTAAGATAAGTTATTAATAAGACGATCATAAATTCGTGTAGATTCGCTGAAGATGGAGTTTGCTTTTGGTCTTTATGTTCCTAGATGTGTTGTCACTTGAGGTCTAAGGTACAGATATTCTACCCTTTTTCAGTAAGGGTGCTTTCATTCTCATGACTTTCTTAATCTTGATTCATTAGGATTCCCTAAGCCATTGCTTTGTTCCCTTATACTCTGATTCGTTCTTCATGATCCATTTGACATTCGTCATTATGACCCTATGACATAAGTATTCGAATCACTTGATGCTTAGAAGGTTCATTGATTTTGTAACTGAATGTGAAAATCGTTCTTAATTTTATCATGGAAATGTTTTGAGAAAAACTAATTTTAAAATGATGTTTATGAACGATGCGATACCACTTTTATATGAAATCTTACTAAACTTTTATGAAAACCACTTTTAAAGACTACTTTTATGAAAACCATTATTAAAAGATTTCTTTAAATGAACATTCGATAGAAACTTTTGAATTGAACCTTGCTATGAATCATTTGATTTCGAACCTTTGATTATGAACTTTTAAGATCCTATGCCTGATATGATTCCCTCATTTGACTCCTGACATTCATTGTAAGATTGTCATTCTTATTTATTCATTCTGACATTTATTTAAATGTCTCTGCTATGCTATGTTTGTGTTTGCCATGCTTATTTGAATTACTATCTTGTTTCTCTTGCCATGCTCGATTATATTTGTTGTATGCTATGATAGATCTGTGCCCGAGCTTACCTAGTTGTGGAGGTACCATGACCATGTCTTTGATGGCACCTTAGGCATGACACTCCCGTAGAGGTGTGATAGATCTACGGCGTTCCCCTTTATGTTTATGTATTATATTGTGATCACTATTGGCCATTAATGCGTGTGTGTGCTTAGTCTAGTACTGACATACATACTTATGTTAGGGAGCGTATGGATGCATCCTATGTTTTATGTTTTATGAGATTATGGTGACCAGGTGGTGTGTGCCTTGCACTCCTTCTCACACTTTTATTTACTTAGAGGTCTTCCCTCTTCGTATACTTGTTATGCTTTAGTATGATTTGACGATTTATGTATGGAGTTCTTATGGCACATCCTTATATGAACCTTTTCATTATTTCATTCTTTTTCTCGATTCAATTATTATTTAGTTCTCATGCATTCCTGAGTTTTAGTTCTCTTTAAATTCGTATGACTTTCATAATTATACTTTCGTTTTGTATTCTTATTCCTTCGTTTCTTATGCTTATTTACCGTCCTGTTATGTTATATATATCTGTTCACTGGACTTTTTAAGTTCAGCCGAATTTCTTTCCATGCAGCAGGTTTTAGATGGAAGCTGGGTTATGAGTGGAGAGCACTTGGGACTTAGAGGACATTTACTTTCGTAGCTATCCTAGATTAGAGATGACTAGAAGTAATTACGATTGTAGACTTAGAATTTATTGTTGTTCCCTTTGTAACCTTGTATTTCAGATTTTCCTTTGTAACCTTTGAAATTTATTTTGTATTATTTAGTCATATGCTTGTGTTGATATAAATAATGCCTAAAAACATTATCAATACTTATTCATATCTCTATGTTTTGATGATCACAAAATGTAAACTCATCAAACATAAACTTATTAAGTAAACAAGTATTTAGTTGGAAATATTCATTTCTACAACTTAATCACTTAAAGTATGAATGAACAAATACTTAATGCATTATATGACCAAAGAAACATTTTTTTAATCACTAGAATTTTTATAAAATGACCCAAAACATTTTATATCTTTTAGAAAATCATTTTTGGTATTAAATAAAAATAATTGATCTTTTATAAAATTATGAATTCAAATTTTCAACCAAAAATGGTAAAAATATTCCAGAAAAACCTTCCCCACAAAAAGACAAATCTGGGCAACGGTCAGATGGGCGGTGATGAACTCAAATAAGTACATTTTATTACTATCATTTATCCTATTAATTTGACTTGTTTTACTATATTATGTATAAGGATTGATACTTAATCGTTTACTTTTGTAATTCTCAGGTAAAAACAAGCATTTGGTGAAACTTGGCGATTTTGGACTAATTATGGAGCAAAACGTGCATAAAGTTGAAGGTCTACTGACATGGACAAGATCAAGTCAATTCTGCTCCAGATGCGCCGCATCTCACTCTCGACATGCGCCGCATCTCTATCAAGATGTCACCAGATACGATCCAAGATAGAAGAGGACATGCGCCGCATCTAATCATGGAGTTACGCCGCATCTTCTGGCGGTGTAAGAATATTCCTGAATATTATAATCTTGGACCCCACGCGAAGTTAAGTACATGCGCCGCATCTACTTAGTAGATGCGCCGCATCTTCCCTCAGACAGAAACTATAAATACCCCGTAGACCAGACGAATTACAAGTTCCGAAAAACCTAAAACCGAAGACCGAACAGGAGGAACAAAGGACGAATTCAGTCAAGGAGGCAGCACAAGACACACCCAAATCAAAGATACAAGAGCTGTAAGAAGGTGCTGCATGTGTTTAATTCATTAAGTAGTTTTGTTTTATTGTATTAGCAAACTTTAATTCATCAGGATTGGTGGCTTGTGTAATGTGACAACGAAAGATTGCACTCCCTTTAATACTTGCTTTCCCATCAATTAAAGTTTATATGTTGATGTCTTTGGTTACTACTTATTAGTGCATTGATAACCTCTGTGTTTATTAGTGGCTTGCGGGCATTTGACTGCGGGACATAATGTGGCTCCCACGGTTATTACTAAATTGATCACTTAGGAATAACTTTTAGACATAAGTAATCATTAAGGGTTTACTCGCCGATAAGAATATGACCAACGAGAAAGGGTTAACTACATACACTTCATATAAAGCTATCAATAAAACAAGTGACAATCTACTTAATCATAAGGACAGCCCTCTTATTGTCTCAAGTATTTATCTGTGTACGTGTGTGCTACTTGCTGATTCGTGCCTATTGGTTTATTTTATTATTTAATTGCAAATAAACTGTGCCAGTCTCTCAGGCTGAAACCCCCTTGCGTTAGGATATTAAAATACTGATTAGAATAACGAGATAATACGTTCCACTCTTAGTGATCGACACTCTACTTACCATTATCTTCATAATGACCGGGTACACTGCTCGTTAAGTGTGTGTGTTATTGATAAGTCGGCTAAATATAAATTTAAAACTTGAGTAGGCATTAAAACTGCTAAACCGCAACGACACATCATGCGCATCAAGTTTTTGGCGCCGTTGCCGGGGAGTGAATTGTTATTATCTGTTAATTTAATTATTATTTTAATTAGGTTTTTCTTTTTATTAGATTAATTGCATCATTGTACTATTTTGCATATTTGTTGTATTGTGTGTTAATTGTTTTCTTTTATTTTTGTGTGTTTATTTTCGTTTGTGTGTTTAATTTTTGTTTTTATTTTTCGTATTTTTCTGTTCTGCTATCGTTGTACTGTGCTAAATCAAACGATACGGCGCATCTGATCTCTCAGATACGGCGTATTGCGTTTAATTTTTTTTAATACAACGCGTTTAATTAATTCGATACGACGCATCTTTTCCCCAAGATACGGCGTATCTGTTTTTAATAAGAAAATTTTTCTAAGCGATAAAGTAATACGACGCATCTGCTTTAGCAGATACGGCGTATCTGTTTTCGATAAAAAAAAAAAAAAAAAAAAAAAAAAATTTCTAAACATTAACGCCATACGACGCATCTGCTTTAGCAGATACGGCGTATCTATTATTTTAATTAAAAACAGTTTGCGAATTATTAAACAGATACGGCGTATCGATCTCTATCGATACGGCGCATCTTTCTGAATCAAAAATCGATATTTATTTTTAAACGTAACGAAAATACGGCGCATTAACTTTCGTTAATACGACGCATTTAATTTTAATTAGATAAGCTGATTTTTGATTAATTAATTCGATACGGCGCATTCTTAAATTCTAAGCGGCGTATCTATTTTCTGAATAAAGTCTGATTAAATTTTAACGTATTAAGATATGGCGTATCCAACTTTTTGGATACGGCGCATCGTCTGCAGATATCAGTAACTTTAATTTTTCGTATTCCGTTTTCGTTATTAATTATCTGATATATTACTTTCTCGAGCATACCCTACTGATATTTTTGTGTTGATTTCAGGAAGTGCATGACCAAGAGTTCTACGAAGAACTTGATTCAACCTTTCGAAGATCCTGAACGAGCCCTACATTCGCTTAAAAGGCTTTTCAACACAAGAAGCTTTGATCTTTCAAGTTCACTCGAGCTTGATTACTTTTCTGAAGAAAAAGAGGAAGTTGAAACAGAAACAATGGGCGAAAACACTACTATGGAGGAATACATGAACAATACCCGTGCTGATTACACTTCAGGAGTTGCTAGACCTAAGTTTGATGATAATTCAAAATTTGAGTTGAAGGGTCAGTTTCTCAAAGAGCTAAGAGAGAATGCTTTCAGTGGGACGGAACAAGAGGATGCTAATGAGCATGTTGAAAAGGTCCTGGAGATTGCAGATTTGTTTACTTCAGAAGGAGTCAATACCGATCAACTCATGCTAAGAATCTTTCCAATCTCACTAAAAGGAGCTGCTAACAAGTGGCTAAGGAATGAACCTGCTAGTTCAATCACTACATGGGAAGGTTTGAAGAGCAAATTCCTGAAGAGATATTGTCCACCTGCTAAGACTGCTAAAAAGATGGAGGCTATCAATAGTTTCAAGCAAGAGCCTGATGAAACCCTTTATCAAGCTTGGGAACGGTTTAAAGATTTATTGATAAAATGTCCTCAACACTATCTAACCCCTATGCAGGAAATAATATTGTTTTATCAAGGATTAGACGTGCCTACAAGAAAGATTTTGGATGCTAAGGGAGCTGTACCTCAAATGAGTGCAACCAATGCTAGGAAAGCAATCCAAGATGCTGCTGATCATTCCCAAAAATGGCACGATGGGACCTCTACTAGATCTAAGAGCAGCACTAATTTTGACGGGATTGCTGCTATTCAAGCTCAATTGGATAAAATTAGTAGAGAGATGAAGAAGCGAGATAAAAGAGCATATGCTGCCCAGGTTGGATGTGAAAAGTGCGAAGGACCTCACTACACTAAAGATTGCCCGAACAAGAATGAAAGTGAGACATTTGAAGAAGCATATTACACCCAATTTGGACAACCATTCCGACCTTCAGGAAGATTTAGGGAAGCTAGTCCGGGATTCTATCAAAAGAACAACTTCAATCCCGCTTATCAAGAAAGGAGGCAGACTTTAGACGATACTTTAAAGCAAATTATGGCCGATGCTGCTAAAAGACATGAAGAGAATACTGCTATGATCAAAGAAATTCGAGCTTCAACGGACACTACTACAAGAAATCAAGGAGCTTCGATCAAAGCATTAGAACAACAAATTGGTCAAATGAGCAAAGTTCTTCAAGAAAGGGGATATGGAAGTTTACCGAGCTCAACTGAAACCAACCCAAGAGATCATGTCAAGGCCATAAGCACCACTGAAGAAGTCACTCCTAATATACCTAGAAGATCGATGAATGGTAATGATTGTGCAAGACCCGAATTTTTCTTTAATTCTTCAATCAGTTTAAGGAGACTACTAAAAGAAAAGACAAAGATTGAAGAGGAGATCAAGGCAACAATGAAAGAAGAGAGCTCTGCAACCGACTTAAATGCCTTGCCTCATAAAGAAAGAGACCCAGGAAGTTTTACTCTACCTTGTTCTATTAATAATATATCTTTCAATAATGTGTTAGCTGACTTAGGAGCTAGTGTTAGTGTTATGCCTCTTAAGACATTCGCTACCCTAGGACTAGGAAAATTAGCACCAACTAAATTACTTATTGAATTGGCTGATAAAACGGTAAAACGACCTGAGGGGATTGCTAATAATGTGCTAGTTAAGATTGAGCAGTTCATTTTTCCCGTAGACTTCGTTATACTAGACATGCCCGAGGATGTTAAGATTCCTTTAATCCTCGGAAGACCTTTCTTGTCTACTGCCCATGCTAAGATTGATGTGTTTAAAAGAAAAATCTCATTAAGGGTAGGGAATAATAAACTAGTCTATAAGTGCCAAGATCCGGTTAAAAGCATAATTAGAGGTGTTTATGTGCTAGGATTAAGAGAGCGTATGGACCTCGATCTTGAAGCTAGACTTATGGGAGAAACATTGATTCAAAACAACCCAACTAATCCTAATCATGAGAACTTTGAGGAATTCATTGACCTTAATGTACCCACCGAACTTAGACGCAATGTTGTTAATGATTCTGATGATGAGTGGTATGATTGTGTAGTAATTAATAAACGTAGGAGAGTAGTTGAGAAAACGAATTTGAACAATGATGTGTTTATTGAACTACCACCCCACCTTGCTTATTTGTGCCTATATGATAATAAGAATTTCCCGTCTATCATTTTGTCATCTCTACCCGAAAGGGACAGGACTTTGTTCATACAGATAATGAAGACGAACGGCGTGGAAATTAAGGACGGGCAAGGAGTGTTCCATATTACTGAATTGGCGATGAAGGAGCGCGATGTTTCCGACTCCTTCAATGATCGATATTAAAGGGCTGAACGTGAGTCTAACTTGAAGACTCTGGAATAAAGACAAGTGCTTACCGGGAGACAACCCGGAGAATTATCTTTTATTCTGTTTTCTGTGTCGAGTCAGTCCAGGCCGCATGAGGATACGGCGCATCTCAATTCTGAGATGCGACGCATCTCCTGCAATGGTCATATCTTATTTTATTTTTCTGCATTTTTATTTTCGACTTTAAAACTATTTATCAGTTTATTTTTAATACGGCGCATCCCTGGTTAAGGATGCGGCGCATCTTTATTCTGATCCGTATTAATTCCAGGCTCGATACGGCGTATCTTCTTCAATAAGATACGGCGCATCGACTGACCTGATGATTTTCAGTTTTAATTTTTAAGTTTTATTTTTATCTAACTACTAATGTATTATGCAAAGCTTGAACCTTTCTTATCTTAGGTGTGTTTTAAAGTGTTGGTGGTATTATAGTTTCCTGGATTTCCTGTGGATACATCAAGTATGAAGCTTTAACGTTCTAATCCACAAGAAGTTGATTTTTGCTCTTATACTAATGGAGGATCATACCGAGCAAATCTCAGGGGAGTTTTTCTGTTCTAATTCTTTTATTTTCCAGTTTTTAACCTTTTATACAAACAACGAGGACGTTGTTTAACTTAAGTGGGGGGATTGGAGAATTAGAACACTTAACAATTACTTGTCCTAAACTTTTTCAAAAATTATGCTTAAAATGTGCTTAATATATCAAACTTAAAAAATTTTTAGCATGTTTTTGTTTAAGATCTAAGTTGCATAACTGCACACATGACGTTATTTTCAAAAATTGTGATTTTTCAAAATTCACAAATCTATGAGTGTGCCGGTGACTTGTAAACTTTAGAACTTGGTTTGTATACTATTCGAGACCACCATAATGAGTATTATTTATATAATTGGAGTGACTTGTCTAAATTGGTAAAATTCTAGGATTACACCTAAATAGCCTATTATTTGTTATGTGTTATTAACTAACTACACTGGTTAGTTAACCCCCGTATAAACCTTTTGTTACTCTCATTTTTAGAGTAAGATACCCCTAGAAAAACCCTCAGAGCCATTCCTTTCGTTTCTTACACCTATGTTTAAAATGTTTCGTTACACCCTTACACCTTAGCCTACCCTGTAGATTAGAATCCGTGGTTGGTTGATTGCTATAGGCAAAGTGTGTTTCCTTACATTACCTGTGTTCGCGTGCGTAATTCATTATCTATGGTTAGGTCGGGAAATTGCACAATGCAATTGGAGTGAAAGTAAATATTGTATATTTTGGAGTTTATTTTTCGTGTGTTTACTACTTTCACTATTACCATTATTTCTGAAGTCATGAAAAGTATGGAAAAATTATCCAGAATTATCATTATAGTGATGTGGTGAAATTTTACACATCTATGTTTATGTTTAAAAAAAAAAAAAAAAAAAAAATCGAAAAAATGAGAAAAGAAAAAGAAAGAAAGAAAAGTTGGAAGTTAGTTTTAACCAACTTATGTAAAGTTATGTAAGTGGTCGATATCACCACTATTTGTTGTACTATATCTATGGATTGAATGGGAATTGGCAGTTATGGGAACGCCAATTAAGGTTTATTCTTTGATTAAGATCTTGTTGAGTATAATTCGTGTCTACCTAAAGCGTGTGTTTCAAGTGTTAAAGCGTGAGTTATTCGATGATATGAGTCTTATTCATGGGATGGTTGGGATAGTGATTAACCACACTTAGGATTTTAATTTATTTGTTTTGTTTATTTTTATTTTTGCACCAATTTATATCCCAAATGTTATCCATGCCCTTTATTATTCTTTATCCAACCAAACCTTTGATTTATTGAGATTAGGGATTTGAGCAATCTTAAGTATCTTAGTCGTGGATTCGGCTATGTATTTATGATTTTGTCGCCCTTTTTGATATATTATTATTGGTGAAGTTTGGACCTATCTTTAGCCTATTCGAGTTAAGGATTTGAGCAATTGCAAGTATCGTGTTCGTGGATTCGATCATGTATTTGTGATTTTGTCGCCTTTTCTGGAATTTGAGATCGATAGTGAAAGAGAATAATTAACCCTTAAGCCTAAAAACCCTTTTTACCGCTTTAGACATGTTACTCCTTAGCTTTAGTGGTGGAGATGTGTATACTTGCCAAGCTTATGATAGAATATTCGTCGCGACTGGACAGTTAAACGATTAGATTTGCTTTTATCGACTTATTTTATTTTACTTCTAATTCGTTAAAGTGTTTAGTTGTGTGATTATGAAATGAACATACATGCTTAAATATAAAAATAAATCCTAACATCTTTTAGGATACATTTTCATAAAAGAAATTCTAAGGTTTACTTGGGGACAAGTAAAGTTCAAGTGGGGGGATATTTGATGAACTCAAATAAGTACATTTTATTACTATCATTTATCCTATTAATTTGACTTGTTTTACTATATTATGTATAAGGATTGATACTTAATCGTTTACTTTTGTAATTCTCAGGTAAAAACAAGCATTTGGTGAAACTTGGCGATTTTGGACTAATTATGGAGCAAAACGTGCATAAAGTTGAAGGTCTACTGACATGGACAAGATCAAGTCAATTCTGCTCCAGATGCGCCGCATCTCACTCTCGACATGCGCCGCATCTCTATCAAGATGTCACCAGATACGATCCAAGATAGAAGAGGACATGCGCCGCATCTAATCATGGAGTTACGCCGCATCTTCTGGCGGTGTACGAATATTCCTGAATATTATAATCTTGGACCCCATGCGAAGTTAAGTACATGCGCCGCATCTACTTAGTAGATGCGCCGCATCTTCCCTCAGACAGAAACTATAAATACCCCGTAGACCAGACGAATTACAAGTTCCGAAAAACCTAAAACCGAAGACCGAACAGGAGGAACAAAGGACGAATTCAGTCAAGGAGGCAGCACAAGACACACCCAAATCAAAGATACAAGAGCTGTAAGAAGGTGCTGCATGTGTTTAATTCATTAAGTAGTTTTGTTTTATTGTGTTAGCAAACTTTAATTCATCAGGATTGGTGGCTTGTGTAATGTGACAACGAAAGATTGCACTCCCTTTAATACTTGCTTTCCCATCAATTAAAGTTTATATGTTGATGTCTTTGGTTACTACTTATTAGTGCATTGATAACCTCTGTGTTTATTAGTGGCTTGCGGGCATTTGACTGCGGGACATAATGTGGCTCCCACGGTTATTACTAAATTGATCACTTAGGAATAACTTTTAGACATAAGTAATCATTAAGGGTTTACTCGCCGATAAGAATAGGACCAACGAGAAAGGGTTAACTACATACACTTCATATAAAGCTATCAATAAAACAAGTGACAATCTACTTAATCATAAGGACAGCCCTCTTATTGTCTCAAGTATTTATCTGTGTACGTGTGTGCTACTTGCTGATTCGTGCCTATTGGTTTATTTTATTATTTAATTGCAAACAAACCGTGCCAGTCTCTTAGGCTGAAACCCCCTTGCGTTAGGATATTAAAATACTGATTAGAATAACGAGATAATACGTTCCACTCTTAGTGATCGACACTCTACTTACCATTATCTTCATACTGACCGGGTACACTGCTCGTTAAGTGTGTGTGTTATTGATAAGTCGGCTAAATATAAATTTAAAACTTGAGTAGGCATTAAAACTGCCAAAACTTTACTCCAACGCACGCCCATCAGGCGGCCCCCTTAATTTTACTAGGCGGTCCCCTTAATTTTAAGGGGGCCGGCCACCTATTTAAGGGGACCGCCCCGCTCCAGTAGGCCTCAAATTTGCCTATAAATACTAGTTCATCTCTGGACTTTTTTCTCACCTTTTGCACCCCAAACCTTCTGTTCTAAATCTCCTCTAATCCTTGTAAATCCTTTCTAAAATCCTTTGATCATATTCTCTTAAGCATTGGTTTCCAAGTGATCCAAGCTTCTACCACCCAAGTGCAAAAGAAGAATACTCCTTCAATCACTAGAGAAGAAGTATTACAACTTAGTATCATCTTGCTATCTAAGTTGTTTGTGTAATCATTCATTCATTTGTGTATAAGTTGTGTATATTTGTTAGATAGGTGTGAACATAATTGATTAGGCTAGATTAGTGTGTAAGTCGTCAAGTTGTGAAGAAGTGAAGGTGTGTAAGTAGTGAAGGTGTGAAGAAGAAGAAGAACATACAAGTAGTGCTAGGTAGTGAAGTAGGTGTGAAGCTATTGTGAAGAAGGTGTGAAGTCGTGAAGAAGTTGTGAAGAAGGTGTGTAGTTGTAGTAAAGAAGTCGTGAAGAAGTCGTGAAGAAGAAGTTGTGAAGTAGTTGTGATTTAAGTTGTGAGATTGGTTCTAGCTACGATTAGAACTCGACATCTTGCTTTGTGTCGTTCAACCGGTGTAAGCGAAAGTTGTGTAAGGTTTTCTCCGCCATAAGGGAGCTTGTTGACATAGTGAAGAAAACTCTCGAGTTTGGTGCTCGGGGAGTGGAGTAGGGCAAGGAAGGTGTCCTTGTAGCCGAACCACTATAAATTTCTTGTCTCTCGGTTAGATCTTTCCATCTCTATCTTGCATTTCATTTCATTACTTTATTTGCATTGTTAATTTAGATTTATTTATATTTGTTCATATTGTTCAAGAGTTGAGTTCACATAAATTCGAATCTAAGATTTTATAAGTAAATAAAGTTTTCTGAATAAAATTAAAAAGACGTAAAACTATTCAACCCCCCTTTCTAGTTTTCCACAATTGGTATCAGAGCCAGGTTAAACAAGATTTTTAAAATATATTGTATTTTAAAACTTGAATCGATCTATGGAATCGGAAAAATATTTAGAAGGGCAATTTATGCAAAGACCACCGCTATTTGAAAGTGATGGTTTTCTTTATTTGAAAAATAGATTCGAAACTTATGTGAAATCAAAAGATCTTGATATTTGGCATGTTATTACCTATGGTGATTTTCCCCCTATTCAAAATAATCCTTTAACTAAAAGTGATGAAATTGTACCTTTTGAAAAACAAAATGATGATTTGAAAAAGAAACTAGCTAAAAACAATGAGGCAAAAATGGTTATTTATAATGCGTTACCACGTAAAGAATACGAAAGGATCTTTATGTGTGAAACCGCAAAAGAAATTTGGAACTCCTTACTAATAACTCACCAAGGTAATAGTCAAGTTAAAGATAATAAAATAGATCTTCTTGTTCAACAATATGAACAATTTACGATTCTGAAAGTGGAATCAATAGATAATGCTTTTGCTAGGTTTAACACTATCATCACAAGTTTAAAAGCACTTGATGAGAATTTTTCTAGTAAGAATTTTGTTAGGAAATTTCTTAGGGCTCTTCATCCAAAATGGCGGGCTAAGGTTACGGCGATTGAAGAATCGAAGAACTTGTCAACTCTTCAACTTGACGAGTTGATCGGCAACTTGAAAGTCTACGAAGCAATAATAAAGAAAGACTCCGAGATGGTCAAAGGAAAAAGAGAGGAAAGCAAGTAAATTGCATTGAAAGCTAGGAAGGAATCTAGTGAAGAGGATAGCTCAACCTCCGAGAGTGATAACAAAGAATATGCTATGGCCGTAAGAGAGTTCAAGAAATTTCTAAAGAGACGAGGAAGATTCACAAGACAACCACGAGATGAAAGAAGATCGCTTCAAAGAAGTAGGAATGATAACTACGGGAAAAGAAAGTGCTTTAGATGTGGAAGCCCAAACCATCTCATTGGCGAATGTCCAAAGCCACCGGGTTATGATTACCAAAACGCCTTTGTTAGTGGAGCATGGAGTGATAGCGACAAAGACGAAGCAGACAAAGCAAACGACGAAAAATGTCTTATGGCAAAGACATCAAATGAGGTACTTTCCAAAACCAAATACTTTAGTGACAAAAATCAATCATTAGACGAAAAAGACCTAGATAATGAATATAATAGGTTATGCAAATTAGGTCAAAAAGTCAAGGCTAAAAATAAATCACTAAAACATATTAATAATCGATTAGAAAATGAAGTACTCGAATTAAAAATTAAACTACAACATTTAGAAAAAAGAAAAGAAGTTTTTATAGAATGTAAAACATGTCTAGAGGTCAAAAATCAAAACGAAAAACTTAAAGATGAAATTTCCAAACTTGACAAGTTTAAAAATAGTAGTAACTCACTTAAGAAAATAATAAGTGGTCAAGGAACTTCGGGAGATAAAACCGGTCTAGGATTCAACTCAAATAATGTTTCAACTAGTGAAAATAAAAATTTAAAGTTTGAATGTCAATCTAGTAAACAAAAACCATTAGAGTCAAAACCTAAGTATATACTTATAAAAGATAGAAAAATACCTATTGTGAGTGATGAGGAAGTAAAAAGTTTTTATAAACCATCATTAAAAGCCAAAACCAGATTTTCTAAACCAAAATTAAGATCTAAAACTCCACCTCCAAATAGACCAAATAATCCTCATCCTCGGTCTAAAACCCCTCAATCTAGAAGAAATCAAGGTAGACAAAACTTTCCTAATAATAATAATCACCTAATGTGGAATTATTCACTTCAACCAAGTTTCAACCCTTGGGGAATACTTTCACCATGCATGCAAATGCAAACCATGTTTGGTTCAAACAATTTTGGACAAATGAGATAATGGGGACCAAGTGGCTAAATTGTCACTCATTGAATAATTCGGAAACTCATCTATGATTGGCTTCTATAAGTCAATATATCACCTTGAAGCATTTGAAGAAAAGCTGGACATAAGGTACGTTCTCTCTTTAAATTTCATGAGTAGTTACTTCATACATATAGTCTTATTAATCATTGCCTTAGGATATGCTTAGGTTGATAGGTTGCATTGCATTCATACCTTCAGTTATATCCGTTTTATGATTTAATAAACTAGAAACCCTTTAGTTAGCCCCCTAAGTATTAAATGAAGTATTCACTGTCGAACTCATTTAGCCTTCTCAAATTTAAAATGGAAATCTTCTATGTCCACTATTAGAAAACTCATGGTGATGAAGTGAAATGAGTTAAGTGGATTAATCATTAACATATAAGTAAGATTAGATTTCTCGCGTTAGAAAACTATGGATGAAACAAGCTCTCGTAGAATATGGCATCAAGTTAGATAAGTGTGCGACAACAAAGGAGCTATAGATGTTAGGTTATATCCCATTCAACACTCTCGCGTCAAACATATAGAATTTCGTCATCACTTCCTTATGACCATAGGATATGTAGAAAAGGGTAGCATGTGACAATAACCTTAACCAATTCCCTTGAGCATGAGATCTTTAACATCCATTTTTAAAATCTAGGATTAATGGTATTTGTTGTCAGAAATCTAGTGTCTTTAAAAATATACAAAAACTTCACATTTTGGAAAAATAATTTTTTAAATGACTATTTCACTTTTCTATTAACATGTTTTACTATCTCATTTTTCTTCTTTATCTATGTCCATAATTTTATTTTGATCAAAGTCAAAGATTGGGAATTTCTTTTTACCCATTTTCATAAACACATTTTTGAAATAAAACCCAATCTATTTTATTCAAATAACTTTCACATCTACATAAAAACCCACTTTCAAACATTGTTGAATAATGCTAAAAAAATTTCTTTAAATCATGCATGGTGATCTCATATTTGTCATCTATATTTATGTACATGACATTTATAAGTGAACTAAGTCAAATCAAGCGGACCATGGTTTGTCTATTAAGATTTTGTTTGTAATAAGTCTAGAAGTCCATGCTATCTTAAGTTCCCATTTATTGCACATAGGAACACATTAGAATCCATCTAATAGTTCATTAATCTTCCCACTTAGTTATAATTTAGAAAATACTTAGTGTAGTTTATTATTTCCTAGTCCATATATATTACTTGCTTGATGAGTATGTTTACATGCTAGATGAAATTACTTGTTTCCTTATTCTCTTTAATTAACATGTTTTGCATAGATATCTATTACATGCTTAATTACCTCAAAGAGTTGGACTTGCTTGAAACTAAACCCAAAAACACAACCCTTTCTATAATTTTCTGCCAAAAACCCATTTCCAGTAATCTGGAAACCACCAAATGGGCGGCCCCTTTAAATCATTAGGCGGCCCCCTTAATGTTTAAGGGGACCGGCCCCTTATTTAAGGGGACCGGCCATCTGATGGTTGAAGGTGCTGTCTCCTTTTCTAATTTTTAGCCCATTTCATCCTACACTTCTCAAAATTCACTTCCAATCCATCCAACAAATTATCCATTCCTTAATCCCATCAATCCTACACTATAAACACTCCCATTCCTCATAACCTTCCATCATCTCATCACGCCATCTCCCATCAAACCAAAGCCAAAAACCTCAAGGTTAGCAAGGATGACCGAAAAACCCGAAGAAAACCAAACCCCCGAAACAAGTCCATCTCAACAAATGATGTGGCTAAACAACCGACACCTCCACCCACATTTGTTCCCAACTATACATCCTCAAGCTCATTCCAATGAACCCTTTCACAAACCTCATCATAATAACCAATCACCCATCTTTACTCCCAAAAATACCCATTCATCTCTTCCATATGATTCATATGAAGAGCATGATCAATCCCTAAACAATTATTCCAATCTCATTCACAACACCTCACATCTTATTCAACCTACCAATGTACCATCCAAAACACTCACCACTCTTAGAATATCCCCTTCTTCCATATCTCCATCCTCATCCACTCATAATTACCCAAGCTCACAAATGTCTCCACCACCAAGAGTATCACCACCATCTCCTACCAACTCACATGTTACTCCTACGTTACATGATCAAACATCCATCCCAGATAACAACCATACTCAACCATCATCACCTTTCTAAACCACCCTCCAAAATTTACCTTCCTAAACCACACCATTCTTACACTATAAATAGCCCTTTTGCATCATTAGTGTTCATTCATCCATCATAACAACCACACTCCGCCATCATCACCTTCTTTCAAACACTTGAAGTTCATTGAAGAACTTAAAGAAGCCCATGAACTTTGTGCTCTTCTTACCTTACACCTTGCTCAATTGGATCAACTCCCTTCTAGTCCTCCTTCTTCACAAAATAACCTCAACCTCCACCTTCGTTCCAAACTACACATCTCAACCTTAAACCAACCTCATTGAAACCCTTCAAAACCCTCATCATATTGGTCAAACATCCAACTTTACTTCCAACTACACACCCCAATTTCTTCCACTTCCACCAAATGACCAAATCCACATTCCCAACCAAATCCATGACCGTAGTGATCTACTTGCTATGCACCTAACAACAAGGGCCAACCTCCATCCTCCATCCTCACCCTACTCAAATTGCTCACCTCACCCTCACAATTTGAATCAAGTTAATAATTATGTCAACTATTGTCCTTGTTGTGTCCTCCAAAAACAAATCATTGCCTTAAATAAACATTTCACTTGTATTGAGTATCTTCTTACTAGATCTCATCCAACATCTCCACTTGAGTGAAGATATTTCTTCGATCAAATATCTACTCACTCGTCCTCATCCTATTCCTTCTCTAAACCGATATAACATCGTTAGATCCATTCCATCCGCTCCATTTCCCTCACCATCAAATAACTAAATACTATTCACATGCTTTCCGCTCCAAACTCTCCACCTCCAAACTCTCCACCTCCAAAAATATACCTCTATTAATCTAACATCCTTACCCTCACTCAACCAATTCCATTCCAAACACTATACCATCAACCATCTAAGCATAACTGTATGCTTATTTTCCAAGCTTTTGTGTCGCAAGCAAGTCCGAAAGCTCGCTTTGGCGATTTAGGACCTTTTTCTTGCTATATGTTTCAAGCATACTAATTAATGTCTTGCTATATGTTCTTAATATTTGTTTGCCATGATTGTTGTCTGCCATGATTGTTGTTTTTATATTCCATATTTTGCTATGTATGCTTGTGCTTCTAATATTTTTCTTGCAAGTATTCCATATCTCGATTCCTTGGTGCCCTCAAACGAGGGGGAGCACACATCAAGGGGGAGTTTTCGCCCCGACAAATTTCGTATCTGAAATTTGTCGGCATAACCTTTTTGATTCTACAAAAAGGGGGAGAAGTGAATATAAACTCACTAAATACTTGTCCAAAAATAATGTTTTGGATTTAATGAGTTTAAGTTTTGTAATCATCAAAAAAGGGGAGATTATTGATATAAATAATGCCTAAAAACATTATCAATACTTATTCATATCTCTATGTTTTGATGATCACAAAATGTAAACTCATCAAACATAAATTTATTAAGTAAACAAGTATTTAGTTGGAAATATTCATTTCTACAACTTAATCACTTAAGGTATGAATGAACAAATACTTAATGCATTATATGATCAAAAAAACATTTTCTTAATCACTAGAATTTTTATAAAATGACCCAAAACATTTTATATCTTTTAGAAAATCATTTTTGGTATTAAATAAAAATGTTTAATCTTTTATAAAATTATGAATTCAAATTTTTAACCAAAAATGGTAAAAATATTCCAGAAAAACCTTCCCCACAAAAAGACAAATCTGGGCAACGGTCAGATGGGCGGCCCCCTTAATTTTACTAGGCGGTCCCCTTAATTTTAAGGGGGCCGGCCACCTATTTAAGGGGACCGCCCCGCTCCAGTAGGCCTCAGATTTAACTATAAATACTAGTTCATCTCTGGACTTTTTCCTCACCTTTTGCACCCCAAACCTTCTGTTCTAAATCTCCTCTAATCCTTGTAAATCCTTTCTAAAATCCTTTGATCATATTCTCTTAAGCATTGGTTTCCAAGTGATCCAAGCTTCTACCACCCAAGTGCAAAAGAAGAATACTCCTTCAATCACTAGAGAAGAAGTATTACAACTTAGTATCATCTTGCTATCTAAGTTGTTTGTGTAATCATTCATTCATTTGTGTATAAGTTGTGTATATTTGTTAGATAGGTGTGAACATAATTGATTAGGCTAGATTAGTGTGTAAGTCGTCAAGTTGTGAAGAAGTGAAGGTGTGTAAGTAGTGAAGGTGTGAAGAAGAAGAAGAACATACAAGTAGTGCTAGGTAGTAAAGTAGGTGTGAAGCTATTGTGAAGAAGGTGTGAAGTCGTGAAGAAGTTGTGAAGAAGGTGTGTAGTTGTAGTAAAGAAGTCGTGAAGAAGTCGTGAAGAAGAAGTTGTGAAGTAGTTGTGATTTAAGTTGTGAGATTGGTTCTAGCTACGATTAGAACTCGACATCTAGCTTTGTGTCGTTAGACCGGTGTAAGCGAAAGTTGTGTAAGGTTTTCTCCGCCATAAGGGAGCTTGTTGACATAGTGAAGAAAACTCTCGAGTTTGGTGTTCGGGGAGTGGAGTAGGGCAAGGAAGGTGTCCTTGTAGCCGAACCACTATAAATCTCTTGTCTCTCGGTTGGACCTTTCCATCTCTATCTTGCATTTCATTTCATTACTTTATTTGCATTGTTAATTTACATTTATTTATATTTGTTCATATTGTTTAAGAGTTGAGTTCACATAAATTCGAATCTAAGTTTTTATAAGTAAATAAAGTTTTCAGAATAAAATTAAAAAGACGTAAAACTATTCAACCCCCCCTTCTAGTTTTCCACAGCTTGTGTTTGCTTTGATATGTCACCATAACGTAATACTTCTACCCTTATCGGGTTGGGGTGTTACACTGTCGGCAAATAAGACTTGGCAATATATAATTTATCACATCAAGGTTTCATAGTTATTAGGTCAATTTATTTTCTATTCCAAAAATTACCCTCTTTTTGCTTACAATTCAACAAGTAATATAAAAAAAAAAAAAAGACAAGTAATTTAATAAAAATAAATAACCACATAATAACTCATATAATCTTAACCATTAAATCATATAGCTACATGCAAACCTTTTGATAAATCCTATTAATAATCTATATGTGTATTATTATGCATATAATTACTAAGACTCCCATTGATTTTCGAGCTAATGGTACCAATGGACCACATGAGAGGATGTGTGATACACTTTATAGGATGTTATTCCTTTGTTAACATGTGTATATGATACTTTGAGTGAATATGATTAAGTATGCGGAATCTACTTAACCACACTTAGAAGGATATTGGTTACGGAAATAGAACAATGATGCTTGTTATTGAATAATGAACATAGAAAGTATAACACCAAACGATTCAATATTATTGAGAATAATACGAGTGATCTTCACTATCACTAGGGTTACAAACCTTGAATCTCTATGTTTCTATTACTTTACTTGTTTGACTAGATTGTTAATTTTAAGCACATAAGCAAGCACAATATTCAGCACTGTCTTAGTCTAGTCACACGCTTATCTCTAAGCTAAGATATCCCTTTTATAGTCCAAAGGAGATCTTTACAATATTGTCAAGTCTTGTCTACTACTTGCTTGTTGAGTGTGTCAGTAACTAACATACAACATGTTCTGTGTATTACAACTTGTTGACTGAACACTTATCAAAGATATTATCTACCGTATATACTTGACTTTTATACACAAAATATCTTTTTATACTTATCCATCCAGCAGTAGTATACGCGACACTTATCCTTTCAGCAGTAGTATGAGTCACTCCAACAGCAGTACCTTTTTTGTACTAGCAGTACTAACTTATCAGTTAGTACTGTTAGTTATAACTTGAGTAGTCTTCAGATATACACTAGCAGTTAGTACTGTTAATGTATTCTTCTCAGCAGTACAAACCTTGTGAACATATAATTCCAAACACTAATCTTTAGAACATTTAATTCCCAACAATTCTCCCCTAAACTAGTGATTTATCCCAAATCATCACGTTGCTTCTGAATTAAATGAGGATTGTCGGAGTCTTCCAAACACTACATAGTCAGACTCTTGATCTGAGCTTTTCTTTGTTCTTCAAGATTAACTATCTTTCTATCTAATTCATCTGCTATCTGTGAATCACTTTCAGCCATTTTCTTTGTCTTCAACACTAGCAGTACCTTGCTCATGCTCTAAGCATTGCCTAAAAGATGGTGCAATTTCCTTGGATTGAGGAATTATAAGAGGCAATGGTGCTGTGTATTTTGGATGCGCTCCAAGAAGTCAAGTCATCTCTCAGCAAGCCATGCAAGTGATGAACAAACGTAGTGAACTGAAATTAAAACTGAAAGAACTTTCTTCATTTGAACTTTCTTCATTTGAAATGCTTCATCCCTTCTGAATATATATAATACTCCAGAATCTTGTCCAAATTTCCAACATGATCTTGAGACAGAGCTTTATCATTTTAAGTCAAAGATGTTCGAACATGAAGAAGAGAGATGAAAGAGCTTATTCCCAGCATTCATCATCATCTTGTATGCTCTTGTCTTTTCTTGAACTTGATCAATTTGGGCAATCTTCATCCCCAATCTTTCTCCTTGTTTGATCAATTTAAACTTCCTCCCCTGATTTTGAGCATACACAACCACAATCTTTCATCCTTTGAAAATCTTCCTCCCCTACATTTGGTTAAACTTCCTCCCCTGGGCTTTATTTCCTCCCCTGTTTGAAAGATTTCTCACCATCATCTGAGCTTGACTCCTTTATCAGATAATGTTGTACATGTAGCCATCAATTCCTTAAAAGTTAAACTGTTGCCCTCATCACTTCTCGGTGTGTTAACTCCTGTGAGAGGTGAATCATGGGGCAATAACTCATAATCCATCATTAGATGGGTTTCTGAACCATTATGAATCCAAAAGATTTTAAGAAACTTTTGACTTAGCAGTATGAACTTGATTTTAATGAAAAACCATACTGCTTACAACCATTTTGAAGGGATTAAGTGTGTAACAGACACTTAATCAAGATTTCGGTTTAAATTAACCTCTGGTTGTGTGAGAACCAATGTTTTCAGTTATAAATAACTGCCCGTGTACAGATAAACCCATTCAAAGGGCTTTCTTGACAGGGTTTTCAGCTCGTGACAATTGTGTCCTCTAACACAAGTGTTAGATGCACATTTGTTCGCTGTTCTTTCTATCAGATGTCCTCAGACTTGCTCATTATACTAATTAAAGTATAAAATGATAGAAAGTTAGTTGTGTCAGTTACTATCTGACCAACTGAGCCATTAAGACAATGTTAAACATCATGATTAGGTTTCAAGAAAGAAGTTTTAAAGAATCAATTTACTTAGGTGTAAACCTTTGTTAATGAATTCTCAAACTCAGTCCATCATGAACCTATTATGTCAGCAATTTGTATCATCATTCTGCTGCTCACACATTTCACTTGAAACTTCCTTTGTGCTCAAATGTTCATACCTGAAATTGTTAGTCCAAAACCAAGAAAATGAAATGCAAAGCATTTGTCTTATAGCAGTATTATCATATGACTAACAGTATAAACAAAATAATCAAAATTTGTACTAGCAGTACAAACTTTTCAATAACAGTACCAATTTACAAAGCTATCAGTACAAATTAATTTATATACAAAAACACAGAGTTTCAAATCATTGAGGATTAAGCATCCCAATACTTGCTGCCAAGTATTGAAACCTTCCAACATCAAAAGCTTTTGTGAGAAGATCTGCAAAGTTGTGATCAGAATCAATTTTAACTACTTGAATCAACTTTTTCTCATTGCAGTCTCTAATAAAATGATGTCTAATTTCAATGTGTTTTGTTTTAGAGTGTTGCACTGGATTTTTAATTATGCAAATTGTACTACTATTATCAATATATATGACAGTGTTCATGAAATTGTACCCATAGTCAAGAAGTTGATTTTGAAGCCAAAGTACTTGACCACAGCAACTTGCAGCAGCTACATATTCAGCTTCAGTTGTTGAAGTAGCCACAATTGTTTGCTTTTTACACTGCCATGAAATAAGTCTACATCCAAGGAATTGACATCCTCCAATTGTTGACTTTCTGTCCAAGCTTGCACCTGCATAATCACTGTCTGAATATGCTACCAAATCAAAAGGTGATTCCCTAGAATACCATAGACCCAACCTTGGTTGACCCTTGAGATATCTAAAAATCCTCTTGACAACTGTTAAATGAGAAACCTTAGGAGTTACTTGAAATCTTGCACAAGCACAAACAGAGAACATGATATCAGGTCTTGATGATGTGAGATACATCAAACAGCCTATCATAGATCTGTATGTGTGTACATCTACATTGTCTCCATCTACATCGTTTAGAAGAGGCTTCTCAGAGTCCATTGGTGTGCTTGCCACTTTTGAATCAGCAAATTAAAATTTCCTTAGAATCTCTGCAACATATTTATCTTGGCTGATAAATATGCCTTCATTTGATTGCTTAACTTGCAGACCCAAAAAGAATGTAAGTTCCCCCATGGAACTCATCTGAAACTTATCATGCATAAGTTTCTCAAACTCTAAACACATCTCCTTCCTTGTAGATCCAAATATGATATCATCCACATACACCTGAACTAGCAAAAGATCCTTCTTGTGCTTCTTGATGAATAATGTCTGATCTATCTTGCCTCTTTGAAATCCATTTTCAATCAAATAGGAAGCCAGTGTTTCATACTATGCCCTTGGTGTCTGATGAAGGCCATAAAGAGCCTTGACTACCTTGTACAGCTTGTCTGGATATTCTGGATCAATAAAACCTGGAGGTTGTGAGACATACACCTCCTCTTCAATAGTACCATATAAGAAATCACTCTTGACATTCATTTGATAAACTTTGAAGCCCATAAATGAAGCATAAGCCAAAAAGAGTCTAATGGCTTCAATCCTTGCTACTGGAGCAAAAACCACTTCATAGTCTATCCTTTCTTCTTGTGTGTACCCTTGGGCTACAAGTCTAGCCTTGTTTCTAATCACTGTGCCTCTTTCATCCCTTTTATTCCTAAAAACCCATTTAGTACCAATTACCCTTACACCCTTGGGTAAATCTACTAGCATCCAAACCCTCTGAATTTTAAATTAGAGAAGCTCCTCTTGCATAGCTTCTACCCAGCTTGAATCATCTAAGGCTTTGAGAACATTTTTGGGTTCTGCTTGTGAGAGGAAACATGCAAAGAAGCAAGAGTGTGCATCTTCATGCTGTTTTGATGCATAAAGAGCATCAAGTAACCCTTGTTGATCTGAAGACATAAGTTGATTCCTTGTCTTCACTCCTGATTGCACATCACCAATCACATTGTCCAGGGAGTGGACTTTGTGAATCCTTGTGTGTGGTGTAGAAGCAACATGATAGTCAGGTGGGAGATTGTTGAAATCCACCTCTTCTTCTGAGAAATCTGCTTCATTTGAGTCTGATGGGCCAGCAGTAGAAACATTTGGCCTAGCAGTAGAAACATTTTGCCTACCAGTAGCTTGTTCTGTCTCAGCAGTAGAAACATTATTTGTAATGCTAACTTGATTTTCTTTTTCCTCAGTCTCATCTTCCTTGTTTTCACCTTCAATCCCTTCTTTAGCTTCATCAGAAGAAGGTTCATCATTTATTGAAGTTGAATCCACACTTGTCCATATTGGCATCATCACATAATCTTGATCTTTTTCTTTTCCCAAACCTGCTTCATTTGTTGCATCATCAGCTTCTGAACCTGAAAAATTATTAGTTTCTGCAACAACAGGCACATAATTCATAGATTGGGTTAGTGTCTCAAGATCAAATAGCCATTTTGGACCTTCACCTGCTACATTGGATTTGTTCTCTAAAAATTCCATATGCAGGTTTTCCTCTACTCTCCTAGTTCTTGAGTTGTATACTCTAAATGCTTTGCTATTAAGAGAATATCCAACTAAGAATCCTTCATCTGCTTTACCATCAAATTTTCCTAGATGGTCTAAGGTATTCAGAATTTTCACATGACATCCAAAAGGTCTAAGAAATCCTATTGCAGGAGTTCTTCCTCTAAAAAGTTCATAGGATGTCTTATTGTGAGACTTAACTACTAAAACTCTGTTCTGGACATAGCAAGCAGTATTAACTGCTTCAGCCCAAAAAGTGATAGGCAACTTAGAGTCAGCTAACATGGTTCTAGCAGCTTCTATAAGTGTCCTATTTCTCCTCTCAGCAACTCCATTTTGATGAGGAGTTCTAGCAACACTAAATTCTTTTCTAACCTTTTTCTTTGCAGAAATCATCCATCACTCTATTCTTAAACTCTGTCTCATTATCACATCTAATGAATTTTACCTTCTTGTTTACTAAGTTTTCTATCTCTGTAATGAATGTCTTAAGAATGCTAGAAGTCTCATCCTTAGAACTTAAAAAGAAAACCCATGTAAATCTGCTATAGTCATCAATAACACTAGACAAAATCTTTTATGCTTTATACTACTCACATTTGTAGGTCCAAATAAGTCCATATGAAGCATAAACAATGATTGATCAATAGAGTTAAAAATATTGGGCTTACAAGTGGCTTTATGTTATTTGCCTTTAAGACAAGCAATGCATGTTTGGTCATTTTCAAATCTTTTCTGAGGTAAACCTCTTACCAAACCATCTTTGACAATTTTATTTATGGTTTTGAAATTAATGTGACCAAGCCTCCTATGTCATTTCATAGATTCATCCAATGTGGCCTTTGCTACAAGACAAGTAAGATTCTCTTTAGGAATAATGTTCTTCATGTCAATACTGTACATGTTGCCCTTTCTTGGAATTTTAAGAAGTACTTGACTTTCATCAGGCATCTTAAAATCAGAAGAAAGCACAAGACATTCAGTGTCAGTAAAAAGAATCTTGTTCTTTTTGTCACACATCTGTGAGACACTAAAGAGATTATACTTAAGCTCTTGCACATAGTACACATCTTCAAAATCTAATTTACCGGTTTTAAGAGTACCTTTACCAGTAATTCTTCCTTCTATTCCCCCTCCAAAGGTAACATATCCTCCATCCATTGATTGAAAGTCTGAAAGATAAGACATGTTGCCTGTCATGTGTCTTGAACACCCACTATCTGAATAGCCTTGATCTTCATCATCTGTTTGTGAATGTCCCTGCACATAAATAAGGAAATTAGTTTCCTTGGGGAATCCAAGCCATTACTGAATTGGATTTGCCACGTGCATCAATGTAATTAAATCTTTTGAGAACAGTTGATGCACCATTGGATTTAAGAGGTCTCCAAATCCAACATGCTGAGGCCTTAACAACATTAGCCCTCTTTTCTCTAGCAGCAGTATGAACTGTTTGCCTAGCAGTAGAAACTGCTGGCTTTGCAGTTGTACCCTTCATTTTTCAAATTTGTTTTTGGACCACTGCTTTTGATTGAAAAGGCTTTTGAGCAGTTTTAGATGCATACTTATAAGTTTTTTTTGCATTTTGAGCTGCTGGTTTTAGGTAAACAGTCTTAAATGGTCTAGCAGTACTAACTGCTTGTCTAGCAGTAGGAAATTGTTTTAGGCCAGACTTTAATGAAACTGCTCTGGGGGTTGTTCTAGTAAAATTAGAGTGACTTTTAGTTGTATGCCTTTTTAGATTCACCCTATTGTTTGAATACCCAGATACACATTGGTTACAGAAAGCTTCAAGATGATCAAAACTTCCACAAGTGTAACAAGCTTTGTTATAAAAGACAAAGTCATCACCTAGTTGGTGAGACTTGAGGCCATTCCAATTCTTTTGGTTGCCTCTGGGCTTGTTTGTGGTTCTATATTGTTCACAATATCTTACTGGTTGCATAACATGTTTAACATTGGATTTAGGCCTATCAGTATCATTCTTGACCAACCTAGGAACACTTGTTCCTGCTTTCTTAACAACATCAGGTTTAGATATAACCTGTTCTTCTTCATCATCATCAGATGTTCAGTCCTCAATGATTGGACCACCTGATTTCCTAGCAGAGGACACCTTGTCCACAGGAAGTGAAGTATTACTTATACTCTCACTTAATTTTATAGGTTTGTCAACAACTATATCTTCTTTTGGCTTAACACCATATTCTAATGTAGGTTGTTGAAGGTCAGACAAGCCTATGTGCTCTAGGTCTATCCCTGAGGGTGCAGGGATTCCTCTGTAAGGAGGTGGGACATTCTTATATCCTAACCCAAACTTGGCTTTGTTGACCACTTGACATTCAATTATTTTGCTTACCCCCTTAGAGGCATGTGCTAATGTTTCTACACTTAATTGAATGTTTTCTTTTTCTTCTTTAAGTCTAGCATACTCAGTTCTTAAACAGCTAATTTCAGCATCTTTAAAAAATATGTCTTGTTTAAGAAGAGCTTTGTCATCAGAAAAAGCAAATTCATTGTCTTTATAGTGAATGATCTGCTTCTCTAGGATAGCTAAACCTACTTTATAATCTATTAAGTCTTGATGAGTTTTGTTTAGTTCTAACCTTTGTTCATCATAATGTTTTCTTAAAGTTTCTAGCTCTTTAAGAGCAGTGCAAGTATTAGAACAAACTTTATCATTTTGTACCTCAGTAGCAGAGAAGGCCATGAGTGCCATCTGAGTAGAAGAGTCTTCTTCATCTGCCATGAAACTCAAATCAAAACCTAAGCCATCAATAGCTAACATAGCTTTTGAATTTGGCTCATTAACCTCCCATGTTTTCGACTTGCTTCCAAAACCTTTGTTCTTGCCTTCTTGATGCCTTGGTCTTCTAAATTCCCTTGAGAAGTGCCCCATCATGTGACAGTTGTAGCATTCTATCTTTGACTTGTCAAAACCAGCAGTATCATTGCTGCTGATAGTGATTCTCTTCCCTGTCCTTTGATAGAATTTCTTATCCCTCATGCTAAGAAGAGAAATTTGTCATTTTAGGTCCATTACCTCCAAATCATCATCATTGATTTCCTGGAGGTCTTCATGAGTAAGCATAGACCCATCATTCTGGCTTGTGAGAAAAGCACAACATGTTTTCTCATCCATAATACCAATAGTACTGCTTGATGAACTAGCAGTACCAACTCCCATATCAACCTTCACAACTTCAACTGGATTTGAGGTACTAGGAGATGACACAAATGCCATGTTCCCAGTGTTTGAACTAGCACTTCCATCTTTCTTCACATCTTGTTCAACAATTTTGAAGTTATTGTACAAGTTATTCAGACTCATTGAATCAATATCTGGCTTGTTTTTCAAGACAACCACATGCATAGCCCACTCTTCTGGTAGACTTCTTAAGAACTTGGAGTTTAAATCTTCTTGAGGTATCTCTAAACCAAGAATAGCAAGTTGGCTCACAATCTTCTGAAGCCTGTTAAACATGTGATCCAGTGATTCATTGGTTTTTGAAGAGAAGTTTTCAAAGTTTTGCTTGAGAAAAGTCTTCTGGGTCTTCTTGGTGGCTTCATTTCCACCATACCTTGCAACAATGGCCTCAAATAATGACTTGGCATCTTTGAACTTGCTGAAGTTTAAAAGTTGATCATTTGGAATGGTCATCATCAGCATACTTCTGGCCTTAAGGTCATTCTTCTTCTTGACTCTCTCTTCTGCAGTTGTTGGGTTGGTATTCACAGTTGTCACTACCTTGTCTTCAACTGTTGATGTAGTGGTTGTAGGCTTCAAAGAGTTTCCTTCTTCAATAATTTCCCAAAGTGTATAATCTTGCACTTGGAAATACTACTCTATCCTTAGCCTCTACATATCAAACTCATTCTGTTTGAGCATGGGCAACTTTGCAGCAACATTCGTTTGAATAGACTCCATGTCCATTTCTTCTTCTTCTTCTAAATCAAAGATATCAGCCTTGCTCTGATACCAATTGAGAGGATGTGTGATACACTTTATAGGATGCTAGTCCTTTGTTAACGTGTGTATATGATACTTTGAGTGAATATGATTAAGTATGCGGAATCTACTTAACCACACTTAGAAGGATATTGGTTACGGAAATAGAACAATGATGCTTGTTATTGAATAATGAACATAGAAAGTATAACACCAAACGATTCAATATTATTGAGAATAATACGAGTGATCTTCACTATCACTAGGGTTACAAACCTTGAATCTCTATGTTTCTATTACTTTACTTGTTTGACTAGATTGTTAATTTTAAGCACATAAGCAAGCACAATATTCAGCACTGTCTTAGTCTAGTCACACGCTTATCTCTAAGCTAAGATATCCCTTTTATAGTCCAAAGGAGATCTTTACAATATTGTCATGTCTTGTCTACTACTTGCTTGTTGAGTGTGTCAGTAACTAACATACAACATGTTCTGTGTATTACAACTTGTTGACTGAACACTTATCAAAGATATTATCTACCGTATATACTTGACTTTTATACACAAAATATCTTTTTATACTTATCCATCCAGCAGTAGTATACGCGACACTTATCCTTTCAGCAGTAGTATGAGTCATTCCAACAGCAGTATTCAACCAGGAGTACAACTTGAGTAGTCTTCAGATATACACTAGCAGTTAGTACTGTTAGTGTATTCTTCTCAGCAGTACAAACCTTGTGAACATATAATTCCAAACACTAATCTTTAGACCATTTAATTCCCAGCACCACATACACCAAACAAGTTGGTTGCGTAAGCCTTAGCAAACATATACCACGTTGCACATAAAAGATTCATTAATTTAATTAATTAGTTCTTCCCTAATTTTAGATCTATCTTTTTATTACATGTAGCAAGGAACTTAACAATTAATTACAAACCCTAATCCAAGATAAACATGCATGTTTCATCATGGATTAAATTGTAAGGAACGTAACCCTTTACACACATAACCACACATTTTCCTAATTTTATGGTTACAAAACTATCTTTTTAATTAAAGAAGGATCGACCCCCCCCCCCCCAAAAAAATTAGGTTCGAAGTTTTTTATTGTCTAAAAACCCTAAAAAATTCGACTAACATGTTTAATCCAAATCAAAAATTCGATTTTTATGCGTTTCGGTAATACAATTACATGTTAAACGGCTCGTGATGCCACTGTTAGAATTTAAATACCATCACATTCATATAATTAAATAATATATTACCAAAGCACGTAGCGGAAGCAGGAATCAATATTTAACATGTAAAGAGATTAACCGAATAATAAAGATACGAGCCTTTGATCCTAGCAAGAACAAGGATCTAAACTTCAATTCTTCTTCTTAATCAAAAAATGGATTAACGAGAAACTTCTTACCATTTTGTTTCTCAATCCAGGATGGTATTAACTAAAGTAAGTTAATTTTCAAGGTTTTGTACACACGTACTATAACCAATTAATATTTGGTGCTAGCAAAAGAACACAAGAATTAAACCAAACTAATTTGTTTAATAAAACTTTGATAGACTAATACCCTAGGGTATATAGCTCGATCGGTTTGAATGAGAAGAAGAGAAAACAAAGTTTAGGGTTATAGTAACAATGCACAAAAAATAAAAACTAATAACCCTTGCCTTTGTATTTATAGGCTACATATCTTGGAGGACAAGTTGGACTTGAATTGGGTTTCCTAAACCCTTATACGATCGGCCCTAAACTCCCAAAGGAGTTCTAGAACTTTCTTGTCCCTCTATTTGCACCTATCGTCCTTCCTTTATTCACTAACGGTCGTTAGTCAATTTCGTTAATTACTTAACGTCCGTTAGTCGTTATTTCGTGTTCAAATAATTAAAATATATAACGGGTATTGATGAAGCGAAAAGTGTACCGCTTTTAGGGGGTCATTGAAGCCCTAAATCGTATTTATTTGATCAAATATTGCCCTAAATCGTTCATTTTGTCATTTTAGGTACTTTGGAGAAGAAATCTGGAAAAGGAAGCATTTTGGACGTTTTTGGAGCATAAAAGTGAAGAAAACGACAAAGTCTCAAAATCTGCTGGAAAAGTACCTGTGACGGCGTCAAGCCCCAATGTGACGCCGTCAACCCTTGATAAGCCAGAGAGGATTTTGGAAGATTAAAGGGGGACGGCGTCAAGAAGGTCGTCAACCCTAGATAAGCCAGAGAGGATTTTGGATGATTAAAAGGGGACGGCGTCAAGAAGGCCATCAAGAAACCCTAACCGCGGCGAGGTGACGGCGTCACGCTCTATAACGTGACGCCGTCAGATCTGTTTTCCTATATATATTTTCATAATTTTTAGTCATTAGTGTGCAACTTTGTGAGGAGAAACCCTAAGACGATTTTTCTGCCATTTTTAAGGGTTTTATACCCTTGGATCTCCCATGTTCAATTGAAGATAAGTAATCAATTAATCATTCAATATGTCTATGCGTTGTTTGATTATATCTTGTTCTTGTCTTTTATTTAACATGCTAGGCTAGATTTATCTTGTGTTTGCTTAGATCTAATAAAACCTAACTATTGATTATTGATTGTTGGTGTGTTATTAATTGTATTGGATGATTGTTTATCGATGTTAGGCTTAAGAAAACTGGCTAACCTCCTATACGGTAACTTGCTTGAACGTCTTAAGAAACATGAACCAATGCGTACTAAGGTTATTATGGTTGTATTTAATGCATGAGCGAATTCTAGTGATCCCATGTTAGGAGCTTCTTAGCCGGCTCTACATAGGAGTGAAGTAGGAGCTTATAGAGTTGGGGAAGTACGTACGCCACCCCACGATTGGTATTAAGGAATACACCCGTCATCCACGCAGTTAATACACACTAATCAACCGGTAAAAGATAGTTAGGGAGTTAGGAAATCTAAGTAAACACATTTCTCTCCATATAAGTTCCACAACCTTTTTATTTTCAGTTATTTTATTTTATTTGCAATTGTAGTTATTTGGGTTAGTTGACTAGCAACTAATTCCGCCCACTCCTTCAAACCCGAGATTTTACTTGCTTTTATAAAAATATAAAAATACAAAAAGAATCTTCCCTCACCCTTAGACCTATTATAGTAGTTTTTCAATCCTAACGACACTATTCCCCTAGAGAACGATCAATCCCCCGGTACTTGCCACTACACTATACTATATCGGTCAGGTACACTGCCTGGTGGGGATTGCAAGCCTCTTGAGATCCCTCGAGAGGTAAAACCTATTGTAAGGTCGCAAAACCACGCATCAAGTTATTGGCACCGCTGCCGGGGAGTAGTTATTGCTTAGGTTGAAATTTCTTTTTATTAGGTCTACTCATTAGATTCCTATCTTAGTGAGATTTTTATTTTCTTTTTATTAGCTTTCTTGTAGTCTATCTTTTTCTTTGTGCCCTTTGTTTGTAAAACCATTTTCATTTGTCACTATGGCGGATGAAACTCCATTTAGATCATTGACAATAGAGGAACAACTATATTTCACTAATAGATTTGCTTCCTATCATTCCAATGAATTTTTGTGTGCTCTTAGTGATTTCCAAGAGGAGTTGGGGGTAAAGTTAGATGGGTTTAATGAATTCTATGCATGTGTGATTTCTATTAGACGATCATTATCAGGATCAATTCCTTTTAGTAAGACCCTTTGGATGAATTTTGAGGAAAGCTTCCTAACCATGACCCATAAGTGGAACGAATTAGTGGATTTGTATGAGCAAAAAGACCTAGTTTCTAAGAACATGGACTTAGAGTCAAACCAAGATTCTGAGATGGTTAGTGTTGAACTACCTAGTTGCATGAGTGGGATAGATTTCACCAAAACATACGACACACATAAGGGCAGAGTTGAGCCACCTAGCTGTATGTCATGGTTAGGCACTACCATAATACAGGATGAACACATAGGTGATCTTGACACAAGGAATGATGAGGTAAGTAACATAAGCCCGCTAAATACCCCACAAGTCCTACCATCATTTGAGGCACCCACACCGCCCGTGACTTACCCGGAAGAAGTAGAAGAGACTTTAGGAATCCCGATGGAGGTAGAACCCTTGGACCAAGCACAACTAGAGGATATAGGTTTGGACACTTTTAGTGATGACCTTACTCTTAGTTCTAGGGAATTTCCTAGTGTTGATGAGCCGTAACCTCAACCTTTACACAACTTTTCATCCTTAGATTTACATCTAGGAGACAAAAGAGGAACCGACCCATGTGAGGATCTAGTGTATACACGGTTAAGGTGGTTAAACCTTGTGTCTTTGTGTATGAGATATATTGACTTAATATGATTAAGCACGCGGAATTTACTTAACCACACTTAGAAGGTTATGTATGTTATGGAAATGGAAGAATTATGTTTGTTACTTAACAATGAACAAAGAAAGTATTTCACTAAACGATTCAATATTATTCCAAATAATACGAGTGATCTTGAGTTTTTCACTAGGGTTACAAAACCTTGAATCTTATGTTTTAGACTTGTGATATTGTTTTTGTTCTTGTTCTAACAGTTATGCATGTGCATGTATGTTCTATTGTGTCTTGTTTTTAATATCTAAGTCTAAGATCTCTTTTATAGTTGCAAGAGATCTTTACAATTTTGCTAAAAGTCTTGACCGACTTACTTATTTAACTTATGCATATTGTGTCAGTACATAAGATACAACATGTATCTATGTATACAACTTGTTAACTAAGCACATGGAGTAAGATATTATCTACCGTATATGTTTGACCAAAATACAATAAATATCTTCTTGATCTTATCCTATGAGTCACTGATCAGCAGTACTTTGATGAAGCAGCAGTACTTTGATCATGAACTAGCAGTACCTTGATGTACTAGCAATACTTTGATGTACGAGCAGTACCTTGACTTAGAGTAATTTCTAATACTCTAATCTTCAGAATATTTAATTCCCAACAATCCTCCCCTAAACATGTGAATTAATTCAAACATGTTTTTCTGAATTAAATGAGGACTTGTGAAGATCTTTCAAACACTTCTTGAATCTGAACATTCTTCTATTCTGAACTCATCTGCTTTGTTCTTCTTTGACTTCAGCAAATATCAAAACATTGTACCAAAAGATGGTGCAATTTCCTTGGATGGAGGAATTGTAAGAGGCAATGATGCTGTGTATCTTGGATGCTTGTTTCAACAAGTGAAATCATCTAACCAGCATGTCTTTGAAGTGAAATTGAAACTTTTCTTCGTTTGATCTAGATAGAACTTTCTCCTTTAGGAATGCTTCATCCCTTCTAGATATTTGATCTGTTCTAATCATTTTCAACCTCTACATCATCTTGTATGCTCTTGTCTTCTCCTTCCATATATTGGTTTATTCTTCCTTTTTCTGGGAAATTATTTCCTCCCCTGAAGCAAATAACTTTTGTTTCCTCCCCTTGTTTGGAAGATCTCACTATGTACTAAAGAACTTCTCTTCATATCACCTGATCTATCAGTTTGAACTTGTTTTCAGACAATATTGTACATGAAGCCATCAATTCCTTAAGAGTTTAAGTTGCTGTCCTCATCACTTCTAGGTGTGTTAACTCCTATGAGAGGTGAATCAGTGGACATTTTGATTCATAATCCATAAATGAATGGTTTTTCTGAATCCTTGAAAATCCTTTTAAGAAATCATTTAGCTTAGTAGTATGTTTATGATTTTAGAATTGAAAAATCATACTACATTCAACCATTTTGAAAGAATCAAGTGTGTAACAGACACCTAATCAAAATTTCGGTTTAAAAATAACCTCTGGTTGTGTGAGAACCAATGTATTTCAGTTATCACTAACTGCCTGTGAAAAGATAAATCTATTCAAAAGATTTTCTTGACAGGGTTTCCAGCTCATAGCAATTGTTACCTCCAACACAAGTGTTAGATTCACTTTTACTAGCTGTTATTTCTATCAGATGTCCTTAGACTAACTCATTATACTTGAAAGTATAAAATGATAGAAAGTGAGTTGTATCAGTTACTATCTGATCAACTAAGTCATCAATTCAATGTGAAATATCATAACTAGATTTCAAGAAAGAAGTTTTAAGGAGGTTTAATTCCTAAACTCAGTCCATCATAAATCTACTATGGTCAGCAATTTAATAGGCATTCTGCTGTTCCCATTTCACTTGAAATATCCTTTGTGTTTACATATTCATACCTGAAATAGTTAGTCTAAAACCAAAAGAACAATGTACAAAGTACTTGTCTTGCATTAGATTAATCATAAAACCAACTATATGAATAACACAATTCAAATTTTGATATAGCAGTACCTTATAAATCCAGCAGTACTTTCAAAAATTTATGTACAAAAACACATCATATTGAAAATTTAAAGATTAAGCATTCCAATACTTGCTATTAAGTACTGAAACCTTGAAACATCAAAAGCTTTTGTTAACAGATCTGCAAAATTATGTTCTGAAGCAATTTTAAGAACTTGAATTAATCTTTTCTCATTGCAATCTCTTATAAAGTGATGTCTAATTTCAATGTGTTTTGTTTTAGAGTGTTGTACAGGATTTTTAATAATACAAATTGTACTACTATTATCAATATAAATAACAGTGTTTAAGAAATTGTACCCATAATCAAGGAGTTGGTTTTGAAGCCATAGAACTTGACTAGAGCAACTTGCAGCAGCTATATATTCAGCTTCAGTTGTTGAATTTGCCACACTTGTTTGCTTCTTACACTGCCATGAGACAAGTCTACACCCAAGGAATTGACATCCTCCAGTTGTTGACTTTCTGTCTAAGCTAGCACCAGCATAATCACTATCCGAATATGCTACCAAATCAAAAGGAGATTCTCTAGAATACCATATACCCAACTTTGGTTGACCTTTGAGATATCTAAAAATTCTCTTGACTGCAGTTAAATGAGAAACCTTTGGAGTAACTTGAAATCTTGCACAGACACAAACAGGAAACATGATATCAGGTCTAGATGATGTAAGATACATCAAAGAGCCTATCATAGATCTGTAATTGTGTACATCTACATTTTCTCCATCTTCATCTTTCAGAAGGTGCTTCTCTGAGTCCATTGGTGTGCTTGCTATTTTTGAATCAGCAAATTGAAATTTTCTAAGTATCTCTGCAACATATTTGTCTTGACTAATAAATATGCCTTCAGATGATTGCTTAACTTGCAAACCCAAAAAGAATGTAAGTTCTCCCATAGAACTCATTTGAAACTTATCTTTCATAAGCTTCTCAAATTCTAAACACATTTCCTTCCTTGTAGATCCAAAGATAATGTCATCCACATACACCTGCACTAACAGAAGATCCTTCTTGTGCTGTTTGATGAAAAGTGTCTGATCAATCTTCCCTCTTTGAAATCCATTTTCTAATAAATAGGAAGCAAGTGTTGCATACCAAGCTCTTGGTGCCTGATGAAGGCCATAGAGAGCTTTCACTACTCTGTACACTTTGTTTGGATGTAATGGATCAATGAAACCAGGAGGTTGTGAAACATACACCTCTCTTTCAATTTTACCATATAAAAATGCGCTTTTGACATCCATTTGATAGACTGTGAAGCCTAAAAATGAAGCATAAGCTAGAAACAGCCTAATTGCCTCAATCCTTGCTACTGGAGCATAAACTTCATCATAATCTATCCCTTCTTCTTGTGTGTACCCTTGTGCTACTAGTCTAGCCTTATTCTTGATCACAATTCCTCTGTCATCCCTTTTGTTCTTAAAAACCCATCTAGTGCCAATTAGCTTTTCACCCGAAGGTAAATCAGCTAGCACCCAAACCTTTTGAATCTTGAACTGAAGAAGCTCTTCTTGCATAGCCTCTACCCAGCTTGAATCATCTAGGGCTGTAAGAATATTCTTTGGTTCCTTTTGAGAGAGAAAACATACAAATAAACATGAGTTTGAAAGTTCATGTTGTTTTGAAGCATAAAGGGCATCAAGAATCCCTTGTTGGTCTGAAGAGACTAGTTGTCTTCTTGTCTTCACACCAGATTGTACATCTCCAATCACATTATCTAGGGAATGAACTTTGTGAATTCTTGTGTGTGGGGTAGTAGGAACATGATAAGATGGTGTAAGATTAGTCACATCCACTTCATCTTCTTGGAACTCTGCATCTTTTGAGTGTGAAGGACCAGCAGTACCTTCAACTGAACTAACAGTTCCTTCAAATGAACCACCAGTACCTTGAGAAGTACTCACAGTACCTTGCTCTGTCTCAGCAGTACTTTCAATATTCAACATATTGAGTTGTTCCTCTGTTCCAACATCTTTTCTTTGAGCCTCAACATCCTCTTTTGCTTTATCAGAAGAAGATTCATCATTGTTTGAAGCTAAATCCACACTGGTACTTGACCACAATGGCATAATGACATCAGATTGATCTTTATCTAACTCCACCTCATTTGTTGCTTGTGAACCTGAAAAATTATTAGTTTCTGCAACAACAGGTAAATAATTCATAGAGTTTGTTAGATAATCAAGATCAAATATCCATTTGGGTCCTTGACCTACTACACTGGATTTGTTTTCCTGAAACTCCACATGTAGTTCTTCTTGAACTTTCTCAGTTCTTAAGTTGTAAACTCTAAAAGCTTTGCTAACAAGAGAATATCCAACTAAGAAACCTTCATCTGCTTTACCATCAAATTTACCTAAATGGTCTAAGGTATTGAGAATTGTCACATGACATCCAAAAGGTCTAAGAAATCCTATTGCAGGAGTTCTACCATTAAAGAGTTCATATGATGTCTTATTGTGAGGCTGCACAACTAAAACTCTATTTTGAACATAGCAAGCAGTGTTAATTGCCTCTGCCCAAAAGATTATAGGTAGCTTAGAATCAGCTAACATTGTTCTAGCAGCTTCAATTAGTGTTCTATTCTTTCTTTCAACCACTCCATTCTGTTGTGGTGTTCTAGCAACACTATATTCTCTCCTAATACCTTTTTCTTTGCAGAAATCATCCATAACTCTATTTCTAAACTCTGTCCCATTATCACTCCTAATGACTTTGACTTTCTTGCTTACTTGGTTTTCTATCAGTGTAATGAATTCCTTAAGGATGCTTGATGTCTCATCCTTAGTGGCTAAAAAGAAAACCCATGTAAATCTGCTATAGTCATCAGTTATAACAAGACAATATTTTTTATGTTGTATACTCCTTACTGAAACTGGTCCAAATAAGTCCATATGCAGCATAAACAATGACTGATTGATAGAGTTAAAAATTTTGGGCTTACAAGTGGCTTTGTGTTGTTTGCCTTTTAGACAAGCAATGCATGTTTGATCATTTTCAAATCTTTTGTGAGGTAAACCTCTTACCAAACCATTCTTAACAATTTTATTTATGGTTTTGAAGTTAATATGACCAAGCCTTCTATGCCATAACATTGATTCATCCAATGTGGCCTTTGATACAAGACAAGTTAAATCCTTTTTAGGAATGATGTTCTTCATATCAACACTATACATGTTGGCCTTTCTAGGAATTCTAAGAAGTACTTGATTTTCATCAGGCATTTTAAAATCCTTAGATAGAACAAGACATTCAGTGTCAGTAAAAAGTACATTATTCTTTTTGTCACACATTTGTGAAACACTAAAAAGATTATACTTTAACTCTTGTACATAGTACACATTGTCAAAATCTAAATTTCCGGTTTTAATAGTACCTTTACCAGAAATTTTGCCACGAAAACCACCTCCAAAGGTAACATATCCTCCATTGAATTCTTGAAAATCTGAAAGATAAGACATGTTGCCTGTCATGTGATTGGAACATCCACTATCTGAGTATCCTTGATCTTGATGATCAATAGAATGTCCCTGCACACAAATAAGAAAGTTAGTTTTCTTTGGGGATCCAAGCCATTACTGACTTGAATCTGCCTCTTGCATCAATATAGTTTAATCTTTTAAGGACTGTTGATGCAACATTGGATTTTTGAATCCAACATGCTGAGGCCTTAACAGCATTTGCCCTATTACCCTTAGCAGCAGAGTGAGTAAAATGTTCAGCAGAGTCTGCTAACTTTGAAGTCACACCCTTTGGTCTCCAAATTTGTTTGTGGACCACTGCTTTTGATTGAATGGGCCTTAGAACAGTGTTAGATGCATGTTTGAAAGTTGTTTTTGCATCTTTAGCTGTTGATTTTGGGTTAACAGTCATCAAAGGTCTAACAGTACTTTTAGATTTACCAGTACTTTGAGTTTGAACTGGCAGTACTTTGTTAACAGGACCTTTTTGTCTATCAGGACCTTTGAGTCCAGACTTGTTTGAGACTGTTCTGGGTTTAGATCTATGAGTATTAGAGTGAAAAAGAGTTTGAGGAGTTTGCCTTTTGTAATTCACCCTATTGTATTCATACCCAGTTACCCTTTGGTTGCAGAAAGCTGCAAGATGGTCAAAACTACCACATGTATAACAAGCTTTATTATAAAATGCAAAGTCATCACCTAATTGGTTAGACTTGAGGTTGTTCCAATTCCTTTGGTTACCTCTGGGCTTGTTTGTAGTTCTATATTGTTCACAATATCTAACTGGTTTCCTAACAGTACCTTTACCAATTGACTTAGGCCTGTTAGTGTTGTGATTGACTATCTTAGGAAGACTTGTTCCTACTTTCTTAACCAATACAGGTTTAGACATAACCTGTTCTTCTTCATCACTATCACTATCAGTTGTACAATCTTCAACAACTATAGCATCTCCTTTCTTAATAAAGGACACCTTGTCCTGATAAGATAAAGTTTTATCTAAACTTTTACTTACCTTCTCTATCTTTGGAGATTTAGTGACCTTAGAACCATATTCCATGATTGGTTCTTGAAACTCAGGTAACCCTGTGTGTGCTAAATCAATACCTGGAGGTGAATGAACACCTCTGTATGGTGGGGGTACAGACTTAAATCCAACACCAGAATTGACCTTATCAATAACTTGGGCTTCCCAAAGCTTATTGAATCCTTCTGAGGAATGTGCTAAAACATCCACAGAAACCTTTACATTTTCTCTTTCATTCTTATGTTTAGCTAATGATTCATTCAACTCAACAATACACTCATCTCTGATCTTAATGTCATTTTTTAGTATATTGATGTCATCAGCAAAATGAATTTCATTATTTTTAAAATGTAAGACTTGTTTTTCTAAAACACCTAGACCTCTTTTGTGATTAGCCAAATTAAACAAAGAATCAAGCAGCTCTTGTTTATGAGCTTCAAATCTCTTATTAAGGTCTTCATAAGCTTTAAGATTAGGACATGATTCAGTACAAGATGTAATATTGTTTACCTCTGAATCAGAATGAGCCATTAGAGCAAATTCATTGGCCAAAAGAGCAGCATTAGGTGGTGCATCCTCTTCAATAGCCATAGAGCTCCAATCATAACCAATACCATCAATAGCCAACATAGCCTTTGGCTCTTCAACAGTAACTTCCTTTTTCCTATCTTGCTTATACCATGTGTTTCTATTCTCCTGCTTTCTTGGGCTTCTACACTCCTTAGCAAAGTGTCCTAACCTATGACAGTTGAAACACTCCACTTTCTTTTTATCAAACCCAGCAGTATCATTACCATTTATGGTAATCTGCTTCCCAGTTCTTTGCCAATACTTCTTAGCCCTCATGCTAAGCAAAGCAACCTGCCATTTAATATCCATAGCTTCCAAATCATCACCATCTACCTGCTCAAGGTCTTCATGGTTGAGAGGAGAGCCATTAGATTGACTGGTAATAAAAGCATAGAATGTTGAATCTCCAAGACCAGCAACATCCTTGTGAGAACTTGTGGAAGGAGCACTTTCACCTTCATCTACCTCTTCATTCTTACTAATACTAGGAACTGACAAAAGTGCCACGTTTCCAGAACTAGTACCATAATGACCAGATTTCTTCAGACTTTGTTCAACAATTTTGAAGTTGTTGTACAAATCATTGAGCTTCATGGTTTCAATGTCTGGTTTGTTCATCCAGACAATAACATGAGTATGGAACTCATCAGGTAGACTTCTCAAAAACTTCATGTTGAGATCTTCCTTCTCTGTCTCAACACCTAACACAGCTAACTGACTGACAAGCTTATGTAGTCTTGAGAATAGCTTATCAAGAGACTCATTACTAAAAGCAGTAAAGTTTTCAAATTGTTGCTTTAGTAATGTCTTCTGTGTCTTTTTGGTAGTTTCATTACCACCAAAATATGCACAAATCTCTTCAAAAAGAGTTTTTGCATCAAGATACTTGTTGAATGATAGCATCTGCTCACTAGGAATGGTCATAAGCAGCAAATTTCTTGCTTTCTGATCATTTCTCTTCAGTATCTTCTCTTCATTTGACACTGGTCCAGTATTTCTTTTTCTACTTGTTTTACCTTCTAGAACAACCTCTGAGTAGCTTGGTGAAAAGGAATCACCATATATAATTATATCCCAAAGAGTATAATCTTGGACCATGAAATATTGCTCAATTCTCATCCTCCATAACTCAAACTCATTGGGTTTGATTATGGGCAACTTTGCAGCAACATTTGTTTGAACATCATGAGCTTCCATTTCTGTTTCTTCTAATTCAAATATATCAACCCTAAGCTCTGATACCAACTGTGAGGATCTAGTGTATACACGGTTAAGGTGGTTAAACCTTGTGTCTTTGTGTATGAGATATATTGACTTAATATGATTAAGCACGCGGAATTTACTTAACCACACTTAGAAGGTTATGTATGTTATGGAAATGGAAGAATTATGTTTGTTACTTAACAATGAACAAAGAAAGTATTTCACTAAACGATTCAATATTATTCCAAATAATACGAGTGATCTTGAGTTTTTCACTAGGGTTACAAAACCTTGAATCTTATGTTTTAGACTTGTGATATTGTTTTTGTTCTTGTTCTAACAGTTATGCATGTGCATGTATGTTCTATTGTGTCTTGTTTTTAATATCTAAGTCTAAGATCTCTTTTATAGTTGCAAGAGATCTTTACAATTTTGCTAAAAGTCTTGACCGACTTACTTATTTAACTTATGCATATTGTGTCAGTACATAAGATACAACATGTATCTATGTATACAACTTGTTAACTAAGCACATGGAGTAAGATATTATCTACCGTATATGTTTGACCAAAATACAATAAATATCTTCTTGATCTTATCCTATGAGTCACTGATCAGCAGTACTTTGATGAAGCAGCAGTACTTTGATCATGAACTAGCAGTACCTTGATGTACTAGCAATACTTTGATGTACGAGCAGTACCTTGACTTAGAGTAATTTCTAATACTCTAATCTTCAGAATATTTAATTCCCAACAACCCACCCATAAACCAATATTATCCGGGTAGTTTTAGGATGAAGGAAGCCATTCACTCACCCCCTTCACCTCACGTGGCATATTTCCACCCTAAGGGTGTGTATCGCTACTTCCACCCGCACTTAATCCTAAGTGTAGGGAAAACCTCCCCTATTTCCGTTAAATAAGGGTAGAGTCAGGCTCGTGACTCGAACAAAAACAAGCGCTTCTTGGGAGGCAACCCAAGCTTTATTTGTTTGTTTGTTTGTTTGTTTGTTTGTTTGATTTTATTTGTTTCCGTATACAAGTTTAATTGTTATTGTTTGTGCTCATGTTTCAAAGTAAATTGTGAAAATGCTTTATTTTGTTTTTAACCTCGTCTTAACTACATATAAAGGTATTTTGCAAAAGATAAGTGTAAGGGAATCCAAATTTGTTTACAAGAACAAGATTGAACATGAATCACAACAATATTAAATGAGCATGCATACTAGTAATTGTTAGAGTCAAATGCTTGTATCGAGTCATAATGAATATTTTGCAGGATTTCCAGGAAGTGAGGCATAGGTTTTTCCAGAAATTTTCCGGAAACTTAACATGAGAATTCTGTCAGATCATTTCTGACGGCGTCAGGCCTTACAACCTGACGGCGTCAGGTTTTAATTTTCTGAAATTTTTGAAAGTTTTGTTTTTCTACCAGAATCATAAAAGTTTTTATTAAATCTCTAACTTATAAACTCCAGGAATCTGCAAAATAATCATTCCACAAGCATTATATCCTTATACATATTTATCCCGCCGATGTTATGCAGGTTTTCGTGTTTGTTTTCTCAGGTTTAACAGGTTATTTTGGACAAGGAGATGTGTGTGGAATCAAGCTTTTGGCGCTGCTTTAATCTTGAAGCTTCAACATTACCTTGGAAGAAGATCTAACCATGTTACCCCTTTATCCACCGAGCAAATCAGGGGAGTATTTGATTTCATTCTTTTACCTTATTACTTTTACATCTTGTTATTTGAACATTGGGGACAATGTTCATCTTAAGTGTAAGGGGGGGTAAAGTACGATACCTTAGAGAATGCTATTACGCTTGATTTTTCGTTTTCTTGATGGTAGATGTGTAATAAAACTGAGAGAAATACCTGTTAAGGCAATTTTAGTGCCAAATTTAAATTTTTTTACAACATATAGGAGTGAAACTTTGATCTTAATGAGCGTCTCACGGATAGGAGTTATATGACTAGCACAAAACCGTACCACTAAAAAATTTTCCACCCCCAAATATGTGAGGTTCGCCCCTAGAATTGGTAGGAAAAGCATTTATGCTATTATGTGTGTACCGGTAGCACTTAGATTCTAGAACTTGCGTTAGGACCATTCCGAGGCCACAAGTGAGACTACATTCGTGTAGTTAGATTTACTACATGATAAGAGGCATTAGGATTAACCCATTGTTTTACACCTGTGTTTTTGTTATAATTACATTGGCTACATTGGTCAAGTAATTCTCCCACACCCTTTGCGTTGTACTCATTTTTAGTACACGATACCCCTAGTACACCCCTCAGAGCCTATCTTTTCGTTTCTAACTTTAAGCATTTTACTTAAAGGAAGAATTTGTTTACACCCCACTTAAATGTACACCCAAATCGCCTTAGCCTACCTTGTATGCACTCATTTTCAGTGCATTATTGTGACAACATTTGTTTAAACCCCAAGTTAATTATCTAATTAATTACATGGTTGCTAAGTCGAGTCATATCCTTGTACATATTGTTTTGGGACGATTGGGACTCATGGGTAAAGTACTAGTGTAATGGAGTAATGGGGAAGAACAACATTATTACCCCCATATGTGCTAAATATTTTAAAAGTACTCCAAGTGTTTCGATTATCTTAATTAGAGTCATTAGAATAGTAATTGTAAAGTTATGTAAAAGTTCAAGTGTAAGGGGGATACAACCTCCCTGCGATGTATTATTTTGGATGGTAGGGCAAGAGTGTATGCAAAAAAAAAAAAAAAAAAAAAAAAAAAAAAAAAAAAAAAAAAAAAAAACATACGAACTACCATCTCGTTTCATTTTATGTTTATTTTATCTTTTTGTTATTTTTTTTTTCATTAGCTTAAGTCGAGTCTAGTCTTGGCTTAGCAACGCCATATTGTACATGTAATTAATCAAGATCTTTAACTCGCCACCAGTAAAATATCCTTTATCCAACAAAACCGTGTTTATCATATCCCTACACCTAACGTTATAACCCGTTTAAAAGCCCTCTTTGATAGTTTATCTTTGGTGTTTACGCCTAGTGGAGGAGGTTTTTGATACTTTCCCAAGCCTATGGTAATCTATTTGCTATGACAGGTAGTGAGAGATATTATTCATTTTCATTTATGAGATATACTTTTATGACACCTGAGAGATGTGAGTATCTAAACACTACTTGTGAGGTGCTAGTCTGTAATCTCCGTGCTTATTATGATTAAAGTGGAACGACTATTTGTTGTAATTACTTTTATATTAGCATTAAATGACCCCTAACTTGTATTTTGATTAGAATAAAAGCGCATTTGCTTGAGGACAAGCAAATCTCAAGTGTAAGGGTATTTGATGAAGCGAAAAGTGTACCGCTTTTAGGGGGTCATTTAAGCCCTAAATCGTATTTATTTGATCAAATATTGCCCTAAATCGTTCCTTTTGTCATTTTAGGTACTTTGGAGAAGAAATCTGGAAAAGGAAGCATTTTGGACGTTTTTGGAGCATAAAAGTGAAGAAAACGACAAAGTCTCAAAATCTGCTGGAAAAGTACCTGTGACGGCGTCAAGCCCCAATGTGACGCCGTCAACCCTTGATAAGCCAGAGAGGATTTTGGAAGATTAAAGGGGGACGGCGTCAAGAAGGTCGTCAACCCTAGATAAGCCAGAGAGGATTTTGGATGATTAAAAGGAGACGGCGTCAAGAAGGCCATCAAGAAACCCTAACCGCGGCGAGGTGACGGCGTCACGCTCTATAACGTGACGCCGTCAGATCTGTTTTCCTATATATATTTTCATAATTTTTAGTCATTAGTGTGCAACTTTGTGAGGAGAAACCCTAAGATGATTTTTCTGCCATTTTTAAGGGTTTTATACCCTTGGATCTCCCATGTTCAATTGAAGATAAGTAATCAATTAATCATTCAATATGTCTATGTGTTGTTTGATTATATCTTGTTCTTGTCTTTTATTTAACATGCTAGGCTAGATTTATCTTGTGTTTGCTTAGATCTAATGAAACCTAACTATTGATTATTGGTTGTTGGTGTGTTATTAATTGTATTGGATGATTGTTTATCGATGTTAGGCTTAAGAAAACTGGCTAACCTCCTATACGGTAACTTGCTTGAACGTCTTAAGAAACATGAACCAATGCGTACTAAGGTTATTATGGTTGTATTTAATGCATGAGCGAATTCTAGTGATCCCATGTTAGGAGCTTCTTAGCCGGCTCGACATAGGAGTGAAGTAGGAGCTTATAGAGTTGGGGAAGTACGTACGCCACCCCATGATTGGTATTAAGGAATACACCCGTCATCCACGCAGTTAATACACACTAATCAACCGGTAAAAGATAGTTAGGGAGTAAGGAAATCTAAGTAAACACATTTCTCTCCATATAAGTTCCACAACCTTTTTATTTTCAGTTATTTTATTTTATTTGCAATTGTAGTTATTTGGGTTAGTTGACTAGCAACTAATTCCGCCCACTCCTTCAAACCCGAGATTTTATTTGCTTTTATAAAAATATAAAAATACAAAAAGAATCTTCCCTCACCCTTAGACCTATTAGAGTAGTTTTTTAATCCTAACGACACTATTCCCCTAGAGAACAATCAATCCCCCGGTACTTGCCACTACACTATACTACATCGGTCAGGTACACTGCCTGGTGGGGATTGCAAGCCTCTTGAGATCCCTCGAGAGGTAAAACCTGTTGTAAGGTCTCAAAACCACGCATCAGGTATATATATTAATTATTTACATTAATCATTCATACGTAAAGTGTGCAATCCTAAGGTCCCATGTTCGATTCTAGTCATACACGATTTAATATTTTTCCATAAACTCTAACATCTCCTTCATAGGATGATCAGCACGTGGTCCATCCAGGACCATTAGATAACTCATGACCGCTGGATCACTTTCACGTACCGCACACAACCCCAAATGATCTCTATAAATGCCGGTGCATTTGGTGAGAAAGATCCCAAGTTAGCACAAGCTATCTTCTCCACATTTCACACACACTAAACCATCGTAAAATGATTGTTAAAAAAGAAAAAGAAAAAAATGCTTCCTTTTGAGAAACGGAAATAAACGCACGTAAGAGTTTTATTTTCTAGTGAACAAACTTAAACAAGAAAAAACTCTCTATTTTAGTGTTCGCTTCCTTTCATTTATTCGGTTATATTTAAACGAACGAACACAAGTATAGCCCCGTTCATATTTGCCAGAGATTCAAAGTCCCTGCATCCAACAATATAAAAATTATTAAAAACTATATATAAAAAGCACTTGTCAAGATACTGTGAGTATGAATATAAGTAAAAACAATTAGTAGGAGAATATATCATTTCTCATTTTAACTTGTTTAGAGCGAATCTGTATCTATACTGTAAACTACTTTTTTTTTTTTTTTTTTTTTAAATCTTTTGAAAGGATATAAACTAGTTAAATTGAAGAAAACCTAGAGAACACGGTATGTTGGCTAATGACTTGAGCCATCAGCGATGGCGTGAGAACCACACCGATTTTTGGCTCATCGTCCTTCGGCTGGTACATACCAGCCACGCCGTGGGTTATTCCTTTCTTTTTTTTTTTTTTACTTTTATTCTTTTTTGTGTGTTTCAGTGGGGTATATGTGGACCCGTTGCACGGCTTTTACTACATGGCATCACTTTTATCCATGGCACCACCCCACGGTACCACAACATACCCAGCTTTCTAAATGATTATTGTGTTTATGTGATTGTTCTTTCTTTAGTCTATTGTGTTTTGCTTGTAGCTATGAAGAATTCACCACACATAAGCGAAGAAGGATTTACCAATTTGAATTGAATGAATTACTAATAATATTTATTGATAATAATTACAAATATGACCTTTAACATAGACACATTATCTCCGATCAAGTATAAATGTTTCAATCGTATATACATCAAGAATTCGATCACTACAAGATCATACTTTAAAGGTGCATGAAAACCAAAATCAAAACAGATAATCAACACGATTAACTAGATACTCTTCAAGAAATTCGATCGATATCAACCGCGGCGTCTAGGATCTGTAACATTAATCCTCCAATGCTCGTCAGCAAACCCGATTTTCTTAGCCTGCATTCTGTCCCATTTCAACTCGATCCTCCTTTGTTTCGTTAAGTTACAATGACTCTTTAAGCTTTCATCAATAGTGTCGTGAAGCTTCCACCATGTCCTGTGTGCAACATCACTCGCGTACACTCGTTGATCCCCTATGTCCCAATTACAATCATAATCCCTATAGCACACCCATGGCTTGAGTCCCAAGTAATGTATAGCGTAAAGCTTAGGTGGATCGGCCCCAAATAATTGGTTCTTCATACTATACTCGACAGTGGTGTTCGACCAAAAGTTCTTCAAAAAGTTAACTCTTCTTGGTAATCTATGCCAGTATACGAAAATCTCGTTCAGAAACCCTTGATCACCACCATTATACGACACAATCTCATTTGTTTGTTCCATGAAATGCATGAACGTACAATTGGATGGCTCAATGACCATAATACCAGAATTAAATATGGAATTATCATTACCAACAGCCGACATTTGTGGGAACGAAAAAATGAGGTCTAGGTTACGAAGGACAATGATGTCAGCGTCGATGAAAATGATCTTGTCATAATCAGTGAGTTGCCAAAGGCGGAACTTGCTATAGTTGTACTCGTTGTATGAGTATTTCTCAGCTCTTGGGTTGCGAATACGTTCAATGATTCTGATTATCCAACCCGCAGCTGCTAAGGCATCTCGTTTCTCTACTGAGATGGACGTGTCTATGAGAAGAATGAGGTCACGGTTTGTTCCCGCTTTGACGAGGGATTGAGCTAACATGATGGCACCGCAAACATATGTTTCGGATGAATGAAGGACTGTAGCGTAGGCTTCTCGTTTAGTTGATTTAGTTCTAGGGTTTGTTGTTTGTATCTTCTTCACATCGTATACCTCATCAATTCCTGTTAAAAATTAAAAAAAGAAGTAAATATTAGTATAATTTTGTGTAAGATATATGGTGTGCATGTCAAATCATTATTCAAACTCTGTTGGTTTGTTTGATGAAACTGAACTAGTAACAAAGAGTAAAAGAATGAAGACTCTAATTGATTAGAGGCACACTACCTAAGAATTGACGTTTTTGATAAATGTCATGGACTCGATCATGGGCAGTCTAAAAAGCAAATGATTTTCTTTTTAAAGTGTGACAAACACATGACAATGAGATTTACTCTTTTCTGTTTAAATCTTTTTTACAACGACCCGGTGATGATATTATTTAATACAACCTGTGTTTAGTTTCTAACAGCATTGCACAATGAACACAAATTACTTGGTATAACTAAAAGCATTTGAACCTATGAATGATTTTTCATTTTTCCAGTGACTAAGACACACATCTTACTTCACAAAATATTCAAGCACCATTTTTTCACATTATTATAAAAATATCATGTTGTATATCATTATTAAACTTTATTATTATATTTTTTTTTTTTTTTTTTTTTTTTTTTTTTTTTTTTTTTTTGAAAGGTGAATTTCGTTGAAACTTCGTGTCGCGATTCGACAGCGGGAGGTCTATCTTACGTTGTCTTAACTGGGCCCGCGCTAGAGAGCTCCCTCGAAGTAGGAATGCCTATTCAAATACCCGATGGGGGGAAAACCCCCTACTAATCCGCCCGAAGGCACGACGATTAATAGGGGTAAACCCTGCCCCCTCAGACTTGAACCTGGGTATACCCAAGCCAAGCCCTCGTAGAGGGACTTCCTAATATCTCAAAGTTGGCATTAGTGGGATTTATTATTTAGCTAGTAACTATTTTACATAACTTATTTACACAAATTAACACGGGTTGATTTTGGCATGACTATAGTTCTATAGACATGTTAAAAAAAATTATTTTTTAACTAAAAAAAAAGATAAATATAAGACGACAGCTAGCTTTTCGTTTTCAATAATGTTTTTGTAATCTGAGACACATTATAAGCAATTGACTAGCAACCAAACATTGTCAAATCGTTTACCTTTGCATAAACTCTCAACTACTCTAAACTAACTGATGTGCCTCCCACCACCAACTTCCTACCATATCCTTTATTTTTAATGCTTTCTAAATGATTCTCGTTGCTTATTCTAAAAACCGATTCATAAACTTGTAAAAAGGGTAATTTTTATATCCATAATAGTTGTAACAAAGGGCAATAACAAGCAAATTTAATGTGAATTCAAGCTCTAAAAGTAAAACATTAAGGTATAACATGGTTTTAGGTTTTAATAAAATGAGTAAAAATGTACCTTTTCCCCATAGAGGTAAAGCCAAGTTACAAGTGCCAATGGGCAAATAAACCTTTTGCTCCAATCTCTTCATATCAGGCTCATAATACCACCAATTACCTTCATGTATCAACAAATCGTCGCATCGAAAAATCTCAACCATTGGCCGGCACTTGCTCAAGACCACCACCTTTGGCTTCCTATTCCAACTCTTCCTCCCTCTCCGTACGGCCATATTTGCCGCTATCATATGCAATTGTAGCCGAAAAACATCTCTTGCCCACCCTTCAGATGGATACTTGCATGGTATATTAACAACTACCATGTCCATGTACCCATATTTCTTGTAATCTGGCATAGGAAGCTCGGGACATATTGTTCCATGCATCTCTTCTTCTTCATCTATCCATTCGGGAAACAAATCTTTCCATTCAAAGTTATCTGAAACCTTCTCAAACGTCACAGGAATCGTCTTACCAAGCACATTCCAATCGCTTAAATCCTCTCCTTCCATATTTACCATTCCCATCATCATGCTTCTTCCCATAAAACCACTTCCATTTAAGAAACTTGGCTTTTCTCTCTTCACCATTTTCCTACCACCAATTTTCTTGGAATGATTACTACTCAATTCTATTGTATCTTCTAACAAAACGGCCTTCATTTTGTAACCAGTTTCAACCTAATAACAAAAACAACCAACATGTAACTAATGAGTAATGAACATAATATTCTAAAATATTTTAGATGGGTTGCCGGAAAACTTGCAATACAAGTTTTCGGGCATGCATGCAAACAGCTCACCTTACCTTGTGATGGCAATCACGAAGTGAGCAACGAACATAAGACGATGCACTTTCGTGGTAGATGGAGGTGGATGGGCGAAGAAGGAGCGTGGCATAAATAACAAGAAAGCAAGATAAGAATACAAGATTGATCCTAATGACCAAAGACTTTGAAGGGGTGACCTTCCACATTGTTCTTGAGAATGAACGTGAAAAGTAGCTATAAAATGGTGAATTGATCCTAATTTCTAATTCTGTCTACTTAATATAAGATCGAGATGTAATACATGGAATGAATGGGAAGAAGACTTTAGAATTGAAGGTTAATCAAAGAAACAAGTAGTAGCTAGTTGGAGGACTCCAAGTGTCGATATATGATTGTGGTTTTATTATTTGAGAAAAAATATAGTTGAGACCAAAATGTACCAATTTCTGGAATTGCCGTTTTACATTATGTAGTTGAGGTTTGGAAACATGTTTGTAGACGTGATGCGAAGTTCCAAAAGTAACCTTAAAGTTTGGGTTTGATATGTTGTTTGGTCTTTGGAGTATTAATTAACAACATGGTATTGCATAAGATTTTTTTTTTTTTTTTTTTTATTATTTTTATTTTTTTTTTGGAACAAATATTTTAAGTGAAGAATTAAAAATTTATGTCAAGTATTTCATTTTTTAAGCTTGCACAAAGATTAATTTTGCTATGTCTCGATCTATTTCAGCTATATATTTCATTTATAAATTTGTAATGATGTTGTTTACAATCATGTCAGTTACGGTTTTTTTTTTTTTTTTTTTTTTTTTTTTCTATTTACAAATTGAATAAAAGTATTTCACCTTAGGATCAGTCTGATACCGATAATTGAGAGAGATAATACAACTCGATGAAAAAAATACTAACATCCTAATTCTTAATCGTTATTAAAGGCTTGTTTAGGTAGCATGCATAACTATGTATGAGTTGAGATCAATATATAACACAAAATGTTTATAATATCTAATAAACAAATCACTGTCACTAATTCTTTTTAAAAAAAAAAAAAAAAAAAAAAAAAAAAAGAGCAATTTTTATCTTTTTTTCGAAAATAAAATATATTGCAAACGGTAAATCGTTAAGCGAAAAAAAATACACTATCGCAACGATAATTTTTTTATCTTTCAGTAGACGAGCACTTCGATATGTTTTCGTCGGAAAACTTTATTTTTGCTAGTTTTCTTTTAGTGTTAAATTACATGTGATATTAAAAAGTCGTAAATTTCAATACTTAAAAAAAAATAAAAAAAAAATTTGTTGGGAGTATATAGAAGTGCCCCTCTATAGAAAGATGATTTAGGGAATTTTAATTTGAAAGCCACTTTTAATTTGATGAAATAAATAAATAGCTAGGATTTATTCATTGTATCTTTAGAGAATTTTTGTTCTATATTGTACTTTTCTCATAAGAGTATATGATTACAACTAGGAGTTGAGTTCAATATAAACCTAAATTTTTTTAAAGACAAAATGAATAAATTGTAGCCATTTAATTTTTATCAAAATTAAAAAGCCACTTTTCACCTTTTTAAAAATAAAATATTTTGCAAATTGTAAATCGTTAAGCGGCAAAAAATGCACTATCGCGACGATAATTTTTTAATCTTTCAGTGGACGAGCACTTCGATATACTTTCGATAAACTTTTTTTTCGAGTTTTGTTTTAGTGTTAAAATGTGCGTCTTAAAAAATCACATATCATATGTATGTTAGGAATCACGTGTGATTTTACAAATCGCATGTGATTTTAAAACAACAAATCACATGTTTCTTTTTCAGGCGTAAATTACAACACTTAAAAAAAAAATCGACAAAAGAGTTCGTTGAAAGTATATAGAAGTGCCCTTTTATAAAAAGATGATTTAATTTTTTTCGTAATAATATAATTCTTTTTACCTAACGGTTTGTGGGATATTTAATTCTACATTTAAAAAAATAAAAATGGTTTTTTTTTTTAATAAATATTTAATTTTTGTTTTACATGACTCACAAACTTTAGTTTATACATTATTTAATACGCTCAAACATACCGTCTAACAACACTTTGAAATATATTATGAAAACAATGGTGGTGATTATCATGTGCAAGCGGGACAGCTGTACAAGACCATTATTTATGAGAGGCCTGTAATTTAGAATATGTTAATTAGTATTTATACATATTTAAGTATATTATGTCTTGAATTTTTGTTGTCCTTTTTAAATACTATCAAACTTGATCAAATAAAGGCTCACACCATACATATTAAAAAGAGTGAAAAACTTTGATTGGAAATTGAACAATTTGTGTAGTGTCAATGAGTAGTATTTATTTTCCATAATAATAAATTTTTTCATATTCTACGAGGCATCATTTGTAGTTTCGCATCGGACTACCTAAATCAACGAAACGGACCAATATAAAATTATATTCTGGTATAAACATTTTTATTAATCCAAAGATACAAGTTGTTTTAGATATGTCTAGGGGCAGAATGGTAAAACGTAATCAAGAATAATGGGTGGTTTGTGACGCATGGCCAACAACTCATTAGTTGGCTTGTCAACTTTTTAGTTTCTAAATGAGCGATGAAACATCACTATTAGCCGTTACGATATAGCAAAGCTACCATCGATATACACATATATACTATATACTACAATATTATTTAGGGATAATTACTAAAATAGACCGGGCAACCAAGTGGTTGGCGGTTTTTGCCCCGAAAAAAAAAAACTTCTGATATTAGACCAGGCAACCAGTATTTTTTGGGCAACTGAAATCTGCAAGTGACAAGTGTCACTTTTCTGACTATTTTTTGGGCAACTTGTGTATTTTTTGGGCAAATTATGTATTTTTTGGGCAACTGGAGGACATTTGTCATCGTATGAGTCGAGATGAAAAGTTGCCTGGTCTAATATCATAAGTTTTTTTTTCGGTGCAAAAACCGCCAACCACTTGGTTGCCCGGTCTATTTTAGTAATTATCCCTATTATTTATAATGGTTATGCTTAAGATTTTCAAACATGCATAATTTGTTTGTATTTTACTAAAAAATTACTCACTCCTTAAATATACTCGCTTTCAACCAACCAAATGTATAATTACATATGTGTATTTTAAGTTTCTTAAACATAGTCTTTAAGGGCATGCTTAGCAAAACCCATCAATATATAATCCGTTTATGGTCGAGCATTACATTCATAATATAAAACTGTGAAATTACATAAAATCGACGATATCGAACACTATGATATAAAATAACGTTATGTAATCATGTCTAAAACTAGGGGCGGCCATCCAAACTGGTTCCGGAACCAAAACCCAAAAAAAAACCAAAACCGAAACCGGTCAAACCCTGTTTTTTCAAGAACCGGTTCGGTTCTTGAAGAAACCGCATGTTCCTACCCGGTTCTTGATTTTGAGGCTAGAAACCGGTTTGGAGCCGGTTTTTCCGGAACCGGTTCGAAATCCGGTTTGAAAGAGCCGGTTCCGAACCGGATTTTTAAAGCTACTAAATATTATACGTTGAAGCCCAAAAAAATATTATAACCCAATCCAAAGTTGCAGTTACACAGCAACCCTTATCCCTCCATCTACAACTATTAAAATACGCTCCATCTACAACCATTAGATCAGCCACCCTTATCCCTCCATCTACAACCATCAAACCCTACTTCTAAGTTGCAGTTACACAGCAACCCACGAACACAAAATACGCTCTAATCTCATTCACCCACTACGAATCGACCCCGAAACGAGCCCACTGTTAACAAATAGCGATCTTTCTTCTAGTTCCACATATAAAATCAAGTGTGGTTCAAAGCAAGATGATATAATGCCACGGAAATTGAACTGAGGTCTGCAATCAAGTGTGGTTTAAGGAAATTGCGACCGGTTCTTGGGAACCGGTTCGACCAGATCTTAATTTTGAACCGGTTAAGGAACCGAACTGGAACCGGGTATACCGGTCCCGGATTTTTAGACCCCGGATCCAAAAAAATCCGATCCGGTTTGGAACCGGAACCGGATCTTTGACTTTGACCATGAATCGGAACCGGTTTGGAACCGGAACCAGATTTTGGCCGAACCGGGAAATGGCCACCTCTATCTACAACCACGTACATTTAGCCCTTTAAAAGTTAAATTTAGATGTTATAAAAGTTTGTGTTTTAGACCATGTAAACAATATCAACTCAAGTTTAGCACATAGATTGTTTACGCAGTGTTCTAAATGGTTCTCTAAAAGAACTTATTCCTATATGCATTTCTTTTTTGCATATGATCGAAGAGTAGGTCAATATAATATGAATTCACTGGATTATCAAAGAATGAATAATTCATTATTACGTATAAGAGCATTTAGTATGGGTCCGGTATAAAAATATGTATAAAAAGTCAATTAAAAGATTTGTAAATGCATCTTTCATCACTTTATAATACTAGATAAGTGTATGTTAATATTGATGAGTTTTGAGATCATATTGTTCAACCTCGTTTTATAAGTATCACAAAAAGCCATTGAAAACCTATAACTTAATGATCGTGAGTTTATGATAAAGCTTACATGCCTCTAATTTTCCACCTTGGGCCATAGATGTCATTTAGTAGCATGAAATTTCAAGCCATGTTTCATATTGATATAATCCCAAATAAAATCACATGTAGAAACGCAACTCAAATTATACTAAGTACATGAAAACCTTGAGAAACAATTTAAATAACAAATCATTCAGCTAATTAAGTACACGAAAACCTTGAGAGATAATTTAAATAACAGATCATCCCACTAAAATCACGTAGACGATTGACCGGATCTAAACACACGCCTTATGTTAGATAGATACTTTGAGTATATGCCAAGTAGCACGCGGAACTTACTACAAAGCACTTAGAAGATTTTGTGTTTGGTGATGTGAATGTGATTGTATTAATGTGTAACAGTGAAAAACAAAAACACAATGTTTAACACAACGATTAGCTTCAATATATTAATACAGATGATCTACAATATCACCAGGGTTCGATAACCTTGAAGCTCTTACAATAAAATCGTACTTAGGGATGTGTGTATATTAAAACCCTAATTAGAATCTCCTTTTATAGAACAAGAAGTCCTATACAAGTAAAACTATTATACGTATTAATCTATAATAATAAGATATACATAATATCTATTCTATATTTATCCATGCACGATTCTATCTTTATCTTATAAACAGTACTAACTTCTTGTACCAACAGTACTAACTGACTTAGTACTGATAGTGTATTCTTGAACGATCTTCAGCAGTACTAATTTATGTATGAGCAGTACCAACTGTTAGTTTAATTCCCAACAATCCTCCCCTAAACTTATGATTTCTGTGTAAATCATTAAGTTTTTCGAATTAAACTCCAATGTTGATGATGGGGTGGATTCTTTCAAACACATATCTTCAATCTTGAATCACTTGAGAATTTTCTTCACATATAAGTTTTTGAAGAAACCATAACAGTATGTACTCCAATATAAACTCCACACTTATCTTTGATTTTGAGTTGATATCCTCCCCTGAGATACATAATTATCTTTAACAGCAACTGAACAAACTTTAATTCCTCCCCTGTTTGGAAGAATCTTCACCATCAGATTAACTAGAACATATGACATTTAAGCTCAGCTTCCAATATGACAATGTGTACAAGTTTCCATCAATTCAGTTGTGTAGTTTCAACCTGCTCTCAACACTTCCAGATGCGCAACCTTCTGAGAGAGGTGAATCATAGAGCATAAACTCAGTATGAAACCAAGTTTGAATGAACAGTACAAACTAGTCGAAACTAGCAGTACAAACTGTTTAGCAAAAATTTTCAGAGATTAGGATAAACTCCATGTGGACGTGAAAACATTTTTGTCCACTTATAGTTTTTAGCAAACTATCATCTATCAACGGATTTGATATGTCTTTACCAATAGCCGTTTGCTTTGGACTAGTCAACTCTTCACTGTAAGATATGGTGAGTTGATTACCATACAATTTTTGGCAAATTGTCAACCATAAACGGATTTGAGTAGTCTTTACCAGAAACCGTTTGATCTGGACTAGTTGGTTCTTATGTGGATTAGAAATGGTGAACCAATTACCATTTGTTGTGTGACAAGCTTTCACACCTGACATTTCAAACCACCATTCTTTCCAAAGCACAATACATATTCCAACCAATTTGCGTATGCAACCTGAAAATGTTAGTCCAAAACCAAAGAAAACACAATACACAATATTTTCTTTTTAACAGTTATCACAAATGACTAACAAATGTCCGTAAGCAGTACCTAAAAATAATCAAGCAGTACAAATTATACAAATAGCACAACTAGCATTACAAAAACCAAAAACACTTAGACATTAATCTTTTGAAGGATTAAGCATTCTAATACCTGTTACCAAGTACTGAAATCTTCCTACATCAAAATCGTTTGTTAATAAATCAGCAAAGTTGTCATCAGTGTGAATTTTGACAACCTGAACTAACTTCTTTTCAGCACAGTCTCTTATAAAATGATGTCTAATTTCAATGTATTTAGTTTTTGAATGTTGAACTGGATTTTTAATGATACACATTGTACTGCTATTGTCTATGTATATAATTGTGTTTAAGAAATTGTACCCATAGTCAAGCATCTGATTTTGAATCCAGAGAACTTGAGCACAACAACTTGCAGCAGCCACATATTCAGCTTCTGTAGTAGAAGTAGCCACCATAGTCTGCTTTTTGCACTGCCAAGAAATTAATCTACAACCCAAGAATTGATAACCACCTGTTGTAAATTTTCTATCCATGCTAGCACAAGCATAATCAGAGTCTGAGAATGCCACCAGATCAAATGCAGACTCTTTAGGATACCATAGACCTAAGTTAGGTTGACCTTTAAGGTACCTAAAATTCTCTTAACAGCTGTTAGATGAGACACCTTAGGATTGACTTGGAATCTTGCACAGGCACAAACTGCAAACATAATATCAGGCCTGGATGATGTAAGATACATCAAAGACCTAATCATAGATCTATACATGTGCACATCCACATCTTCACCACTGTGATCTTTTAATAACAAATGTGTCTCCTTATCAACAGGTGTGCTAGCAACTTTGGCATCTGTGAATTGGAATTTTCTCAAAATTTCACCAACATATTTATCCTGAGAGATAAATATTCCATCTGACTTCTGTTGTACTTGAAGTCCTAGAAAGAAAGTAAGCTTACCCATAGAGCTCATCAGAAACTGATCTTTCATTAGCTTTTCAAACTCTTTACACATTTCCTTCTTTGTAGAACCAAAGATGATATCATCTACATAAACTTGAACCAGTAGTATATCACCCTTGTTCTTCTTAATAAATAGAGTTTGATCAATCTTTCCCCTATGAAACCCATTCTTCAGAAGATAAGTTGCAAGAGTTCCATACCAAGCTCTTGGAGCTTGATGCAATCCATATAAAGCTTTAACCACCTTGTAAACTTTGTCAGGATGGTCTGGGTCTATGAAACCTAGAGGTTGAGATACATATACCTCCTCATCAATAATACCATACAGAAAGGCACTTTTCACATCCATTTGATAGACCATGAACCCCATAAAGGAAGCATAAGCAAGAAATAGCCTTATTGCTTCAAGCCTAGCAACATGAGCAAAAACCTCCTCATAATCAATCCCTTCTTCCTGAGTATAGCCTTGAGCTACAAGCCTTGCTTTGTTCTTGATAACTATACCTCTTTCATCCTTCTTGTTCCTGAATACCCACTTAGTGCCAATCACTCTCATTCCCTTTGGTAGATCAACCAGAACCCAAACCTTCTGAATTTTGAATTGAAGCAGTTCTTCTTGTATTGCCTCAACCCAACTTGATTCTTCTAAAGCCTTTAGCACATTCTTGGGTTCTATCTGAGATAGGAAACATACAAACATACACTCATGCTCATCTTCATGATGTTTTTCTTCATACACAACACTAAGAAAACCATGGTGATCTGGATCTTGAATCTGTCTTCTTGTCTTTACTCCAGATTGTACATCTCCAATTACATTGGTAAGTGGATGATTCCTGTGAACTATTGTTTGGGGAGTAGAAGGAATATCATAGGTACTGGGCATATTGTGTAAACCAGCTCCATAGAAATCAATATCATCATCTTGTTGAGCAGTAGTAACTGGTGAATCAAGAATAGGTTGACTTGGTTCAGCAGTAGTGACATTTGGCTCAGCAGTATGATTATCTGGCTCAACAGTACTAATTCCATTTGTACTACTCTCAGGAATTTCTGTTTCTTTTCCAGCTTGTCCATTGTAGGCACCATCATTCTTCTCTCCATTAGCATCCTTTGAGGAAGAATCATTTACTGGACTATCTTCCAAAATTGGCATCAAAATATACTCTTCATCATCTTCTTCTGAACCTGCATCATGGTTAGTATTTGTACCTGTAACAGGCACATAGTTCATAGAATCTGAAAGCATATCAAGATCAAATAACCAATCTGGACCAACACCTGCAACATTTTGTATATTTTCCTGAAATTCAATGTGCTGATTCTCTTCAACATGTTTGGTGCGTTTATTGTACACCCGAAAAGCTTTGTTGTTCAAAGAATAACCAACAAAGAAACCTTCTTGAGATTTCCCATCAAACTTTCCTAGTTGGTCTTTGGTATTAAGGATAGTGACATGGCAACCAAAAGGTCTCATGAAGCTTAAGGCAGGAGTTCTACCTCTAAAAAGCTCATAAGGAGTCTTATTGTAAGGTTGCACTACTAGAACCCTATTCTGAACATAGCAAGCAGTACTAACTACTTCAGCCTAAAATGAAATAGGCAACTTAGAGTCAGCTAACATTTTCCTTGCAGCCTCTATTAAGGTCATATTCTTCCTTTCAGCTACTCCATTTTGCTGGGGGCGGGGGGTTCTAGCTACACTGAATTCCCTTTTAATATCTTTTTCTCTGCAAAAATCATCCATAACCCTATTCTTGAATTCTGTTCCATTATCACATCTAATTATTTTTACTTTCTTATCAGCTAGGTTTTCTACCTCAACAATAAATGACTTAAGGATCTCACTAGTCTCATCCTTAGTTCTCAAAAAGAAAACCCAAGTAAACCTAGAATAATCATCAGTGATAACCAAACAATATTTTTTAAAATTCAAGCTATTCACAGAAGTTGGACCAAACAAGTCCATATGAAGTAAATATAAAGCTTGATTATTAGAGTTATGCATCTTTGGCTTACAAGAAGCTCTGTGTTGCTTACCTTTAAGGCAAGAAACACAGGTTTGGTCATTTTGAAAAGTCTTGTTAGGTAATCCTCTTACCAAACCATTTTTAGCAATTTTGTTAATGGTTTTGAAATTAACATGACCAAGCCTTCTGTGCCACAACATTGACTCTTCCAATGTGGCTTTTGCAACAAGGCAAGTAAGACCTTCTTTGGGAACAAGTTTATTCATCTCAACACTGTATGTGTTACCCTTTCTGGGGATTTTAAGCAATACTTGACTTTCATCAGGTAGCTTGAAATCACGAGAAAGAATAAGAAAATCAGTATCAGTGAATAAAACCTTGTTCTGTTTATCACAAATTTGTGATACACTAAAAAGATTGTACTTTAGCTCTGGTACAAAATACAAATTCTCAAAGTCTAGATTACTAGTTTTAATTACACCTTTACCAGTAATCCTACCACCAACACCACCACCAAAGACAACTGGTCCACCATCCAAGGCTATGAAGTCTGAAAGGTATGACATGTTGCTAGTTATGTGCTTTGAACATCCACTGTCTGAGTATCCTCTATCTTCTTCACCATTTGTAGGATGTTCCTCTGAATCTGAGAAAGCCATTAAACCCAAGTTGGCTGGTTCCTGCTCTTCCTCTTCTATGAAGCTCCAATCAAATCCAGCTCCATCAACAGCCACCATTGCTTTGGAAGAACCAACCCTTGACCCTTGTTGTTTTGCTATCTTGGGCTCCTGCATTCTCTGGCAAAGTGCCCCATCTTGTGACAATTATAGCACTCCACCTTGGACTTATCATACCCAGCAACATCTCTTCCATTGAAGGTAATCTTGTTCCCAGTTCTTTGATAATACTTCTTAGCCCTATTACTTATCAAGGCCAACTGCCATTTTAAATCCATAGCTTCCAAATCATCTTCAGCAATCTGAAGAAGGTCTTCATTCAAGATTTGAGACCCACCAGATTGTTCTGATACAAATGCATATATGGTCTCATCAGTTAAGCCAGCAGTACTAGTTTTTGTTGACGTAAATAATGCCTAAAAAACATTATTAATACTTATTCATATCTCTATGTTTTAATGATCACAAAATATAAACTCATTAAACATAAACTTATCAAATAAACAAGTATTTAGTTGTAAATATTCATTTCTACAACTTAATCACTTAAGGTATGAATAAACAAGGGCTTAATGTATTATATGATCAAAGGAACATTTTTATTAATCTCTAAACTTTTTATAAAATGTCAAAAACATTTTATATATTTTTGAAAAATATTTTCGGTATTAAATAAATATGTTTAATCTTTTATAAAAATATGAATTCAAATTTTCAACCAAAAATGGCAAAAATGTTCCAGAAAAACCTTCCCCATAAAAGGACAAAACTGGCCAACGTTCAGCAGGGGCGGCCCCCTTAATTCATAGAGGCGGCCCCCTTAAAATTAAGGGGACCGCCCCCATATTTAAGGGGACCACCCCCGCTCCAGTAGCTCCCAGATTTTGCGTATAAATACTGGTTTTTCTCTGGACTTTCACCTCACCTCTTGCACTAAAAACTTTCTGGTTTAGATCTCATTTCATATTTTCAAAAACCCTTTGATCATATAATTATAAGCTTTTGTTTCAAGTAATCCAAAGCTTCAACCTCTCAAGTGCAAGAGAAGAATACTTCTATCCTTCAAGACAAGAAGTATTACAACTTGGTGTATCTCTTCCATTCAAGTTGTTGGTATATCATAATTGTAAATCATTCATTCATTTGTACATGTTGTGTATATTTGTTAGATAGGTGTGTGTATAATTGTATAGGTTAGATTAGTGTGTAAGTAGTGAAGTTGTGAAGTTAAGGTGTGTAAGTAGTGAAGGTGTGAAGAAGTAGAGAAGTACATAAGTAGTGCTAGGTCGTGAAGTAGTCGTGAAGCTATAGTGAAGAAGGTGTGAACAAGTCGTGAAGAAGGTGTGAAGAAGGTGTGAAGAAGTTGTGTTGTGAAGTTGTGAGATTGGTTCTAGCTACGATTAGAACCCGACATTTAGCTTTGTGTCGTTAAGCCGGTGTAAGCAAAAGTTGTGTAAGGTTTTCTCCGCCATAAGGGAGCTTGTTGATATAGTGAAGAAAACTCTCGGGTTAGGTGCTCGGGGAGTGGAGTAGGGCAAGGAAGGTGTCCTGGTAGCCGAACCACTATAAATCCTCTGTCTCTCGGTTAGATCTTTCCATCTCTATCTTTCATTTTATTCCATTACTTTACTTGCATTGCTAGTTTAGATATACTTATATTTGTTCATATTGTTCAAGAGTTGACTTCACTTAAATTCGAATCTAAGTTTTTAAAAGTAAACAAAGGTTTTCATAATAAAATAAAAAGACGTAAAACTATTCAACCCCCTTCTAGTTTTCCACAATTGGTATCAAGAGCCAGGTCAAACAAGATTTTTAAAATAAACTGTATTTTAATACTTTAAACGATCTATGGAATCTGAAAAATATTTAGAAGGGCAATCTATGCATAGACCACCACTATTTGAAAGTGATGGTTTTCTGTATTGGAAAAATAGATTCGAAACTTATGTAAAATCAAAAGATCTTGATCTTTGGCATGTTATTACCTTTGGTGATTTTCCTCCTATTCAAAATAATCCTTTAACTAAAATAGATGAAATTGTACCTTTTGAAAAACAAAACGATGATTTGAAAAAGAAACTAGCAAAAAATAATGAGGCTAAAATGGTAATTTATAATGCGTTACCACGCAAAGAATATGAAAGAATTTTTATGTGTCAAACCGCAAAAGAAATTTGGGATTCTTTACTAATCACTCACCAAGGTAATAGTCAAGTTAAAGATAACAAAATAGATCTTCTTGTTCAACAATATGAACAATTTACAATTCCTGAAGAGGAATCTATTGATAATGCATTTGCTAAATTTAACACAATCATCACAAGTTTAAAAGCACTTGATGAGACTTTTTCTAGCAAAAATTGTGTAAGGAAATTTCTTAGGGCATTACATCCGAAATGGCGTGCGAAGGTCACGGCGATTGAAGAATCGAAGAACTTGATGACGTTATCACTTGATGAACTTATCGGCAACTTGAAGGTTCATGAAGAAATTGTAAAGAGGGACTCGGAAACGGTCAAGAGCAAGAAAGATCAAATCAAGTCTCTTGCGCTAAAAGCCAAAAAGGAACTTAGTGATGACGATGATTCAAGTGACGATAGTGAAGACAAAGAATATGCAATGGCCGTAAGAGAATTCAAGAAATTCTTCAAGAGACGAGGAAGATTCACGAGACAACCGCGAGATGAAAGAAGATCGCTTCAAAGAAATAGGAATGATAATTACGGGAAAAGAAAGTGCTTTAGATGTGGAAGCCAAAACCATCTCATTGGCGAGTGTCCAAAGCCACCGGGTTATGACTACCAAAGCGCTTTTGTTAGCGGAGCATGGAGTGATAGCGACAAAGACAAAGTGGACAAAGTAAACGACGAAAAATGTCTTGTAGCTCAAGCCACCGATGAAATATGTCTAGGAATAAATTTGGAGCCCGACGAATGGATCAAGGATAGTGGATGCTCGAAGCACATGACGGGAAACCGCAAGCTATTCTCCTCCTACAAGGCATACAACGGAGGTAATGTTATTTTTGGTAGTGATTTTCGTGGAAAAATCATTGGCAAAGGTACGATCTCTCAAGACTCCCTAACTATTGAAAATGTTGAGCATGTAGATAATTTAACATATAACTTGCTTAGTATAGGACAAATATGTGATAATAAGTGTAGGGTTACCTTTGCAAGTAAAGATAGCGAAATAGTTAAGGACGGAAAGGTCATAGGTAGAGGAATTAGGAAAGGTGGCGTATATGTTATGAAACTAGGAAATAAACCGGAAGATAAAATATGTCTAGCAACCTTAGATGCAAACTCTACATTGTGGCATAGGAGATTAGGTCACGCAAATATGCAACAAATACAATCCCTAGCCTCTAAGGAATTAGTTAGAAATTTGCCTAACCTAAGATATGACCAACACTTTTGCGATGCGTGTAAAATAGGAAAACAAGCACATGCTAGTCACAAAGCCAAGAATATAGTCTCCACTACTAGATGCCTTGAATTATTACACATGGACCTTTTTGGTACATCCGCAGTGCGGAGTTACGGAGGTAACCGTTATACCTTAGTAATTGTAGACGACTATTCACGATACACGTGGACTAGTTTTTTAAGTGATAAAACCGAAGCCTTTAATAAGTTTGAAATATTTAGTAAAATGATTCAAAATAAATTAGGATGTTCTATAGTATCCATTAGGACGGACCATGGTCGGGAATTTGATAACGAAGTGCAGTTCGGAAAATATTGTGATTTAAATGGAATATCTCACAATTTCTCCGCTCCTCGCACTCCACAATCAAATGGGGTAGTAGAAAGAAAGAATCGAACATTACAAGAAATGAGTAGAACAATGCTAAATGAACAATCTATCCCACAAAAATTTTGGTGCCATGCCGTAGATACATCAACATATATAATAAATAGAGTTTCAATTAGGCAAATTTTAGGAAAAACCCCATATGAGTTATTAAGAGGTAGAAAACCTAATCTAAATTACTTTAGGGTATTCGGGAGCAAATGTTTTGTTCTCAATACAAAAGATTATCTTACTAAGTTTGATCCTAAGTCAAACGAAGGAATCTTTCTAGGGTATTCTCAAAATAGTAAAGCATACATAATACTTAATAAACACACAATGAAAGTAGAAGAGTCCTTAAATGTAACATTTGATGAAACTCCACCACCACCTAAGACATTGCCCCTAGAAGATGATGACCTAGTTGAAAAAGAAGCTATTGAGGTTAGTAAAATCAAACCCTTAGGCGATGATAATGAAGATATAACTTTAGGAGATAACGAAATTGTAAATGTTAAGGAATCTAAATCACACCCGTTAGATAATATAATAGGAAACCTAAATCAAAGAACCCTTAGATCACAAGCTCAAGATAAAAATAACTTCTTTTGTTTCCTATCAACTATAGAACCTAAAAATATAAATGAGGCATTAAAAGATGAAAGTTGGGTTATGGCTATGCAAGAAGAACTAAATCAATTTAAGACTAATGACGTTTGGGAACTAGTCCCAAATCCCATGAATATGACCATCATAGGAACTAAATGGGTTTATAGAAATAAGTTAGATGAAAATGGAATAGTCACTAGGAACAAAGCTAGGTTAGTTGCCCAAGGTTATAATCAACAGGAAGGAATTGATTATGACGAAACTTATGCCCCCGTAGCTAGATTAGAATCTATAAGAATACTTCTAGCCTATGCATGCGCCTTAGATTTTAAGTTATTTCAAATGGACGTGAAAAGTGCATTCCTTAACGGTTTTATCAATGAGGAGGTATACGTGGCACAACCTCCAGGATTCATTGACTTCGCAAAACCTGATTATGTTTATAAACTCAAGAAAGCTTTATATGGACTCAAACAAGCTCCCAAGGCTTGGTATGATCGATTAAAAGCATTTCTTATTAAACATGATTATTCCATGGGAATGGTAGATAACACTCTTTTCACGAAAAAGAAAAGCCCAAATCTCATCATTGTCTAAATATATGTCGACAACATTATATTCGGATCGACTTGTCAGGATATGTGTGATGAATTCGCCAAAATCATGCATGATGAGTTTGAGATGAGTATGATGGGTGAACTTAATTTCTTCCTAGGATTACAAATAAAACAATAAGAAGATGGAATATTTTTTAATCAATCTAAGTACATTAAGGAAATGCTTAAGAAATTTGGATTAGAAGATGCTAAGCCCATGAAAACACCAATGTCTACAGAAGTGAAACTCACAAGAGATGAAGAGGGTGAGTCCGTAGAAAACACTAAGTATAGAGGAATGATAGGTAGTTTACTATACTTAACAGCAAGTAGACCGGATATCATGTTTAGTGTCTGCCTTTGTGCTCGCTTTCAGGAGAATCCCAAAACCTCTCACCTAGAAGCGGTTAAGCGTATCTTCCGATACATTAAAGGCACTATACACTTAGGATTATGGTATCCTAAGGGATCCGGCATAGAAACCATCGTCTATGCGGATTCGGATCATGCGGGAGACTACGTGGATAGAAAAAGCACTAGCGGAATTTGCACGCTCATGGGATGTTGTCTAACATCTTGGTTCTCAAAGAAGCAAACCGCTCTTGCTATTTCTACTACAGAAGCCGAATATGTAAGCGCTGGAAAGGCATGTCAACAAGCACTATGGATGAAACAAGCTCTCGTAGATTATGGCATTAGGTAAGATAATGTCCCAATTATGTGTGATAATAAAGGTGCTATAGATTTAAGTAAGAACCCCGTTCAACACTCTAGGACTAAACATATAAAAATACGCCACCATTTCCTCCGCGATAACGTTCAAAAAGGAAACATATCCTTAGAAAAGGTTGCATTGGAAGATAACTTAGCAGATATATTCACTAAACCCCTTAAGCGCGAACTATTTAACCACTTAAGTTTAGGATTAGGAATGATGGAACAAATTGACTAATTTTTTTTTCCTTTCATTTCTCCCCTGAGTCTAGGAATCTATTTTGCACAAAATTAAAGATTGGGAAACATTTTTCTTTTGCATAAATATTTTTACAAAACCCAACCTATTTTCTTCAAATCATTCTCACATCTAGGAAAATACATGAAAACCATTTTTTTTATTGTTGAATAATGCTAAAAACATTCTTTTTCTTCATGCATAAGATCTTACATGAATTGTCAAAATATATAATCTAATATATATCTTTGATATTCATATATTGAGCAAAATCAAATCAAGGAGACTTTGGATTGTTTCTTAGAAAAATTTTGCATGTAGGAGTCGAAACAATCTCATCTCCACATTTGTTGCATATAGGCACACACTAGAACAAGATTATTGATCACATCCTCATAATTGTTCCATCATCAAGTCCCCATTAGTCTCTAGTGCCTTTGCCCCATTACCATTGCCTTAGATGATTAATTGCTTTAATTCTCTAAATTGCTAGATATAACTTATTGCTTGCTTATTTATTTAACTTATATGCCATGCATGCTTAATATGTTTATCTATTGCCTCAAAGAGTGGGACTTGCCTAAAACCAAAAGCTCAAAACATAGCCATCCTCACTTATTTCTGCAGAAAAACCGATTTCTGGAACCCAGAAAGGTACCAGATGGGCGGCCCCCTTAATTCATAAGGCGGCCCCCTTAATTATTAAGGGGACCGCCCATAATTAAGGGGACCGGCCATCTGCTGGGCAGGTTCACAGAATCTTTTTCTACTTTTTAGCCTATTTGATCCTATCCTTCCCCAAATTCACAAACACATTCTGTCCTAATCACCCAACAAGCCTATCCATTCCTAAACCATACAAATCCTCCACTATAAATAATCCCATTCCTCACCATATTCAATCATCCCATCATGTCTTCTCCCATCAACCCAAAACCAAAAACCTCAAAGCTAGCAAGGATGACCTTAAAACCCGGGTGGAAAAGAAAACCTCACCCTCACCACAAGTCCATCACAAATGGTGCGACTTGACAACCAACACCTCTATAATCATTCATCCCCAACTACTCTCCAAGATCACAACCTCATTCCATTGAACCATTTCACAAACCCTATCATTTTGGCCAAACATCCACATTCATTCCAAACTACTCCCCTAAACATCAAACCAACTTCAATGGAATTCTTGAAAACCCTCATCACCTTGGTCAAATATCAAACTTTACCTCAAATCATACACCCCAATACCATCCATTTCCACCAAATAACCAAATCCCCATTCATGAAAGGCAAAAGCTTCATGAAAAGATTAACCAAATCCATGATCTTAGTGATCTGCTTCCTATGCACCTCACACAACGCAACAAGGGACAACCTCCATCCTCACCTTACTCAAATTGCCTACCCCACTCTCTTAACTTGGATCAAGTTACAAACCACACCCACTATTGCCCTTGTTGCATCTTCCTTCAAAAACAAATTCTCCACTTAAGTGAAGATATTTCTTGGATCGAATATCTACTCACTCGTCCTCATCCCATTCCACCCCTAAGACGATATAACATCGCTGGATCCGCTCCAATTCCATCACCATCACATAACTAAAACCCATCCATATGCCTTCCGCCCCAAAATAAAATCCCTCACTCTTTTGTGTCGAAAGCAAGTCCAATCGCTCTTCTTGGCAATATGAGGACCATTAGTGTTTTTAAGTTATGTTGTAATCGTTATGTTTTAAGCATTTTATGTAATGTAATGATGATTCATATGTTATACATGATCATCTTGAATGCATGAATAAATTAGTTGGTTGCTCTAAATATTTTTGCAATGCATATATATGTGTCTTGTGTTTCTTAACTTGTTTTTGCAGCCAAGATTTCCATAGCTCGTCTCCTTGGTGCCCTCGAACAAGGGGGAGCACACATCAAGGGGGAGTTCTCATCCCGACAAAGCTTGTTGGCATAACCTTTTTGATTCAACAAAAAGGGGGAGAAGTGAATGTAAACTCACTAAATACTTGTCCAAAAATAAATTTTTGGTTTAATGAGTTTAAGTTTTGTAATCATCAAAAAGGGGGAGATTTTTGACATAAATAATGCCTAAAAACATTATTAATACTTATTCATATCTCTATGTTTTAATGATCACAAAATATAAACTCATTAAACATAAACTTATCAAATAAACAAGTATTTAGTTGTAAATATTCATTTCTACAACTTAATCACTTAAGGTATGAATAAACAAGTGCTTAATGTATTATATGATCAAAGGAACATTTTTATTAATCTCTAAACTTTTTATAAAATGTCAAAAACATTTTATATATTTTTAAAAAACATTTTTGGTATTAAATAAATATGTTTAATCTTTTATAAAAATATGAATTCAAATTTTCAACCAAAAATGGCAAAAATGTTCCAGAAAAACCTTCCCCACAAAAGGAAAAAACTGGCCAACGTTCAGCAGGGGCGGCCCCCTTAATTCATAGAGGCGGCCCCCTTAAAATTAAGGGGACCGCCCCCGCTCCAGTAGCTCCCAGATTTTGCCTTTAAATACTGGTTTTTCTCTGGACTTTCACCTCACCTCTTGCACTAAAAACTTTCTGGTTTAGATCTCATTTCATATTTTCAAAAACCCTTTGATCATATAATTATAAGCTTTTGTTTCAAGTGATCCAAAGCTTCAACCTCTCAAGTGCAAGAGAAGAATACTTCTATCCTTCAAGACAAGAAGTATTACAACTTGGTGTATCTCTTCCATCCAAGTTGTTGGTGTATCATAATTGTAAATCATTCATTCATTTGTACATGTTGTGTATATTTGTTAGATAGGTGTGTGTATAATTGTATAGGTTAGATTAGTGTTTAAGTAGTGAAGTTGTGAAGTTAAGGTGTGTAAGTAGTGAAGGTGTGAAGAAGTAGAGAAGTACATAAGTAGTGCTAGGTCGTGAAGTAGTCGTGAAGCTATAGTGAAGAAGGTGTGAACAAGTCGTGAAGAAGGTGTGAAGAAGTTGTGTTGTGAAGTTGTGAGATTGGTTCTAGCTACGATTAGAACCCGACATTTAGATTTGTGTCGTTAAGCCGGTGTAAGCAAAAGTTTTGTAAGGTTTTCTCCGCCATAAGGGAGCTTGTTGATATAGTGAAGAAAACTCTCGGGTTAGGTGCTCGGGGAGTGGAGTAGGACAAGGAAGGTGTCCTTGTAGCCGAACCACTATAAATCCTCTGTCTCTCGGTTAGATCTTTCCATCTCTATCTTTCATTTTATTCCATTACTTTACTTGCATTGCTAGTTTAGATATAATTATATTTGTTCATATTGTTCAAGAGTTGACTTCACTTAAATTCGAATCTAAGTTTTTAAAAGTAAACAAAGGTTTTCATAATAAAATAAAAAGACGTAAAACTATTCAACCCCCCTTCTAGTTTTCCACAGTTTCCACAGTCTTCACCTTTTGTTCAACAATCTTGAGATTGTTGTACAATTCATTCAGTGACATCTTTTCCAGTTCTGGCTTATTGCTCCAGACAACCACATAGGTGTTCCACTCAGCAGGTAGACTATTGAGAAACTTCATATTGAGATCTTCTTGTGGAATCACAATTTTCAGAACAGTAAGCTGGCTAACAATCCTTTGAAGTCTATTGAAGACATGATCAAGTGTTTCAGAACTTGAGGCACTGAAGTTCTCATAACTCTGCTTAAGCAAGGATCTTTGCGCCTTCTTGGTGGCTTCATTACGACTAAATCTCTCCACAACTGCTTCAAAAAGTGTCTTAGCAGTCTCATATTGGCTAAAGTTTAACACTTGGTCATTAGGTATTGCCATGAGTAACAGATTCCTAGCCTTTTGATCATTCTTCTTCTTTATTCTTTCATCATTAGTAACAGGCTCAGTGTTAAGCTTTGTGGTCTTGGAACCATCAGCATGTGTTTCCTCAGAAGTAGTAGGTTTGAAGGAATCACCATTGATTATGATATCCCATAATGCATAGTCTTGCACCATGAAATATTGCTCAATTCTGAGCCGCCATAGATCGTATTCATTCTGTTTTAGCATGGGGAGTTTAGCAAGGATTGAGGTTTGAGGTGTCTCCATGTCCATCTTCTTGGTTGCAAGAGAGTAAGTACTTCTGGATCTTCTAAATCAAAGTATCAGGAACCTGTCACTGATAACACTTGACCGGATCTAAAAACACGCCTTGTGTTAGATAGATACTTTGAGTATATGCTAAGTAGCACGCGGAACTTACTACAAAGCAGTTAGAAGATTTTGTGTTTGGTGATGTGAATGTGATAGTATGAATGTGTAACAGTGAAAAACAAAAACACAATGTTTAACACAACGATTAGCTTCAATATATTAATACGGGTGATCTACAATATCACCAGGGTTCGATAACCTTGAAGCTCTTAAAATAAAATCGTACTTAGGGATGTGTGTATATTGAAACCCTAATTAGAATCTCCTTTTATAGAACAAGGAGTCCAATACAAGTAAAACTATTATACGTATTAATCTATAATAATAAGATATACATCATATCTATTCTATACTTATCCATGCACGATTCTATCTTTATCTTATAAACAGTACTAACTTCTTGTACCAACAGTACTAACTGACTTAGTACTGATAGTGTATTCTTGAACGATCTTCAGCAGTACTAATTTATGTATGAGCAGTACCAACTGTTAGTTTAATTCCCAACAACGATTCATGGGCTAATCTTCAAATTCGGCCGGGAAGAACTCGGAGACGTTTTCATTTGACGTATATTTAGTGTCGAGAGTAGAATCCATTTGTGAAGGCACATGTTCTTTCCGGTTTGTGAAACCCTTGTTTCATAGCTAACATGGCCGTGCGAGGCACGGGTCTTTTTTCCAATAATATATCATTCTCACACATAATAGCTAGGCCAGTATGATGTACGGGTCTTGTTTCACACGCGCTTTGTTTTACAAAACAAGTATACTCGAATATGCAATCTTTGTTACCTGCAATCATTGTTACTTAAATCGAATGTTTTCCATAGTTTCATTCTTTGTTTTCGTTTAGTAAATGCACACTTTATTCTATTGATATTTCAATTCCTTGCAGTGAATAGAAATTACTTGAAACTATGATCGTATGGGTTGGATTTTTAAACACTTTGTTGTCCACCTTTCAAATAATACCTCCAAAGATGGTTGTAAAACAAACGTTCTCATTTAGATTGAGCATAAATTTCAAAACATACATACATTAAATCATTTATACAAATGGGAAGTGCTTGTTCAACTGTTGTGTGAAGTCATATAGTTTAGAACCTACTTATGTCCGCCGAAAAAGCTAGATCAGAAAGGGATATATTTGCCTTCTCTTTTATGCCCGATGTGTGATCCATATATAGAAGATGTGAATCATGTGTTTGTGAGATGTGAACTTGCGTCTCAAATTTGGGATAGAATCTTTCGTTGGTTTGATATGGTTCAATCGAATTTTTTATCAATTGCGGACATCATAGATTGGATAGTCTCGATGCATTGTAGTCTCAAACACAAAAAGGTGTTGGAAGCTATTATCCTAACGTCTATGTGGGTGATATGGAAGTATCGGAATAATAATCTTTTTAGGTCCGTGAAGATGATAAGGAGTAGTATTTTTGAAGTTATTGTGTCAAATGCTTTTGAGTGGTGTTTGTAGAAAAACACAATCTAAAGCTTCTTTTATTAATAAAAAACAAAGTAATACAAGACTGTTCCCAAACAGAATCAATCAATCAATACAATACTCACTTGATCTCAATCAAGTTACCAGAACAATAATAGAACAATCTCTTTGATCAAGATGATCAATACAAACTAGGGTTTCTAGGGAGAGAATATGAATGAGAGCGTTTAGGGTTGAGAGAGAAAAGCAGCTATCAATTATGAGAGATAAGCTGAAAACTTCAGCTTATATACTCCCATCACACATCTTTGACATATTGTATCTTTAGCCCTTGATAACTTTGCAAATAAGTCCTTTTGGCACTTTCCATTATTAACTTTGCCAGATATCTTCCTATAAATCATCTCATCCAGCCCAGCTATCATAAGAAGATCCACAAGGACTAAAACTGAAACATAAAATATACCAACTTAGTCCTTTAGGTTAGATCATATATCAGAGTACATCCTTGTTTTATAACATCCCCTTTTCATCTAATATCTGATATATGTCTATTAAGCCTAGTTTTTTTGACAAGTTCCTTATGTTGTAATGTATCCAACCCTTTGGTTAGGATATCTGTAATTTGATTTTGCAGATTCCACTTTAACAGTTTTGACCAAACAATTTAAAAAAATTTCTCTTACAAAATGTAAGTCAATTTCAATACGTTTGGTCCTTTCATGGAAAACTGGGTTGGCTGCAATTTTAATTGCAGAGTTACTGTCACAGTGAAGTGCAACAGGAAAAAAACTTTCATGTTTCAAATCCTTTAAAATTTTAAGTATCCAAATGACTTCACTGGTAACTAAAGCAAGAGCCATATACTCTGCTTCAATTGAGGATTTAGATAGAGTAGGTTGTTTCTTACTTTTCCATGAAACAAGAGAGTTATTCAGAAAAATACAAAAAACAGTCACAGATCTCCTGGTAACAATGCATTTAGCCCAGTCTGCATCAGAATAAGCAGTTAAAGACATACCTGGGCTCTTAGCAATCTGAATACCTATACCTGGAGATCCATTAAGATATCTCAATATCTTAAAAGCAATATTGAGATGAGACTTAAGAGGACAATGCATAAACTGACTCAAACAAAGAACAACATAAGAAATATCAGGTCTGGTGTTAGTCAAGTAAATCAGTTTGCCCATAAGCTTCTGATAATCAGTGATGTTATCCAACACTGGATCAATTTCAGTTGCTTCATCAGTTAAAACAAGTTTAGACAGTAATGGTGTTTTAGCAGGTTTGCAGGCAAGCATGCCACACTCAGACAACAAATCAAGGCAATATTTCCTTTGGTTCAAACAAATACCATTTTCAATGTCATTTACTTCAACACCAAGAAAATATTTCAATTTTCCTAAGTCCTTAATCATAAACTTAGTTTTAAGAAAAGACTTACAATTCTTAATTTCAGAAATGCTATTGCCAGTTATAATGATGTCATCCACATAAACAAGCAAAGCAAGAAAAACACCATTATCAAACCTAATATATAAAGAATAATCTGATTTACTTTGACTAAAACAATTTTCAATTAATGCAGGAGTGAGTTTAGCATTCCATTGTCTAGGAGCTTGTTTCAATCCATATAAATATTTCTTAAGTCTGCACATTTTAGTATCATCCTTAGGGAAATATCCTTCAGGTAATTTCATATAAACAATTTCTTCTAAGTCACCATATAAAAAGCATTGTTAATATCAAGTTGAAAAATAGGCCAACTACTTTGAACAGCAATAACAAGTAAGCATCTAATAGTGACCATTTTAACAACAGGTGAAAAAGTTTCTTCAAAATCAACACCTTCTTTTTGGTTAAACCCTTTGGCAACTAGTCTAGCCTTATATCTATCTACTTCACCATTAAATTTAAACTTAATTTTCCACACCCATTTGTTACCAATGGTCTTCCTACCAGGAGGTAACTCAGTGATTTCATATGTATCAATCTTATTTAAAGCTTCCATTTCATCATTCATTGCATCAATCCAATAAGAATGTTTAGAAGCTTCAAGAAAAGTTTTTGGTTCACTATTTTTATTAATTTGTGTGGTAAAACAAAGATTTTCAGAATCTAGTTTAGAGTATTTGACATATTTTTCAAGCCCATATTTGACCTTAGAATCAACAACAAAATCATTATAGTTTTTTTGGAAAAACAGAAGTTCTAGAAGACCTTCTTATATTTTTAGCATCCTGAGAGGTTGTACTTGGACCTTGATCCAATATACCCTCAGAAACATTTTGTTTTTCTTGAAGTGTGGCAACCTGCTCATCCTCATCAGCAACACTGGTTACACTGTTTTCAGCATCATCCTCAATATTAATTGAAGAATCAATAGTGTTTATATTGCTACCAGGATGAGAAGAGTAGCTACCTTCACTTTGTGAACTCTTTCCACTATTCAGACTACTCTCATCATCATTGGGTTTCTCAGGATATTCAATATCAAAAAAGTTTAAATGATTTTTGTCTTGAAAAACATTTTCAGCAGTAGTATCAGACTTATCAATATCTAACTCTTTAAAAGGAAAAATAGATTCAAAAAATTGAACATCCCTAGAAAAGATGAATTGATGCTTATCAAGACTATATAACCTATATCCTTTTTTAACATTTGAATACACAATCATAACACATTTTTCAGATCTGCTACTCATTTTATCAGAGTTATTCATAACAGTAGCAAAACAAAGATAGCCAAACACTCTCAAGTTATCAAGCACAGGGTTCTCATTATAAATCAACTCATAAGGAGATTTCCCATTAAACACAGAAGAAGGAAGTCTGTTAATAAGATAAGTAGAAGTAAGAATACATTCAGTCCATATTTTTAAAGGAATCCCCCCCTGAAACAGAAGGGATCTAGCAACATTTAAAAGATGCCCATATTTCCTCTCAGCAATACCATTTTTCTGTGGAGTATAAGCACATGAAGTCTGATGGGTTATCCCTTTTCAACACAAAACTTATTTACAGTTTGATTGACAAATTAAGTTTCATTATCACTTCTAAAAGTTTTAATTCTTTTATTAAACTGTGATTCAATCAAGTTATAAAAAATAGTGATGTAATAAGGAACTTCATCCTTGGTTTTGATAAGATAAACCCAAACAGCTCTAGTGTAATCATCCACAATAGTCAAAAAATATTTGTACCCTTCAGTACTAGGCACTCTATAAGGACCCCATAAATCTAAATGCAATAGATCACCTAAGGCAGTAGTGACATGGTCACTTAATGGAAAAGGCTATCTAGTTTGTTTAGCTCTTTGAAAAATTTCACAAACTTCAGGTTTTTGTTTTGATTCAAATTTTAAAGAATGTTTTAAAACATTTAGGACTGGCTCTGCAGGATGACCAAGTCAGCAGTGCCAATCATGCTGAGATAAACAGTTTTTAAAAACTGAATCCACAAAATTACTTTGAATACCTTGATTATTGAAATTGTATAACCCTCCACACTAGTTACTATAACAATTCTCATTTTTAGGTTACTATTCATCCTCGTATTTTTACTATTCACTTTTACTATTCATCTCGTAAATATTTTACGAGATACATTTTTGTTTTTCTATTTCTATGGAAACATTGTACGACTAATATTCCTCATAATCCCGAACCTAAAAGTTTAGGTTTTAACAACATCTACAAGTTCAAATAAACATATCTATCATTTAATATAGTAAGTTATAGTATATTGACGAGTTTCGACATTTTCAAGAATTCTATATTTTTTACCTCGACTAGTTTTCAATTTTATAATTTAATTACTTAATGACAATAGTACCCGGAATCAAAAACTACAATTAAAATAATAGACAAGAAAACATTTAGTTTTCTTGTTTCCACCCCATCACTTCCCCCCTCCTCCTTTCATTTGGACGTCCACACCCAAACAAACACACCTTCAAATTTTCTACAACACTTGTCTTAATCCTAACATACCCTTAGTCCCTAAGTAACTAATTAATGAATTCTTACAACTCATCATCTAAGTAGAAGAAACCAATTTGAATACCTCTTACACTATAATGAGTCATTAGGGCACTTGTACCATTTCTAAGCAATCTAACCTAAGATCAAGACACCTAGCAAAACTTAGCTAGTAAGCTTTGATTAGTCATCTATTCTCCACCTCCTCAAAGCCCTATATAAACCCTCCCCTCCCCTTTGTTGTTATTAAACACAAACAATCTCATAATTTTCTCTCTACTTCAAGCATTCAAGCTACAAGTAAACTACATCAAGTCCTTTGCATGATTAAGTGATTATATTGAGTTTAAATCTACTCAAGTCACCTAAGATCTCATCACAAGCCCTTCAAGAATACAAGAAGTGTAGAAGGTTGCTAAGGTGTGGGAGATTGCTCAAAGTCTTAGTTCTAGCCCTTCCTTGTTATTCCTTTCTTTTGAAAGCCAAAAGTTATAAGAAAACCTATCTCACCTTCTTGATCAAATATCATTTACATGTTTAATCTATGCTATATATGTCTAGTTATATTGATCAAAAATCCTTAAAAATCAAGCTTACACTTATATGTTAACTTATGTATGTAAACAAGTGAAATTTGTGATTTTATGCTATGATAAACGACCAAACTAAATACCCATGACCTTGGGAAATTACTTACCGTTAAGGAGGATTTTACAAGAAAAACGTAGCAAATTGAATCACCCAAAACGAGTACACGAGTCAAAAGTTATGATCAAAAGAAGTTAACGAAACCGGAAAACTGAAAACTGTCAACAAACGTACTGAATACGAACTGTGGTATTTTTTTAGGCACTTCTGTTCCAATTCATCAAAAAGTTAAAACACAAAAGTTATCCGGAATGATGTTCTACGTCAACTAAGGGAAAACTCGGCCTGAAAATACCAAACAAAGGCAATTTTCTGCCTCAATATGTAAATACAGTTTTCGGTGTCAAAATTTGGTTTTCAAAAAACAAGTAATTAGAAACCATGTTGTTTTCGAGACTAGTTACTTACTAAAATAACAACCTTCATTCAAATAAACTTTACTAAGTTTATTCGACCTTCAAAATAGTGTTTTTCGCATGTGAAAACCAGTTTTTCACATGTGAAACAATAATCCTAACTTATAAGTTTTTCACAAGTGAAATAATAAATCCTAACTTATAAGTTTTCACATATGAAACTATACTCATAAACTTTTAATAACCATTATGATTTCCTAATCATAACCAAACAACCTTATAACTAATGTTTACAAACTATATGATCATTTTGACACTTATATCACGGATCCAAACAAGCAAAACGTATATTTTCCATATCGAGCACAACAAAACTTGATATATAAACTAAAAATATTGCATAACCCGTTTCTATAAAACGACATACACAAAACTACCAAGTACTACATCATGATCAATATAAGGACATATATAGGCTCATTTATGTTTTCTTAGACATTATTCCAAACCTAAGATGCAACAATTATTCTAGGTTGCACGTAGAGGTTTTCCCAGCTTATCCAGCGATTTCGTTATATCCTTAAACATCATCCAACTCACGGTGAGTCATAGCCCCGTTTTTATACTTGTTTTAATAATACTTTGGGGGAGATACATACTCAACTACTGTTAATTTCAAACATGATTATTTGCAAACTGTATGTTTTATCTGAACTAAATATTTATTTATGCTAAATAACATTATTGCCATACTTAGAGTCTCTACATCATAGACCATTAAGCACTATGCGTAGTGAGTACGAATATTGTGGTTAGATCTATTTGGATTAATGTAACCATTAAGTTGACTCGGTTAGAGCAAATAAATGCAACAAACATTTGAGAATACTAGGTATAACAACAGATTACCTGCTAGGCTATGATTGCAACAATTATTCCAATTTCTATTAGTACGAGATTTACATTTTGGTTTTCATAATGATAGTGCAATAACAAACAATGTTCGAGATAACAAACAAAGTTCAACGCTTTGGGAGTATAACAACGTAACCCAGACACAAAATGATTGGTGGCCCCCTACCGAGATAAATGGGATGATTTCATGTACTTGGTACAAACTATGTGATCTAATGGACTTGGTGTAATCTCGAAACTAATAGAATTGGTATAATAAAAAACCAACGGACTTGGTACCATTGTGAAAAAAACTAGAAACAGAAATGTAGAAAACTAGATGGGGCGTTGAATAGCTTTTACCAATTTAAATTTGGTTTATAAAAACTTTTAGATTGATAGTATGTGAAACCTTTGGATGTTGAGTTATGGATAATGCAAGATACTAGTAAAGAAATAAATACGTGAAAGTAAAGAGATAAAGGATAGAAGTGTGACATAATTGTTTATAGTGGTTCGGCTACAAGGACACCTTCCTTGCCCTACTCTACCCCCCGAGTCAACTACTTGAGAGTTTGTAAACACTATGTGGAGAAACCTTCACAACGTCGCTTACACTTTTTCCAGTACAAAGCTAAATACCGAGTCCATAGCATGGCGGACCAAACCAACACAACAATACAACTAGCACAACAAATTTGAGAATACAAGAAGAAGTATCAACAACAAGAAACAACTCAGTGGTCTTAAGGTGATAAGAAGTCTGAGCTACTTGAGAAGAAGGATGGCTCGTATGCAAGAAAGTGTGATCTCGTCTTATAATAAAAACCTAGAGGACACAAGAGAAGGAGAGCTACAAGAATGATCTTTAGAGATGAGGTTAGAGAACTTAGAATGTAGAGAGAAGATATATCTAAGTGGGGTGAGAAACAAGAGAGAAATGGCTCACTATTTATAGGCAATTTTGAGCACTGTTCACTCGGATCCGGCGTATCCCTTCCCAAAGGGATCCGGCCAGTGTAAAGCAAGGGATCCGGCTATCTGGTAGTACCAGTTTAGATTTTGGATTACAATTCCGGGTTTTGGGTTATGGGTCAAGTGATGTCATGAATGATGTCAAATACATCTTGGGTCATGGGTTATGAACTTTGGGTCATGGGTCATGGGTTTCACCCATTATTTAAGTCATGCATGATGTCATGCAATGGGTCATGGGTTATGGGTCAAGCTCCATGGGTTATGGGTTATGGATTATCCAACTCATTTCATGCATTTTATTTATTACAAGAAGTATACTTTAATTATAGAATGTAAATTAAATTCTAAATGTAAGAACATGCAATGTTTAGATTTATACTTTTACATAATGTTATGTTTGTTATCGACAAAACTTAAAGAGATCGATAAATATTAATAAACGTTTTTACGGTTTCTTTGTATGAACAATCTTCCCCTTTTTGTTAATGACAAAACATAATATTATGATGAGTAAAAATTTAAAGATTAGATGTTTCAAGTTCTTGAAAAGGTTTAGAAATGGTTTTAAAGTTTTTATTCTCTTCTCCCTCTTTTTGTCGAAACAAAAAGAGTGTCAAAGAGAAAGTATGGCGGGATTGAATCCCAAAATGCACAAACTCCCCCTTGACGGTTGCTCCCCCTTGATGAGGACTTCAAGTGAGAAAATGGAGTTGAAAACCTACAAGATAGAATGTTAGTGACGAGATCAATAAGTAGATAAAAAATAGATGTATGTCGATAGACGAGAAGTATAAGGAAGAAGGGATAAGGTATGTAGAACTAATCCTTGTAATAAAAATGACCAAAATTGTGTGGTATAAAAGCCACATACATTTATAAAAATAAGAACAAGGAAGTGTTCTTATAGGAAAGAAAAATAAAGAGAAAAATAAGAAAATATATACTATTGGCCATTTGATGCTTGCATATGGGCATAGTGGTTTCGGTGGGTCATAATGTCAATGCGTTCGAGGATATGGTTTAAAATGAAGCGCATTTCGTCCTTAATTTCTATGGCTACTTGCCTAGAGCTTTTGCAATGTTCACAAAATAGATAGTATGGGAGAGGTGGTAGGGATTCATCCATCCAAGTTGGTTGGTTTGATTGCAGAATAGATGGTGGAAAGGTTGGTATAGTGGGATCAAAATCCATGATGTCGGGGATAGGTGGAGGTTGATTTTCTAAGTGTTCTATGGAAGTGATGGATGGTATAGGAGGTAACTCTTCAAGGTCATTGAAAATAGCATTTGGTGAGGTAGGAGGTGTGGAGAAAACGAGCTCTTTGGGGTTGATGTTAGGTAAGATAGGAGGTGTGAATTTAGATGGTTGAATTGGAGCAGGTGGCGGAGTTGAAGTTGGTGGTGGAGTTGGTGTAGGTGTCTTAAGGAGGTCTTCGAATGAGGTGAAGAAGGGAAGCTTGTTTTGGAGAACTTGGTTGTAACACCCCGTACCCGCTTAGACTGAAATTTAAAACTTTTGACGCGGAAACGCTTGACTTTACCGGACTCATACAATTTCTTCATTTACATATCCAAAATATATCACATTTAACCCTTTTAAATACTTGTAAGAACATATACTCTAACACCTCTCAAAACATTTCATAATCAATTGTATAACACAACCAAACGACCCTTCAGACCAATGATACGCCGTATCCTTTTTGAAGGATACGCCGTATTACAACTGAGAGACAATACGCCGCATCAACCTAAAATGATGCGCCGCATCACCTTAAACTTCTGATACGTCGCATCTAATATACTAGATACGCCGCATCACCTTAACTTCTGATGCGTCATATCTAATATACTAGATACGCCGCATCGACCAATTAAGACAGAACATCAGCAGGAAAACCTGCATATACTCAACACGCCACACAATCCACTTTAACATCAACACAACATTATAACTTATGCCAAAACACTCATTTTACATTCAAAACCACAACAAACCATAATACACGGCCATTGACCCGTTTGACTCCAACATGAGTACGAATACACTTAAATCCAAACGCCCCTTAAACGTTCACTAAAAACGCTTAAAACACATTTGACAACTCGTTACACTCCCAAATCATTACCCGACTTTGACACACAATAAACGACTCATAAAGAAGACTCTCGGGGGCACAACCTTGACTCGAGCTCGGCGTTCTACCTAGCTCCTAATGCTCACTATCTTCCAACAGCTTCCAAATCCTTAAGCTACCACACATAGTCTTTCGTTCCGCCACACATGAACCTACAAAACGTTAACAACTAAAGGGGTAAGCTTATGCTTAGTAAGTAACCCATCATAAAACATATATCATACATATACTTTCACATAAGCATCATAATCAGATAAAAGCCACTAAACTACTTCATACCTCCTACATCACTCCCAACTTCATAATACAAATGCATCCATTCATCACAACTATAATAAACCACATACCTTAGCTATTCCAAGTCCATCAAGCTATCTTACTTTCAATCAAGGTCTCTAGCCACCTAATGTCCAACTCATGACCATCCCCAATCCAAATCTCCTATTCTTACACAATCATAACACATATATGATAATACATACATAACACATGTTTTGAAGAGAGTTACTTACCTTCAATCCAAGCTAAGCTACTAACACAAATCCCACCAACAACATCTTCTAGCCATCATCATCATCATAATCATCCTAAAACACATAATCATATATAACATATAATACATAATCATTAGCTATAATCATGGTTAATACAACCATAACTAACCTCTAAGTACCTCTAATCATCATATAATCATCTATTGATTATATGATAATAAATCCCATCATTTACTAACTTAAACCCATTATAAAATCCTTACATAATCATCATTAACTCTTAATTATCTTAAAACACCATTTACCCTTTAATCCCAAGCTAGGGTTTACAAACCCTAGTTTCATAATTAATCAATTAAACTCTAATTAAGCATCATAAACATCATACCTTATGTAGGAAACAAGCTATAGGCTTAACCCTTGAATTATCACCACTAAACCCTCATCATCTCATCACCAATTGCTCCATCATCTTTCCTCTCTTCTCTCTATCTCGGCACCACTGAAACACACAAGAATTGTGTGGAGATATCTAGAACCTAAAATATATAAACTAGCTGAGAGGGCATTTCTGTCATTTCTGCTTATTTAAGGTCGATGCGCCGCATCTATATTTTAGATGCGCCGCATCTTATATACGCCGTATCTCCTTCTCCAATACGGTGCATGTACCAAAACAAGTCAGTCCTACTTCCCATTTTACCATACGCCGCATGTAACTTTCTTGATGCGCCGCATCTAGGCCTCATCAGACATCCACCTAAAAGATTCAACCACATATCCTTAGTCAAACATACTTAGGCTCGGGTCAATTTCATCTAGGGTGGGGCCTATTTGTATTCCGGGAAACGGGTCTAACAATTCTACCCCTTATTTAGATTTCGTCCCCGAAATTTGTCGTTCTATTTCTAACCACACTTAGTCTCATAACACCTCTCATTCTTTGCCCCTTAACTCTTAGTTATTTAGTGCAGCGACTTAAGTGACCTCGCAACTTTGTGCATACTATAACGCATCACATGCCCTAATCCACATTACCCCCGCTTACTTTTATACCACACAACTCTCGCTTAGATTTTACATAATACCAGGCTTACTTATTATTGCTAATCATCATTCTAATCCGCCCTATTATCGCACATCATCATTTCTCTCGCTTTATCCTCTACCCTCATTCTTGACTACCCGATACTTAAGAAACTCGTACTAATACGTTCACATTCCGTTACTTTCGTTCATCATATTTCGTACCACACCGCAAGGCACATTATGCCACCATTACATTTTCTCCATCCCATCAAGGTCCTTCTAAGTCTCTTCTAAAAGCCATGGTCTAATTCTAACCCTCCTATCTTAATCCTTACAATTCCTAACTAACTCTAAACTCCCGCTTTCTACTTCTCTAACCCTACTTGTGCCGTGTCAGCAACACATAGCCCACTCGTTTATAATTCCTCATTTACATGGAAAGGCGTCCCAATCGATGTAAATCAAGAAATATAAACTCATGGTTATGCACTCCCGACATAACACTACTACTCCTATTTCAAAATTTAACTTTTATTATTTTCTCATTGTTTTTATTACATTATTTTTACTCTTCTTAGACTTGGATCCTTCACATTATCACATTCATCATGGGGATACTTTTATATGCCATGGACGTAGGCAACCCCTTGCCGGTGAAGGCAACACTTTCATCCCGAAGGATCTTTAACATTCATCCCGAAGGATTCCTTAACATTCCTTTACTTGGTCATCCCGAGGGATACCACATTTATCATTCATTCTGAAGGATCATTACATTCACACCTTATCACCTTAACAACGGATCCAAGTCATAAGCACCACACACACATTATTACATTCGATTATTATAGTAATTACCGCTAATCGCCTTAGCAGTAATATGAAAATTTTAGAACAACGCCTTTATCTCATACACACTCCTTACATTCTTAATCCGCTTTAGTTATTTTAACATCTTTACTTTACCTCTTGCATCCTTAGCCTTCATTAATCATGTTCACATTCTTACATTACATTTTAGTCCACTCGACTCATTTACGTCTAGACTTCTCACATTTTACCAACCGAAACTCATGCATTCATTTTGGTGATTACAGCGCCGTAATATGATAATTTCAAGATAACATCTTTATCTCACACATACCCCTCTCATTCTTTCTTACGTTTTTAATCCATCACCTTTTTATTTCCGTATCTTATCTCTCTTCTTTTAGTCTCACTCGCTTCCTTTACATGTAGACCTTATATAGATCGTCAATTATAACACGCCCATTATTTATTAATGATTACAGCTAATCGCCTTAGCCGTAACATAATTATGTCATGGCAATACCTTATCCTCATACACGCCCATCTCATTATGGCTATTAGTACTTAAGAAATTTCGCTCTATTTCATTCTTTCTTACATTCTTAGCTCGTTGCATTCTCATTCTCATACCTCATCTCCTTTCTTAATTTATTTATGTATTTAAGCGATATTATTCTTTCTTGCCATTTACATATATGCCCTTCATAGATTAATAACGTTAAAACCTTCATTAGCGTTTCCTTTTCTTTTCACGCATTCTATTTACGTAAGTTCATTATGTTACCGCACAATGTATTATTATGTTATTGCTTGCACACTTGACTCGTCCTATTTGATCATTAGTGTTTAAACCTATTCTTTTTATCTTGTCATTATCTTACCCACACACCTTATTTCAATCCTACCAATTTTACGTCATGTTAAGTATACCATGTACATTCTTAGCTTATCGCATTTAATTTCTGACACTCAAACTTTTAAATTTAATTTCCGTCCGTTATATATATATCCCCGTTTAATTGCAACTTCACCTTCACACTTAACTCTCAAGTACTTTACCCTACTGTTACCCCGTCTCTATACCAATTTAACTTTAGTCCTTAATCACTAAATTTAATGAGACCCTATGTGGGTCACAATTCATGCCATCTTTTTCTATCCTCATTCTTTAACCCTCAAGTTATCAAACATCTTAATATTAACTCGTTAGTTTCGTCTTATCTCTTCACACTATACGTTAGTACACCCAATATCATCACGGTCCATACTTAAAGCATTGTTACTAAATCTTATTTGTTTTTCTTATGTCAACAACCCCTAACAATTTGCGTGTCAATTTCATCTTATCAATACACATTATGATTGAGTACACTTCTCGTCATCACAATTCATTATTTATGCGTTAACACTTTAAGTTACTTATTGATTCCATCCCTAATACCAGTTAGCATCTCTCTTCTTGTCTTGCTATGGCTATTCTTTTATCATACACAATCTTGTGTTGTTTACCCTTACGTTGATCCACTTACTTACACATCTACAACCCAACTATAAACTCATTCTTATGTTTGTCAACAACTCACTACGTGTCATCTTTATTTTATGCAAGTTCTATATAATATTTGTCCATTATAGTTTACACATTCTATGTGTTCTTACAACGCACTTTTACTATTGCCCGTCAACCCCGTGTTGACCATATTCTCAACCTTTATCATTACTTCATTTTAGTCTATTCAACTTTTACGCATATAAACCTTACATAGGTTTATTCTATCGCACTCACATAAGTCTCATCATACACATTTCAATACAGATATATTGACATGATTATATTCATGTTTTACAATTCTTTCTAGCACTCTTCAAGTTACTTTTGACTTCTAGCGGAATCTATATCTCATTCATCATTTCTACCCATTTGGTATTAATATGTTTTAGTTATCATGTTTTATATGATACATGACCTCACCACATCTTATTCATACACCCTTACTTTCTCATTTGGTTTTGCATATAAAAACTCATGCTCCAAGCATATATTCATTCATGTATTTCCAATCATCAGACTACTAACATACTTCGTTATTCATTTCTTACTTTATATTACGTTTCCCAAGCACCTACCCTGCTTCTTAACTTATTTCACATATCGATGTGTTCTTTTTAAATTTTTATCGACCACAACTAGGTCAACACATAATATGCATTCTAATGCATCATAACTCATACACTTCTAAGCCATCGTGCTCTCAAGCACACCACATAAAACTTAGACCTATAATGACTTACCATAGACTTAATATCGTATAAACGACAACACTTAACATCATATAATAAATCATATCATAACCCTTAACACTTATCCGGCAAGTGTTAGAACATTTATAACATAATCAAAACATGAAGTCTATGGCATCATATATCATAACGCATAATCAATCTATGCCTAAGCATCAATATTCTAGCTATTCGCAAGCAATAGTCAACCTTATAACTAAGGCATCATAACCATTTAACTTACTTACTAGCCCGTCTCTAATACCAGTTAGCATTGCTACTCACAATTCATCACTATAGTTCTATCATACAATTCACATATCGCAATACGATCCCCGTCACCAACCAAGGTGCACGACTAACTAATCATCTAAGTACCTCAAGTCCCCATGGACTTGTAACTTAAACACAACAACACTATTATAAGCATACATCACCTACCATCAATAGGCTCAACTAGCATTAAACGTAATCCATCTAATCACATAGCAATTAAATTTCGCGCAACCAACACTTATGTCCAACGCTTCTAAGAGTGGTTTAAGTCTAGGCAATCCTAAAGAAAACCTAATTCACTTAAACCGAAGCTCTGATACCAAGTTGTAACACCCCGTACCCGCTTAGACTGAAATTTAAAACTTTTGACGCGGAAACGCTTGACTTTACCGGACTCATACAATTTCTTCATTTACATATCCAAAATATATCACATTTAACCCTTTTAAATACTTGTAAGAACATATACTCTAACACCTCTCAAAACATTTCATAATCAATTGTATAACACAACCAAACGACCCTTCAGACCAATGATACGCCGTATCCTTTTTGAAGGATACGCCGTATTACAACTGGGAGACAATGCGCCGCATCAACCTAAAATGATGCGCCGCATCACCTTAAACTTCTTATACGTCGCATCTAATATACTAGATACGCCGCATCACCTTAACTTCTGATGCGTCGTATCTAATATACTAGATACGCCGCATCGACCAATTAAGACAGAACATCAACAGGAAAACCTGCATATACTCAACACGCCACACAATCCACTTTAACATCAACACAACATTATAACTTATGCCAAAACACTCATTTTACATTCAAAACCACAACAAACCATAATACACGGCCATTGACCCGTTTGACTCCAACATGAGTACGAATACACTTAAATCCAAACGCCCCTTAAACGTTCACTAAAAACGCTTAAAACACATTTGACAACTCGTTAGACTCCCAAATCATTACCCGACTTTGACACACAATAAACGACTCATAAAGAAGACTCTCGGGGGCACAACCTTGACTCGAGCTCGGCGTTCTACCTAGCTCCTAATGCTCACTATCTTCCAACAGCTTCCAAATCCTTAAGCTACCACACATAGTCTTTCGTTCCGCCACACATGAACCTACAAAACGTTAACAACTAAAGGGGTAAGCTTACGCTTAGTAAGTAACCCATCATAAAACATATATCATACATATACTTTCACATAAGCATCATAATCAGATAAAAGCCACTAAACTACTTCATACCTCCTACATCACTCCCAACTTCATAATACAAATGCATCCATTCATCACAACTATAATAAACCACATACCTTAGCTATTCCAAGTCCATCAAGCTATCTTACTTTTAATCAAGGTCTCTAGCTACCTAATGTCCAACTCATAACCATCCCCAATCCAAATCTCCTATTCTTACACAATCATAACACATATATGATAATACATACATAACACATGTTTTGAAGAGAGTTACTTACCTTCAATCCAAGCTAAGCTACTAACACAAATCCCACCAACAACATCTTTTAGCCATCATCATCATCATAATCATCCTAAAACACATAATCATATATAACATATAATACGTAATCATTAGCTATAATCATGGTTAATGCAACCATAACTAACCTCTAAGCACCTCTAATCATCATATAATCATCTATTGATTATATGATAATAAATCCCATCATTTACTAACTTAAACCCATTATAAAATCCTTACATAATCATCATTAACTCTTAATTATCTTAAAACACCATTTACCCTTTAATCCCAAGCTAGGGTTTACAAACCCAAGTTTCATAATTCATCAATTAAACTCTAATTAAGCATCATAAACATCATACCTTATGTAGGAAACAAGCTATAGGCTTAACCCTTGAATTATCACCACTAAACCCTCATCATCTCATCACCAATTGCTCCATCATCTTCCCTCTCTTCTCTCTATCTCGGCACCACTGAAACACACAAGAATTGTGTGGAGATATCTAGAACCTAAAATATATAAACTAGCTGAGAGGGCATTTCTGTCATTTCTGCTTATTTAAGGTCGATGCGCCGCATCTATATTTTAGATGTGCCGCATCTTATATACGCCGTATCTCCTTCTCCAATACGGTGCATGGACCAAAACAAGTCAGTCCTACTTCCCATTTTACCATACGCCGCATGTAACTTTCTTGATGCGCCGCATCTAGGCCTCATCAGACATCCACCTAAAAGATTCAACCACATATCCTTAGTCAAACATACTTAGGCTCGGTTCAACTTCATCTAGGGTGGGGCCTATTTGTATTCCGGGAAACGGGTCTAACATTGGTGAAGAGGGTGGTGCTTTTTGATAGTCGGTTGGAGGTGAGAAATTACGAGGAGATGATGAATTATTGGATAGAGGGTTGACAAAGCAACATGGTTTCACACTTATACGTGCAATTTTTCTGGTTTTTGGTGGAGGGATGTTGGAAGTTGGAAGAGAGAACTTGGTTTGTTGTATGTGATGTTCTAAGGTGTTGGTGATGTTTTGTAGGGTGTTGATTTCTTTGACGATACCGTCATGGTTTTGAGAGGGTTGTGGCCTTTTGGAAGCCACGGTTTCTGAGATTTTGGAATGATAAGGATGATGGTGAAGCAAGCATCTTAAGACCTTACTTATAGATAGATATGATGCTTTGTAATCAATGCTAAAACCAAAAAAGAATCCAAAATCTAATGATTAGATATGAATTGAATGCAAGTAATCATGAGACCTTAACTACTAAGACTTAAAATCAGTAAACATTGAGTAAAAAATAGAAAAGATAAGAGAATTGAAGTATATTTTGTCAAATAATTGGCAAAAACTGTCTTCTGTGTAACCGGATCCTAAGGATCCTTCCCAAAAGGGATCTGGCCTTCGTAAATGCTGGGATCCAGGTTTCTGATGCACACAGACTATAGTTTTTGCGTAGAAAACATATTAGGACTAGTGTGTGCCTATATATATATATATATATATATATATATATATATATATGCATTGTATATAACAGGAGGCGTTACACGTAGATAATGTCACATAAGTCCACGTCACTCCCATGTAATTGTCATTAAAAGCCATGTCATCACATTTTATCCACCTAAGCAACTATTAACCCTTGCTAAAATTCGGATTAAAATTAGTGTAAAAATGAAGGTAGCAAGGTTCGAACATAGGATCCTCTTCAAGCATAAACAATTATCTTAACCAGTGGAGCAATCCAACTTTTGTTATTTAATTTCCAACTCAAAGTTGATAAATATCTGAAATCTATGGGAGGGAATTTAAACAAATAACGCCTCCCCTTAAAATCTGCCATATAACCCTAATTAAACTAATATCGTTTCATTAAACATTAAAAGAAATCAAGATCTCTCGCCCAATCCTTCGAACCCTTCGCAGGTATGATAAAATTAATTACCCCAAATCATTTCGGATGTATAATTGTTGCCCATAATTGTCGTTTCAGAGGTATAAAAAATCGAGAACCCATATTGTCTGTTTTGATATCAAGCATGATACTAAATTATATATTTACATTAGTAATGTTTAGTATGAGTAATCGTGTTTTTAATCATAGGTGTTTGATGAATTGTCTAAAAGAAAAGGATATTCAAGTTTATGGGTTTATGGGTTAATGTTCGCTACTTAGCCAATTCCATTTACAGATGGGTTAAAGGCTCCATTTTCAACATGTGTTGTGTCAACCATAAACCCATGGTAAGGTTTACTGAAGATAAATAAATGTTTGTAGTTGAGTTCCTTTAAACGTAACAATTAATACTCATTCTATGGATAAAAAATAGTTAAATAAATGTTTGTAGATGATGTGAAAAAATGACTTCTTTGCCAGACCATTGATCAAATCGCATTTACATTCATTAAGGTATCATTCTCATTAATTATTTTTTTATTTTTTTTATTACCTTAGTTTAAGTAAATAGGTCCATACATGATATTAAGCATACATAAGCAGTTTTAAATATTGTGAAATAAGCAGTTTGGGAGTTGGTTATTTGATTATGGTTAGGTCTATCTTAGTAAGCAGAATTGTCAACACTCAAACAGTTGGTTATTTGATAACGTATTATGTTTTGTTACGGTAGAAAATGACCAAAAAACTATTAGTTTTTGCATAGGTTATAACTGATTTTCGACTTTTGGTGATTTCTAAAAGCATAAGTAGTTGCAGCAATCCCAAACACCCCTTTAGGGTCGAATAATCAGCTCACGAGTGATAAGTTTAATAGTTACTCCTCAAAAATTGATTTTGTGATGATTCTAAAATACATAATCTAAAAATGAATGCAATCCATATTACTCTCTAAGCTACGTGTCTGAAATATATTGACTGGGATAGCTTCTTACTGCATAGCATATTTGCTCATATGTTTATGATATTATGTGAAACTATATGTTGGTTGATTCATCCATTCTTTCATTTATGTCATGTATGTATTTTTGTGTCATTTGCAGGAGAGTTGGTTTAGTGTGCTGACTTACCAAGATCATTTGGCACATAAGACCATTCCATCGATTGTTGGCGATCTTTCTAAAACAACAGATGGGTTAAAGGCTCCATTTTCAACATGTGTTGTGTCAAACTGTCAACCATAAACCCATGGTTAGGTTTACTGAAGATAAATAAATGTTTGTAGTTGAGTTCCTTTAAACGTAACAATTAATTCTCATTCTATGGATAAAAAATAGTTAAATAAATGTCTGTAGATGATGTGAAAAATGACTTCTTTTCCAGGCATGTTAAGTAATAATATTATAATAATGCACATTAGATATCATATTCATATTGAAGATTGACTTTATTAACTTAAATTTTCTGTCTTGACGCAGCTATTTGGTGGCGGTACTTTGACGCTACAATTGGGGCAGTATTCATGCAATGGTGGTGCTGGAATGAGCATGTGCAATACTGGGCCTATTTCCAAAGTCAACTCGAAAGTCACCAGTAAATCACTAAGAACTCGAACCAGGTTATTTGCAATAAAATTGTTTTTGCTAAATTTAACTCAACGTGAAAAAATTACTTTAACCATATTGTTCCACCCGCGCTGCTATATACATTCTAATTGCTAACAGTATTATAAGTAATGTGACATTTTTTTACCAGTTTTTTAGAAATTGGTTGATTCGGTTTGTATACTATGTAAAAAGTATAAAAACTAAGAAAATAAATGGAACACGTATTTAAGAAAGATAAAATTTCAGTTTATCAATAATTGCATTTGTCTTGAAATTGTACTTGACATTATCAATAATAAAGTTTCAGGGGCTTTATTTGTTCAATGGTGGTGCTGGAATGAGCATTGGCTGGGCCTGTATATATGTGGTAAATGATATTTGATGAGCTAAAGCATCGTAGATGACACCTTCATCCCAGATTTGAAATATGTAGGTTGTTCAGACAAGACAAGATAGACGGGTAAGACAAAATTAAGACACATGTGTGGGTCAAAATGGGTCATTTTTAGTATAGGTCAAAAAGTATGCGAGTCATCACCGTCAACTTATTTCTATATGCCAATATTTACGTTAATCTTTACCTACGATAAATGGTATTTATGGTTTTATCCAATTTATCCTTTAGTGTAATAAACTCTTTTACTCTACTATATGATGCAGGTATTTTTGAACCACAAGGGATTGACGTCCCGGAGCCAATACATACTGTATGTACAAAATGGCAAAGTGATCCCTTCTACTTAGGCTCCTACTCTAATATTTCAGTGGGACGATTACATGGATGGCACAAATACATTAGATGATACAAGGTTTGGGCATGCAGGCAGCAGCAAGCAATTACTGCTGTTGGGCTAAAGTATGATTCAAGTTCACCATTTTAAAATCTTATTTCGTGCATTTCCTGTCAATTTTTTTACACATTGCCACTCAAATATGTCTACTTTTGTATGTTAGGTTCAAAGTAATTGTATGTGTCATTGATGAGACCGGTTTAGCTTCCCTTTTTCTTTATCATGATATGATTCATAAGTCAGTTGGTGTCCCCTGTTACAAGCTAATAGAACAGTATTGGCCTTCCTATCGAAGCTAACCTTCCTCACCGTGCTCTGGTCTGGTCCTCTACTCATTTTCGCAACTATACCTCTGGTAAGTGCCTAAATTTGTATAATGTTATCAATCTCTTCCTTTTTATATGAATGGATTGAATTTATTTTTTTTATAAATGCGTCAACTGTTTCTATCTTTTAATATATAAAACCTCCTAATACGTTATGCTCTTGATTATCTTTGTAAAACAAATGGGTCTGTTGACGGTATATGGTAGTAGAAATTTGAAGAAAGTATAAGTTCCCTTTACTGTTTGTAAAGTTTAATAAGATTCAAACAGAAAATTTTTATAAAGATATGTCGGAATCTGTCAATATGGCATCTGTCCAAAATTAATGAACGTCTTCTTTAAAGGGTTGTTTGGATGTTGTAGCTCTCTGAAAGGAGGTGTTGACTGTATTACCTACTCCAAGTATGGTGACTTGGTGAGTTCTAAAATACCCTTTAATAAAACATAAAGAATTTTATCAGTGTTTTAGAATTGTTAGTAAAGTCGCTATTTCTAAATAATTAAATTTAGTTTGGAAACGTACAAAAATTGTTTAGACAGTGTTTCTTATGTGACCATAAGAATATGTTACAGATTTACCAATATTGAAATGATACATGAATTGTCATATCTTGCAATCTCTTAAATATATTTATGCATAATGGTTCTCTTCTTTGTATGTTTGCTTAGGTCTTTAAGGAATGTCACATGTCTGACGCGTCTGGTAGTACTTATGAGTTCTCTCTTGGCGAGACAAAAAGCATTGGAGCTTATGGAGACAACAAGATAAATGAAAATCAGGTACTTGATTTAACTTGATATTTTCTGCTTTTATATCTGGTCGACCGCACTCATGATGGTCTTTATTGCAGATCCACTGGATATGGCAGAAGGTGGTGAAGTCAGAAGACGACATCGTTAGGGGATTCTAGCAGTTCTTGGATAATGTCCAGTACAAAAGCAGTGGCATACTGCGTTATGAACGTATATTTGGATATGGGTTTGTGAGCACAGGAGGAATAGGTATCAATTGCAACCCGTTTATGTGAAAATGGTTAATTTGAGCTGTATTTTATTGATAATTTATCCAATGGGTAAAACTAAAATGTGTCAATGTGAGTAAAATTTTATTGTAAACGGACCAAAAAGTTTTAGCTAAATGTTTTAGCTCAACAAGGTATGGGCCAAATGAGATGGTTTAACAGTCTGTCAAATATCCAGGAATCTGCATTGCTGTATTGAATAAATATAGCGCATTCTTTAACTATCTTTTATTATTATACATTAAATATTTACAAATTTCATGAAAATGGAGTAGTAAGTGTTGGCGTGTCAAACCAGCCCGTTTCGACCCATTACCCAACCCGCACATTTTTGCCACCTATAATGGAAGAAAAATTCTAAGAACACATAAACATCTTTGTTACTTCATGTTGTTGTCTTCATATATGATTCTTAGGTGGTCATTTTATTTTGATGTAATTAAAGTTGAATATGAAAGCACATATGATTTTTGACGACTCTTAAGTCTTAAAGTAATATCATCTAGAGTGTCCAAAAGCAAGTAAGTGAATGTCTCTAACTGAATACCTATTAGTTATCCGTATCCTGATCACAATGCTTCATGCTTTTAGTAAAAGAATTTGTATTGTGAGTAGACACCACAAAAGAATTTGTTGCAAAGCTGGATCTGAAACCAGGGCAGAAAGTCTTAGATGTTGGATGTGGCATTGGGGGAGGCGATTTCTATATGGCTGATAAATTTGGTGTTGAAGTAGTTGGCATTGATCTTTCTGTCAATATGATCTCTTTGGCTCTTGAAAGGGCAATTGGGCTAAACTGTTCAGTTGAATTCGAGGTTGCTGATTGTACAAAAAAATTGTATCCAGACGATACGTTTGATGTCATCTACAGTCGTGACACCATCCTCCATATCCAGGTGATTATGCTTATTATTTGTATTACAACAGAAAAGCACATGCAAACACCATTACAGCCCTTGTGATTCAGTATCACATAAACACTTTTAAAACACGCATCCGGTTACTCTTTGAATAGTTCAGATGTCATATATACCATGTTTTTTCTTATTCTTTTCCGTTACTTTTTCGAGGACATACCTGCATTGTTTCGAACTTTCTACAAGTGGTTGAAACTAGGTGGCAAAGTTCTCATTAGCGATTACTGCAGAAAATTTGGAACTCCATCCAAAGATTTTGCAGAATACATTAAGCAATGAGGATATGATCTTCATGATGTAGAAACTTATGGCGGGGTATATATACACTTATAACATACATATCAATAAAACAATCTTAGTATAAATAGTAGTTTTATGCTATTTGATTTATATACTTTTATTCTTTAGATGCTTAGAGATGCTGGCTTTGGAGAAGTGACATCAGAGGATCAAACAGAACAGGTTCTTGCATACTCTCACTATGTTTTTTTGTTTTAGTATCTGATGTTAGATGCCGGCAGACCTACAAAATGGAGTACATATTCTTAGTGTAAGAGAAAAGGAAAACAACAACCTATTGTGGTACTGTAGTAGTATATATTTAGATTAGAAAACTTATATCCATCATGAATTAGAGCAAATTGTAAGTTTATTCATTTCCACTCATTTACATGTGTATGATTCCTTTAGGTTATGTTTTATGTCTAACGGGTCAAACTATTAAACAACTGAAAATAGATAAAAAGAAACGGGTTGAAGAGGCAAAGTAAATAGAACATTATTTAAGTAAAAAAAAATTACTGTAGGGATTTTGCCAAATCTAACATGCATAAACATTAGGTAGACCCTTTTTCTTGAAATCATATTTCAGTATTTGGGACACTATTTTATTATATTTTTTTTGGCAAAGGTTTCATAGTGAATGAGGGAGATGATCACGATGCTGAAGATGCAATGAGGATGCGTCATCCTCCTTTGCATACTCATGAAGAAGAACAGGAAGATGTTGAAGCTCTTGAGAGAGAAATTCAGGGGAGATATGGTAGGAATCGGTCAGAATATGTTGATGATGATGATGACTAGACTGAGGTGGAACAGCAAGCTCTCTTGCCATCTGTTCGTGATCCAAAGTTGTGGCTGGTGAATTGTGCAGTATGCCTTGAGTTCTTTTATCTTTCTATCATTAATGGTATCTTTACTTAGGGTCAATTTGGTATTTTTTGCATCTTCGTGATCCAAATAAACGTGATGCCTTCATTGAGGTATGCTACTTTCCTAATCTTGAAAACACAAAACCACATCGGGATACTCAATTCACACATTCCAATGATCACCCTATAGTTATCCAGGTCAATCATTATATACTCATGGAACTGCACTTCTTACTGCACTATTTGTGTTTTTGTAGTTGCTTTTGGTTTTAAATCAGTGGGTCGGATGAGGTATTGTTGCTTTTCGATTGTCAATGTTAAGAGAATTTTAACTTTGGAAGGCTGATTCACATCTTGAAATTTCGAGGACACCTGAGATAGAGAATTAATACGGCTCTTGGGAAAACTGTAAGAGGCTTGCTGATTTATTTTCCAATCTTCATGTGGACTGGCTGTATGTATGTCGATGTTGCAACAAAGACGTTAACTGCAAAAATTACACTCTGAACATTGTTTAACAAGTTCTTCATCGGCTTTAATCAATATGATATTTACTATTTGCTTCATTTTACAAATTACAACTTAAATTTTATGTCATTTTTAATTTGTCATAGCTCATAACAATTATGCTAAACATTCTTACTTATATATGAATTTCATTTTTCTTTTTGTTATAAATACGTATTCGTTTTATTAATACGCAACAAATTATCACGTCATCCAATTTTTAATTAGTTTAATCCCACACAAGAATATTACTTCACTAATAGTCTAATACTAACAATTGATATAATGAAAGTATCCCGTCCATCTAGCGGGTCATGCAATTAGTTTCTTTCTATATAGGTTATGAACTACATCGATGAAGAAGCTTGGGAAGTCGATTCCGATGCGTATAATGAGAGATCGGTACCTGATGACGATGATTTAGCCAGCTTTATTATTCAATTACTATGATATATTTATAAAAAAAGCTTTATTTCGCATTTGAACTAAAAACATATACCTTGTAATGGCATATGATTTAATAAGTTTTATTTCCTCTTACCGGATTACCATTCATTTCTTTTTGTTCTTTATTCACTGTATAAATATTTTAACGATTTCGTAATTCATTAACCCTTACTTAATTTATTCCTTAGTCACTTTTCCAGCAATTTTTACCCACCGTCTTTCGCTATAGTAAAATATGTCAACAATATTCATAAGCTTACGACCATTTCTTACGACCATTTCTTTCAACAAGTACACTTTCCAATCATTTTTTACCACCATTCTTTCGCTATAGTAAAATATACCAACGATAATTATAAGTCATGCCCGACCAATGGGCGGGCTTATATGCCCGGGAGGGCTTATAAGTCATGCCAGCCCAGGTGGGCGGGCTTTGACAACTAGTATATATATATATATATATATATATATATATATATATATATATATATATATATTATATACGTTTGAATGTACCCGAAAATACATATTGGTTATGTATTCCCTTTATCATTCAAGAGATATATGATATGATGCATGATAAAAGGTTTTTACGTTGTATTAACTATGTAAAGAAAAATGTGAATGTCCTAAACGTGAGAAGTTTTTAATTTAAAAGTTGAATGAGATGTTGTTTTTAAGGAACTTGTTTTGTAGAAAGTTTGGTGTGAAGAAATGTATATATATATATATATATATATATATATATATATATATATATATATATATATATATATATATATATATATATATATATATATATATATATATGAAACTTCCAGGAAAAAACTTCGAATTGGGAGGGCGATCCTCCCGGTGAACTGACCGTACCCCAAACCGACACAGGTGAACAAGTAGAGTATACTAGGGCGCTTGAGAGAACCATGTCGAAGGAACTCGGCAAAATGACCCCGTAACTTCTGCTGCGCCATAAAAGGTTATCTCAAGAAAAGGTTATCTCAAGTTTTCCTCAAAAAGACAGCTTTAGAGCACAAGTCAAGTTCATAATAGGCGAGCAATTACGAATATGGTTTAGCAGTTTACTAGGGTCTTCTTCTTCCCCAAGACCAGATGCCTTATCTGCTTATTGAGCTTAGAACTTCTTTCACACTATTTGCGTGAAGCATTTGTTTGCTTTCCCACAGCTATCTATGCTACCTTTAAAGGTATGGCTACTTTCCCGGTTCCTGCTGAATGAAACTCCTAAAGCCAACTCACCCAACTGACCTTCCCAGAAAAATTCATACTCTGTTGAATCTTCTGTTTTTGTTCTTGCGCCTGCTTGCCTTTGAAAATATATATATATATATATATATATATATATATATATATATATATATATATATATATATATATATATATATATATATATATATATATAAGCATAAACCTCATTAGTTTGAACGTTTATAATTTGTGCAAGAAATAGAGATCCTAGACTCAGAAGGGAAGATTAGAAATACATACCTTGTAGAAAGAGAAGTTAGGAGGAAGATTAAGACGTTTGTTCCATAAGGCCGAGCCTAATCGAAGTAAGTTGAATGGTTCACGTTTCAATGGTTTGGTGAAAATGTCGGCAATGTTGTCTTCGAAAGAGATTTTTTCTGTGGCGATGTTTCCTTTCTAGACGTTATCTCTAAGAAAATGATGGCGTATTTCAATGTGTTTGGTGCGGGAATGCAAAACAGGATTCTTGTTAAGGTCGATGGCACCTTTGTTGTCGCAGAGGATGACAACGTCGCTTAGATGAACATCGTTGTCGACAAGAGCTTGTTTCATCCATAGTGCTTGTTAGCATGCTTTCCCTGCTGACACATATTCTGCTTCGGTGGTAGAAATAGCAAGTGCGGTTTGTTTCTTTGAAAAACATGATGTTAAACAACATCCCATGAATGTACAAACTCCACTTATGCTTTTGCGATCAACATAATCACCTGCATGGTCAGAATCTACATATACAATAGTTTCGACCCTCGTACCTTTTGGATACCATAACCCCAATTGAGTTGTACCCTTTATGTACCTAAAAATTCTTTTGACTGCTTCGAGATGTGAAGATTTAGGATCTTCTTGAAAGCGTGCACACATACATACACTAAACATAATATCCGACCGACTAGCCGTAAGATATAGTAGACTACCTAACTTACCACGGTACTTGGTATCGTCAACGGATTCACCGTCCTCGTCTTTGGTAAGTTTAGTGTTGGATGACATTGGTGTTTTCATTGGTTTTTCATCTTCTAATCCAAATTTCTTTAACATTTCTTTAATATATTTAGATTGATTAAAGAAGATTCCATCTTCTTATTGTTTTAATTTTAGACCAAGAAATAAATTTAATTATCCCATCATACTCATTTCAAACTCGTCGTGCATGATTTTAGCTAAATAGTCACACATTTCTTGACAAGTAGATCCGAATATAATCTCGTCTACGTAAATTTAAACAATGATAATATGTGATTGGTTTTTCTTTGTAAACAATGTATTATCTACTAGAACCATTGTCTATTTATTATTTATAAGAAAGGTTGTAAGTCTATCATACCAAGCTTTAGGGGCTTGTTTAAGACCGTTGAGAGCATTCTTGAGTTTATATACATATTCTGGTTTTTCAAAATTCACGAAACCGGGAGGTTGAGCTACGTACACTTCTTCATTTATGAACCCGTTTAGAAAAGCACTTTTTACATCCATTTAATAAAGCTTGATATTTTTAGCACAACCATAAGCTAGAAGGATTCTTATAGATTCTAATCTAGCTACGGGAGCATAGGTTTCATCAAAATCTATTCCTTCTTATTGATTATAACCTTGTGCAACAAGTCTAGCTTTGTTGTGGGATACTATCCCATTTTCATCTAGTTTATTTTTGAAAACCCATTTTGTACCAATTATGGTTTGATTTTTAGGTGGTGGAACTAGTTTCCAAACATCGTTTGAGACAAATTGATTTAATTCTTCTTGCATAGCTATTACCCAACTTTCATCTTTAATAGCTTCATTTACGTTTTTGGGTTCTATTGAGGAAACAAAACAAAATAAATTACTTTGATTTTGAGCTTGAGACCGTAATGTTCTTTCATTTAATTTTCTTATAACTATTTCTAGCGGGTGATCTTTACACTCTTTGACGTTAACTATTTCTTTATCTAATAGTTCATCTTCCTTGTCTTTTATTTCACTACTTTGATTTTTATGAATTTGACTTTCTATTATGTCATCATCTACGAGAGGTTGAGATTTAGGAGGAGGAATTTCGTCAAACTTGACATTTAAAGATTCTTCTACTATCATAGTTTCTGTATTTAGAACTACATAGGCTTTACTATTAGGTGAATATCCTAAGAAAATACCTTCGGTGGATTTTGGATCAAATTTGGCAAGATAATCCTTTGTGTTTAAAATGAAGCATTTGCTTCCAAACACTTTAAAATAATCTAACGACGGCTTTTTACCTTTTAATAACTCATAAGGAGTTAATCCTAATAATGGTCTAATGAGAATTCTATTTAATATATATGTTGATGTGTCGACGGCGTTGCACTAAACTTTTTGAGGTATTGATTGTTCATCAAGCATTGTTCGACTCATTTCTTGTAAGGTTCTATTCTTACGTTCAACTACCCCGTTTGATTGCGGAGTACATGGAGGCGATAAATTGTGAGTAATACCATTAGTATCACAAAAGGATATGAATTATACTTCGTTGTCAAACTCCCGACGACCATGGTCCGTACGAATAGATATTATTGGACAACCTAGTTGTTTTTTAATTTTCTAACTTAGGATTTCAAAGTGATCAAAGGATTCGGTTTTATTTTTCAAAAATCTAGTCCATGTATACCTAGAGTAGTCATCGACTATTACTAAAGTATAGTAGTTACCTCCGTAACTTTCAATAGCCGATGGACCAAATAGATCCATGTGTAAGAGTTCTAGACACTTAGTTGTAGAAACCATATTTTTAGCTTTAAGAGTAGCATGGACTTGTTTTCCTACATTACAAGCATCACAAAAATGATGTTCATATTTAAGTTTTGGTAAGTTTCTAACAAGTTCTCTAGATGATAGCGATTGAATAAGTCGCATATTGGCGTGACCCAATCTTCGATGCCAATTGTAAAACCCTAAATTTTGAATCATCATTTTATGTGCCAAGTTGAATTTTAACCTAAGTTTCGATATAAATTAAAACATTTACCTAAACTATATGTTATGTTATATAATACCTTTGATAAAGTTAACCAAAACAGTACCTAATATAAGTTGTAACAAATTAAAACTTCCTAAACCTCCTTAAGACCTAGTACAAGTTTTCTTTTGGTCCATCTTATCACATGTTTTATGGAGGTCCATCAAGCCATAGGACTTACACTTTCAAAGGAGTACTGTATATCGTATAACTAAAGAATACTTGAACAACAACAACTAATAATAATAAACGTCTAAAAGGAGTCGTATGTATGGATGAACTAAATACTTATTATTGACTTTTTAAAGTCAACTTTGATATTTATTGTACATTGCTGGATATATATAACTACGCCCATAATCATGTCAAACATGCATTGAAAATTTAGAAAATCAGTTTCTTATCCCTCTCAGCCTATTATCACGCCAACAATTATGTACACAATATCAATCACAATTATAACCCAATATATTCTTTCCTAACTTAACCTATACACGCTCCTCCATCAATCCCCATATTTTATACGGTTCTTTTTTTTCCCTTTCTTTTTTCTATCATTCGATATCAAACAAAAGAAACACACAAAGCTCGTGCTGTCTTTTTCTCTCAAGGCTCAAGGATTCGAACGGTTTGCTGTGGTGTTCGTTCGTGGATAGTAAGATTTCAGTTTGGAGTAATGATTCATGGGGTTGTGTTCGTTCTCGTGTTCCCTTTTCTCCTTGCCTCGCTAAACAGCAGGTAACACATCACTTCTTGTTTCTTTTAAACCATTCGACATATACACTTGCATACAGATCCGAAAACATCCAAACTAATCAGTAATATGTTAGATACGCGTACTAATTTGTTGGTTATAGTGGTTGCTCGTTAATCCTTAAAACACGCTTGAAGTCCACACATGAAATCTAACCTAAAACATGTATATTCGATCTGTTGTTTCTGTATTAATCGACCCTCTGATCCGATCTATTTTCGACCCCAAAATATCCGACCATAATCTGTTAATGCAATCTTATGAGCATGCTTTCCGATCTGGTATAAACCCAAGGAAAATTAATATGAGGCGTGCACATTAATACTACGAATTTGGGTTGTTTTGTGTGTACAGTGGTGTCGACCTATGTTTAAATATGAGTAGTTGATCCTCTAAAGCACTTCAGCCAAATATCTAGAATAAGTTTTCTACATAACCTGACTTGAATTGATTTGTTTGAGTTGTTATAGTTGTGTGGTTGTGTCTCGGGTGTGTGTCGAAACGGGTTGTGTTTCTTCATGTCGTCTATCCTTGTTTTACAGCCCTAAATGTGCCGACTTTTAACGCAGCTTACGCGTGCTCTAATCATAATATTAATAGCACATTTAATGAATGTTTAAAACTAAAGACCTAGGCGTATGTTTGTAACAAGGATGAAGGAGTGGTTTAAATCGAATGTACACTTATCTCTCAGTCTCGTTGTAGTGTTTGTGTAGGGTCAAGTTGTGCGCTTTTGTACAATGGAATGTGGGGTCTATAAAGGTGTAAATTTGTGGGTGTGTATCAGGTCTGTGTGCATGCATGGGTGTGACATAGTGGATCGATTTGAATACAAAACATGTGCATGGAATCCTGGTTGAAAGAAAGAAAAGAATATATTGTTTTGGTCTAGCATTGCTTGTATATGTCAAGTTTAGTTGGGCTGATTAAGAGTGTGGCTGTGCGTGGGTTTTTGTGAGTCATATAATATCTAAAAACATGTATATAGAACCATGCACTAATAATTGTTATACATATGTATTGTAAGAGTTGTGGTTAATGGATCGAATGAGGTATAAGTATTATATACAAACTGGGTTACAAGGGCGTAGGCGAATTAATGAATGTCGAGTATATATGTGCATGAGCATTAACATAAGAATCTAGATTTGAGCAGTTACGCTAAAGAAGCATTATATAACCAAATAAATATTAAAGAACATGATAAATGCAAAGACTATATTAAATTGTCATTTGAATCCTAAATTATAAAACTTACATAAATTGGAAAACTTACATAAATCGGAAAACTTACTAATTCGGGAAACTTGCTAAAAATAGAAAGTTACTTAAAATGGCTAAACTACTTAAAAAGGAAACTTACTATTTTTGGAAAGCTGCTATAAAAGGAAAGTTACTAAAAATGGAAAGCCGACTAAAATAAGTAATCTGATTTAAATTAATAATAAGACGATCATGTATTCGTGTAGATTCGCTGAAGATGGAGTTTGCGTCCGACCTCTATATTTTCTGTTGTGTTTGTCACTTGCGGTATAAGGTACAGATACTCTGCCCTTTTTCAGTAAGGGTGCCCTATCTCATTGATATGATTCTGATTCTGATTCGTTTAAGATTTCTCAAAGCCATTGCTATGATCCCTTTTATTATGAACCTTTCTGATTACACTGTGATTTGGACCTTTGGTATTTCATCTGATATATCTGTTATGAACCATCTGTTATGGACCATCTGATTTGACCTTTGTTATATGACCCTCTGATTATGATATGATATCTGACTCTTAGTTTGATACCCGAGCCATTTCACTAGGCATGGGGGTTCCATGTCCGTGTCATTGATGCACCAATGGCATGACTCTAGGGCGGTAGAGTGATGTTCCGCCACGTCCCCATTCTGATTATGATATGCGCATTACTTTGATTATGGATTATATATGTTTCTGGGGGGGGGCGTATGGATGCATCCTAGATCTGATCTGTTTAGTGGATTTAACATGATTGATTTATTATTGTCTGGTGATTGGTACTGTGTGCTATACATGCCCTTCACATATATCTGGGAGTTAGCTACTCCATTTGAAGAATGAGGACACCCCTCATATTATCTGATTATCTGAGAGGTCTCCCCTCTATATGATTTGAAGATTTATGGTTACGATTTGATATGATCTGTTCTGGGCTCGTGGTGGATTACTATCCCTTTCTTTTTCCTTTATACTTATTCATTGACTTATCCCTTGAACCATATTACATCTGTTTGACCTTTGTTTCTATTATTCTGTACTATTCTCTATTTCTGTTTGTTATCATTATATCTGTTCACTGAGCTCTCGTAGCTCAGCCGCATTTCTTTTCCTGCGGCAGGTTTTAGTAGGAAGCTGGGAATGGGTGGAGAGTACCTTTGGACTTAGAAGACTTGATAGCTGTTCTGGATTTAGATATGACTAGAAATTATTATTATTTCAGAATTAGTATTTATTGGAAGTTCATTTGTAACCCTGTAGTATCTGTATTTCATTTGTAACCTTTGAGAATTCTTGTATTACTATAGATGTATGCTTTGTTTTAATCTGATATGAAACCATTATTGTGATATCTTTACCCTTGTCGGGTTGGGGTGTTACAATTTATGGTATCAGAGCGACAGGTTGCGACTCATAATACATTTACCCTTGACCTGTGAAGTTTGGACCATTAAGTTTCCACTGTAGGCGCTCATAAGACAACCTTTAAGATTTGCTTTAGGATTTCCCTATAGGAACTTAAGTTCTGACCAGTGACGAATGGGTAGACTATAAGGCTTATGTTTAAGTATAATTGCTTCCGCATCACTCTGATTTATGCCCTATTTGTTGAAATCACTTTTGGAGATTGAAAGCTCACGCTTTGCACCACCTAAGATTCCGACTCCGACCTCTGATTCTTTTGTTAATCATTTTGATGTCTCTTCGGGTATTCTGAGAATCTCCATGACGATAACCTACTTGATACATTCTGTTACTTGCTTTAGATAATCTATGAATCTTCTGACCCTATCTGAGTTCGTCTTAAACATCTCCGATTCCTTGAGAAGTCTGGTGGTGTTTTAACCACGTGTATAAGAATGCTTTCCTCTCATTTTTAAACGATAAGACTTGCGTTGTCAATCTGTTTTTTCCATTGAATAGTTAACTTTGATTTTAGTCTGATAAAGGATAGGTTGATTGATCATTGACGACTACCCTCTGATGTTTCACCTTCGGTGTTTGAAAACCATTTTGAACTCCCTATCATGATTTCCGATTGTTAAACTTTTGCTATCTCTACCTGATTTTGTTCTTCACTTCCGACCTATTTGATAAGCAGTTTGATACTCCTCTGACCATTCCGAAGGTCATTTAACCTTAAGGTGCTTGACACATTCTGTGAATTAATTACCCATGCTGGATATAAATGTATCATCTGATATTACTCTGTCCTTGCAAATTCCGTTACTACTCCTATGAGAACTCTGGTGATTATTAGCCATGGACTGTGACGATAATTTTTGTCCCGATATGAATTTGTTAACTGAGCATGATGATGCTGATAACTGATATTCTATACGCCTGACTTTTGACAGTTATACGATGTTTGTATTTCCGATGACTCACAACCTACCTGCAACTTATGCTAAATAGCTAAACAAGACTCCAACACCTTGAATTGTTCGTTTATCTATCTCCACACTTTGATGAACCATGTACTTGACCTTGATATATGAACTATCTGTCTGGCTTGGCGACCGTACTCATCATACGAATCCGTTTACTTTTGACATATTCGATTTTGAGGTCTTTAAGTTATGGATTGGCTGGCCCTCATACGCTGCCAGGGACTACCGTATCTAATTTGTGACCTTTAGTAATATGTTTCATCCCACTTTCGTTATGATAACCTTTAACCGCTCCAATCTGTTAAGCTTAACGCTGTTATGGAAACATTTACCTCGATCTCACTTGATTATTGATTGTCTCTTGACACCTATTAGTACCCACCCTTAGAAAGCTTTGGCATTGGAAGTTTTGTTGTACAAATATTCTGGTGTTTTCTGATGAAACTCTTAGGATTCCCTCCTACTCGGGTGATAGAGTTGTCATTGAACTAATCTCATTTGATGAACCATGATGCTATAGAAGTTGAGAGATTGAAGGAGCTGATGGAATTTGATTTTGTTCAGCCCAGTGTTCCTTTTGAATACCCCTATTAGTTTATGAAAAAGAAAGAGAAAATTGTGCGTCAGCGTATCGACTATCGTAAACCTAAACGTATCACTACCGTGATCATCTTTCATTTCAGCGTATCAATGATTGATTTATTCTATCTTTGTAAATTCCGTATCAGACGGCCTCATTTAATGTTTGCAGGACTGAAGAAGCAACCACAAGAACTTCTAATAAGGGAGATGACTAACTGAGAGTAACCTCCGTGAAGCACTACAGTTTTATTTGTATGAAGTTTTCCCTGAGATGATTTATGAAGCTGTTTTAGTACCCGTCGTGACCATTATGAGTTTTAAATAATGCCAATTGTATTGGCTAATAGAATCACGTCTTCGCGAGTATTTGGAAAATTGTCATAGTATGACAGTGTGTTTGTGCTCAGAGACGAGCGAAGAGCATGTAGATCCTCTTATAGAATGACCCTTTGTTCTGGGAAGAGTAGATATGATTGGCGTTCAGAGATTGTAGCAGACAACACTACCACGTATCGGTGACGACAGCAGTGTGAGTTGGCGAATTTCGAACTGTGCTGGAAGAACTGTCTAAGACACGCAGTCTTGCTTCTCTATTCATTTTAGTTGTACTAGGATGAATTGAGAGCAGAAGCAGACTCGCGAATGGAAGATGCACAGTGACCATGTCAGAGATTCACGTTACCACACCACAGTGTCAAGAAGAAGTGCGGAAGGCTTGAGGGACCAGACGCAAGTTTATCATTCCTTCTCACCGCATGATCAGATGGACAAGCGTAGACAGACTACTCGGACTTGGAAGAGATTTTGAAATCATGTATTCGAATGGATGATTTTGGAATGATCATTTGGGGTTGGATGAGTCGATTTCGTGAAGGATGAAGTTATTGAGGGCGTGTTCACTTCTGCTTAACCCACTTAAGCTCCCGTTACCTGATGATAAGATCCTTTGAATGATTCGGGTTCTCCATTAGTATTTCCATTTAGTGTTCTTTCTGCGTATGTTGGATGACGGTTTTGTCATAAGAATTTTGATGTATTGTGGAAGACCTGACGCTTTGGACGACGTACTTCATTGATGCTTACTAATTCCATTACGTTATTTGTACGTTCTGTTTCTCTGATTTTGAATTCGTAATAATGATCGATTCGGAACAACCCTAGGGAATAGAAGGTCTGTTAGGTGGTTAAGATAAGTTGCTATTTCACAACTTGAGATAAAGTATGGTCATCATGAGGGCATAATTATATGATGATAGTATTATGACGTCTGGCCAACGTGATAATACTTACATCATATAACGTGCACTTATTGTGATCATAGGATATTTCGAGGAGTGCCTTAGAAACCTTAGAATTTCTGATATCTGATTGAGACTTTAGGTTCGTTCTACCTACACACTTAATCTGCCTTCACCGTTATACGATTTGATACGTTTGGTTACTCGACATACGTTGGCTGACCTCTGTACTTCCGATAAGGATCTTAGGTTCTGCTGTAGAGCTCTCTGCCTTCTGTTTTCTGTCAGTATGGATTCGATCTGTTACTATGAAGGAGTACACCTATGTTTTGCTATGTATACGCCTCACATTCGATAAATCTGTTCATGATGATCTGTTATGAATTAAGATATGAGATTTTGGATTCTGAGAAAACAAGACCTGTCGTTTATGAGAATACCTTTGAAAGGTTATATTGAAGACGAGACTATTTGAAAATCTGAAGAGTTAAGCATATTTATTACCCTCATATTTCTGCGATTCGGTACGTTCTTATCTGATTTGTCTAATCAAATTCCACGGACGATATATCCGTCAAATCTTACGTATTCCCGGTATCTCTTCCGAGAGAATACGATTATCATCTGTTACGTTTGGTGTATTATTCTTTTGTTCAGGATTCATTATGGTATGTCTTTTCTGAGGAAGCCAAAGCTATTTTGATCAACAAGATAGAGTCATGAGAAACAAGTCTTTCACATTTCTGTTCACAGTCCGTTGTGTTTTTTTTTCGTTTCGTTTCACTTCAAATTTCGAGGACGAAATTTTATTCTTAGAGGGGAAGAGTTGTAAAACCCTAAATTTTGAATCATCATTTTAAGTGCCAAGTTGAATTTTAACCTAAGTTTTGATATAAATTAAAACATTTACCTAAACTATATGTTATGTTATATAATACCTTTGATAAAGTTAACCAAAACAGTACCTAATATAAGTTGTAACAAATTAAAACTTCCTAAACCTCCTTAAGACCTAGTACAAGTTTTCTTTTGGTCCATCTTATCACATGTTTTATGGAGGTCCATCAAGCCATAGGACTTACACTTTCAAATGAGTACTGTATATCGTATAACTAAAGAATACTTGAACAACAACAACTAATAATAATAAACGTCTAAAAGGAGTCGTATGTATGGATGAACTAAATACTTATTATTTACTTTTTAAAGTCAACTTTGATATTTATTGTACATTGCTGGATATATATAACTACGCCCATAATCATGTCAAACATGCATTGAAAATTTAGAAAATCAGTTTCTTATCCCTCTCAGCCTATTATCACGCCAACAATTATGTACACAATATCAATCACAATTATAACCCAATATATTCTTTCCTAACTTAACCTATACACGCTCCTCCATCAATCCCCATATTTTATACGGTTCTTTTTTTTCCCTTTTTTTTTTCTGTCATTCGATATCAAACAAAAGAAACACACAAAGCTCGTGCTGTCTTTTTCTCTCAAGGCTCAAGGATTCGAAGGGTTTGCTGTGGTGTTCGTTCGTGGATAGTAGGATTTCAGTTTGGAGTAATGATTCATGGGGTTGTGTTCGTTCTCGTGTTCCCTTTTCTCCTTGCCTCGCTAAACAGCAGGTAACACATCACTTCTTGTTTCTTTTAAACCATTCGACATATACACTTGCATACAGATCCGAAAACATCCAAACTAATCAGTAATATGTTAGATACGCGTACTAATTTGTTGGTTATAGTGGTTGCTCGTTAATCCTTAAAACACGCTTGAAGTCCACACATGAAATCTAACCTAAAACATGTATATTCGATCTGTTGTTTCTGTATTAATCGACCCTCTGATCCGATCTATTTTCGACCCCAAAATATCCGACCATAATCTGTTAATGCAATCTTATGAGCATGCTTTCCGATCTGGTATAAACCCAAGGAAAATTAATATGAGGCGTGCACATTAATACTACGAATTTGGGTTGTTTTGTGTGTACAGTGGTGTCGACCTATGTTTAAATATGAGTAGTTGATCCTCTAAAGCACTTCAGCCAAATATCTAGAATAAGTTTTCTACATAACCTGACTTGAATTGATTTGTTTGAGTTGTTATAGTTGTGTGGTTGTGTCTCGGGTGTGTGTCGAAACGGGTTGTGTTTCTTCATGTCGTCTATCCTTGTTTTACAGCCCTAAATGTGCCGACTTTTAACGCAGCTTACGCGTGCTCTAATCATAATATTAATAGCACATTTAATGAATGTTTAAAACTAAAGACCTAGGCGTATGTTTGTAACAAGGATGAAGGAGTGGTTTAAATCGAATGTACACTTATCTCTCAGTCTCGTTGTAGTGTTTGTGTAGGGTCAAGTTGTGCGCTTTTGTACAATGGAATGTGGGGTCTATAAAGGTGTAAATTTGTGGGTGTGTATCAGGTCTGTGTGCATGCATGGGTGTGACATAGTGGATCGATTTGAATACAAAACATGTGCATGGAATCCTGGTTGAAAGAAAGAAAAGAATATATTGTTTTGGTCTAGCATTGCTTGTATATGTCAAGTTTAGTTGGGCTGATTAAGAGTGTGGCTGTGCGTGGGTTTTTGTGAGTCATATAATATCTAAAAACATGTATATAGAACCATGCACTAATAATTGTTATACATATGTATTGTAAGAGTTGTGGTTAATGGATCGAATGAGGTATAAGTATTATATACAAACTGGGTTACAAGGGCGTAGGCGAATTAATGAATGTCGAGTATATATGTGCATGAGCATTAACATAAGAATCTAGATTTGAGCAGTTACGCTAAAGAAGCATTATATAACCAAATAAATATTAAAGAACATGATAAATGCAAAGACTATATTAAATTGTCATTTGAATCCTAAATTATAAAACTTACATAAATTGGAAAACTTACATAAATCGGAAAACTTACTAATTCGGGAAACTTGCTAAAAATAGAAAGTTACTTAAAATGGCTAAACTACTTAAAAAGGAAACTTACTATTTTTGGAAAGCTGCTATAAAAGGAAAGTTACTAAAAATGGAAAGCCGACTAAAATAAGTAATCTGATTTAAATTAATAATAAGACGATCATGTATTCGTGTAGATTCGCTGAAGATGGAGTTTGCGTCCGACCTCTATATTTTCTATTGTGTTTGTCACTTGCGGTATAAGGTACAGATACTCTGCCCTTTTTCAGTAAGGGTCTCCTATCTCATTGATATGATTCTGATTCTGATTCGTTTAAGATTTCTCAAAGCCATTGCTATGATCCCTTTTATTATGAACCTTTCTGATTACACTCTGATTTGGACCTTTGGTATTTCATCTGATATATCTGTTATGAACCATCTGTTATGGACCATCTGATTTGACCTTTGTTATATGACCCTCTGATTATGATATGATATCTGACTCTTAGTTTGATACCCGAGCCATTTCACTAGGCATGGGGGTTCCATGTCCGTGTCATTGATGCACCAATGGCATGACTCTAGGGCGGTAGAGTGATGTTCCGCCACGTCCCCATTCTGATTATGATATGCGCATTACTTTGATTATGGATTATATATGTTTCTGGGGGGGCGTATGGATGCATCCTAGATCTGATCTGTTTAGTGGATTTAACATGATTGATTTATTATTGTCTGGTGATTGGTACTGTGTGCTATACATGCCCTTCACATATATCTGGGAGTTAGCTACTCCATTTGAAGAATGAGGACACCCCTCATATTATCTGATTATCTGAGAGGTCTCCCCTCTATATGATTTGAAGATTTATGGTTACGATATGATATGATCTGTTCTGGGCTCGTGGTGGATTACTATCCCTTTCTTTTTCCTTTATACTTATTCATTGACTTATCCCTTGAACCATATTACATCTGTTTGACCTTTGTTTCTGTTATTCTGTACTATTCTCTATTTCTGTTTGTTATCGTTATATCTGTTCACTGAGCTCTCGTAGCTCAGCCGCATTTCTTTTCCTGCGGCAGGTTTTAGTAGGAAGCTGGGAATGGGTGGAGAGTACCTTTGGACTTAGAAGACTTGATAGCTGTTCTGGATTTAGATATGACTAGAAATTATTATTATTTCAGAATTAGTATTTATTGGAAGTTCATTTGTAACCCTGTAGTATCTGTATTTCATTTGTAACCTTTGAGAATTCTTGTATTACTATAGATGTATGCTTTGTTTTGATCTGATATGAAACCATTATTGTGATATCTTTACCCTTGTCGGGTTGGGGTGTTACACCAATGGTTCGAAGTATCATCTATTGAAGTTAGACAAAGTTTATCTTTAGAGTTTCCGATTTTCATTAACAAAAGACCGTTTTTCCTAACCCCTGTTCCTATGGTTATTCCGTCTTTTAATATTTTGCTACCGGACTCACTAAATAGGACATCACACTTTTTATCAAATATTTGACTAATACTTAATAAGTTAAAACCTAGGTTATCTACGTGACACACATTATTGATGGTTAAAGAGTTGTGTGAGATCGTACCTTTGCCGATGATCTTACTTTTCCCATTACCAAAAACTGCGTTACCTCCATCGCAAGCCTTGTAAAATGAGAATAGGCTTTTATTACCCGTCATGTGCCTTGTGCATCCACTGTCTTTAATCCATTCGTTTGGTTCTGGATCAACCTTTAGACAGACCTATAAGCACAAAGAAACTCAAACGTTTGGTCCCCAATATCTCATGGGTCCATTAGTGTTAAAGAAACCATTCACTTGGTTCACTAAAGGAAGATAGTTCCAAGGTCCAAAATTTGGTGTTTGGAAACCATTGTGAAAACCATTGTTCCATCCTATTTGATTAACGTTACTTTTAGGATAATGTGTGTTTGGTCTCCTAAATGGTGTTGTTGGTCGAACATTTGGTTTTCTCAAAATTCCTTTATTGTGATGTGGTACATTAACATTCCTATCAGGAACATTAGGCGTTTTCTTTTTAGTTACAACTACAAACTCTTTTCTAGATGATTTGGACAAGTCAATTTTAGATTTTTCTGTATCAGATGGCCAGATCCTTTGATTAAGCCTAGCCGGATCCCTTTTGGAGGGATCCGCCGGATCCGTCACCTCAGAAACAGATGGATCAGAAGAATTAACAAAATTTGTTGAATTATCTTCGCTATTCGAAGGCATACAATCTGTAAATCCTACTCCATTTTTATTGTTTTTGACTTGTTGTGTATCTATTATGTCTTCTAAGCATTGTGTAGTAAGTCTAGCAATTTTAGAGTCTTGGTGATCAATTATCGTTTGAAGATTTACAAAAAGTTTACATTCTACACTTGCTTCTTTCCCTTTTTCAAGTCTTTTTAATTTTTCTTTAAGCTCTAAAACTTCTTTTTCTAAGAGTTCAATTTTACTTTTAAGAAGTTTGTTTTTGTTAATGACTTTAAGGCTAATTTTTCAAAGTTTATTATATTCTAAGCTTAGAGATTCATCATCTAAAGATGAGCTACTATAATAGAGAGAATCAGAACGTGCCTCATTAGAGTCTTTGGCCATGAGACAAATCTCTTATTTCTCCTCTTCACTAGGTTACCAAGAGCCGCTAACGAACACCTTCTTCTCACCATTAGATTGTTTGGGACAATCACTTATAAAGTGATTTGGATCACCGCATCTAAAACACTTTCGATCATCTTTAATTTTCTTTTCTTCCTTGAATTTCCGTGAGAGGATTGAAATACACTCTGAGGATGTTAGTCCTTTATAACGCGTGTATGTGATATTTTGAGTGAATATGATTAAGTATGCAGAATCTACTTAACCACACTTAGAAGGATATTGGTTATGGAAATGGAACAATGATGCTTGTTATTTGAACAATGAACACAGAAAGTATAACACCAAACGATTCAATATTATTGAGAATAATACGAGTGATCTTCACTATCACTAGGGTTACAAACCTTGAATCTCTATTACAAAGAAAACTATTTCTGTTATGTTCAACACAATGTATGTTTTCTTAGCTTTCAACTAGTCACTATTCAACTCACTTAGACACTTGAATATTTTCTATTAAGCACACTTATATCAAAGATAAGATCTCCCTCTTATACAACAAAGGAGATCTTTACAATTATGATAAGTCTTTTCGAACTACTTGCATGTTATGTGTGTCAGTCCCTAAGATACAACTTGTTCTGTGTATACAACATGTTGACTGAACACATATCTAAGATATTATCCACCGTATATATTTGACTTTTATACACAAATATCTTATACATACTTATCCATTCAGCAGTAGGATGAGTCACTCCAACAACAGTATCTGATACACTAGCAGTAGTATCCTTGTGGCAGTAGAAACTCTAACACTAGCAGTAGAATGAAATACACTAGCAGTAGTATAAACACTTAGTGTATTTCCTTGAGCAGTACTAACCTTGTGAACATTTAATTCCCAATACTAATCTTCATAACATTTAATTCCCAACAATCCTCCCCTAAACTTGTGATTTATCCCAAATCATCAAGTTTCTTCTGAATTAAATGAGGATTGTGAAGATCTTTCAAACACTACATGGTCAGACTCTTGATCTGAGCTTTCCTTTGTTCTGTAAGATTAAGTATCTTTCTGACTAACTCATCTGCCATCTGTGTATCACATTCAGCAATAACATCATCTTCTTTGTCTTGAACATTAACAATACCTTGCTTATGCTCCAAACATTGCCTAAAAGATGGTGCAATTTCCTTGGATGGAGGAATTATAAGAGGCAATGGTGCTGTGTATCTTGGATGCTTGAAGCCTGATATTATATTCCCTGTAATTGATCTAAGAAGTCAAGTCATCTCTCAGCAAGCCATGCAAGTGATGAACAAACGTAGTGAACTGAAATTGAAACTGAATTGCTTCATCCCTTCTGAATATATATAATACTCCAGAATCTTGTCCAAATTTCCAACATGATCTCAAGATAGAGCTTTATCATTTTATGTCAAAGATGTCCGAACATGGAGCTTGTTCTTTTTATTAAGATGATTCTGAAGGCGAAGCTTCCATTGTAGGAGGAGATACAACAACTGCTGCTGAGCCAGGTGTGGGAAAAGACAAGAGCATACAAGATGATGATGCTTTTACTAGACTCATGCACTTCTTGATCTTGATCAATTTAAACTTCCTCCCCTGATTCTGAGCATTACACATTCACAGTCTTTCATCCTATGATAATCTTCCTCCCCAATATTTTCATTCATTTGGGCAATCTTCATCCCATACATTTGGTTAAACTTCCTCCCCTGTTTGGAAGATCTCTCACCATCATCTGAACTTGACTCCTTTATCAGACAATGTTGTACATAAAGCCATCAATTCCTTAAATTTCAATTTGCTGCCCTCATTACTTCCAGGTATGTTAACTCTGTGAGAGGTGAATCATGGGGCAATAACTCATAATCCATCATTAGATGCGTTTTTGAGCCATTATGAATCCAAAAGATTTTAAGAAACTTTTGACTTAGTAGTATGAACTTGATTTTATTATTGAAAAATCATACTGCATACAACCATTTTGAAGGGATTAAGTGTAGCAACAGACGCTTAATCAAGATTTTGGTTTAAATTAACCTTTGGTTGTGTGAGAACCAATGTTTTCAGTTATAAATAACTGCCTGTGTACAGATAAACCCATTCAAAGGGCTTTCTTGACAGGGTTACCAGCTCGTGTCAATTGTTGCCTCTAACACAAGTGTTAGATTCACTTTTGCTCGCTGTTCTTTCTATCATATGTCCTTAGACTTGCTCATTATACTAATTAAAGTATAAAATGATAGAAAGTGAGTTGTGTCAGTTACTATCTGACCAACTGAGCCATTAATTCAAAATGAAATATCATAATTAGGTTTCAAGAAAGAAGTTTTAAAGAATCAATTAACTTAGGTGTAAACCTTTGTTGATGAATTCCCAAACTCTGTCCATCATGAACCTATTATGTTAGCAACTTGTATCATTATTCTGCTGCTCATACATTTCACTTGAAACTACCTTTGTGCTCAAATGTCCATACCTGAAATTGTTAGTCCAAAACCAAGAAAATAAAATGCAGAGCATTTGTCTTATAGCAGTAGAATTATATGACTAACAGTATGAACAAAACAATCCAAATTTGTACTAGCAGTACAAACTTTTCAATAACAGTACTAATTGACAATGCTAGCAGTACAAACTTAATTTTATGTACAAAAACATAGAGTTTTAAATCATTGATGATTAAGCATCCCAATACTTGCTACCAAGTATTGAAACCTTCCAACATCAAAAGCTTTTGTGAGAAGATCTGCAAAGTTTTGATCAGAAACAATTTTAACAACTTGAATCAACTTTTTCTCTTTGCAGTCTCTAATAAAATGATGTCTAATTTCAATGTGTTTTGTTTTTGAGTGTTGTACTGGATTTTTAATGATACAAATTGTACTACTATTATCAATATATATGACAGTATTCATGAAATTGTACCCATAGTCAAGAAGTTGATTTTGAAGCCAAAGCACTTGACCACAGCAACTTGCAGCAGCTACATATTCAGCTTCAGTTGTTGAAGTAGCCACAATTGTTTGCTTTTTACACTGCCATGAAATGAGTCTACATCCAAGGAATTGACATCCTCCAGTTGTTGACTTTCTATCCAAGCTTGCACCTGCATAATCACTATTTGAATATGCTACCAAGTCAAAAAGTGATTCCCTAGAATACCATAGACCCAACCTAGGTTGACCCTGGAGATATCTAAAGATCCTCTTGACAGCTATTAAGTGAGAAACCTTAGGAGTTACTTGAAATCTTGCACAAGCACAAACAGAGAACATGATATCAGGTCTTGATGATGTGAGATACATCAAAGAGCCTATCATAGATCTGTATGTGTGTACATCCACATTGTCTCCATCTACATCTTTAAGAAGTGGCTTCTCAAAGTCCATTGGTGTGCTTGCCACTTTTGAATCAGCAAATTGAAATTTTCTTAGAATCTCTGCAACATATTTATCTTGGCTGATAAATATGCCTTCACTTGATTGCTTAACTTATAGACCCAAAAAGAATGTAAGTTCCCCCATGGAACTCATCTGAAACTTATCATGCATAAGTTTCTCAAACTCCAAACACATCTCCTTCCTTGTAGATCCAAAGATGATATCATCCACATACACCTGAACTAGCAAAAGATCCTTCTTGTGCTTTTTGATAAATAATGTCTGATCTATCTTGCCCCTTTGGAATCCATTTTCTGTTAAATAGGAAGCCAGTGTTTCATACCATGCTCTTGGTGCCTGATGAAGACCATAAAGAGCTTTGACTACCTTGTACACCTTGTCTGGATGTTCTGGATCAATAAAACCTGGAGGTTGTGAGACATAAACCTCCTTTTCAATAGTACCATATAAGAAAGCACTCTTGACATCCATTTGATAAATTGTGAAGCCCATAAATGAAGCATAAGCCAAGAATAGCCTAATTGCCTCAATTCTTGCTACTGGAGCAAAAACCTCTTCATAGTCTATACCCTCCTCTTGTGTGTACCCTTGGGCTACAAGTCTAGCCTTGTTTCTTATCACTATGCCCCTTTCATCCCTTTTATTCCTGAAAACCCATTTAGTACCAATTACCCTTACACCCTTGGGTAAATCAACTAGCACCCAAACCTTCTGAATTTTAAATTGGAGAAGCTCCTCTTGCATAGCTTCTACCCAGCTTGAATCATCTAAGGCTTTGAGAACATTCTTGGGTTTTGCTTGTGAGAGGAAACATACAAATAAGCAAGAGTGTGCATCTTCATGCTGCTTTGATGCATAAAGAGCATCAAGTAACCTTTGTTGGTCTGAAGACATAAGTTGATTCCTTGTCTTCACTCCTGATTGCATCTCCAATTACATTGTCCAAGGAGTGGACTTTGTGAATCCTTGCGTGTGGTGTAGAAAGAACATGATAGTCAGGTGGGAGATTGTTGAAATCCACCTCACCTTCTGAGAAATCTGCTTCATTGAGTTCTGATGGGCCAGTAGTAGAATCATTTGGCCTAGCAGTAGCTTGCTCTGTCTCAGCAGTACTATCATCATGAGAACTATTAACAGGATTCTCTTGTTCCTCAGTTCCATCTTCCTTGTTTTCACCTTCAATCCCTTCTTTAGCTTCATCAAAAGAAGGTTCATTATTTATTGAAGTTAAATCCACACTTGTCCATATTGGCATCATCACATAATCTTGATCTTTCTCTTTTCCTAACCTTGCTTCATTTGTTGCATCATGAGCTTCTGAACCTAAAAATTCATTAGTTTCAGCAACAACAGGCACATAATTCATTGATTGGGTTAGTGTCTCAAGATCAAATAGCCATTTGGGACCTTCACCTGCTACATTGGATTTGTTCTCTAAAAATTCCACATGCAGGTTTTCCTCTACTCTCCTAGTTCTTGAGTTGTATACTCTAAATGCTTTGCTATTAAGAGAGTATCCAACCAAGAATCCTTCATCTGCTTTACCATCAAATTTTCCTAGATGGTTTAAGGTATTCAGAATTGTCACATGACATCCAAAAGGTCTAAGAAATCCTATTGCAGGAGTTCTACCTCTAAAAAGCTCATAAGATGTCTTATTGTGAGACTTAACTACTAAAACTCTGTTCTGGACATAGCAAGCAGTATTAACTGCTTCAGCCCAAAAAGTGATAGGCAACTTAGAGTCAGCTAACATTGTTCTAGCAGATTCTATGAGTGTCCTATTTCTTCTCTCAGCTACACCATTCTGCTGAGGAGTTCTAGCAACACTAAATTCTCTTCTAATACCCTTTTCTTTATAGAAATCATCCATAACTCTATTCTTAAACTCTGTCCCATTATCATATCTAATGACTTTTACTTTCTTGTCTACTAGGTTTTCTATCTCTGTAATGAATGTCTTAAGAATGCTAGGAGTCTCATCCTTAGAACCTAAAAAGAAAACCCATGTAAATCTGCTATAGTCATCAGTAACAACTAGACAAAATCTTTTATGCTTTATACTACTCACTAAAGTAGGTCCAAATAAGTCCATATGAATCATAAACATTGATTGATCAATAGAGTTAAAAAGTTTGGGCTTACATGTGGCTTTATGTTGTTTGCCTTTGAGACAAGCAATGCATGTTTGGTCATTTTCAAATCTTTTTTGAGGTAAACCTCTTACCAAACCATCTTTGACAATTTTATTTATGGTTTTGAAATTTATGTGACCAAGCCTCCTATGCCATTTCATAGATTCATCCAATGTGGCCTTTGCAACAAGACAAGTAAGGGCCTCTTTAGGAACAATCTTCTTTATATCAACACTGTACATGTTGCCCTTTCTTGGAATTTTAAGAAGTACTTGACTTTCATCAGGCATCTTAAAATCAGAAGAAAGCACAAGACATTCAGTTTCAGTAAAAAGAACTTTGTTCTTTTTGTCACACATTTGTGAGACACTAAAAAGATTATACTTAAGCTCTTGCACATAGTACACATCTTCAAAATCCAATTTACCATTTTTAAGTGTACCTTTACCAGTAATTCTTCATCCTATTCCTCCCCCAAAGGTAACATATCCTCCATCCAATGATTGAAAGTCTGAAAGATAAGACATGTTGCTTGTCATGTGCCTTGAACACCCACTATCTGAATATACTTGATCTTCATCATCTGCTTGTGAATGTCCCTGCACAGAAATAAGAAAATTAGATTTCTTGGGGAACCCAAGCCATTACTGACTTGGATTTGCCTCGTGCATCAATGTAATTAAATCTTTTGAGAACAGTTGATGCACCATTGGATTTAAGAGGTCTCCAAATCCAACATGCTGAGGCCTTAACAGCATTGGCCCTCTTTTCCCTAGCAGTTGAACCCTTAGGTTTCCAAATTTGTTTTTGTAACACTGCTTTAGTATGAAAAGGCCTTTTTGCAGTTGTTTGTGCATGTTTGTAAGTTGTTTTTGCACTTTGTACTGCTGGTTTTGGGTAAACAGAGTAAAATGGTCTAGCAGTAGAAACTGCTGGTCTAGCAGTAGAAACTTGTTTTGGGCCAGACTTTAATGAAACTGCTCTGGGTGTTGTTCTAGTAAAATTAGAGTGACTTTTAGTTGTATGCCTTTTTAAATTCATCCTATTGTTTGAATACCCAAATACCCTTAGGTTGCAGAAGACTGCAAGATGGTCAAATTCTCCACAAATGAAACAAGCTTTGTTATAGAAATCAAAGTCATCACCTAGTTGGTGAGACTTGAGGTCATTCCAATTTCTTTGGTTACCTCTGGGCTTGTTTGTGCTTCTATATTGCTCACAATATCTTACTGGTTGCCTAACATGTTTAATGTTTGTTTTAGGCCTAACAGTATCATTCTTGACCACTTTAGGAATACTTGTTCTTTTTGCCTTAACAACATCAGGCTTAAACATAACCTGTTCTTCTTCATCATCATCAGATGTCCAGTCCTCAATGATTGGACCATCTGATTTCCTACTAGAGGACACCTTGTCCTCAGGAAGTGAAGTATCACATGAACTCTTAAGGGGTTCACTTACTTCTTCAGGCTTATCAACAACTACATTTTCTTTTGGCTGAACACCATATTGTAATTTTGGTAGTTGAAATTCAGACAAGCCTGTGTGCTCTAGGTCTATCCCTGGGGGTGCAGGGATTCCTCTGTAAGGAGGTGGGACATTCTTATATCCTAACCCAGACTTGGCTTTGTTGATTAATTACTAATGTCAACCTCAGCTTTCAAATTACTAATGTCAGCATCTCTAAACATTATTTCTCTGTTAAGAAGTATTTTGGCATCAGTAAAAGTAGATTCATTGGTCTGATAGTGTATGATCTGCTCCTCTAGGATAGCTAAACCTCTCTTATGATTTGCTAAGTTATGAATCGTTTTGGTTAGTTCTATCCTTTGGTCTTCACAACGTTTTCTTAAAGTTTCTAGTTCTTTAAGAGCAGTGCAAGTATTAGAACAAACTTTATCAGATTGTACCTTAGTAGAGAAAGCCATGAGTGCCATCTGAGAAGAAGATTCTTCTTCATCAGCCATGAAACTCCAATCAAAACCTAGGCCATCAATAGCTACCATAGCTTTTGAATTTGGCTCAGTAACCTCCCTTATTTTGGACTTACTTCCAAAACCTTTGCTTTTGCCATCTTGATGTCTTGGTCTTCTACATTCCCTTGAGAAGTGTCCCATCATGTGGCAGTTGTAGCATTCTATCTTTGACTTGTCAAAACTAGCAGTATCATTGTAAAACCCAAAAACTTAACATAATATGAAATGACAAAAATGCCCTCAAATTTAAAATTTTGAGAACTTATGAATATCCTGTAAGTACATCATTTGTCTTTTAACCTAAAATAAATTGTCCTAAGTTAACTAATGAATTAAGCTCCAATTAAAACTTTACATTATACATTTAATGTAGAAAATAAAATCCCTACATCTAATATAATCCTAGGCGACATTTTATGTATCATAAGCTCAAGAATTTTCGGCCCAATATGAAGAGATAAACATGCATTAATTTTAATTGATCACAAGCCCATAATGAAATTGATTCTTGCCTTATTTTACTTGAATCAAATATACGGTTCTTTTCATCCCCATTATACCGAAAATCCATAAAATCCCTAATTCCCTCTCCATCAAAAATCTCGGCTACCTCTTGTTCTTGCCATTCGACTCAAAAAAAAAAAAAAAAAAAAAAAAAAAAAAAAAAAAAAAAAAAAAAAACATCGGTTATCTCCCTCTTGTTTCCCTAGTCGATCCATTGCAAGCTCCAAGGAAGAAGAGATCTTAATCCGGCAGATCCCTTCCCAAAGGGATCTGGCTAGTGTAAAGCAAGGGATCCGGCTATCTGGTAGTACCAGTTCGGAGTTTGGGTTACAATTCCGGATTTTTTGTTATAAGTCAAGGTCCATGGGTCACGTGATGTCATGAATGATGTCAAAGACATCTTGGGTCATGGGTTTTGGACTTTGGGTCATGGGTCATGGGTTTCACCCATTATTTAAGTCATGCATGATGTCATGCAATGGGTGATGGGTTATGGGTCAAGCTCCATGGGTTATGGGTTATGGGCTATGGATTATCCAACTCATTTCATGCATTTTATTTATTACAAGAAGTATACTTTAATTATAGCATGTAAATGGTAAATTGTAACTGTAAGAAGATGTAATGTTTAGATTTATACTTTTACATAATGTTATGTTTGTTATCGACAAAACTTAAAGAGATCGATAAATATTAATAAACGTTTTTACGGTTTATTTGTATTAACAAGAAATTCAAGGTTTCGATGTCAAGAACTAAGAGCAACAGAAACACTACCTACATGTGATATTGTATTTAGTACAATAGTCATACACTTGAAATCTTAGAAATCTACATTTAGTATTTACATGTAATAGTCACGATGATTTTTACAAAGTTTCCACAATTATTTCCACAAACTCTATGATCTCACCAACCATTGTGTTGACACTTTTAGCATGTTTATCTCAGGTCCATAATGAACGAGTTTGGCACGGAGGAACACGGATACATAAAGAAGGCTATAAATTTTATTATCATTCGAAAACCCATTTAATGTAATTAGTAAACCTTGAAACTACTGGGACCTCATATTGTAAACTCTGATATTTATAAAATTTGAATGATAAATCTTTTATAAACGACTCAATTAGAGTTTGTTTTCTATTGTTATAATTGTTGTGCCATAAAGTAACACACTGGTATGTGCTTAAACACATACTTTTATTTGACCAAAACCGGACCCAAATAGATCAAAAACTAACCATAAATGCCAAAGATATAGTGTTTTTGTGTTTGTTTCTATGCAGGTACGGATATCTTGAAAAAGGGACAAAATCAAGCAAAATCCGAGAAAATGAGCACGAGACGTGGAAAAGAGAATTATAGAGCCGAAGCCGGGGAAAATTTCGTCAAAGATAATATTTTTTGAAGAATGGCCCTTGGATTACTTCTACTTGGCATTATTGGTCCCTAGACTATCTTTGAAGAAATGGCAGCTATGGTCCCTACAATTTCTAGATTTACATCTTTTGTCCCTAAACTATTTATCCTAAACTCACAAATACTCCAACCGGATCCAAAAGTTACCACAACTTTACTTAACCCAACAACCCATTCCACTTACACCCCCACAATCGACCCAATCCTAACTAAACTATACCCAAACCCAATTATACCCACAGCCCATCACCGGCCCAGACCAAAAAAACCCGACCCACACTAAATATAACACACTTCGGTCAAACCCCCAACCCCAAATGGTCAAAATCCCTAATTCACTAACTACTTCTTCTTCTCCCCTAAATTACCGCCCACATCCTCTCTAATCTCTGCTAATACCCCATCACCATCCACCTCACCACTACCAGCCAAACCCTTCACGTGGGTTTGCCTTTGGTCCCCTCCCCTCCACCTCATCAATCCGAGGCTACAAAGTCGAATCAACGATCAAGATAAAAAGTTGTGGTGAGCACGAAATGATCCAAGGGTCGACAAAGAAACACAACCGCATAGAGAGAAACACTCTCACACAACAAACACACTCGATTCTAGGGTTTTTATAATTTTTTTAGTATAAATAGGAGTAGGAGCCGACTCTTTTTTCTTTTTTTCTAGGTTTATTTTAGCTATTAGTTTAAGGTATTATGTACTTTTTTTAGTTCGGTTGTAATTTTACTCTTTATTTTAATATAAGTCGATTTTTATTGTTTAGCTTACTGCTTCATTTCTGCTTATTCAATTCGTGTTGCTGCTTATTTTGATAAGTTAGTATAGTTGTTCTTAGGTTAAGCTTAAAAAAAAGAAAAAAAAAATATATATATATATATTTTAGCTTATCTCGTTTTTTTTTTCTGCTTGTTTGAACTCTGATTTGGTTTGTTAGGGTAGGTTAGGTTAGTTTAGTTTAAGTTTGGTTTAAGTAAGATTTAGTATAGCTTATTAACTGCTTTAGTGTAGCTTCTGATCTTGCCTGTTGTAGTTTAGTTTAAGTTGGATTTGGATTTGTTTGTGTTTATTGTTTTGTGTTTGTGTTTATCATAGTTTAAAAATTAGGTTTATAAGTTTGTTGAAGTGCTGAGTATTGTAAGTTTGTTGAAGTTTAAGGTTTTAAGTCAAGGAAAAAATTAAAATAGCAAAACTGCTACACCTGGGACTCGAACCCAGGGCAGCAGCAACACAACACACAACCCAAACCAATATGCTATAGCCTTTTATATGTTAAACTTTCCTTTTTTTTTTCTTTTAAACAATTTTTTTTGTTTTAAGCTTATATAAGCTGTTTGGCCTTTAACAGCTTATGGACTAAAGCTTTTTCAACATTTTCATTTTTCTTAGCTTTTTATCAACTTAAAGTATTTTTACAAAAAAAAAAATTTCAGAATTTTCTTTTTCCATTTAGTATTTTTAATCAATTATTTTCTTTTAAATAGTTTTTAAATTATAAAAAATTATTAAAAAGTCAAAAAAAATATTTTTCTTTTTTCCAAAATTTTCTTTTTATATTTAAAGTTTAGGAAAATTATTTTTATAAATTTAGGGTTTAGAATTTAGAAATTTACTTTTATTTACGTTTTTTTAAAATTCGTAACGTACGTTTCTAATTTAAAATTTCGTTTTAGATTTCGTATGCTTAGATTATTTGTACTCGTAGCTTTATTAGTTGTTTTTATTTGATATTCCATCATTCGTAGTATAGAAAAAAAATCAAAATATCTCACTTTTTATCACATTCACAACACGTATCACGTTCCGAAAACACGAAATTCCATTCACACCTTCACGGGAAAACGAACCTCGGGTCTTGCATATTTCCGTTGCAATTCTCCTTTTTGGGATATAAATTGCTCTAAATCAATTTTTGGCGCCGCTGCCGGGGACTGGTTGAAGTGAATTCGTGAATTTGTTTCTCGATTCGTGTTTTGAAGATCCTTCCCTCGGAAGTTATTTGCTTTTATAAAAAGAAAAAAAATACAAAAAAGAAAATAAATATAAAACACTTTTCCTAAAGTGTTTTCAAAAATACAAAAATAATATAACCTCACTTTTTCTGAAAAGTGTTGTAAACCATTCCTAATTAAACAAGAAAAGAGATCGTGAAGTTAAACGTTACTCGGATTATTTCTTTGCTACAACCTAATTACGGGGTTCTAGTTAGGCTTTGACATTAAATTGTAAGCCGAAAAGAGATCCATTCTTCTCTTACGCCACGCTGCGCGTAGTTTAGAAAGAAACGAGTACGGTTGATCAACGATCACCAAAAAGAAGTAAATTTTAATTTTTCCTTATAAAAACCCAAAAATATTTTCATTTTCAAATTTGGTTTTCTTTTTAAACCTTTGTTTGTTTTTGGTGTATGCACACCCGTTCTTCTTCTCAACCTCTTCTTTCACCTCTCTCAAATCCCGAGAGAATTATCCGTCACAATCACCGTGTTAATTTCCCAAACGTTGAGGAAATAAACAACAACAATCAACATCCGCCGATGGGTGATGAAAATCCTAACCCAGTGCCAGCTCCCGATCTCCGAACGATGGAGGAGCTGTGCCAACCCACAATACACGAACGTGGTGGCCCGATTGCCCCCGTCAATATTCAAGCCGCAGATTTTGGACTTAAGCATCATATGATCCAACAAGTCCAAAATTCTTGCCAATTTCACGGTTTGCTGGGTGACGATGCAAACAAGCATCTTGACAAATTTATTACCGTCACCCAAAGTATGAAACACAATGGGGTCACTGATGACGCCCTTCGTCTTTATCTCTTCACATATTCCTTGACGCATTATGCCACCGCTTGGTTTGATCGTCTTCCCAAGAACTCCATTCACACTTTTGATGAGATGGTTTCAAAGTTCTTGGCAAAATATTTTCCACCGTCAATGGTGACGAAATTAAGGAATGAAATTAGTAACTTCCGTCAGCTTCCCGATGAATCCTTATTTGAGGCATGGGAACGCTACAAGCTTTCGATTGATCGGTGTCCAAATCATAACATGTTATTAGTCACCATAATAGATACGTTCTATAATGGTCTAACATTGAGACACCGTGATACGATTAATGCTGCAGCCGGTGGAACCTTTATGAAAAGGCGACCCGAAGAGTGCTATGATCTCATTGAAAACATGACTACCCATCACAATTATTGGGATTCCTCAGCCGAGAGGAATGAGTCTACTAGATCTGGTACTACTACTTCCTCTTCTAACCCCGAGATAGCAGCTCTCTCTAAGCAGATGAATGATATGTCCACTGCTATCTTAAGAATACATCAAAGTTTAAATCAAAACAACATTAAAAATCAAGTCAATGTTGTTAATAATAGCTGTGAAACTTGCGGTGGTCCACATCCTTATTTCGAGTGCCCAGCCTCCGGTGGCTACACTCAAGAGAACGTTTACGCTGCTACGGGATCCTTTAATCAGGGAGGTAACGGTTACCAACCCCAAGGAGACTGTAATTTGCTCAGCTACCGTTCTAACAACTCTCTCGGACCACCCGGTTTCACCCAAAATCAAGATCAGAATGTGCCAAACCGCAATATTCCATACAATCAAAATCGGGCTAATCAAGGGAATTTCAATCAAGGGCAAAATTTTCAAAATCAAGGAAATTTTCAAAATCAAAACCCAGGAAATGTTAATCAGGGAAATTTTCAAAACAACAACTAGGGTTTTAATCAAAACACCCGAGGGGCAAATCTCAACAATAATCAAAATCAAGGATTTGTGCAAAACCCATCGCCCTCGGAAGAGTTGTTGAAACAACTAGTTCTTCAAAGTCAAAATCAACTAAAATTTAACAAATCCCAAGAAGAAACAACTAGGTTTTTGATTAAGGAAATGACCGAAATGAAAAAAATCTTTAAATGATCGACCCTCGGGCTCTGGAACTCTTCCAAGCAATACGATCGCTAACCCGAGGGGCGATGTTAAGGCAATCACTACAAGGAGTGGTGTATCATATGATGGACCCACGGCTCCAACTACCGATTCTTCTCTTCCTCCCAAGGTAGTTGCCCGTGAGACCGAGGCGACAAAGGACACGGAACTTCCTACTAATAACGGAAGGACCGAAGACGTCCAACCTCCGGTTGTCCAACCATCTAAGCAAAAGGTTGTGCTTGAGCCCGACGAAGCTCCCACAAAAGCAAAACTTCCTTATCCATCGAGAATGAATGATCAAAAGCTCCGCGATAAAGCTTCAAATCAAATGGAAAAATTCTACCAAATCCTCCAAGATTTGCATTTTGATATAAGCTTTGCGGATGCTTTACTTCTGATGCCTAAGTTTGCTTCCACGCTCAAGGGTTTATTGACCAACAAAGAAAAATTATTTGAATTGGCAAAAACTCCTCTTAATGAAAACTGCTCAGCGGCAATTCTCAAAAAGCTTCCGGAAAAGCTTGAAGATCCCGGAAAATTTCTTATTCCTTGTGAATTTCCGGGAATGGTTGAATGTTGCGCCTTGGCCGATCTTGGTGCTAGTATTAACCTAATGCCGTTGTCCGTTTGGGAAAAACTTTCTCTGCCCAACCTCACCCCCACTTGCATGACCCTCGAGCTTGCGGATCGTTCCATAACCCTTCCTAAAGGTGTAGCCGAGGATGTCTTTGTCAAGGTGGGGAAGTTCCATTTTCCTACCGATTTTGTGGTGGTTGATTTTGATGCTGACCCCCGGGTTCCTCTTATTCTCGGAAGATCATTTTTGAGGACCGGGCGGGCTTTGATTGATGTGTATGGAGAAGAAATAACCTTAAGAGTTGATAATGAGAAAGTAACGTTTAACATAAATCAAAACTCTAAACCGCTAACCGACAAATGCAACGTTGCTACGGTTAATCAAAAATCTGATCCCGTAATTACTTCCAAAAGAAGTGATTCGATTCTTTCCAGATTTGCGGTTAAGAGTCTTTCTGAAAAACGTGTTGAGCTTAAGGCTATGAAAATTACACCCGGTTCAAGCAAATGGTTTGCGAGTTGTTCCGCGGATGTAAAGAGTATTCTTGATGATGATGAATCAGATTCGGAGACCACAACGAAAGTGGTAGAAATTGCTAGCTCTAAGAGCACACCACTTGTCCCATCTCCGGAAACGGTTTATCGAATTGAGACTATTAATTCTATACCTCTCACTCCGAATTCTGAACCAAACATTTTTGAGTCTTCCCATCCTTCTCCTCCGATTGAGGGAAGTGTTATCTCAAGGGAAGAGATCGAGGTGTTCTTTGATGATGCTCCAATTTCACCGGAAATTGTTGAGCCCGATGGTGATCCGGGGAAGATGTTTCGTTATTAAAAATGAAAGTTGATGAACAATTTTCCTTTCCCCCGGAAGATGTTAAGGAAAAGCCGTTAGATCCTTTGGAGCTCGAGCTCAAGGATGCTTTTCCCGAATATGAGAGTTTCATATTTGATGATGAGAGTAGTGGCAATCCCACTTCTCATTCTGATTTCTCTATCCCGGCTTTTGAAGCCTTCTACTTTGATATTGATCATTCGGAGGAGACGAGTAGTGGCAGTACCACATCTCATGCTCATATCTCTCCTCCCGAATATGATTCATTTCTTTATGAATTGAATGATCTTTATCACGAGGAGTTCTCCGATGAACTTTCTCCTTTGATATCTCCTCCAGAATATGATAAATTCTATTTTGATCTGGAGGAAGATACTAGTCTGGGGGGAGGTGTACCTTCTCATGAAGATTTCATCCCAACCCTCCCGCCCGAGACTTTTGATGACAAAACTTCTACTGATGATGAAGAGTATTTCATGATAATCATCAAAATCTTTATGCTCTTCATCACATATGCTGTGGCTTCTCCCATCCTTCACTCCTTCGGGAGTGAGGATACCATCTCTGACCCCGGTATTACCATTTCTGGTTCTTCTTTCTAAAAATACCGCGGGTATCTCATCGGAGTGGAACTTTCGTATGCTTCAATGTTTATCCAAACATCTTGAACGAAAGTCCGATGGAGATTTCTTTTTCCACATGCTCCCCCAAGGACAATTAAATTCGGGGCGAGTCTAAGCTTTCCGACTCGTTACTAAACAAGCGCTTCGTGGGAGGCACCCCATGCTTATCCTTCTATCTTCTTTCTATTTTCTTTCTAATAAGTGACGTGAGGAGGGGTTTCCTCTTCCATTTGTTGTGTTTCGTGGTTTTCTGTGCTGTGTTCAGGATTGCCCGATGATTGAAGACTCTCGTGCTCATGGTTCTGCCTTCTCTCCACTCGAGTTTCATCATTCGTTGCTCATCCGATATCCTTAATCTTATCATTTTACGTTTATCTTTGGCATAATTAATAAACGGCCTTAGGTTTATGTAGGAGAACCCTTACCTTTAAGACATTGAGGACAATGTCTCGTTTTAGTCTGGGGGGGTAATCTTTCGATTTGATTTTTGCCTTGCATTTTTGCCGTTTTCTCTCGCAACCCCGTTTTTCCTCAAAATTTGAAAAAATCCAAAAAAATGAGAAAAATTTTAAAAATTTTTGCAAAAATATAATAAATTTTGACATTTTTGTTGACTTTCCGCTGGTGAGAGTAGGAGTAAAATTCTGACTTGACCGGGCGTGTTGAGCCCTAGCTTGTCCCCTTAACCATTTATAATCTATAAGCTTGTGCTAGTCTTTTACACAAGGAGCTATAAAATGCGAATTCTTTTCAAGAGTTTGCAAGTTCCCGTATCGACTTTATATTGCATGGCTTGATTATAAGGCTAAGCATTCGCGGATCTTATTATTTAAGATTTTAAATTTGCGAAGAACGAGAAATGATAGAGTTTATTTAGAAGTTAGATTGCTAAACGTAGAGTAGTTGGTTCTCTTTAGAGCTCATCAAAGTTACTTGTGGCCTTTTGCTCCCGCAAAATTGTTTCACAATATATAACTGTAAGAATAATTAAAGATGTTAGGTTTTGCCGATGATTAGTTCTTAGTCTTCTTAAAAGAATTCTTGTTTTGAAAATTGGGTACACATCAAGGTTCCTTAATAAATAAGTTTAATAATAATAAGTTAAGTGCTCTAAGCTACGGATTCAAGATCGGGCCTTGGATCCTTATTTCCGGAAGGCGTTTAGGTCTTGGCTACCCTCTTGCACCGGCCCTTGGACCTCTAGTTCAGGAATGTGTGAGGTCTTGGTCTAACAACCTTGGATCCTCATTTCAGGAATGTCTAGAGTCTTGGAACTCTCCGTTGTAACGGCCCTTGGATCCTTTATGCCGAAAAGTGTAAGGTCTTGGAATTAAACCGTGAAGGTCCGTCGTTTAGGGTACGCAAATGAAAAAAAAAAAAAAAAAAAAAAAAAAAAAAAAAAAAAAAAAAAAAAAAAAGTGATGAAAGAAAAATAGAAAAAGTCAAAAATATAAATAAAAGCCTTGATGTGGACCTCATTTTCAAAGCAACGGTTCTCGAGAGAAGATTGAAAACTACTTAGCGTCTTAACTTAGCATCTTTATCGGCACTAAAACTTATCAAAACGAGAATATGAAGAAATTCATTTCTCACAAAAATAAAATAAATAGAGGAAATTAGGAAAAATGGGAGCAAGAGGTAATTACACAAGTAACTTTCATGGGTAGTGTTGGCATCTAACTTATAAATAGACAATGATTTCGTTTTTACGCTTAGTTTGGGGACTCGTGAAAAATCAGGAACGACGAATTTTATCCGTATGGTCACTTCTTTATGAGTCGTGTTTCCTACTCATTGATCCTGAAAGTTATCGTGAGATAATGATTGTCAACAAAGCCGTCACTTGATTATGATAAAAAAAATACAAAAATATAATAAAAAGGAAAATCGGAGAGTTTTTAGAACTTAAAATTTCTTAATCTCTTTTGAAAATTTTGCTACTTCTCAAAGTTAGTAAAAAGAGATTGAAAATTTTTGGTTTCAAAAACGCGTTTATATAACATTGCGTGAGGACACGTCAATATCTTAGTCTGGGGGAATTTTGGTATGTGCTTAAACACATACTTTTATTTGACCAAAACCGGACCCAAATAGACCAAAAACTAACCATAAATGCCAAAGATATAGTGTTTTTGTGTTTGTTTCTATGCAGGTACGGATATCTTGAAAAAGGGACAAAATCAAGCAAAATCCGAGAAAATGAGCACGAGACGTGGAAAAGAGAATTATAGAGCCGAAGCCGGGGAAAATTTCGTCAAAGATAATATTTTTTGAAGAATGGCCCTTGGATTACTTCTACTTGGCATTATTGGTCCCTAGACTATCTTTGAAGAAATGGCAGCTATGGTCCCTACAATTTCTAGATTTACATCTTTTGTCCCTAAACTATTTATCCTAAACTCACAAATACTCCAACCGGATCCAAAAGTTACCACAACTTTACTTAACCCAACAACCCATTCCACTTACACCCTGATAATCGGTCGAATTCGGGTCAAACGAATCACAAGTCAAACTTCTCACGAAGAAAAGTCAACTTGAAATCATTAACGCAAAAACAACCAATTGTAATAACCGGATAAGCGTGTACCCGGGTCGTTCTCCCTGCGAGGCGTGAAATTGAGGATATCGTTTTCGGTTCGTAATTAAAGTGCTTGAAAAGACGAGAGTTGATTGTGTCTCTAAAATCTACTAAAACGAAAAATTAAATAAAGCGAACTTTAAACTACAAACGAGTAAAAACGTAAAATATTTGAAAAACTAATCCTATGTATATCAAAATAATTTTTATAAACTCTAAATGGCAAAAGAAAATTTAAAAAAAAAGAAAAATATTTTTTTGACTTTTAAATAATAATTTTTTATAATTTAAAAACTAATTTTAAGAAAATAAATGATTAAAAATATTTAAACTAATTTAAAAACTAATTTTTTTTTTTTTTTTTTTTTACCGAATACTAAAAAACAATATATATATTTTTAAACTTAACAATACTAAACAAACAAACTGTTTAAACTTAACAATACTTTAAACAAACAATACTAAAAGAAAACTTTTTAAACTTAACAACTGTTTTTGCAATATATATATATTTTTTTCTTGAACCTTCTTTTCTTTTAAAAAAAACCAAACTAGCAACTGTGATACTTTAACTATAAAACAGATAAGCTATAGCTTATCTGTTTAAGCAGAAACAACCTATGCTTGAGATCCTGGGTTCGAATCCCACTAACACAAATATTTTTGCTAAACTTTTTTTGAACACAACTAAAACAGACTTAAACACAAACAACTGATTTTGAAGCTAACACAAACACAAACACAGACGATAAACACTAAACACAAACAACTAAGTTTTAAGCTAACACAAACTCAAACAAGAATCTGCTTATAGAAGACTAAGCCACAACGATCAAAATTTGACTACCAAATCCAAAATAAAAAAAACAAGAGCAGATGCAACTTTAACAAATTTTAACCAATCTTTAGCAAACTTAAACACACAAAACAAGAATCAGTCGAGAGTTCGAATCATCCACAAGCTAAATCATACGAACTAAAATCCATTACACAAAACTACAATTTATCCAAACTTCATGCAAATCTTAAACTAAAGTAATAATCCAAAACATAACTTAAAATGATAAACTTAGAACACAAAATACTCATAAATTAAAAAGCAGTGAAGTAAGATATAAGCAGCGATTAAAACACAAAAGAAACTCGACTTAAATTAAATTAAATTAAAACAAAAGTAAATTACAACTTAAAAATAAAATACAAATTACCTTAAAAAAACGCTAAAAATAAACCTAGAGAAAAAAAAAGAACTACTCGGCTGCTCCTCTCTATTTATACTAAAATATCCGAAAACCCTAGCTTTCGAGTGTGTTTTTCGTGTGAGAGTGTTCCTTCTTGCGCACTTGTGCTTCTTTACTAGCCCTTGGATCTTTCGTGCCCTCTACTTCTTCGAATCTTGATCGTTGGATTTACTTTTGAGCCTCGGATCGATGAGGTGGATGGAGGGGACCATGGACACACCCATGTGATTGTTTTGGCTGGTTGTGTGAGGTGGGATGGGGGTGATTAGCGGCGGTAATTTAGAGGGAAATTAGGGATGAAGAAGGAGGTGCAATAGTGAGTTAGGGATTTTGACTTCTCATTTGGGGGTATGACCATTTATTTAACCCGGTCTTAGCTTTAGTTAGATGGGGTTGGGTCGGTATGTTTAGGTTTGTTGGGTATTTTAATTTTTTTTTGGGTTGGGCTTTGGTTGTTGTATGGGATGGGTCGATTGACTATGGGATAGTGGGTTAGCGGGGTAAAGGGTTTTGTTATTTCTTTAGGTGGATCCGGTTGGTTTGTAGGATTGGTTTAGGATAAAAATGGGTTTAGATGATTTAATAAAAGGACCAAAGGTGTAGATCTTGTAAACTTCAAGGACCAAACATGCCATTTCTTCAAAGTTAATCCAAGGGTCAATTTTGTCAAATAAAAATAATCCAAGGGCTCTTCGGGATTTTTTGCACAATAACTCGACCAAACACGTGAATTTCTTCCCGGGTCCCGTCTTTTGAGCTCTTGTCCAATCCATGCTCGGTTTTGCCTCATTTGCCTCGTTTTCAATCCTTTTTGTACCTACAACAACTAAAACACAATCCAAGGATATTTGATATAATATATGGTCCATTTGGGTGTTTTTGGTCGTTTTTGTGGGGTTTTTCGGGTATAAAATGATGAGTAAAAGGCCACTCATCAATCCCCCACACTAAGCAATTGCTAGTCCCTAGCAATCCGATCATATAAAGTAATGAAAGGATCAAAAATATCAAGGTTACCAAAAATACCACCCCATTTTGACTTTATAAAATGCAAGTAAATTAAAACGAGATAAAACGTAAATATCATGCTTGATTTTCAAAAATGGCATCATGGAACGGGAATCACACAAAATGGGTGACTCCGGGGAATTGTAATCGTCATCCTCTTTTTATACTCCCCAACTAAGTCTAAAAACCCTTGTGCAAACGTTTTTGTAAAATGCTAACGCTACTTATATTAGCAACCTATGTATGTCGAGACATAACTTTTCGCTCCCACAATTATTCATAAGTTAGGTGTGTGTGCTTGTTTTCAAAGTTTTGATCGTAAAAATCGACATTTGTTAGGGTTAAAAACCGACAATGATTTAGAAATTAAAGATTCAAAGGTGAGATCACTCCATGTAGCGACTTTCTTCTCAGCTTGTCCTTAGTAAACTTAGGAGGCTAGGTTTTTACACCCTCGAGAATAGTATCGGAGCTCACGGGATCTTTGAAGTCAACAATTTCTAAATCACCGTCCAACTTTTAGACAATATCGACGAATACTAGTTCAACTTTCGATTTAAATTTAAGAAGAAGCAAGTTTCTCACATTTATTCATAAACAAACATAAACATTTTTCTCATTTTCATTTTTCATCTTTTTTTTTTTTTTTTTTTTTTTTTTTTTTTTTTTTTTTTCACTAACTTTTTACTTGTGTACTCTAAACGACGGACCTTCACGGTTTAGTTCCAAGACCTTAACGCCTTTCGGAATAAAGGATCCAAGGGCCGTTACAACGGAGAGTTCCAAGACCTTAACGCCTTTCAGAATTAAGGGTCCAAGGGCCGGTGCAAGAGGGTAGCCAAGACCTAAACGCCTTTCGGAATTAAGGATCCAAGGCCCGATCTCGAATCCGTAGCTTAGAGCACTTATTTATTAATACTTTAACTTTAACTTTTGCAACTTTCAAGCAACTACTCACTTTCATTTTGCATTCTTATTGAGTTTGTAAGAAAGTATGCTTGTTCCAAAATTTAAATAAAACTTTGAACTAGTATCTAAATCAAGATTGTATAAAAATTTATTTGCTTAACAAAAACGGTTTTTGCGTTCAAAAGTTTGAAAATAGCACTAATTTTAATCAGATTAGGATCTTCTGGGAGGAAAAGCCATAGATTACTTATATAAGCTCTAAAGAGAACCAACTACTCCACGCTTAGCATTTTCATTTGCACAATTCGTAAAAACTTAGCCTAAACGTTAAGGGTAGCAGCTAGATCAACACTCTAGCAGAGTCGGGATTCCCCTTGTTCTAGCCTAATCAAGTCTAAACTTCCATTAATACCGAAGCATTAATGTATAGCAAATTATTTTTTATGTGCAAAGCACTTCTTTTAAACTAAAAATACGATAAAAAATTTTAAAATTTTTGCTCAAAACGGGGGTGCTAGGGGACTAGAAGGTACAAATTGTGAAAATTTATCAAAATTTTGAAATTTTGGGTCAAATTCGCAAGAATCCCTCCCCCACACTTAGAAATGAATATTGCCCTCAATATTCAAAGTACCGGCATGAGCCGACACTATAGAACGTAAAAAGGAAACACTACAATCTAAGTATGGAAAAGAAATCTTGGTTTTCACAAAAAGGATTTTTAAGATATCCCTGGATAAGCATAAACACAAAGATAGGATATTGGGCGGCTGGATTGAAAACAGGCGCGTCAATCATCACAATCTACGGGAATCCTGAAAACAAAGGCAAACATACAACCACAAAGCAACAAGTAGAGGAACTCCCCCACACTTAGTGTTAGAAAATAGGAAGAAAATAGAAGATAGGCATGGGTTGCCACCCACGAAGCGCTTGTTTTTGCTAACCGAGTCACGAGCCTGACTCGACCCCGAATTCAATTGTCCATGGGGAAGCAAGTGGAAGAAACAATCTCCATCGGACTTTCAAAAATGTTTGGAGAAACATTGAAGTTCATGAAAGTTCCACTCCGATGAGATACACCCGCGGTATTTTAATAGTAGAAACTATTAATGGCGATACCGGGGTCAAAGATGGTATCCTCACTCCCGAAGGAGTGAAAGAGATGAGAAATCACAACAAATGTGATGAAGAGAAGCAAGATTTTTATGACTATCATAAAAAACTCTTCATCATCAAAAGCAATATTTTCTTCAACGGGAGGGAGGGTTGGGATGAAATTTTCAATAAGTAAATTCTTATAATCAAGCACACCTCCCCCCACACTAGTATCATCCTCAAGATCAAAGTAGAAATGATCATATTCCGGAGGAGATAAATGAAGGAGTTCATCGGAGAACTCCTCATGATAACGATCATTCATATCAAAATGAAATGAATCATACTCGGGAAGAGAGAGATAAGAATGGGAAGTGGTACTGCCACTACCCGTCTCTTCCGAATGATCGATATCAAAGGAAAAGGCTTCGTAAGCCGAGAGTGAATAATCAGGATGAGAAGTGGGACTGCCACTACTCTCCTCTATGTCATCAAACACAAAACTCTCATATTTGGGAAAAGCATCCTTGAGCTCGAGCTCCAAAGGATCATAATGCTTTTCCTCAATAACAACTTTCTTTGGGGGGAGAGAAAATAATAGTTCATTAAATATCATTTTTTCCAACAACGGAGCGTCTCCCCCCGGATCACAATCGGGCTCAACAATTTCCGGCGAAATTGGAGCATCAAACAAGAAAACCTCGAGCTCTTCCTTATAGATATCACTTCCCTCAGACGGAGGGGAAGGATGGGAAGAGTCGGAAATGAGTGGTGCGGAAATATCAATACGATAAACCGATACCGGAGGTGGGACAAGTGGTGCGCTCTTAGAGCTAGCAGTTTTCACCACTTCCGTTGTATCCTCCGATTCGTGTTCATCGTAATCAAGAACACTTTTAACTTCAGCACAACTCTTAAACCATTGACTTGAACCAGGGGCAATTTTCATTGCTTTGAGCTCAGCACGTTTTTGTGACATACTCTTGACCGTAAATCTTGAAAGTATATCAGATTTTTGATCAATTGTAGCAACGTTGCATTTAAGCCCCTGATTAATATTAAAAGTGACCGCTTCATTATCAACACGAATGGTTAATTCTTCAGCGTACACATCAATGAGAGCACGGCTCGTTCTTAAGAAAGCTCTACCCAAAATGAGTGGAACTCGAGGATCAGCATCAAAGTTTACCACAACAAAATCAGTGGGAAAGTGGAATTTTCCTACTTTCATAACAACGTCCTCGGCTATTCCAAGCGGATGAGTAACAGTACGGTCCGCTAGCTCGAGTGTCATGCAAGTAGGTGTAAGCTTTGGAAGAGACAATTTTTCCCATATCGAGAGTGGCATAAGGTTAATGCTAGCGCCAAGATCGGCCAAGGCGGAGCATTGAACCATCCCCGAGAAATCACATGGGATTAAAAACTTGCCGGGGTCTCCGAGCTTTTCGGGAAGCTTTTTGAGGATAACCGCCGAACATTGTTTGTTTAGGGAGGTTTTTGCCAACTCCGACAACTTTTCTTTGTTGCTTAGCAAACTTTTAAGTTTAGATGCAAATTTTGGCATAAGAACGAGAGCATCTGCAAGGCTTATGTCGAAATGCAACTCATTGAAGATTTGAAAGAACTTTTCCATTTGTTGATTGTTTTTTTCTTTATGCTTTTGATCATTAAGCCTTGAAGGATATGGTATTGAAGGCTTAGAATTTGTCTTCGGAACATCGGGTTCCGGAATTGGTACTGGAGGTGGGACGTGTGCGGTACTTTGTGGGCTTGAGGAATGCACCTTGTCCTTTGTCACCTCGGTCTCACGGTCAACTACTTTTGTAGAAGAAGAAGAAGTAGTAGTTGGAATCGTGGGTCCCTCATAAGCTTTACCACTTCGGGTGGCAACAGCTTTCAACTCTCCCTTTGGGTTAAGAATTGTATTAGCTGGGAGAGTTCCTGAAGTAGAAGCTTGATTAGCTTGATTAGCTAAATTAGCTTGCTGAAATTGATGGATGAGGGTATCAAACATGTTTTCAATCTTTGTTTGAGATTGATCAATTTTGCTTTTGAGCTCATTACCCTGCTTAGTCATTGAATTTTCAAATTCATTTTTCAAATTTGTGATTTGATTTTGCATTGCCCTCATTTTCACCTCATTTGTCTTAATGTAATTTGAAAGATCATTAGAGGGAGCAATCGGGGCTGGGTAATTTTGAGCTTGATACCCTTGATTGTAATTGACCCCTTGGGTCGGGTATTGGTTAGTAGGGGCTTGATATGGAACATTTTGCCCCCTACTTTGGTTTTGATTAAACTTGTTTTGATTGTTTGGGTGAGAAAAACCGGGTGGTCCTGCTTGATAGTTAGCTCGATAGCTCGGGTCAACTTGAGGATGGTATTGAGTACCTCCTTGGTTGTAAGATCCGGCTACGGCATTGCTTGTAAAAGGCCGGCCATCGGTGGCGGTACAATTGTAATAAGCATGAGGACCACCACAAGTGACACAACTTTCTTCCACCGCTTTGACTTGAGCGGGTGGAGAAGCTTGTGGGGTAGAAGAAGAAGAATTTTTCTGAGTGGAGAGAACCAAAGCTTGGATTAAATCCGTGAGCTTGTCAATTTTAGCATCCGTGCTAGAAGTATTCACCGGATGTGAACAAGAAGGCGAAGCACTCACTTGGGAAACAATCGGTTTGCTTCGTGAAGTGCGAACCTTTGACTTGTTCTCGATAATGGACAAAGCAGCTCCCGTAGTCCGATTCAATATAAAACCACCGGAGGCGGCGTTTAGAGAATCTTGGTCGGTTTGGTTCAATCCATTGTAAAAAGTATCAATTTGGTGTAACTCGGAAAAACCGTGGTGAGGACATTTGCGAAGTAATTCTTTAAAACGGTCCCACGCTTCACTAAAAGATTCATCAAATTTTTGAGTAAATTTGGTAATTTCATTTTTTAAACTTGTGGTTTTTGAAGGTGGAAAGAATTTGTTCACAAATTTCGACACCAAATCTTCCCAAGTTAAGATAGAACGAGGGGGTTGTTTTTCAAGCCAAATCCGGGCTGCCCCCTCAAGAGAGAAAGGAAAGAGAAGCAATTTGATTGCTTCTGGAGGAACATCCCTACATTTGATGGTCGATGAAATTTTGTTGAACCATCGAATGTGGGAATGTGGGTCATCCCTCTCGAAACCGTAAAATTGATTCGACGTTACTAAGGATAGTAATGCCGGGTTAAGTTCGAAATTTTCGGCAACGATCGGGGGAACAACAATAGCATCTCCATAACCCTCGGTGGGTGCTTGGAGAAGCTCAAGCATGGTGCGATTCTCCGCCATTATGATAATGGGAGGATCGGGATTAGTACGAATCTCGGGTTCGACTAATTGGGCAGCACGTTTACGATTACGTGTGCGCATGCACCAAGAACATTAAGGTTAAGAAGAATATTTTTGGGTTTTTTGGATTTTTTTAATTTTTTTGGTTTTTGGATAGAAAATATTTACAAGATATTTACGAAACTTCACGAGGAAGGTTCTTCAAGTCACTAATCGTCAAACCGTGACGATATTGTCGCAACACACCTCCCCGGCAACGGCGCCAATTTGATAATCGGTCGAATTCGGGTCAAAGGAATCACAAGTCAAACTTCTCACGAAGAAAAGTCAACTTGAAACCATTAACGCAAAAACAACCAATTGTAATAACCGGATAAGCGTGTACCCGGGTCGTTCTCCCTGCGAGGCGTGAAATTGAGGATATCGTTTTCGGTTCGTAATTAAAGTGCTTGAAAAGACGAGAGTTGATTGTGTCTCTAAAATCTACTAAAACGAAAAATTAAATAAAGCGAACTTTAAACTACAAACGAGTAAAAACGTAAAATATTTGAAAAACTAATCCTATGTATATCAAAATAATTTTTATAAACTCTAAATGGCAAAAGAAAATTTAAAAAAAAAGAAAAATATTTTTTTGACTTTTAAATAATAATTTTTTATAATTTAAAAACTAATTTTAAGAAAATAAATGATTAAAAATATTTAAACTAATTTAAAAACTAATTTTTTTTTTTTTTTTTTTTTTTACCGAATACTAAAAAACAATATATATATTTTTAAACTTAACAATACTAAACAAACAAACTGTTTAAACTTAACAATACTTTAAACAAACAATACTAAAAGAAAACTTTTTAAACTTAACAACTGTTTTTGCAATATATATATATTTTTTTCTTGAACCTTCTTTTCTTTTAAAAAAAACCAAACTAGCAACTGTGATACTTTAACTATAAAACAGATAAGCTATAGCTTATCTGTTTAAGCAGAAACAACCTATGCTTGAGATCCTGGGTTCGAATCCCACTAACACAAATATTTTTGCTAAACTTTTTTTGAACACAACTAAAACAGACTTAAACACAAACAACTGATTTTGAAGCTAACACAAACACAAACACAGACGATAAACACTAAACACAAACAACTAAGTTTTAAGCTAACACAAACTCAAACAAGAATCTGCTTATAGAAGACTAAGCCACAACGATCAAAATTTGACTACCAAATCCAAAATAAAAAAAACAAGAGCAGATGCAACTTTAACAAATTTTAACCAATCTTTAGCAAACTTAAACACACAAAACAAGAATCAGTCGAGAGTTCGAATCATCCACAAGCTAAATCATACGAACTAAAATCCATTACACAAAACTACAATTTATCCAAACTTCATGCAAATCTTAAACTAAAGTAATAATCCAAAACATAACTTAAAATGATAAACTTAGAACACAAAATACTCATAAATTAAAAAGCAGTGAAGTAAGATATAAGCAGCGATTAAAACACAAAAGAAACTCGACTTAAATTAAATTAAATTAAAACAAAAGTAAATTACAACTTAAAAATAAAATACAAATTACCTTAAAAAACGCTAAAAATAAACCTAGAGAAAAAAAAAGAACTACTCGGCTGCTCCTCTCTATTTATACTAAAATATCCGAAAACCCTAGCTTTCGAGTGTGTTTTTCGTGTGAGAGTGTTCCTTCTTGCGCACTTGTGCTTCTTTACTAGCCCTTGGATCTTTCGTGCCCTCTACTTCTTCGAATCTTGATCGTTGGATTTACTTTTGAGCCTCGGATCGATGAGGTGGATGGAGGGGACCATGGACACACCCATGTGATTGTTTTGGCTGGTTGTGTGAGGTGGGATGGGGGTGATTAGCGGCGGTAATTTAGAGGGAAATTAGGGATGAAGAAGGAGGTGCAATAGTGAGTTAGGGATTTTGACTTCTCATTTGGGGGTATGACCATTTATTTAACCCGGTCTTAGCTTTAGTTAGATGGGGTTGGGTCGGTATGTTTAGGTTTGTTGGGTATTTTAATTTTTTTTGGGTTGGGCTTTGGTTGTTGTATGGGATGGGTCGATTGACTATGGGATAGTGGGTTAGCGGGGTAAAGGGTTTTGTTATTTCTTTAGGTGGATCCGGTTGGTTTGTAGGATTGGTTTAGGATAAAAATGGGTTTAGATGATTTAATAAAAGGACCAAAGGTGTAGATCTTGTAAACTTCAAGGACCAAACATGCCATTTCTTCAAAGTTAATCCAAGGGTCAATTTTGTCAAATAAAAATAATCCAAGGGCTCTTCGGGATTTTTTGCACAATAACTCGACCAAACACGTGAATTTCTTCCCGGGTCCCGTCTTTTGAGCTCTTGTCCAATCCATGCTCGGTTTTGCCTCATTTGCCTCGTTTTCAATCCTTTTTGTACCTACAACAACTAAAACACAATCCAAGGATATTTGATATAATATATGGTCCATTTGGGTGTTTTTGGTCGTTTTTGTGGGGTTTTTCGGGTATAAAATGATGAGTAAAAGGCCACTCATCACACCCCCACAATCGACCCAATCCTAACTAAACTATACCCAAACCCAATTATACCCACAGCCCATCACCGGCCCAGACCAAAAAAACCTGACCCACACTTCGGTCAAACCCCCAACCCCAAATGGTCAAAATCCCTAATTCACTAACTACTTCTTCTTCTCCCCTAAATTACCACCCACATCCTCTCTAATCTCTGCTAATACCCCATCACCATCCACCTCACCACTACCAGCCAAACCCTTCACGTGGGTTTGCCTTTGGTCCCCTCCCCTCCACCTCATCAATCCGAGGCTACAAAGTCGAATCAACGATCAAGATAAAAAGTTGTGGTGAGCACGAAATGATCCAAGGGTCGACAAAGAAACACAACCGCATAGAGAGAAACACTCTCACACAACAAACACACTCGATTCTAGGGTTTTTATAATTTTTTTTAGTATAAATAGGAGTAGGAGCCGACTCTTTTTTCTTTTTTTCTAGGTTTATTTTAGCTATTAGTTTAAGGTATTATGTACTTTTTTTAGTTCGGTTGTAATTTTACTCTTTATTTTAATATAAGTCGATTTTTATTGTTTAGCTTACTGCTTCATTTCTGCTTATTCAATTCGTGTTGCTGCTTATTTTGATAAGTTAGTATAGTTGTTCTTAGGTTAAGCTTAAAAAAAAGAATATATATATATATATATATATATATATATATATATATATATATATATATATATATATTTAGCTTATCTCGTTTTTTTTTTCTGCTTGTTTGAACTCTGATTTGGTTTGTTAGGGTAGGTTAGGTTAGTTTAGTTTAAGTTTGGTTTAAGTAAGATTTAGTATAGCTTATTAACTGCTTTAGTGTAGCTTCTGATCTTGCCTGTTGTAGTTTAGTTTAAGTTGGATTTGGATTTGTTTGTGTTTATTGTTTTGTGTTTGTGTTTATCATAGTTTAAAAATTAGGTTTATAAGTTTGTTGAAGTGCTGAGTATTGTAAGTTTGTTGAAGTTTAAGGTTTTAAGTCAAGGAAAAAATTAAAATAGCAAAACTGCTACACCTGGGACTCGAACCCAGGGCAGCAGCAACACAACACACAACCCAAACCAATATGCTATAGCCTTTTATATGTTAAACTTTCCTTCTTTTTTTTCTTTTAAACAATTTTTTTTGTTTTAAGCTTATATAAGCTGTTTGGCCTTTAACAGCTTATGGACTAAAGCTTTTTCAACATTTTCATTTTTCTTAGCTTTTTATCAACTTAAAGTATTTTTACAAAAAAAAAAAAATTCAGAATTTTCTTTTTCCATTTAGTATTTTTAATCAATTATTTTCTTTTAAATAGTTTTTAAATTATAAAAAATTATTAAAAAGTCAAAAAAAATATTTTTCTTTTTTCCAAAATTTTCTTTTTATATTTAAAGTTTAGGAAAATTATTTTTATAAATTTAGGGTTTAGAATTTAGAAATTTACTTTTATTTACGTTTTTTTTAAAATTCGTAACGTACGTTTCTAATTTAAATTTTCGTTTTAGATTTCGTATGCTTAGATTATTTGTACTCGTAGCTTTATTAGTTGTTTTTATTTGATATTCCATCATTCGTAGTATAGAAAAAAAAACAAAATATCTCACTTTTTATCACATTCACAACACGTATCACGTTCCGAAAACACGAAATTCCATTCACACCTTCACGGGAAAATGAACCTCGGGTCTTGCATATTTCCGTTGCAATTCTCCTTTTTGGGATATAAATTGCTCTAAATCACACACAGTTTGAATTCCGCTGCGTTCACGAAATTGGGGGTGTTACAGATTGGTATCAGAGCTATAGTTATAGAGAAACGGGTCTAATTGAGACCTAAACTATAACTGCTTTTCCACAAAAATGTTTTATAACCTTTCGCTCTCCGTGCCTTCCATCCTCCAGACGATTATGTGACTTTTAGATATTTTATGCTACACGAACATACTAGTATATTAATATATAACACACACTGAATTCTGGGACGGAATACCCTTGAAGGGGTAGGTACTGTAACAATTCGCATTTTCAGGTTACTATTCATCCTCGTATTTTTAATATTCACTTTTACTATCCATCTCGTAAATATTTTACGAGTTACATTTTTGTTTTTTCATTTCTATGGAAACATTGTACGATTAATATTCCTCGTAATCCCGAACCTACAAGTTTAGATATTTACAACGTCTACAAGTTCAAATAAACATATCTATCATTTAATCTACTAAGTTATAGTATATTGACGAGTTTCGACATTATCAAGAATTTTATATTTTTTACCTCGACTGGTTTTCAATTTTATAATTTAATTACTTAACGACAATAATACCCAGAATCAAAAACTACACTTAAAAACATTTAGTTTTCTTGTTTCCACCCCATCACTTCCCCCCTCCTCCTTTCTTTTGGACGTCTACACCCAAACAAACACACCTTCAAATTTTCTACAACACTTTTCCTAATCCTAACATACCGTTAGTTCTTAAGTAACTAATTAATGAATTCTTACAACTCATCATCTAAGTAGAAGAAACCAATTTGAATACCTCTTACACTATAATGAGTCATTAGGACACTTGTACCATTTCTAAGCAATCTAACCTAAGATTAAGACACCTAACAAAACTTAGCTAGTAAGCTTTGATTAGTCATCTATTCTCCACTTTCTCAAAGCCCTATATAAACCCTCCCCTCCCCATTGTTGTCATTCAACACAAACAAAATACCCCTGACCTTGGGCAATTACTTACTATTAAGGAGGATTTTACTAGAAAAACGTAGCAATTTGAATCACCCAAAACTAGTACACGAGTCAAAAGTTATGATCAAAAGAAATTAACGAAACCGGAAAACTAAAAACTGTCAACAACCCTACTGAATACGAACCGTGGGTTTTTTTTTAGGCACTTCTGGTCCGATTCATGAAAAAGTTAAAACACGAAAGTTGTCCGGAATGATGTTGTACTTCCACTTGCGAAAAACGAAAAACGAAAAACTCGTCTTGAAAACACCAAACAATGGCAGTTTTCTGCCTCAATATGTAGAAACAGTTTTCTGCTTCAAAATTTGGTTTTCACAAAACAAGTAATTAGAAACCATGTTGTTTTCGAGACTAGTTGCTTACTAAAATAACAACGTTTATTCAAATAAAATTTCCTAAGTTTATTCGACCTTCAGAATAGTGTTTTTCACATGTGAAAACTAGGTTTTCACATGTGAAACAATAATCCTAACTTATAAGTTTTCACATATGAAACTATACTCATAAACTTGTAATAACCATTATGATTTCCTAATCATAACCAAAAAACCTTATAACTAACGTTTACACTTATATTATGGATCCAATCAAGCAAAACATATATTTTCCATATCGAGCACTACAAAACTAGGGAGCTTCATGTGAGGTGTTTCATTTGGGTAAATGGATCGTCGAGTTGCTGGATTGACGATTAAAAGTTTCCTAGCTCCTCGAACGTTTACTGCATGACCTCTGAATTATGATGGCCCGAACGGTATTACGAGATATATAAACTAAAAATATTGCATAACCCGTTTCTATAAAACGACATGCACAAAACTACTAAGTACTACATCATGATCAATATAACGACATATATAGGCTCATTTATGTTTTCTTAGACATTATTCCAAACCTAAGATGCAACAATTATTCTAGGTTGCACGTAGAGGTTTTCCCGGCTTATCCAGCGATTTCGTTATATCTTTAAACATCATCTAACTCACGGTGAGTCATAGCCCCGTTTTTATACTTGTTTTAATAATACTTTAGGGAAGATACATGCTCAACTACTATTAATTTCAAACATGATTATTTGCAAACTGTATATTTTATCTGAACTAAATATTTATTTATACTAAATAACATTATTTTCATACTTAGAGTTTCTATATCATAGACCATTAAGTACAATGCGTAGTGAGTACGAATATTGTGGTTAGATCTATTGGAATTAATGTAACCATTAAGTTGACTCGGTTAGAGCAAACAAACGCAACAGACATTTGAGAATACTAGGTATAACAACTGATTACCTACTAGGCTATGATTGCAACAATTATTCCAATTTCTATTAGTACGAGATTTACATTTTGGTTTTCATAATGATAGTGCAATAACAAACAATGTTTGAGATAACAAACAAAGTTCAATGCTTTGGGTGTATAACAACGTAACCCAGACACAGAACGATTGGTGGCCCCCTACTAGGATAAATGGGATGATTTCATATACTTGGTACAAACTATGTGATCTAATGGACTTGGGGTAATCTCAAAACTAATAAAATTGGTATAATAACAAACAAACGGACTTGGTACAATTGTGAACAAACCAGAAACAGAAATTTAAGGTTTCGATGTCAAGAACTAAGAGCAATAGAAACACTACCTACATGTGATATTGTATTTAGTACAATAGTCATACACTTGGAATCTTAGAAATCTACATTTAGTATTTACATGTACTAGTCACGATGATTTTTACAAAGTTTTCACAATTATTTCCACAAACTCTATGAACTCACCAACCACTGTCTTAACACTTTTAGCATGTTTATCTCATGCCCATAATGAACGAGGCTGGCACGTAGGAACACGGATACATCAAGAAGGCTATAAATTTTATTATCATTCGAAAACCCATTTAATGTAATTTGTAAACCGTGATACTACTGGGATCTCATTTTATAAACTCTGATATTTATATAATTCGAATACTAAATCTTTCAAAAATGACTCAATTAGAGTTCATTTTCTATTGTTATAACTGTTGTATCATGAAGTAAAACCCAGTCTGAATTCCGCGACGTTCACGAATTGGGGGTGTTACAGTTACCAGTCCCAAGAACTTTTTGCAGATTCAAATCCTTATTCAAAAAATAGCAGTTACTCTCATCAAAGGCTACCAAAAACATGTTATCTTTAGCAAGTTTTTGAACTGAAATCAAAGTAACACAATATTCTGAAATAACCAAAACATCATACAAAATTAAGGAATTAGATAATTTGAGATTGCCAATCTTAGTGATGAAGGCTTCAGTCCCATTGGGATGTCCAACCTTGATCTTAAGATGGGAAATATCAATAACATTATTTAATTTTTTATCAATGTATGTCATATGTTGGTTAGTGTTACAATTCACAATTTTAAGGTCATTATTAACTATTTAATTTAGTTATTATTTTTATTTTTAAGAAAATTTACTCTTGCGAGTAACTAGATAGGTTATTCTGTGTACGTCGTTAAACGTACATTTAACTCTAACCGACACCTGACAATACTCAGTATATCTATTTTTAGGCATTTTGGTTTCCTACAATCATAATTTAAATATCCCATTTTCACTTTTGCATTTTAATTAAACATTGCACATTTTTCGTTTTGCGCGTTTTCAATTTTTAAACATCAATTAATCACTCAACAAGCCCAATGATCACCTAAAATATTAAAATAGGTTTTAATGTCAAATTTTAACATTTTTATAAGTATTATATTTTTACGTTACCTGGTTTTAAGTTTAAGGACTTAAGGGCTTAACATTAGTAATTACCGGGATCAAACTATACCTTCTAATCACTAAATTATCACTATAATATAAGAAAACTACATAATATCTACATCTCAACACCACATGCCACGTTCATATATGCATGTCCACCTCTTGGACATGTGTTTATCCAAAGTTGCATGTGTTTACTAATAGATAATACTTCATTTACCCCATTTGATCTTATAACTCATTTGCTCTATTGTTTCCCCCTTCCTCTATTTATTACCATGACCACAAGCAGCCCCAAACACCATCACCATCAAATTTCTTGACTAGTTTATGTGCTCATCTTGAAGATCTAGTGCTCTTTCATCTTGATTTTCTTGTGTTTCCTTTCCACTCTTGTAAGAAACCACGCAATAATTTTCATTTCACTACTGATCTATATTTCATTTCATGTATTTTTCATGTTTCATATGCTTGTTGTATTAATTTAGCTTAAAATACCTAAAACTATGATTGAGACTAAGTTTGCAAAGACCATTTGGACCAGGGACTGTTTTCGTAATTACTGCACTTAATCGGTACACTTTGAAACTTAGGTAAAAATATAGGCCTGTAAATCTATCTCTAAGCTTCGATTTTCCGGTAGGTTGGTCTTGAGATGATACCCGATGAATTAATTAGAAAATAAACGGCAAAGGTTATCGAAAAACACACACCAGATTTGAATGGCTAAAAAGTCTAAAAATTTGTATTGAACCCTCTATTTCACAAAACATAAACATTGTAGGTAACACTTTAACATGAACGTACCCAAAAACCCAGCATAAAAAAGAGTTACGGAACTCAACTTATCGCAAAAACGGTGGGAGTGTTAGGTGTTGTCCCGATCAGACTTGACATATTAGGGTAAAATGGTAATTTCACTTAAGTTATATATATTTCAGAACAGTGGGAGCCACAAATCTAATTAGTACACTAAAATACCTTTTGGGGAATATAAAATTTGAAGTATAACTCCCTACATTTTAGGAGAAACGGAATTTTAATATTAAATACCGACTTTTTATCAAAAACCGCACTTTATTTAAAAACTAGTTAATTCATCAAAACTAGTTAGAAAATGGTCCCACATATTTTATAAAACTTATAAACAATAAAAATAATGATTATAACTATTTTGTAACTTAAAAATTGATAAATTATAAATTTCTACAAACACTTATTCATTTATTTTACACTTACCCGAAGTGGTAGGACCCACTTTCAGGAATAAACCCGATAACTCATTTTTGGACAATCTAACCACATATCGACACAATAGAATTTTTGGACTATAAAATATCATAAAACCCGAACCTCGCACAACTTATATATTAAGGCTCGTAACACTTTCCTAACTTGTCAATTTTAGTCCCTATCACTTTATAAACCTTACAAACTCTATGTTATATATATATATATATATATATATATATATATATATATATATATATTATATATATATATATATATATATATATATATATATATATATATAATTTTCTTGCATCCATATTCTATTGTTTTAAAAACCTAAGACACAACATATTATGTCTAGGTTGCTCGTAGGACTTCTCGGCTTACTCGTCACTTTATTTGCACCTTGCTATTCACTATTGCTTATGGTGAGTTCATAGCCCCACTTAAACTCTTTAAACTGTTTATAAACCCATTGGGGGAAATACATGTTATTTTACAATTTGGACACAAGTGCTTTAAACTGTATGCTTACTAGAAAGTATTATTGCCTAGGTAACTTTGTTGCCAGAAATAAGTCCCTAAAATTATAAACCATTAATTACAAACTGAGTAAACGCTAATATTATGAATATGCATATTGGGCTTGACAAGCCTGTCCGGGTGAGTAACGCTCACTTGATAACTGTAGGTCAAACGGACACATAATATTGAGAAATTAGGTAATATGGCAAATTACCTTTTGGGGCATTATTAATATCATTCTATGATATTAGTTAACGTTTGAGTTCGTGAGCTTAGTGCAATATTTACTATTTACCTATAATTGTATTCGTTGCAATTATTACTTTAACTCTGAAATTTTGTGGTCCATTAATTATTTATAAACCTATGAATTTCACTCTACCTTTGTGTTGATTTTTTAGCATATTTTATCTTAGGTCCTTAAGGTATTTGGCTAGCATGAAGCCGCACGGAGAATATTTTGAAGACTTGCATTTTGTTATCATTCGATAAACTTTTGAAAACTTTTATGTTAGTATATTATGTTTTCTAAAACTATTTGGGACCTCTTGTAACTCTGATGTTTTATTATAATCGAATGATAAACTTTCAAAAACGTCTCATTTAGAGTCATTTTCTATGATTATGACTGTTGTACTAATAAGTAGCACCCCAATGATATTACATTCCGCTGCGATATTTTGGGGGTGTTACAGATTGGTACCAGAGCCATGGTTATAGAGAACCAGGTCTCATTTTTTATAAACCTAGAATATAACCGCTTTTTATATTTTAACTACTTTGCATTGCCTTACACTCTCCGTACGCTTACACTTCACGAACACTTATTCTATACACTATTACACTTTTCTATATAAATCATATTTATATACACACGTATTTATAAAAAGAATATTTATATATACTTGATTTACTTTCGATCACCATTTCTTTATATAAAAGATTATTTATATAAACTTTTACTAATTTTGACCTCATATGCCAATTGTAGGGCATTATGTGAGTACCAGCTTCCCAGTTCACTTACTCGATCCCTTACCAGAGATTCCCGACCTTGCACCACCCGTTCCTGAACAGGGATTTGACCCTGACGATGCCTTCCACCCTGAGGAAGAGGAAGACCTCGGGATGGACATTGATGATGAGGAAGAAGAGCAGGAGGCCTTCCCTCTACCTCCATCACTACTACTATCAGACATTTCTTACGAGTCTGACATATCAGCCGCTTTTGCTCTTGCTATCACTTCTGATGGGACGTCTGACCCACACCCCACTTTTGAGATAGCTGAATCTTGATCGACCCCTCAAGTTACACCATCCGCTCTTAGGTATTAGTTGAGTCATTTACGACAGAATACCAACAGACTTCAGGGCCGTTATATTTCTATGAGCCAAAGTTTGGGTGAATGCCGATCTGAGGTTACTTCGGTCCAGAGACAGGCTACGGGTAATCATCGACGCATTGAGTCATTGGCTTTAGACATGAGCTTCTTTGAAGAGAGATTGGACCATACAGAGATGACAGTGACGGGTCCAAGGACTGGTTTGGAGTACCTGGAGAGGAGGTTGACTAGGATGGAGCGAGCCAAAGAGGCGATGGACATGCGAGCTGAGCATGCTTTGATTGATCGACACAGTTTTGCGCACAAACTATATGTTATGCAAGCAGAGATATTTGCCATGCAGCAGGAGATGCATCGGTGGTGGTTTAGGGAGTTTCGTCCTAATGAGAGCATTGATGTTTTAGCCACTTATGGAGATGCTAGCCAGAGAGAGACACCGAGATCATCTGATATATAATAGATTTGTATCGTTTTAGTCTTTACTTTTGTACTTACTAAACTAAGTAGTCTCAGTTGGTAGATTTTCTAAGAAGCTTGTATTAGTTTTACAAATCTTGTAAGACAGAGTAACAAGTATTAAATCTATTATATATGATGGTGATTGTACTATTTAATGATGTTTAATTTATGTTGCCCTATGATGCTATTATTGTATCATTTATTGTGTGTGATTCTTTTACATTGATCAAATACTCTTTGTGTTGTACACTTGTAATGATTGATAGAACCATGTCAAACAGAGATGATATGGAGCAAATCACAACCGAGCGTGTAGCCGCAGCTATGGCGGCATATGAACATAATTGACCCAGTACCGCGGGAGGTGCAAGAGGTGCACCAGTGCAAGGTTGCAGTTATAAAGAATTTATGAATTGCAAACCCATCACTTTTAAAGGAACTGAAGAAGCAGTTGGCTTGACTCAATGGTTTGAGAAGACGGAGTCCGTGTTTCTGCGAAGCAAATGTTCTGAAGATTGTAAAGTGAATTATGAAACGGGTACACTTGTGGAACATGCTTTGTCATGGTGGAATTCCTATGCTCAGCAAATTGGACTTGAGAAAGCTTTCAATACCCCGTGGGAGGAATTCAAAAAGGAAATGGTTAAGAAGTACTGTTCTCGAAGTGATATAAAGAAGTTGGAAACTGAGTTTTACTATCTTGCTGTGAAAGGAATTGATCTCGCGACCTATGTTCGCTTATTTCAAGAGTTGAGAGTTTTGTGCCCCCACAAGGTTCCGGATGATGAGACACTGTTGGAGAAATTTATTGGAGGATTACCACCGAGCATCGAGGGGAATGTGACATCATACAACCCTAAGACACTTGATGAAGCTATCAATATAGCACAACGACTTCTGGACCAGGTGATCAAAAACGGGACTGTTCAGAGAGATAACAACAATGACAACGGGCCTGTTTGGCAAGAGCTTTTTGAGGAGCTATTAGCTTTTAATTATAACAAACAGCTCATTCATATTTACTAGCTCGGTTTGGATATGCAAGCTATAAGCTTTTAACTGACACAAACAGCTCCAAAATAAACAGCTCATTATATGAGCGTTCTAAATTTTTTAGAGCTGTTAAAAAATTACAATTACCATTATACCCTTAAACCTTATATAAACATCACATACCGTACAAACCATCTTCCCCACAACCCTAATTTGCTCTCTTCAACAACTACAAACCCAACATTCACGTTCTAAAGGAGTTGATCACCCAGGTATGTCTTCGTTTTTGCCATACTCTACACTAGTTTCACACAAACAATTTTTTTCGAGATGCAAGGATTTGCTTATTACGGTTAAAGAATAAAAACTTTTTAGCAAAAACTGTTTGATGGCAGTTATTGGTAAGCGGTGATAGAAGTGATAGAAGTTATATACATGCATCAGCGAAAAAAATTATTGGTAAATAGTTCTTATTGCTTAGCACAAAGAGTATGCCATTTAGAAAACGTATTTTTCTACTGCATAAACTTATCTGATGCATGTTAGCATTTATATAACTTCTATCACTTGCATCTCGAAAAAAATTGTTTGTTCTATCACTTCGCTGCATGTATTTTTCTTATTGGTAAGCGGTGATAGTTTGTTCTATTACTATATTATTTTTCTGTGGCTATTGATAGCATAAAACTTATCTGATGCATGTTAGCATTTATATAACTTCTATCACTTGCATCTCGAAAAAAATTGTTTGTTCTATCACTTCGCTGCATGTATTTTTCTTATTGGTAAGCGGTGATAGTTTGTTCTATTACTATATTATTTTTCTGTGGCTATTGATAGCATAAAGCTAGTGACAGTACCCCACAAAAAAAAAACCCCATACGCAGTAACTTTGAGGCTAACTTTCGGGTCCCTATTCTCTGAGCACATTCGTAAATAGGTGTATTTTAGTTATATGTTTGTGTATAGGTGTTAGTAGCCTTAGTGTCGTTAGTTACTTAGTATCTCTAAAGACGGATTCGATTAGCATATAAATTGTGTTATGAAAATGTCATGATGTAAGGTAGGATTGTTGTTGCATGTAGCTAAATTAGTTTTCAGTTAGGTAAGATTGCGATTTCCTGTGGTTGTTGTTGTACATAGTTTACGGAGATTGAGTTTACCTGTAGATAAGTTAGTTTGTACAGATCAAGTATGTAGCTGATCGTATTTAGGTGTTGTGTTATGTGTTGGCAATTATTTAATGTTATCCAAACTTGTTTTTGCAAACAATCACGTGGGACTTGGGAACAAGAGTAAGAATCACAAACAAATACAAAGAATAAAGAAAGGTAGAGCTGTTGTAGGCTGATCATTAGTATGAATGAATTTGTTTAAAAGATCAATATAGCATATTTGATAGATGTAGTTTGATGTTGACTTATTGGTCTATTTGATAATATGATTCTTAAATTTAGGGCTAGTCGAAGATTAGTGATAGGACTAACTTATAGGTTTTAGCTTGGGTGTATTGTTTTCCTTAATATGTTGCTATTATGTGAATAAATTTTTAGATGGCTTCAAGTGATAAAAAGGCGAAAAAAGACAAATGGTCAGAAAATGAAACATTAGCCTTGTGTGAATTCTTGAACAAATATGTAAACGACAATGGCCGACATGTCCAGTTTAAATGGGTTGAGCTTCAACCAAAATTTGCAACACTCTTTAATCGCTCGTTCGTTAGTGAAAAGGCTTTAAAGAACAAGTTCGATGGAATGAAGAGAGAGTATAATCTCTGGACGTCGCTAAAGAATGGCGAAACGGGTCTAGGATGGGATGCAAATGCAAATAAACTTGATTGTTCAGATGAGTGGTGGAACAAGAAAATTAAGGTAAACTAATAATAGCCCTTTTAGAACTGAAATACCATATTCTTGCTATAATAATTTTGGGATCTAATGGGTCACTATTAAATTGTGTAGGAAGACCCGAATTTTAAAAAACTTCAAAAAAAACAACCGTCTTTAGAGTTACAATATGCGTGGGATCAACTTTATGGAGATGCTGTTGCTGGTGGTGATGATTGTGTGTCAACCTCAATGGATGCAAAGGCTTACAATGAGGTACATCATAAGAATGTTGAGGCCAAAGATGTTGAAAGTGGTGATGATATAGATGGCAGTCAAGATGGTGCACAAGTGCAGAATTCTGAGATGGAAAAGTTAGAAACTGAAGGGCCTGGTTTCTTTAAAAGTTTCTTAGATGAAGTCAATCTAGCTGACACAACAACACCACCAAACCAAAGTGGCATCCCCAAAAAAATTCATAAGCCTACCAAAGGAAACACCAAACCTAAAACTATTAATATGAAGCGTAGAGGAAGACAATCAGGGGGAGCTGCAATGCTTCAAGAACATCTAGCTCAAAGTAAGGCTACTCAATAACGTGTCATACAATACTTGGAGTCAGAAATGTCTACCAATAATCAAAGTAATAAGTTTAGTATTGAGGCGGTTGCAAGTGTCATTAATCACTTGATAGAAGCAAAACGAATTGTAAAAGGTAGTACGTTGTGGTTGTTCGCAATGGACTTGTTTGAAGATCCGGTAAAGAGAGAAATGTTCATAAGTATGCCGGATGATGAATGTAGGATGACTTGGCTGCAACATAAGCAAAACAAGAGCACCTAGAGTTTATTTTTTATGCAGTTGGCGACTCATCATGAAAACATTTGTGTTTTTTTTATGTGATTTCATCATTTTTGTTTGGATAATTATTGTGTTTTTTTTTTTTTTTTTTTAATTTGATATATGCTATTATAATCATTTTATGGATTTTTTTTAATGTTTTCCAATTGTGATATTTTTAGAAGTTGATTATATATGTTATTATCTGATTTTTATGTTTTTTAATTGTACAGGATTACTATGGATATTGAAAAACAAAAGAAGATTCAAAAACTACGATTTATAGATTTTTTATTAGATATGATTAATGACACTGATATAGTTGCTGAATACTACTATAAGCATATGTATAAGGAACCATGCATGACTTCACAACAAAAAGGAGAGGATTGGATGAATGATGTTTTAAATGGTAATTCTATTCGTTGTGTAAATGCATTTAGAATGCATCCACACATTTTCAAGAAATTGTGTAGCGAACTACAATCAAATTACGGATTAAAGTCAAGTGATAAAATGTCTACTCTTGAAAAGTTAGGGGTATTTGTCTACACACTTGCATTAGGAGTATCGAATAGGGATGTTGGGGAGCGTTTTCAACGTTCCAGAGAGACTATTAGTAGAGCATTTCATGATGTTTAAGAGGCGATAACTGCTAAAGGTAACGATTTTAATGGTTTAGCAAGTGATATTATTAGGCCAAAAGATTCAAGTTTTCCTATACCACCTCAAATCTTGAATGACAACAGATACATGCCATATTTTAAGGTATTAATTTCGTTATCTTAAGTTTACTTATTTAAATTTCAAACATCATATTGTTATCATTTATAATATATAATTGGTTTTAGGACTGCATTGGAAGTATTGATGGCACACACATAGGAGCATGTATCCCAGAGGCTCAACAAGTTCGTTATATCGGTAGAAAAGGGATACCTACTTTTAATGTAATGGCGACGTGCGATTGTAATATGTGTTTTACATTTATATCGGTTGGTTGGGAAGGATCAGCACATGACACATGTGTCTTTCTTCATGCGATTAACACGCAATCAATGAACTTCCCAAAACCACCTGAAGGTGACTACATATTTGAGATGTTATTATGTGGGTAAATATAAAAGGTAGCATATACTAACCATCTTTTTTACCATTTAAATAGGTAAATATTATCTAGTTGATAAAGGATATCCGGAAAGAAATGGATATCTTGTTCCGTATTCCAAGACAAGATATCATCAGTCTCAGTTTCAAAATGAGCCACCTACTAACATGAAAGAAGCCTTCAACCGTTCTCATTCATCTTTGCGAAGCCATATTGAGAGGTCGTTTGGAATTTTAAAGAAACGCTGGAAAATACTTGGTGCAATGCCCCAATTTAGTGTGAAAACTCAAATTGAAGTAATCATGGCCGCATTTGCTTTGCCTAACTATATTCGTATTAGTGATGAAGAAGATATGATGTTTACTACGATTGAGCAACATCCAAATTACATACCACCTGATGAACTTCAAGATGTTCGTAGCCATGAAACAAACACTGAAACTGTCTCCCAAGGAACATCTAATGAGATGAAACAAATCCGGGATGATATTGCTACATCAATATGGAATGCACGTCGCCAATGACTATTACAAGCATGTTCTCCTAAATTACTAAGATTATTAGTAATATAATTAGTTTATTGTTTTTATGTATTACATTTGTTTACAATTATAAATATGTCCTTTTATGTCATTTTACATCTTATAATTACATTTAACAGCTAACTTGCCAAACACTTTTATTGAAAAAAAATATACAGCTTGTAGCTCATGTTAACAGCTTTGCAACTTACAGCCTACAGTTTACAGCTTACAGCTTACAGCCTACAGTTTACAGCTTACAGCTTACAGCTTACAGCTAGTTTTGCCAAACATACCCAACAAGCGTAAGTGGGATGACAACAAAAGGAACATCAACCCTCACAACCACAATAACAACCAAAACCGTAACAACCATCACCATAATCAACAGAATAGAAGTCAGGAGATTGCCAGGGCTTATGTTGCTACCCCGGCTGAAGGTAGAGGCTATGCTGGGAACTACCCATTTTGTGATCGATGCAAGCTACATCACACAGGCCCTTGCACTATTAAGTGCAGGAATTGCCAGAAGGTAGGACACAAAGCTAAAGATTGTAGAGAAACAGGCCCTGCTACTGGAAGCAACTTGCAACCAGTGGTTACATGCTTCAGATGCGGAGAAAAGGGACACTACAAGAATAAATGTCCAGCACTAAAGAACCATAATAAAGAAGGAAAAGCCCACCAAAGCTAATAAAGACGTTATGAAATGATGATGTTTAGAGAAGGAATTCTCCTGCCTTGCATAATAAGACCTAAGCCTAGGCCCTCTTAAGTTGTATCCCATAAGGGAATAACACTAGTACTTCTTCATGAACTTCGTTGTATTTTGTGTATGTTTATCCCGAGTTATGGGATTTACTTAAATCATGACTATCTATCACTTTTATTATCAACATGTTGTAACAATTTCCGTTCATTACACTTTCTATTTCGCTACCATTTGGTAAACAGTGTTATTATTAACTTTTAAACTATTTTGTCACGTTATTATAAACCGATTTGCTACTCTCATATGAATTACTTTACTATTACCTTATAAACTACTAACCTAAATTACTACTATCTTATACGTTGTTTGTCACCATTCCATAAACCAATTTGTTACTTTCATACAAACTACTCTACCACTATTTTATAAACTAATACGCTGAATTGCTACTACCTCATAAACTATTCTATTATCATAAAATCATTTTTGCAATTCTCCTATAAACAACTTTGACATAATCACATAAATTGTTTTGCTACAATATCAACTATTTGGAATACTATTTTATAAACAGTATGATTAATACTAATTAACTTTAAGGACCATAAAAATTAATCGACTAAGCTGAGCATTGCATCATTAAGCCTCAATTATACATAGCCTGATCACCTATATCTAATTCAGGAAAGATTATGTTATGCTGGGAGTAGTTACCTATAAACCATGTTAAAAACGATCTTTCACTATATCCCTAAAAAGCAAATTTTGGTGTGCGTATCAAGAAGTTCATGTCACAGGCATACGTATTAGTAAGCACATAAACCAAGTAGACTCTTACCACAACCATAACATGTTTATATCAACGGTATTCTATACATCAAACTGAAGATCGGATATCAACACACCAACCATTTTAAATACCAAGTATTAGCTGAAAGAAAATAGTTAGCACTGACAACGTTTTACGAGGCTGCGCCCTTAACATAGTAGACCACCCGTTCGATATTGATTTAATACCGACCAAATTTAGAAAAAATTTACGTCATCATCAGTATGACTATTTACGTATCATGCGAACATTATCCGATCAACTGCAAGAACTTTCAAATGAAGGGTTTATTTGACGAATTTCATCACCACAGAAAACTCCGGTGTTGTTCGTAAAGAATAAGAAGCCTTTCAACCATTAAAGCAGAAGCTTTGTAGTGCACATATTTTTACCCTGCCAGAAGGAACCAAAGACTTTATAATTTAGTATGACCATTTGCATTAAGGATTAGGTGTTGTATTGATGCAGAGGAAGAAGGTTATAGCTTATACATCTTGATAACTCAAGACTCACGAAGAGAACTACACGACCCATGACTCAGAATTAGGAATAGTAATCTTTACACACAAGATTTGAGGGCACTATTTATACGATACAGAGTGTACTGTATTTACGAATCACAAGAGTCTTCAGCATATTCTTGATCAAAAGGAATTAAACATAAGATAGCGTCGATGACTAGAACTGCTAAGTGATTACTACTGCGAAATTCATTATCACCAGGGAAAAGCAAACGTAGTAGCTGACGCCCTGAGCCGAAAGGAACGGATTAAGCCGCTACGGGTTCGAGCTTTGGTCATGACCATAAATTCAAATTTTCCCGCACAGACTCTTGAATGCTCAAGCAGAGCCGTATTCCTACTGTCAAAGTTCGTTGGAACTCTCGACGAGGACCGGAATACACTTTGGAAAGAGTAGACCAGATGCGTCAGAAATATCCACACCTTTGCACTAACACAACTTCGACATCTAACTCGAACTAAATCCTGGGACGGGATTCCCTTTAAGGATTAGGTACTGTAACAATTCACAATTTTGAGGTCATTATTTAACTATTTAATTTACTTATTATTTTTATTTTTAAGAAAATTTACTATTGCGTGTAACTACATAGGTTATTCGGTGTACGTCGTTTAACGTACATTTAACTCTAACCGACACCGGACAATACTCAGTATATCTATTTTTATGCATTTTGGTTTCGTACAATCATAATTTAAATATCCCATTTTCACTTTTGCAATTTAATTAAACTTTGCACATTTTGCGTTTTGCGTGTTTTCAATTTTTAAACACCAATTAATCACTCAACAAGCCCAATGATCACCTAAAATATCAAAATAGGTTTGGATGCGAATTTTAACATTTTTATAAGTATTATATTTTTACGTTACCCGGTTTTAAGTTTTAGGACTTAAGGACTTAACATTAGTAATTACCGGGATCAAACAATACCTTCTAATCACTAAATTATCACTATAATATAAGAAAACTACATAATCTCTACAACTCAACACCACATGCCACGTTCATATATGTATGTCCACCTCTTGGACATGTGTTTATCCAAAGTTGCATGTGTTTACTAATAGATAATACTTCATTTATCCCATTTGATCTTATAACTCATTTGCTCTATTAATTCCCCCTTCCTCTTATTATTACCATGACCACAAGCAGCCCCAAACACCATCACCATCAAATTTCTTGACTAGTTTATGTGCTCATCTTGAAGATCTTGTGCTCTTTCATCTTGATTTTCTTGTGTTTCCTTTCCACTCTTGTAAGAAACCACACAATAATTTCCATTTCAATGCTGATCTATATTTCATTTCATGTATTTTTCACGTTTCATATGCTTGTTTTATTAATTTATGCATTGTACATAGCTTAAAATACCTAAAACTATGATTGGGACTAAGTTTGAAAAGACCATTTGGACCAGGGACTGTTTTCATAACTACTGCACTTAATTAGTACACTTTGAGACTTATATAAAAATATAGGCCTGTAGACCTATCTAATTAGCTTCGATTTTCGAGGGGGTTGGTGGTGAGACGACACCCGATGAATTAATTAGAAAATAAACGGCAAAGGTTGTCGGAAAACGCACACCAGATTTGAATGGCTAAAAAGTCTAAATATTTGTATTGAACCCTCTGTTTCACAAAACATAAAAGTTGTAGGTAACACATTACCTTGAACGTAGCCGAAAACCCCGCATAAAAAGGAGTTACGGAACTCAACTTATCATAAAAAAAGTTGGGACTGTTAGGTGCTGTCCCGATCAGACTTGACATATTAGGGTAAAATGGTAATTTCACTTAATTTATATAATTTTCAGAATAGTGGGACCCACAAATCTGATTAGTATACTTAAATACCTTTTCGGGAATATAAAATTTGAAGTATAACTCCTTACAGTTAGGAGAAACGGAATTTTTAATATTAAATACCGACTTTTTATCAAAAACCGCACTTTATATAAAAACTAGTTAATTCATCAAAACTAGTTTGAAAATGGTCCCACATATTTTATAAAACTTATAAACATTAAAAATAATTATTTTAACTATTTTGTAACTTAAAAATTTATAAATTATAAATTTCTACAAACACTTATTCATTTATTTTACACTTACCCGAAGTGGTAGGACCCACTTTTAGGAATAAACCCGATAACTCATTTTTGGACAATCTAACCACATATCGACACAATAGGATTTTTGGACTATAAAATATCATAAAACCCGAACCTCGGACAACTTATATATTAAGGCTCGTAACACTTTTCTAACTTGTCAATTCTAGTCCCTATCACTTTATAAACCTTAAAAACTCTATGTATAATTGCATGATTGATATATATATATATATATATATATATATATATAGATTTGCGTTCATGTGGTGTACAAGCTTAAAATAGATAAAATAGGTACACACGTGGACCGTTGGATCAAGCTTGATAGATGAGATCAAAATAAATAATATTAATTAATTAGATATTTACTTTAAGGGTATTATAGTCTTTCTTTTCCATTGTAATCCCATCTTAAATGCTCCAATATCCTTAAATGCTAACAAATAAGCTTATCCAAACACACCATTTCCACTTGAATGAGTTTCGACCTCGTTTAAACTTTTAGGGCAAGATCAGAAGTAGAGTTTCGAAGGGACAAATATCTGTCATAGGCTAAGGCCCAACCTAATTGCGGCTAGAACTTAACCGTGTACATCAGTATGTTAATGTCGTTGTAATCTTCTTAATCTTGTGTGTTTTGCCTACCAATATATCTTTTGCTGCATATTATTTCAATTCAGTTGACACCAATTTTGCATCAGATTTCTGTTGATACGCATTCTTTTCATAAAATAGTGTTCTTTATATAGCTTTGGATGATAAAATACATAATCTAGTGACTTTGGATAACTTGCTCAAATGATGTTGTACTAATTTAAACCATCATAAATGATTGGCGCTAGTGTAGCAAAAGCTTAAGTTAATACAATGCTAACTTCCTCTACTAATATGTGTTGAGCACATTTACTTCAGAAAATGCTCGAGTATACGAGTTGTTGAACGAATGCTGCACGTTGCCTCTTCTCTTCGTTATCCTTGATATCTACTTCTTCGTTTGTGCTGCTGCACATGTAACACATAGTGAGACATTGGTGTACACTTTGATATGTATCGGTTCAGTATTTACAAATAAACAAAAATGCATAAAACTCTACTACAAGACGGTGATGTACCTTTTGACATCAGAAGTGGCACTTGACTCTTCATCTTCTTGAAGCTCTGAAATTGGAACATTCTACAAGAATGCTGACAGTGGATCAGGTGTTGTTTCGTGCATGTTTCCTCTGTCGGCTATTTCTCGTGTGAGATTCGTCCCATTACTCCACGAACCTGATTTTGGGGACTTTCTCCTCCTCTGTAACCAGCCAAAACAAACTAGTTAAAACCTAGTTAAGGTGTGTAACTTTAGACCCGTTAGGTTCGAACACTCATGAATCCATGCCACTTATACGCAATTATTTTTACATTCCCACATTTGTATCCAGATAACACTAATAAGAATCAAGGATACCTTGTTGATCAATGTCATGAAGTAATTGTATCCACTGCACAGGGCTGTCTCCCGTCCTTGATAACGAAAATAAAGGCTCTTTTCCAATGGCTTGTCTGATGAAAGTACCCAATGAATCGCATCCGTCATCAACTTTTATTGCATCTGTAGTATTGGTGCCTAGAAGTTTCATAACAGGCATCTTTGCTAAGAAAATTCAATATCCTCCAGAATGACCTGCACAAAGTGATTTACAATAGCAGTGTTTCAGTTATATCAGAGTCATTATTACAATGGTCAAAGGGAAAGAAGATGATGGATGAAACATAAATTATATGAGATACCCATAAATCGCACAGCCCCAAATCATAACACTCCAAATACGAAGATCCTTCTCTTCCGCTATATCAAAAAACACGGCTTGCATTCTCAATAGACCCACATTTCGCATAATATCAACCAAAGCAGCCGTAATCCCTTTCTTCAACCCAAACCCATTACTCACAACATAATCATGCACTCTCACCCCTGTCTCAAGCGCACCCGCTTTAGCACACGCCAAAAGCACACAAACTATAGTCTGATCATTCGGCTTCACACCTTCCTCCAACATCTCAAAAAACATCGCCAACCCTTTTTCATACTCCCCATTATGCAAAAATCCATGAATCATCGTAGTCCAAGTAACACACATTCCAAAATATTACTAAACATGTATGCAAGTGATGCACATGAATCATTACACACACATTGGTTTATTCCATCTAACACACATAATTAACTAGCACACATACTCACCTAATAGCTAATACTTAAAAACATCAGTACGTAGCTAATACATAAAAACAACTATATGTAGCTAATACACCATTATATTTAACTAGCTACACCACACAACACCTATACGTTTATTTCAAAACAGCTAATAACCAATACACAATCTATTACTTCAACTTATACACTTAATCAACCAATACCTTATTTCAACACCCAGCCATATACAACTAATACACATATTAGCTAAGTACCTTTCACAACTCACTCAACTTATTTCAAAACAGCTAATAACCAATACACAATCTATTACTTCAACTTATACACTTAATCAACCAATAACTTATTTCAAAACCCAGCCTTATACAACTACTACACATGATCATCTAACACATAACCAATTCAAGTCAGCCATACACCACAACAAATATCTTATTTCAAAACCCAGTCATATACAACTCATACATAACAGTTAGGTAAGATGCTTACACAACCAATTCAAGTCATACATAACAAGTGACTAATAAAAAAAAAATCTTTATAGACTGAATAAAAAAAAGAAAAGAAGAAGAACAATGTATCAATTACCTGTATTTATTGATCGATCGAAGATTTGGGGATTTTTAAAGAAAAAATGTAGAACAAAGATTTGGGGATTTTGATGTTAATTCCGGTTGACTTGTTGGGGGTGCGTGGGGCTACCTAATTTTTATTGTAACTGAGACCATAGTGATCATGAACAGATCCTATAAAAAATTGGTACACAAAAGCCATTTGTCTTTCACTTAATTACAATTGTGCCACTCATCTATTTAATATCTAATCTCATCTATCAAGATTGATCCAACGGTCCACATGTGTACCTATTTTATCTATTTTAAGCTTGTACACCGCAATAACGCCCCTATATATATATATATATATATATATATATATATATATATATATATATATATATATATATATATATATATATATAACTTTCTTGCATCCATATTCTATTGTTTTAAAAACCTAAGACGCAACATATTATGTCTAGGTTGCTCGTAGGACTTCTCGGCTTACTCGTCACTTTATTAGCACCTTGCTATTCACTATTTCTTATGGTGAATTCATAGCCCCACTTGAACTCTTTAAACTATTTATAAACCAATTGGGGGATATACATGCTATTTTACAATTTGGACACAAGTGCTTTAAACTGTATGCTTACCAGAAAGTATTATTGCCTAGGTACCTTTGTTGCCAGAAATAATTCCCTAACATCATGAACCATGATGTGCGTGTCGTTGTGTTCAAGTTTTAAAATTTATAAACACGATTTATCCAATTCTCTAATCACACATACGAGAAAGTATACTCGTCCGTGGTAGTAAAGGTGGGTAAGTCGAGATCGTCCCAAGGGAATTGGGGTTTAGGTTTAGTAAATAAGTTTTAGCAAAAAGGAGTGTCAATCCAATTTGAAGCAAATTCTAAAAACAAACAAGCAAGGCTCAATCAATCAAAAACTAATATACTTGTGTGTAGTTTCCATGACAATTGTTTAGAGTAACCAATCAACTTGGGTGTGACTTGTAATGATGCACAACTTAAAATGAATGATTCACAATCAATGGTTTTTATCATGAGAAATCATATCTAAGAATTCAATCTCCTAGTTAACTCCTTTCGGCCATGATTAACTATTACGATAATTCTATTAAGTCCTTTTTGTTGTTTGAAAGCATTTCTTATCTTAAGAATTCCTACGAATCCTTTCGGCCTTTTTCGTGATGAAATCGTTTCCAAATCCATTTTAATGAGTAAAGGTGTTGCTTATCACACACCACAATCCATACTAATTCGTGCACTAACTTTTTGGAATAAAAACATAAAGAAAACTCCTTTCGGCCTTTGTGAATCTTTGAAATTGTTTTTACCAACCAATTAAGCAAGATTAGATTTTATCTCAACAAACTCATAAAACAAGATATGTTTTCATGCATCACTATGATAAGATTACTCCAACAATTGTCACATCATCCACACACAAGTATAACTAAATTACTCCATAACAATCATAATCAAACACAAGTAATTAACCAAACTTTCATTCATCATATAGTAAAAGTAAAAGTAGTTCATGATAACTCAACAAGAAATACCTAATCAAGGAATTACAAGAACTAGAATTGTGGAACTATAGCAATCCGCACTCCTCCAATCGCCTATTATCACAAGTAAACAACTCCACACACGGACGCAACTTTTGAGACTCGAACTCAAGATCTCCTGGACGTTTTCACAGCAACTACAAGCTTTCGGGCAATAATAATAAGGTGGTGTAGCTTTTTTAGGTTATGTCACTTCCCCCAAAAGAACTCTCTTTGTAAACTAACTAAGGGTTCCTTAAATAAGTGAGGAAACCCTTATTCTTCAAGTAAAAACGTCCCATATGAGTTAACAGCCGAGAAATGATAAGCCTCTATGATTATGGGGCTTAAATTCATCATTAAATGCAACTTTGTAACTTCAGTGTCGGCCAACCGATCGGTATTTGGCTCCTACCGATCGGTTGGAGCTCTCGGTGTCTCAAACTTCACTCCATCCGAATCGGATGCGGGCAGCATCCGACCGGATGGATGACTCTGCCATGCAACTTTTATTCTCTTTTATTCTCTTCTCGTTACGTGCTTGATCCTTTGCTGTACCACTGATTTCCTTCATAGAACTTGATCTTTTCTTGATATATAAGGCATAGAAGTCTTGGTCTAATCAATTCTTTGAAGTATCATGTGGTTTCTTTCTCGTAATTCTCCTTATGCGCATAATCTCTTCATTTCTTCGTATTTTCCTCCACTTTTCCTGTACTTGGCTATATTTACTTGCATACACACTTTTTCATCATTTAGCAACAAATACATACAAATATAACCAAATATGATGCACAAAACTAGCAATAATGCACCTAAAAACATGTTAGATTTAAGCGTTATCAAATCCCCCACACTTGAGTTTTGCTCGCCCTCGAGCAAGTCTAATTTTTAGAAAAACTGAACTCAATGGTATTTTCATTACGTTCCTGAAAAAATCCTTGAAATGTATGCAAGTTAAATTGAGCTTTGTTAACATCACCAAGCACCTCACAAAGGAAATTTTAAATTCACACAACTCTCGATAGTAGATTTGATTGTAGATCACTCAATTGCTCAGACGCGATTCATGTCTCTTACCATAAGCTTGTACTTGTATCAAAACAACAAAATAAAACATCAAAGAGGTCTTTTATTTGGGTTTAGGCTTCAAAAGGGGTTTTGATTACCTAGCTAATGTATAGATATTTCATACAAGAACGTCATAGCTCGCTAACAACGAATCCTTGTGTAGTCAAGCAACGGATGGTCACTAGATCGTTCCTTGGTTCGCTAACGACGTTACTTGCATAACGGATGGTCACCAATTTACTCACCAGATCGCTAACAACGCTTTTCAACTACCCAAAAACTCGGATGGTCACTAGAATATACATGTGCTGCATATCTAAACAAAGCCATCACTAAATCCGAATGCTCGAATAAAGTAATTGGTAAGGGAAAGGGATAAGACATGGGAATTTGATTTGGTTCTATAAAAATAAAAACAAACAAGAATCAAGCCCAAATTCTATCCTAACTCTTTATATCACAAATGATTACTCCACCAAACTTCTTCGATCATTATTCCGCATTTCATATAAACTCCATCTTCCATAATAACTCCTTGAATATCTTATTTTCACACATACATAACTCATTGGCTTTTCTTATCTTTTTCAATCTCTTTTTTTTTTTTTTTTTTTTTTTTTTTTTTTTTTTTTTTAATAACACCCCCACACTTTGGATGAGCACACGCTACAAAAAATATAAATAAGAGTAGCGACCTCCTTCTTCATTGGAACAACATATACACATACAAGGTGTGGTCAATCATCAAAAATAAATAGTTTCGAACTTCATTTGGACTTGATTCGGGAAAGTCTAAGGTATATGGTGCAATAATTTTCTGGGTTAAATCAAAAGAAAAGATAGGCTCAAAAGGGTGTAACTAAGGGTATCTAGCATATAATGCTAACAAATGGGTTCCAATTACTTAGGACAACTAACAAATGTGGTTAGCAAAAATGTATTGTAAACGGAAGGCCATTTGGTGAAAATCCTAATTTGCCTATTATCATTTGAATATATTTTATTACTTGAAAGTAATTTTAACCGTAATGCATAACAAGTACAAGTTCTAGAATCGACATAATCACCGGCACACTCATACGAAATATAAGGCATGAATCCTCACAATTTAAAGTGGTGGTAAAATGTACTTATCAATAGTTACCAAAAACTCTCAAAACTTGACTACATTCCAAAAAAAATTTCAAAATAACCTTATTATTTACCATTGAATCAATTGATCTATCAACTAGAAAAATCAAAGGCGAATAAATTCACACATTCTAGTTCTTGAAATCCAAAAATCTAAAATTTAAAAAAAAAAAAAACTTTCCTATTTACTTCCCTCCCCCACACTTAAGTTTTGCATTGTCCTCAATGTAATAAAACGAACTTCAAAGTAAAGGAAATGGGAAAGAAAAATAGAAAAAATAAAAACTACCCGGGAAAAATTAGCATAAGTCTAGTTTATCACAAGTAATCTCATGAGTTCTTCCAACTCCAAATATTGATCAACGCTAAGCTTCCGTCAATTCTTCCCCTGCAAACACTGCAAACTATGCTCGAAACATACAAAACAAAATACCAAAAACATAAACCAAACAAAACATAATAATAAAAATAAAAATAATCCAAACAAACCAAAATTAAAACGAATAAATCCTAAAAGAGTTAAAGTTAAAGTAGTAGAAAAAAGAAAATAGAAATAGTTCAACCATCATTATTTTGAAATCATAGTCATAAACCATCCCAGGTGGTTATTGTCTGAATATCTAAGACTTCTGGAAGTCCTCTTAACTTTCCATTCCTGCTCTCTCTAAGATTTGTGAACTTTTTTATATCAATACTCCATGGAACAACTGGTTCTCCAAAATCGCTCATTTCCTTTTCATTAAACAACCCAAGATTCCTAGCAATTCGAGAAATAAAATGCCCCGCACATATGTAATTTCTTGTTCTATCTGCTGCGTGTTTGTGCAAATGTTGCACTATTACCCATGCTACGTTCAAATGCCTATAGGGATGCTTCTCATCTAGTGCGTGTAGTACCCATAAATCATCTTCATAAATCAATTCCACACCAGACGTCCTATGTAACAATGACTGTACTATTATCCTATGAAGCACACGTAACATCGGTTTCTTGATTGTCGACACTTCACTTTCTCCAAACACTAGCTTGTTTTCCGTACTAATCCTCTCCCAGTATCCGTTCGCATCAAAATTATTTTTATTTCTTCCTCCACTCGTTACCAAAAATTTGAAATCCCTATTACTTAAATTTTCATCCGAATATAAACCTAATAGGTTTCCAAATTCAAATAGTGTAACCTCGTGTTTTTGTCCCCCTAGTCTGAATTCGAGGAATTTAGCGGTGGTAACACCGATACCAGTGATCTTTTCTTTCATCCTCATTGAACATAAAAATTCTAAGCACCATTCCTTGTATATTGGTTCCCTTATGCTCAATGCTTTCATCCACATGTTGGAAGTCAAAATTCGTCCATCCCAAAGAATCCTAATAAGAAACATGTCTTCCAGAAACTCATCACAACCAAGCTCTTTCATGTCATTCCAGTTCATAATCCTTGGTGAATGAATCACCCATCCGCCAATCTTAAGAAGTATAGCACTAAAAGCTTTTCGAACACTCGCATCCTCCCCTTTCCACAATAGATTGGGGTGACATTCCGGTATCGGCATCTGTTCTCTCTTTCTAATTCCTTCTCTCGTTCGTTTCGCGATTCCTGATCCACCTGCAAGATAACTCTGTAGAAATCATGATTATTTGTTAGTATAAGAGTATAAGAAACAAGGTTACATGATTTAGAAGTCCAAAAGATTCGTTTTGAAAATTTTCAAAAAGTTTTACCGAGGGCTCCATCCGATCGGTATCTCTCTCCATCCGATCGGATGGAGTTATGACCTTGTCCAGCCGATCGGTAGCAACTCGCAACCGAATCGGTTGTACGTACTGTATCCAAAGAAAAAAAATTTCCGACTTCAAATCAATCCTATCTAGTTCCACTCTTCCCTATCCTGCATTTCATCAATCACTATGGTCTCTACACATCCCACTTATTTCTAAATCATATCCATAACATACTCGCATGATCAATCTTAGAACCTATGAACATATTGGAAATCAAACCTTATTAATGTTCTTATCCATAATGCATCATCCTAGGAACACTAATTAACATCTAAACAACATCTGAAAATCATTAATTTCTACCCAGAATCGATTCAAAGTTTTGACCCATATGATTCAAAAAATCAATTAATTCATTCTACCTCAAAACTTAATCAATCCATCTCATTCTTTTTGCAATGATTTCCTCAATCATTTACCCATCTATTCCAGAAAAATCACGCCTTAATTCGAACTATATCAAAAACGCCTAAATTTTGACCTAATTCAATCAACTCGAATTAAAACCTAATTGACACAAATTGATGATGTTACTTACTTGTTTTGGTGCCATTGATTATCCTTCAACTCTACTGCAACTCTTAAAACTCTTCTAATGGTCGAATTAATGAACCCCAAGTGTGGTGGAATGAGTGTGTGTGTTTTTATGATTTTTGAAATCTTGGGTATATATACTTCATTCCATCCGATCAGTATTTCATCCAACCGATTCGGATTGAATTTTTGCAAAACTTCACTTTTCCTTTCTTTCTTCAATACTTTGACACTTGCAAGAACAAATGGAAAGTATTTGACTCCCTTAAAAGACTTCACTTTAAGTATGAAAAATACCACCAACACACTTATTCTCCCAACTTGTTATCCAATCTATCTATACAACTTCTAAAACAAAACTTAACTCCATAGATTAAAACTTAATAAAACCATAAGGTAACCAAAAGGTCTTAAACTTAAATCAAACTTAAATGCAAAACATTAAACTACTATTAAAAATGCATTAAAAATAAACAAAACAAACATTAGCACAAGCCTTGTGCTTTATTCTTCATCTTTTGCTCTTCAACCTTCAACCTTCAAAGTATTCATGCTTCAAGATGTCTTCACTTTGAAATTTGCCGGATAACTTTCGGTTAGTCATTTGTGTTTTAAACTTCCTTGCAAAATTCCTTCCATCCGGGCAAACTATATCAAACTTCACATGCCATTCTCCATCACCTTCTTCTTTCTTGTAAACACTAGCTCCTTCGGGTCCCCATTCCAAATTCTTCAATTGAACCGGTAAGGATCCAAGAAAATCTGTCAATTTATGGAACACAAAAACATTCTTGAATGGGTTATAGAAAACCTCCATAGCTAATGCTCTTTCCAACTCATCTTCAATACCAAAGTAACTAGGGACAACCGGCCCATACTTAGGCCTTCCCTCTTCATCTCTACCAACTTCGAAACAACCTAAATGGTCTTCTTCTTCTTCTTCTTCATGCACTTCCTTAATAATCTTGCCTCTAGGTTTAGGATAATAGGTATGCTTCAAGATCCCATCACTAATAGTCATAGTACCTCTACCCATATCTATTATAGCTCCGCAAGTTCTCAAAAACGTTCTTCCTAACAACAATGGTAACTCCTTATCTTCGGGGATATTAAGCACAAGAAAATCGGCTAAGAAAGCTTGATATCCTACTTGCACTCTAACATTCTTCACTTCTCCCATTGCTTTTGCTCTTGAATTGTCAGCCATCGTAAGATTATATTGATTTGGTTGAGGATTACCAAGTCCTAATCTTTTGTACAACGGGTATGGCATCACATTCACACTTGCTCCTGTATCGGCCAATGCATACATTGCATCGGTTCCATTCACCTTAATGGGTAACACAAAATTTCCCGGATCGCTCTCTTTCTTAGGCAACCCATTTTCAACTATCCTTACCCTTGCAAACTCATCAAAATTCTTATCCTCTAGCCTAGCTGTTGCCATCATAACCGCATCTAACTTCTTACGATAAACCATGTAATTGTTCAATACTTCTATAACCGGCTTCTCTTCCATAAGCTCCTTAAATTTCATTTCCAAGTTCTCCAAAACAGCTTCTTTTTGTTCTTGAGTCAATGGTTTAACTTCTTGAGGTGATTTGGGTGATGAACTAGATGAACTACTCTCATTCTTAGGGGTGGAGGGTTGGGTAAGTTTGTTAAGTGGTGTTTTCTTGCGATTAGCCTTTCCCATTTTAACAATCTCTCCTCTACCTTCCTTCTTCTCTACCATATCATCATCTACATCAATTCTCATCTCTCCCATAGCAAAATCAACCCTACATTTAGTTTTCACCATGAAATTTCTACCAAACATAACTTCCGGTTCACCCACATTTCCATATTCCAACACAACAAAATCAATTTTGAAAACATGACCATGAATATTAACATTCAAATCTCTCACTATCTTCCTACCATAATTCTCATAATCAAGCCTAACAAAGCCAAGCTTACTAAGCATTTCTTCCGTAATGTAATTCTCACCATATTCCATGTTAAGTTGAGCATCCCAAGCCTTAACTCCTTCCACACCACATGGTGTAGCATACCTCATAAATGGTACATCAAACTCTTTAGGGGGTGCTTGCGTAAACACAACCACTCTTTTCTCCTTAGGTAAACAAACACTGCTTTCGCCAACTTCTTCTTTTCTTTCTAAACCAATCTTAGCTTCATCCAAAATGCTTTCCAACTTCTCCAAAGAATCTCCTGAATCTCTCAACATCTCTTCCAAATGTCTCAAATATTCCGAAACATTGCTTAAACTCTCCATTCTACTTAAGCACTAACTATAACATAACCACAAAACAAAAAATCCAAACTATTAGCGTGAGGGTTAGTTATTATCTAACCATATCAAAATATCAAACCAAAGCAAGCTAACAAACAACTTCAATCTATCAAAACATCAAAACAACTAAAAATAAAAAATCATAAAAACTTTTACCGAGGCAACCATCCGATCGGTATCACCTTCCATCCGATCGGATGGGTAAAATGCAAAATACGAACTCTCACCAACCGAATCGGATGCGGGCAGCATCCGATCGGTTCGATCGAAAATAATTTTTTTTTTTATATATATATTTATTTTTTAATAATAAGACTAAACTAATGACAACCTCTTTTTAACTTGTTTTTGTTTTTTGTTTTTAGAAGAACTAAAAAGAAGAATAAATTAATAACTAAAACTATTTAATATAATCCTACAATTAACTATCAAGCATTAAACTATGTGATTAACTTTTAACTCTTCAACTAATGACCATAAAAACTAATTATAAACTCATTCAATGAAAACTATAAAACTACCAAACATTAAAATTAACAAATTAACTACATTAACTAACATTTAACATAATAAAACTTTTTAATACCCTAAATTAATTAACCTAATTACTCTACTAATTAAACAAAATATTAATAAATTATAAAAACTGAAAATAAAATAATCAAAAATTACTAAAAAATTTTAACGAGACCACCAACCGATCGGATGGACATCCATCCGATTCGGTTGGTCCGAACCAAACTCTTTTTTTTTTTTTACTTTTTAACCTTTTAACTTTTTAAAAATAAAAACTTAGACTACTAAGCCCAACTACCAAGAAAATCTTAACAATTCCCCGGCAGCGGCGCCAAAAACTTGATGTGCGTGTCGTTGTGTTCAAGTTTAAAAATTTATAAACACGATTTATCTAATTCTCTAATCACACATACGAGCAAGTATACTCGTCCGTGGTAGTAAAAGTGGGTAAGTCGAGATCGTCCCAAGGGAATTGGGGTTTAGGTTTAGTAAATAAGTTTTAGCAAAAAGGAGTGTCACTCCAATTTGAAGCAAATTCTAAAAACAAACAAGCAAGGTTCAATCAATCAAAAACTAATATACTTGTGTGTAGTTTCCATGACAATTGTTTAGAGTAACCAATCAAGTTGGATGTGACTTGTAATGATGCACAACTTAAAATGAATGATTCACAATCAATGGTTTTTATCATGAGAAATCATATCTAAGAATTCAATCTCCTAGTTAACTCCTTTCGGCCATGATTAACTATTACGATAATTCTATTAAGTCCTTTTTGTTGTTTGAAAGCATTTCTTATCTTAAGAATTCCTACGAATCCTTTCGGCCTTTTTCGTGATGAAATCGTTTCCAAATCCATTTTAATGAGTAAAGGTGTTGCTTATCACACACCACAATCCATACTAATTCGTGCACTAACTTTTTGGAATAAAAACATAAAGAAAACTCCTTTCGGCCTTTGTAAATCTTTGAAATTGTTTTTACCAACCAATTAAGCAAGATTAGATTTTATCTCAACAAACTCATAAAACAAGATATGTTTTCATGCATCACTATGATAAGATTACTCCAACAATTGTCACATCATCCACACACAAGTATAACTAAATTACTCCATAACAATAATAATCAAACATAAGTAATTAACCAAACTTTCATTCATCATATAGTAAAAGTAAAAGTAGTTCATGATAACTCAACAAGAAATACCTAATCAAGGAATTACAAGAACTAGAATTGTGGAACTATAGCAATCCGCACTCCTCCAATCGCCTATTATTACAAGTAAACAACTCCACACACGGACGCAACTCTTGAGACTCGAACTCAAGATCTCCTGGACGTTTTCACAGCAACTACAAGCTTTCGGGCAGTAATAATAAGGTGGTGTAGCTTTTTTAGGTTATGTCACTTCCCCCAAAAGAACTCTCTTTGTAAACTAACTAAGGGTTCCTTAAATAAGTGAGGAAACCCTTATTCTTCAAGTAAAAACGTCCCATATGAGTTAACAGCCGAGAAATGATAAGCCTCTATGATTATGGGGCTTAAATTCATCATTAAATGCAACTTTGTAACTTCAGTGTCGGCCAACCGATCGGTATTTGGCTCCTACCGATCGGTTGGAGCTCTCGGTGTCTCAAACTTCACTCCATCCGAATCGGATTCGGGCAGCATCCGACCGGATGGATGACTCTGCCATGCAACTTTTATTCTCTTTTATTCTCTTCTCGTTACGTGCTTGATCCTTTGCTGTACCACTGATTTCCTTCATAGAACTTGATCTTTTCTTGATATATAAGGCATAGAAGTCTTGGTCTAATCAATTCTTTGAAGTATCATGTGGTTTCTTTCTCGTAATTCTCCTTATGCGCATAATCTCTTCATTTCTTCGTATTTTCCTCCACTTTTCCTGTACTTGGCTATATTTACTTGCATACACACTTTTTCATCATTTAGCAACAAATACATACAAATATAACCAAATATGATGCACAAAACTAGCAATAATGCACCTAAAAACATGTTAGATTTAAGCGTTATCAAATCCCCCACACTTGAGTTTTGCTCGCCCTCGAGCAAGTCTAATTTTTAGAAAAACTGAACTCAATGGTATTTTCATTACGTTCCTGAAAAAATCCTTGAAATGTATGCAAGTTAAATTGAGCTTTGTTAACATCACCAAGCACCTCACAAAGGAAATTTTAAATTCACACAACTCTCGATAGTAGATTTGATTGTAGATCACTCAATTGCTCAGACGCGATTCATGTCTCTTACCATAAGCTTGTACTTGTATCAAAACAACAAAATAAAACATCAAAGAGGTCTTTTATTTGGGTTTAGGCTTCAAAAGGGGTTTTGATTACCTAGCTAATGTATAGATATTTCATACAAGAACGTCATAGCTCGCTAACAACGAATCCTTGTGTAGTCAAGCAACGGATGGTCACTAGATCGTTCCTTGGTTCGCTAACGACGTTACTTGCATAACGGATGGTCACCAATTTACTCACCAGATCGCTAACAACGCTTTTCAACTACCCAAAAACTCGGATGGTCACTAGAATATACATGTGCTGCATATCTAAACAAAGCCATCACTAAATCCGAATGCTCGAATAAAGTAATTGGTAAGGGAAAGGGATAAGACATGGGAATTTGATTTGGTTCTATAAAAATAAAAACAAACAAGAATCAAGCCCAAATTCTATCCTAACTCTTTATATCACAAATGATTACTCCACCAAACTTCTTCGATCATTATTCCGCATTTCATATAAACTCCATCTTCCATAATAACTCCTTGAATATCTTATTTTCACACATACATAACTCATTGGCTTTTCTTATCTTTTTCAATCTCTTTTTTTTTTTTTTTTTTTTTTTTTTTTTTTTTTTTTTTTTTAATAACACCCCCACACTTTGGATGAGCACACGCTACAAAAAATATAAATAAGAGTAGCGACCTCCTTCTTCATTGGAACAACATATACACATACAAGGTGTGGTCAATCATCAAAAATAAATAGTTTCGAACTTCATTTGGACTTGATTCGGGAAAGTCTAAGGTATATGGTGCAATAATTTTCTGGGTTAAATCAAAAGAAAAGATAGGCTCAAAAGGGTGTAACTAAGGGTATCTAGCATATAATGCTAACAAATGGGTTCCAATTACTTAGGACAACTAACAAATGTGGTTAGCAAAAATGTATTGTAACGGAAGGCCATTTGGTGAAAATCCTAATTTGCCTATTATCATTTGAATATATTTTATTACTTGAAAGTAATTTTAACCGTAATGCATAACAAGTACAAGTTCTAGAATCGACATAATCACCGGCACACTCATACGAAATATAAGGCATGAATCCTCACAATTTAAAGTGGTGGTAAAATGTACTTAGCAATAGTTACCAAAAACTCTCAAAACTTGACTACATTCCAAAAAAAAATTCAAAATAACCTTATTATTTACCATTGAATCAATTGATCTATCAACTAGAAAAATCAAAGGCGAATAAATTCACACATTCTAGTTCTTGAAATCCAAAATAAAATTAAAAAAAAAAAAAAAAAAAAAAAAACTTTCCTATTTACTTCCCTCCCCCACACTTAAGTTTTGCATTGTCCTCAATGTAATAAAACGAAATTCAAAGTAAAGGAAATGGGAAAGAAAAATAGAAAAAATAAAAACTACCCGGGAAAAATTAGCATAAGCCTAGTTATCACAAGTAATCTCATGAGTTCTTCCAACTCCAAATATTGATCAACACTAAGCTTCCGTCAATTCTTCCCCTGCAAACACTGCAAACTATGCTCGAAACATACAAAACAAAATACCAAAAACATAAACCAAACAAAACATAATAATAAAAATAAAAATAATCCTAACAAACCAAAATTAAAACAAATAAATCCTACAAGAGTTAAAGTTAAAGTAGTAGAAAATAGAAAATAGAAATAGTTCAACCATCATTATTTTGAAACCATAGTCATAAACCATCCCAGGTGGTTATTGGCTGAATATCTAAGACTTCTGGAAGTCCTCTTAACTTTCCATTCCTGCTCTCTCTAAGATTTGTGAATTTTTTTATATCAATACTCCATGGAACAACTGGTTCTCCAAAATCGCTCATTTCCTTTTCATTAAACAAGCCCAAGATTCCTAGCAATTCGAGAAATAAAATGCCCCGCACATATGTAATTTCTTGTTCTATCTGCTGCGTGTTTGTGCAAATGTTGCACTATTACCCATGCTACATTCAAATGCCTATAGGGATGCTTCTCATCTAGTGCGTGTAGTACCCATAAATCATCTTCATAAATCAATTCCACACCAGACGTCCTATGTAACAATGACTGTACTATTATCCTATGAAGCGCACGTAACATCGGTTTCTTTATTGTCGACACTTCACTTTCTCCAAACACTAGCTTGTTTTCCGTACTAATCCTCTCCCAGTATCCGTTCGCATCAAAATTATTTTTATTTCTTCCTCTACTCATTACCAAAAATTTGAAATCCCTATTACTTAAATCTTCATCCAAATATAAACCTAATAGGTTTCCAAATTCAAATAGTGTAACCTCGTGTTTTTGTCCCCCTAGTCTGAATTCGAGGAATTTAGCGGTGGTAACACCGATACCAGTGATCTTTTCTTTCATCCTCATTGAACATAAAAATTCTAAGCACCATTCCTTGTATATTGGTTCCCTTATGCTCAATGCTTTCATCCACATGTTGGAAGTCAAAATTCGTCCATCCCAAAGAATCCTAATAAGAAACATGTCTTCCAGAAACTCATCACAACCAAGCTCTTTCATGTCATTCCAGTTCATAATCCTTGGTGAATGAATCACCCATCCGCCAATCTTAAGAAGTATAGCACTAAAAGCTTTTCGAACACTCGCATCCTCCCCTTTCCACAATAGATTGGGGTGACATTCCGGTATCGGCATCTGTTCTCTCTTTCTAATTCCTTCTCTCGTTCGTTTCGCGATTCCTGATCCACCTGCAAGATAACTCTGTAGAAATCATGATTATTTGTTAGTATAAGAGTATAAGAAACAAGGTTACATGATTTAGAAGTCCAAAAGATTCGTTTTGAAAATTTTCAAAAAGTTTTACCGAGGGCTCCATCCGATCGGTATCTCTCTCCATCCGATCGGATGGAGTTATGACCTTGTCCAGCCGATCGGTAGCAACTCGCAACCGAATCGGTTGTACGTACTGTATCCAAAGAAAAAAAATTTCCGACTTCAAATCAATCCTATCTAGTTCCACTCTTCCCTATCCTGCATTTCATCAATCACTATGGTCTCTACACATCCCACTTATTTCTAAATCATATCCATAACATACTCGCATGATCAATCTTAGAACCTATGAACATATTGGAAATCAAACCTTATTAATGTTCTTATCCATAATGCATCATCCTAGGAACACTAATTAACATCTAAACAACATCTGAAAATCATTAATTTCTACCCAGAATCGATTCAAAGTTTTGACCCATATGATTCAAAAAATCAATTAATTCATTCTACCTCAAAACTTAATCAATCCATCTCATTCTTTTTGCAATGATTTCCTCAATCATTTACCCATCTATTCCAGAAAAATCACGCCTTAATTCGAACTATATCAAAAACGCCTAAATTTTGACCTAATTCAATCAACTCGAATTAAAACCTAATTGACACAAATTGATGATGTTACTTACTTGTTTTGGTGCCATTGATTATCCTTCAACTCTACTGCAACTCTTAAAACTCTTCTAATGGTCGAATTAATGAACCCCAAGTGTGGTGGAATGAGTGTGTGTGTTTTTATGATTTTTGAAATCTTGGGTATATATACTTCATTCCATCCGATCAGTATTTCATCCAACCGATTCGGATTGAATTTTTGCAAAACTTCACTTTTCCTTTCTTTCTTCAATACTTTGACACTTGCAAGAACAAATGGAAAGTATTTGACTCCCTTAAAAGACTTCACTTTAAGTATGAAAAATACCACCAACACACTTATTCTCCCAACTTGTTATCCAATCTATCTATACAACTTCTAAAACAAAACTTAACTCCATAGATTAAAACTTAATAAAACCATAAGGTAACCAAAAGGTCTTAAACTTAAATCAAACTTAAATGCAAAACATTAAACTACTATTAAAAATGCATTAAAAATAAACAAAACAAACATTAGCACAAGCCTTGTGCTTTATTCTTCATCTTTTGCTCTTCAACCTTCAACCTTCAAAGTATTCATGCTTCAAGATGTCTTCACTTTGAAATTTGCCGGATAACTTTCGGTTAGTCATTTGTGTTTTAAACTTCCTTGCAAAATTCCTTCCATCCGGGCAAACTATATCAAACTTCACATGCCATTCTCCATCACCTTCTTCTTTCTTGTAAACACTAGCTCCTTCGGGTCCCCATTCCAAATTCTTCAATTGAACCGGTAAGGATCCAAGAAAATCTGTCAATTTATGGAACACAAAAACATTCTTGAATGGGTTATAGAAAACCTCCATAGCTAATGCTCTTTCCAACTCATCTTCAATACCAAAGTAACTAGGGACAACCGGCCCATACTTAGGCCTTCCCTCTTCATCTCTACCAACTTCGAAACAACCTAAATGGTCTTCTTCTTCTTCTTCTTCATGCACTTCCTTAATAATCTTGCCTCTAGGTTTAGGATAATAGGTATGCTTCAAGATCCCATCACTAATAGTCATAGTACCTCTACCCATATCTATTATAGCTCCGCAAGTTCTCAAAAACGTTCTTCCTAACAACAATGGTAACTCCTTATCTTCGGGGATATTAAGCACAAGAAAATCGGCTAAGAAAGCTTGATATCCTACTTGCACTCTAACATTCTTCACTTCTCCCATTGCTTTTGCTCTTGAATTGTCAGCCATCGTAAGATTATATTGATTTGGTTGAGGATTACCAAGTCCTAATCTTTTGTACAACGGGTATGGCATCACATTCACACTTGCTCCTGTATCGGCCAATGCATACATTGCATCGGTTCCATTCACCTTAATGGGTAACACAAAATTTCCCGGATCGCTCTCTTTCTTAGGCAACCCATTTTCAACTATCCTTTCCCTTGCAAACTCATCAAAATTCTTATCCTCTAGCCTAGCTGTTGCCATCATAACCGCATCTAACTTCTTACGATAAACCATGTAATTGTTCAACACTTCTATAACCGGCTTCTCTTCCATAAGCTCCTTAAATTTCATTTCCAAGTTCTCCAAAACAGCTTCTTTTTGTTCTTGAGTTAATGGTTTAACTTCTTGAGGTGATTTGGGTGATGAACTAGATGAACTACTCTCATTCTTAGGGGTGGAGGGTTGGGTAAGTTTGTTAAGTGGTGTTTTCTTGCGATTAGCCTTTCCCATTTTAACAATCTCTCCTCTACCTTCCTTCTTCTCTACCATATCATCATCTACATCAATTCTCATCTCTCCCATAGCAAAATCAACCCTACATTTAGTTTTCACCATGAAATTTCTACCAAACATAACTTCCGGTTCACCCACATTTCCATATTCCAACACAACAAAATCAATTTTGAAAACATGACCATGAATATTAACATTCAAATCTCTCACTATCTTCCTACCATAATTCTCATAATCAAGCCTAACAAAGCCAAGCTTACTAAGCATTTCTTCCGTAATGTAATTCTCACCATATTCCATGTTAAGTTGAGCATCCCAAGCCTTAACTCCTTCCACACCACATGGTGTAGCATACCTCATAAATGGTACATCAAACTCTTTAGGGGGTGCTTACGTAAACACAACCACTCTTTTCTCCTTAGGTAAACAAACACTGCTTTCGCCAACTTCTTCTTTTCTTTCTAAACCAATCTTAGCTTCATCCAAAATGCTTTCCAACATCTCCAAAGAATCTCCTGAATCTCTCAACATCTCTTCCAAATGTCTCAAATATTCCGAAACATTGCTTAAACTCTCCATTCTACTTAAGCACTAACTATAACATAACCACAAAACAAAAAATCCAAACTATTAGCGTGAGGGTTAGTTATAATCGAACCATATCAAAATATCAAACCAAAGCAAGCTAACAAACAACTTCAATCTATCAAAACATCAAAACAACTAAAAATAAAAAATCATAAAAACTTTTACCGAGGCAACCATCCGATCGGTATCACCTTCCATCCGATCGGATGGGTAAAATGCAAAATACGAACTCTCACCAACCGAATCGGATGCGGGCAGCATCCGATCGGTTCGATCGAAAATAAATTTTTTTTTTTTTTTTTTTTATATATATTTATTTTTTAATAATAAGACTAAACTAATGACAACCTCTTTTTAACTTGTTTTTGTTTTTTTTTTTTAGAAGAACTAAAAAGAAGAATAAATTAATAACTAAAACTATTTAATATAATCCTACAATTAACTATCAAGCATTAAACTATGTGATTAACTTTTAACTCTTCAACTAATGACCATAAAAACTAATTATAAACTCATTCAATGAAAACTATAAAACTACCAAACATTAAAATTAACAAATTAACTACATTAACTAACATTTAACATAATAAAACTTTTTAATACCCTAAATTAATTAACCTAATTACTCTACTAATTAAACATAATATTAATGAATTATAAAAACTGAAAATAAAATAATCAAAAATTACTAAAAAATGTTAACGAGACCACCAACCGATTGGATGGACATCCATCCGATTCGGTTGGTCCGAACCAAACTCTTTTTTTTTTACTTTTTAACCTTTTAACTTTTTAAAAATAAAAACTTAGACTACTAAGCCTAACTACCAAGAAAATCTTAACAATTCCCCGGCAGCGGCGCCAAAAACTTGATGTGCGTGTCGTTGTGTTCAAGTTTTAAAATTTATAAACACGATTTATCCAATTCTCTAATCACACATACGAGCAAGTATACTCGTCCGTGGTAGTAAAGGTGGGTAAGTCGAGATCGTCCCAAGGGAATTGGGGTTTAGGTTTAGTAAATAAGTTTTAGCAAAAAGGAGTGTCAATCCAATTTGAAGCAAATTCTAAAAACAAACAAGCAAGGCTCAATCAATCAAAAACTAATATACTTGTGTGTAGTTTCCATGACAATTGTTTAGAGTAACCAATCAAGTTGGGTGTGACTTGTAATGATGCACAACTTAAAATGAATGATTCACAATCAATGGTTTTTATCATGGGAAATCATATCTTAGAATTCAATCTCCTAGTTAACTCCTGATGAGTTTGTAAATACTCATCATTTTTGGTTAAATCTGAACTGCAAAACATTCAAAAACACTCAAAAATGCATCAAAATACAGAAAATATCCCAAAATTGTGTTTTATATGTTTCAGATGCAAAATGAGTAAAAACAGATGAAAAACGAACAAAGTTTGCTTAATTGGCAGTTTCAGTCCCTCAAGTTTCAAAACTTGTCAAAATTAGTCCCTATGCATTGTTTTGTAAGAAAAGTCACCAATGGTCCTTTTTAAATCATAAGTTGTCATATTTAGTCCTTTGGTGAAAAGTTTCAATAAATTACAAGTTTGGTCCCTGCACTTTCAGAATTTGCAAAAATGATCCCTCGGAAATATTATTTTTTGGAAATATCATGTATGGTCCCTGGATTATTGAAACATGGCAGGAATTACCCTTGGTTTATTTTGGAAGATGTACAAGTTTGGTCCTCCAATTTTCAGAAATTACAAGAATGGTCCTTGTGATTTAGCTACTAACCAAACCGGACCCTTATAAATAATAAAAACCCGAACCCATCCCACTTATTAAACCCTGCCCAACAAATCCCAAGCCCAACCCTTATGCAAACCCGACCCAACCCTTTTTTTTAGTTAAACCTGAGTTTGACTCAGTCAAACCTTATCCCTTCTTCTTCCAAAACCGCCAAAAACCAAACCATGTCCTCTCCTCTCCTACTCCTCTGCTACACGCCTTCACCCTCCCCCACAGTTATCTAACCTCTCCCCTCCACCTCCACATATCTCCAAACTTCTTTAATTACAAAAACCTGCTCAAACAACTTGTGGACCTTTTGGCGCCAAAAATGCCAAATGGACGTTTAGGATGAAATCAGTGAATCCAAAGGCCAAGATCAAGTGGGATTTTCTCAGAGACTCAAGTGGGACTCAAAAGATTATCTATAAAGAAAGGAAGAAGCCAAGAATAAAGGTGTCAATGTTTTTAGACCATTAGTAGTGTAATCTCTTTAATTTCTGTTTTAAATCTTTAAATTCAGTTGTAATTTGCAATTTGTATCATGTTTTAAAAGTTAATGAAAGTTAATTTCAAGGTTTCTTAGTTTCAGTTTCCAAGTTTGAATTCATATTTAGCATTTTCAAGTGAAATTGACACTTTCATTTGAACCTTGTTAAAAGTTGTTGTTTCCTGTTCCAAAAGACTCATTTGGGGTCATTTATAAGTTTTCTTAAGTTCTTAAAGTGTTCAAATCAGTTTAGCTTTAAAATGCAAAAATACTAAAAATCAAAAAAAAGATAGACAATAAATTAAAAATCATATTATATGATCATTCAAGCAAGGAGCAGGGTTGCTTTTGGATTGCCCTTGGTTGTAGTGCCTCAAGGGAGGTGTTAGGTTGGTTATTTGTCCTTGGTTACCAGTTTCTCATTCAGGATCCATTTGTAAGCTTATTTTCTTAATTTTTGCTTTTCACTGTAGCATAGCTGATCATCTGCTTACTTCTGTGTTTCTTGGTTTATTTGGTGATTATTAGTTGTAAACTTGCTTAAAATCTATAGTTTGTTTATCAATATCCATTGTTGCTCATATTGTCCATTTAACTGCCATTTTTTTGCTTTATAGTAATCTTAAGTGTTTGTTGTTATTGTTGATGTTTATCTATTCATTCTAGCTTATTATGTCATTACATGTGCTTAGGTTTCAAGTTCATGGTTCAGAATAATGTTTTGCTTGAAAAATCACATAATCAGTGACTTAATGGAGTGTTTGTTTCAGTGAGGTTCTCTGAGCTTCAGTGTATTTGAGTGAGTGTTTATTGTTCAAACATGTTGCTATAGGTTCTATCAGGTCAATTTGACAAAAAAATCCAGTGTTCATTCAATAAAAAGTCAAAACTTCCTTTATTCTCAACTTATTTGTTAACTGTTAGTAATATGGATTGCATAATGCTCATTTTAGGTTTAGAAGTTGCTGTTTTAGCTTAATTTATTCTCTTCTTAGCTTATCATGCCATTTTCAGTAAGTAAGGTTAGATCAAAGTTCACCAAAGTCAACTTTGGTGTTTTACTGCAAAAGTCAAAAACCAGGTTCAAGCCCAGTTCTGAGTACCTGATCTAGGGTCAAATTGGACTTCAATTGAGATGTTTGTGATGGGGCTTTTTAGTTTTCTGAATAGCTCATAATATAAGCTAGCTTTTGCCCCCTTAAAATTCAACTTATCAGCTTATTTAGACTGCTTAAAGTGCCCTGCAATTTGGCCTGATTTCTGAGTTTCTGTCTAAATTGTGCCAGCTGATTTGGTGTTGAATTTGTTTATTTGTGGGATTAACTGTTTGTATTAAGTTGATTTGTGCTTATTTAAGTTGTTTTAACTTATTCTGAGCCTTTGGTAATTTTCCTAGCTTTTTAGCTTATTTTTTGCTTATATGCAAACTGCTTCTTAGCCCAAATCTACTTATCAGGCTTAGATAACTTCCACTTTTATTTTTCCTAGCTTTCTAATATTAATTTAGATTTACTCAGAATTTTTCATAATTTTCCTAAGTCATTTAATATTTTTAATCTTTTTTATTAGTTTAAAATAGTAATTAAATCATAATAAATAGAAAAATAATCAGAAAAATATAAATCTAATTTTCATAATTTTCTTTTGTCATTTGTAATCTAGGAAAAATGTAATTACATTTTTAGACCTTAAGAAAATCAAAAATAGAAAAATAGTGATAGCTTCTATTTAATAGAATTTATCTTTTTAAATTTTAATTAAGTAAATTTTATTTTTATAATTTTCTTAGCTTCTTTTTACTTAATAATATTTTTAGAAAAAGTTTTAGATTTTTCTTTGCTCATTTAGTATTTTTTATAATTTAAATTAGTTTAATTAGTAATTAAATAATAAATAATTAGTAATAATTAAATAAAAAGTGTAAAAAAATATAATTTTAGTTTTAAAATAAGTTTTAAGTAATTTTACATTTTTAGGTTTTAAATTTCATAAATTTCAGTTTTTGTCCCATTTTAGATTCCCTGTTGCGCGTTTGTAATTTATTTTAAATCGCGTTTAGATTTCTTGTGCATATTTGTTTATCATTAGTTAATTAAATATCAAAAAGCAAAATCCAAAATCTAAATCATCAATCACTCTAATCCAAAGCTTTTCACAGTTGCCCATTCACACCTCGTTGGGAAACGATCCGGGTAATCACTTACCTGGTTTCACACAACACACGAACGTGAGTTTTTACAGGTATCCTTTTTCACAAAGGGGTAATTTGTATTTATTCACGCGTATCCATCGTTGCATAATATTTATATATATACTTTAGCACGGATCAAATTTTGGCGCCGCTGCCGGGGAGGTGTGCTGCGACTATTGTGTTAAGTTCAAGCGATTAGTGATTCGAGACCCTTCTTTCAGAAGTTCCTATTTCCCAAAAACAATATAAAAAACAAAAAATATTTTTCTTTTCTTTTCTATATATATTATCATATAAAAAATAAAAACCCAAAAACATTTTCCGTTTTCTTTGTTAAATAATAAATAACAATAAAAAATTACCATCGAGAACCAAGACAGAGTACTACCTAACTGGGGGTACGACCATAATAAGTTCCCAAACCAAAGATAAAAACTTGCCTTTGTGTCGCTTGCGAATTCGGCTCACCTTTGATTGATAAACAAACTATAACGGAGGTTTAAGGATAGTTTGACATTAAATTGTCGAACTGAAAGAAGCGGGTTTTTAAGGAGCATTAATTGCCCACCTTTGCTTCTCCGCCACTCTGTGCGTTTTTCAGTCAGAGAGCTACCATACGCTGGTTGATTTAAGGTTTAAGTTCCCTATGTTGTGCTTTGATCTTGTTTTAAAAAAAAAAAAAAAAAAAAAAAAAAAAAAACCCCTAAACCCAAAAATATTCATCTTTTCCTCTTACCCTTTTTGATTCTTTATCCCTTTACCCTCTATCCATTTGATTCTAAACTTCTTATACCTTTCTTCTATGGCGTCTCTCGGGTACAAATGTTTTGATTGTAAAAGCCCGTTGATTGACAGCCTTCATTGTTCTAAGTGTAAGTGTGAGCGGTGTGGAAAGCATGCACCAAAAGGATCATGTTATTGGTGTGAAGTAGCCCTCGAAAGGGAGCTTAATTCCACCAATGATTCTCAAAGTCCTTCCTACTACCCTCCACAGCCCGAGATACGTGCTATTAATGACAAACCATCAAGAATCGATCCTAACCTTTCAGGATTTACTGTTAAAAGTTTGTCAAGCAAACGTACAGAACTTAGAACAGTGACTAAAAAGAACGACTTGCCTAAACTTCACGTTTATCAAAAACCAGAGACCATAACGGAAGTGGTGGAAATTCATAGCTCTCAGAGCACACCACTTGTCCCACCTCTGGATTTTATTCCTTGTGTTGGTTGTGGTGAGCCGCTTTTTGGTTTGCCATGTCGTTGGTGTACATGTGAACAATGTGGTAATGATATTCGAAACGGAAGTTGTTTGTTTTGTGGTTCGAGGAATTCATTTGCTTATGATCCTAATCCGAACTCATTCAACGACTCTTCAAATTTTTCCAACTACCCATCACATTCATACGAGCAAGAATCATATTATCCAAATCTCAATGATGCATCGTATCAAAATACACCGAACTTTTCTTGTGAATTTTGTGGAGATTATCCTCATCCGGAATATGATTGTCGAACGGGAGATATGCTTGTCTATGAGCAGAACCCTTATAACAATCAGACATCATCCGGATTTGACGCATTTCCATATGATCCACCACCACCACAACAGTTTTACTGTTGTGAATACTGTGGAGGTCCGCATTATGAATCCGATTGTCAAACGAGGACCCCGCTTGTCTATGAGCAAGGCCCTTGTGACAATTATGATTATTCTTATCATGACCCGCCTCCACAACATCAAACGACTCAGCCTCAGCCTCAGCCACCTCTTGAAGAATCTTTCGAAGAAGTATTACAAAAACTTAAAAATTTTGTGGATACACTTAATGATTCGGCTATTAGGCATACCCAAAATGATCGTCATGGTGAATCTATGGAAGAGATACTTGCCATAGAACGAGCTGCACACAATCATTTATTATTTAAACAGGCGTGCATGCTCGATGATGATGATGATGAGGATGAAGAAGACGAAGAGGAGAGTGTTATTCCTTTGAATAAATCCATTTTTCAACTCCCTCAGTCTATTTCAAACACATCATTCTTTCCAACTTTGGACCCCGAGGACTCTCTTATTATGGGGGATGAGCCTATTAGCACTGTTCCTGAAAAGGAATCAGACGAATTCATAAAGTCTAGTGCTGAGAACCTTATCCCAATCCCAAGTGAGTCTAAGGATATTTCGGACAGTGAATGTAATTCGTCTATTTGTAGTGATCATCCTCTTGACACTACTGACGATATTTTCGGGATGTTTTCTAACCCTCTTTTCAATGATGATTTTTCCTCTAGTGATGATGAATCACTTTCTGATGAGGAAGTTCAAAATGAAAGTCTCAAAGTCCATTCAAATTCTCTTTTTGAATTTGATGATGAGTGCTTTTCTATCAAAATAAATCCTCTCTTTGATGAAGAGTTAGAAAACGATGAGGTCAAGGACTCTATTATCCATAAAAGTGATGATGTGACCTCAACTCTTAATCCCGATCTTTCTTCGACATATGTGAAAATTCCTTCTGAGGATCGCCATTATATTGACTTCATGCATGTCGTTCGAATTTTTCTACCTTTCTGTCCTTATAAGGTAGCTTGTCCTTTCCCTAACTCGTTTGGGAATGAGGACAAAGTTTTTGATCCCGGCATTTTCATTTATCATTTGTGAGCCGGATCTGTGTATATCTCGTCGGAGTGGAACTTTCAAATACTTCAGTGTTTATCCAAACATTGAATGAAAGTCCGATGGAGATGGTTTCTTCCACTTGCTTCCCCAAGAACCAATGAATGCGGGGTCGAGTCAAGCTAGTGACTCGGTGAACAAAAACATTAGCATAACATGGGTTTTCACCCATGTCTCTGTTTTCTTTCTCTGTTCTACCACCTAGTGTGGGGGAGATGCCCCACATGTTGTATATATGTAAATTTTCAAAAAAAAAAAAAAAAAAAAAAAAAAAAAAAAAAAAAAAAAAAAAAAAAAGTGTGTATATAAAATAAATGGCTATTAGTATTTCCCTTTCACGTTCTAAGTGTTGGTTTAACAACCGGTACTTTGAATATTGAGGGCAATATTCAGTTCTAAGTGTGGGGGGGAATTCTAGCGAATTTAATCAAATGTACCATCTAGTACCCCCATTTTAGCCAAAATTTTAAAATTTTTTCTCACTTAGAACGCAATAAAATGGTTATCAGTCCGCCATGTCTAACCCACATAAGGATTGGCTAATCCGAGAGCAAACGGCTCTTGGTAAAGATGTCTGAAATCCGTTGATGGCTTACAATTTGCCGAAAATTGTATGGTTTTCGACTCGCCATATCTTTAAAAGTGAAGAGTTGGCTAGCCCGCAAGGTTATGGCTTGTGGTAAAGGCAGTGAAAAACCATAATTGGTAATCAGCTAACCAAAGATAATATTGATAATTTATCTAAGAGTTGGCTAGTCCAGAAGCAAACGGCTTTTGGTAAAGACAAATCAAACCCGTTTACAGCTGATGATTTGCTCAAAATCATTTGGTTATCATTGTACCAAGGTTCTTACTTGAACTAAAAAAATTGGCTACTCCAGAAGTAATGGCTTTTGGTAAAGAGATAAAATCCATTAAATTTTCAAAGCAGATTATTTTGGTTCTATATTGCTAGGGACTAGCAATAGTTTAGTGTGGGGGATTGATGAGTGTGTAAATACTCATCATTTTTGGTTAAATCTGAACTGCAAAACATTCAAAAACACTCAAAACTGCATCAAAATACAGAAAATATCCCAAAATTGTGTTTTATATGTTTCAGATGCAAAATGAGTAAAAACAGATGAAAAAAGAACAAAGTTTGCTTAATTGGCAGTTTCAGTCCCTCAAGTTTCAAAACTTGTCAAAATTAGTCCCTAGGCATTGTTTTGTAAGAAAAGTCACCAAAGGTCCTTTTTAAATCATAAGTTGTCATATTTAGTCCTTTGGTGAAAAGTTTCAATAAATTACAAGTTTGGTCCCTGCACTTTCAGAATTTGCAAAAATGATCCCTGGGAAATATTATTTTTTGGAAATATCATGTATGGTCCCTGGATTATTGAAACATGGCAGGAATTACCCTTGGTTTATTTTGGAAGATGTACAAGTTTGGTCCTCCAATTTTCAGAAATTACAAGAATGGTCCTTGTGATTTAGCTACTAACCAAACCGGACCCTTATAAATAATAACAACCCGAACCCATCCCACTTATTAAACCCAGCCCAACAAATCCCAAGCCCAACCCTTATGCAAACCCGACCCAACCCTTTTTTTTAGTTAAACCTGAGTTTGACTCAGTCAAACCTTATCCCTTCTTCTTCCAAAACCGCCAAAAACCAAACCATGTCCTCTCCTCTGCTACTCCTCTGCTACACGCCGTCCCCCTCCCCCACAGCTGTCTAACCTCTCCCCTCCACCTCCACATATCTCCAAACTTCTTTAATTACAAAAACCTGCTCAAACAACTTGTGGACCTTTTGGCGCCAAAAATGCCAAATGGACGTTTAGGATGAAATCAGTGAATCCAAAGGCCAAGATCAAGTGGGATTTGCTCAGAGACTCAAGTGGGACTCAAAAGATTATCTATAAAGAAAGGAAGAAGCCAAGAATAAAGGTGTCAATGTTTTTAGACCATTAGTAGTGTAATCTCTTTAATTTCTGTTTTAAATCTTTAAATTCAGTTGTAATTTGCAATTTGTATCATGTTTTAAAAGTTAATGAAAGTTAATTTCAAGGTTTCTTAGTTTCAGTTTCCAAGTTCGAATTCATATTTAGCATTTTCAAGTGAAATTGACACTTTCATTTGAACCTTGTTAAAAGTTGTTGTTTCCTGTTCCAAAAGACTCATTTGGGGTCATTTATAAGTTTTCTTAAGTTCTTAAAGTGTTCAAATCAGTTTAGCTTTAAAATGCAAAAATACTAAAAATCAAAAAAAAGATAGACAATAAATTAAAAATCATATTATATGATCATTCAAGCAAGGAGCAGGGTTGCTTTTGGATTGCCCTTGGTTGTAGTGCCTCAAGGGAGGTGTTAGGTTGGTTATTTGTCCTTGGTTACCAGTTTCTCATTCAGGATCCATTTGTAAGCTTATTTTCTTAATTTTTGCTTTTCACTGTAGCATAGCTGATCATCTGCTTACTTCTGTGTTTCTTGGTTTATTTGGTGATTATTAGTTGTAAACTTGCTTAAAATCTATAGTTTGTTTATCAATATCCATTGTTGCTCATATTGTCCATTTAACTGCCATTTTTTTGCTTTATAGTAATCTTAAGTGTTTGTTGTTATTGTTGATGTTTATCTGTTCATTCTAGCTTATTATGTCATTACATGTGCTTAGGTTTCAAGTTCATGGTTCAGAATAATGTTTTGCTTGAAAAATCACATAATCAGTGACTTAATGGAGTGTTTGTTTCAGTGAGGTTCTCTGAGCTTCAATGTATTTGAGTGAGTGTTTATTGTTCAAACATGTTGCTATAGGTTCTATCAGGTCAATTTGACAAAAAAATCCAGTGTTCATTCAATAAAAAGTCAAAACTTCCTTTATTCTCAACTTATTTGTTAACTGTTAGTAATATGGATTGCATAATGCTCATTTTAGGTTTAGAAGTTGTTGTTTTAGCTTAATTTATTCTCTTCTTAGCTTATCATGCCATTTTCAGTAAGTAAGGTTAGATCAAAGTTCACCAAAGTCAACTTTGGTGTTTTACTGCAAAAGTCAAAAACCAGGTTCAAGCCCAGTTCTGAGTACCTGATCTAGGGTCAAATTGGACTTCAATTGAGATGTTTGTGATGGGGCTTTTTAGTTTTCTGAATAGCTCATAGTATAAGCTAGCTTTTGCCCCCTTAAAATTCAACTTATCAGCTTATTTAGACTGCTTAAAGTGCCCTGCAATTTGGCCTGATTTCTGAGTTTCTGTCTAAATTGTGCCAGCTGATTTGGTGTTGAATTTGTTTATTTGTGGGATTAACTGTTTGTATTAAGTTGATTTGTGCTTATTTAAGTTGTTTTAATTTATTCTGAGCCTTTGGTAATTTTCCTAGCTTTTTAGCTTATTTTTTGCTTATATGCAAACTGCTTCTTAGCCCAAATCTACTTATCAGGCTTAGATAACTTCCACTTTTATTTTTCCTAGCTTTCTAATATTAATTTAGATTTACTCAGAATTTTTCATAATTTTCCTAAGTCATTTAATATTTTTAATCTTTTTTATTAGTTTAAAATAGTAATTAAATCATAATAAATAGGAAAATAATCAGAAAAATATAAATCTAATTTTTATAATTTTCTTTTGTCATTTTTAATCTAGGAAAAATATAATTACATTTTTAGACCTTAAGAAAATCAAAAATAGAAAAATAGTTATAGCTTCTATTTAATAGAATTTATCTTTTTAAATTTTAATTAAGTAAATTTTATTTTTATAATTTTCTTAGCTTCTTTTTACTTAATAATATTTTTAGAAAAAGTTTTAGATTTTTCTTTGCTCATTTAGTATTTTTTATAATTTAAATTAATTTAATTAGTAATTAAATAATAAATAATTAGTAATAATTAAATAAAAAGTGTAAAAAAATATAATTTTAGTTTTAAAATAAGTTTTAAGTAATTTTACATTTTTAGGTTTTAAATTTCATAAATTTCAGTTTTTGTCCCATTTTAGATTCCCTGTTGCGCGTTTGTAATTTATTTTAAATCGCGTTTAGATTTCTTGTGCATATTTGTTTATCAATAGTTAATTAAATATCAAAAATCAAAATCCAAAATCTAAATCATCAATCACTATAATCCAAAGCATTTCACAGTTGCCCATTCACACCTCGTTGGGAAACGATCCGGGTAATCACTTACCTGGTTTCACACAACACACGAACGTGAGTTTTTACAAGTATCCTTTTTCACAAAGGGGTAATTTGTATTTACTCATGCGTATCCGTCGTTGCATAATATTTATATATATACTTTAGCACAGATCAACTCCTTTCGGCCATGATAAACTATTACGATAATTCTATTAAGTCCTTTTTGTTGTTTGAAAGCATTTCTTATCTTAAGAATTCCTACGAATCCTTTCGGCCTTTTTCGTGATGAAATCGTTTCCAAATCCATTTTAATGAGTAAAGGTGTTGCTTATCACACACCACAATCCATACTAATTCGTGCACTAACTTTTTGGAATAAAAACATAAAGAAAACTCCTTTCGGCCTTTGTGAATCTTTGAAATTGTTTTTACCAACCAATTAAGCAAGATTAGATTTTATCTCAACAAACTCATAAAACAAGATATGTTTTCATGCATCACTATGATAAGATTACTCCAACAATTGTCACATCATCCACACACAAGTATAACTAAATTACTCCATAACAATCATAATCAAACACAAGTAATTAACCAAACTTTCATTCATCATATAGTAAAAGTAAAAGTAGTTCATGATAACTCAACAAGAAATACCTAATCAAGGAATTACAAGAACTAGAATTGTGGAACTATAGCAATCCGCACTCCTCCAATCGCCTATTATCACAAGTAAACAACTTCACACACGGACGCAACTCTTGAGACTCGAACTCAAGATCTCCTGGACGTTTTCACAGCAACTACAAGCTTTCGAGCAATAATAATAAGGTGGTGTAGCTTTTTTAGGTTATGTCACTTCCCCCAAAAGAACTCTCTTTGTAAACTAACTAAGGGTTCCTTAAATAAGTGAGGAAACCCTTATTCTTCAAGTAAAAACGTCCCATATGAGTTAACAGCCGAGAAATGATAAGCCTCTATGATTATGGGGCTTAAATTCATCATTAAATGCAACTTTGTAACTTCAGTGTCGGCCAACCGATCGGTATTTGGCTCCTACCGATCGGTTGGAGCTCTCGGTGTCTCAAACTTCACTCCATCCGAATCGGATGCGGGCAGCATCCGATCGGATGGATGACTCTGCCATGCAACTTTTATTTTCTTTTATTCTCTTCTCGTTACGTGCTTGATCCTTTGCTGTACCACTGATTTCCTTCATAGAACTTGATCTTTTCTTGATATATAAGGCATAGAAGTCTTGGTCTAATCAATTCTTTGAAGTATCATGTGGTTTCTTTCTCGTAATTCTCCTTATGTGCATAATCTCTTCATTTCTTCGTATTTTCCTCCACTTTTCCTGTACTTGACTATATTTACTTGCATACACACTTTTTCATCATTTAGCAACAAATACACACAAATATAACCAAATATGATGCACAAAACTAGCAATAACGCACCTAAAAACATGTTAGATTTAAGCGTTATCAAACCATTAATTACAAACTGAGTAAACGCTAGTATTATGAATATCCATATTGGGCTTGACAAGCCTATCTGGGTGAGTAGCGCTCACTTGATAACTGTAGGTCAAACAGACACATAATATTGAGAAATTAGGTAATATGGCAAATTACCTTTTAGGGCATTATTAATATCATTCTATGATATTAGTTAACGTTTGAGTTCGTAAGCTTAGTGCAATATTTGCTATTTACCCATAATTGTATTCGTTGCAATTATTACTTTAACTCTGAAATCTTGTGGTCCATTAATTATTTATAAACCTGTGAATTTCACTCAACCTTTTTTTTTACTCTTTAGCATGTTTTATTTCAGGTCCTTAAGGTATTTGGCTAGCATGAAGTCGCACGGAGAATATTTTGAAGGCTTGCATTTTGTTATCATTCGATAAACTCTTGAAAACTTTTATGTTAATACATTATGTTTTCTAAAACTATTAGGGACCTCTTGTAACTCTGATGTTTTATTATGATCGAATGATAAACTTTTAAAAGCGTCTCATTTAGAGTCATTTTCTATGATTATGACTATTGTACTAATATGTAGCACCCCAATGATATTACATTCCGCTGCGATATTTTGGGGGTGTTACAGTTAGCCCCAGAATCAACCACTTTACTACTGAAAATCATTTTTGATTGTATCTTATTATTGGAACAAAAAAACTTGCTAAAGTTTTGATGAAAAACTTTGTTGTTTTTGAAAAAAGTACCTGCCATATTGGCCTGCACATTCTTTGCAGTTAAAGAATTATCTTTGATGAGAGAAATGAGAGTAGATAACTGTCCATCTGTAAAACCAGATGAAGAACTAGATCCAACAGTGTTATTGTTTGAAAACATTTTATTATTGTTTTGGGATCTATTATTTTTCTTTTTCCCAAAATTAGGAGGATAACCAATCAACTTAAAACATCTTTCTTGAGTATGACTATTAAAGTCATAATTTCCACAAACAACAGTAGGAGCAGTACCAGTGTTTTTCCTATTATCAGTCACTTTATTAAAATTAGCATTAAGATTATTAGACTGATTAACAGGTCTGACAACATCTTTATTAACAACTCTAGTAGCAAAAGCAGAGTTATGACCTCTACTAGAACTACCTGAAACCACTTTCCTATGTGACTCCTCAGTACTGATGATAGCATAAGTACCTTTAACATCAGGTAATGGATCTCTAGACAGGATATTACTCCTAATTTGCTTGTATGTATCATCCAAACCCATTAAGAATTGCATAAGTTTCATAAGTTGGTCAAGCTTTATAAATCACCAACAGCATGACAAGTACACCTAGGCAACTGAATTAAAGCATAAAATTGTTTCCACAAAGTAGACAACTCTATTTTATTAAAGTATTCAACAATAGTGGTTCCATTCTGAGTCAGAGAATTAATTTTATGATGCAGATTGAAAGTCACAGAACCATCAACTCTATCAAATGTTTCTTTAAGCTCATCCCATACATCTGAAGCCTTTTTAGAAAAAAATTTGCCTAGGAAAAGCTCTTCAGAAATAGAGTTACGGATACATCCCAGAACAACATCATTTACCCTATCCCATTGTCTAGCCAATACATCATCAGTATTAGATCTTTTGCAAGTGCTATCAATGAAACCAGTTTTGTTTTTGCCTTCTCAGGCCAAAAGCATTGCACAAGACCAAACATTATGGTTTTCTGTTCCTTTAAGTTTAACAGATATCACAGTTAAGGTGGCAGAGTCATTAGGGTGTAAATGCAAAAGGTGACTCAAATATAGTTTACTTATTAATGCAACAGGTTCAACATAATCTTCTTCTGCATCAGAAGCATGAACAGAAGCAGGTGCAGTATTACCATGCATAGACCTAATGGGTGTATTACCATGGAGAGACATGATAACAAACAATCAAACAAAATAAACAAGCAGAAAAGAAAAATAAACACACAAGAAAGGAGAGAAAGAGTTCCCACGATTTCCTTGCCACTAAAGTGGTAGTTCAAAGGGCGCACACAAGCACAACAATACAAAAAAATAAAAAATAAAAAAACATATAGCATACAAAGAACACTAAAAAACTCAACATCCAACAATCTCAACTTCCAATAATCCCAATCCTATCCTCCAGCAATTTAAGCAAGAAAATAAAGACAAAAATTAAAAGAAAGTGTGTGAGAGGTGTTATAGTGCACGCAAAAGTAACAACAGCGGAATACCAGACCTACTACACCCTTGATTCACTTAGTCAAGGGGTATAGCAGATTCACAATCAATACCCAGATCCAAGAACCAAGAACCTCCAAACCCTAATTTCTCAAAATTAGGGAAAGTAACCAGAACCACCTCTAATTGAATCAATAACGCCAGATCTATCGATTAAACGCACTTAATCGATCACAGGAACCTTTTATTATAAAAAGCCCCAAATTACCCAAACCCTAATTTTTTCAAAAATTTGGCGTTTTAAAAAAACCTTTTATATCTAAGAAATTAAACAACAGATCTATCAATTAACACAAGTTAATTGAAAGATAACAAAGTAATTGTAAAAACCCCCAAATTAATTCAAACCTTAATTTTTTGAAATCAATTTTTAGAGCAAGACAGATCGTACCTGCTCCGATACCATGTTGAAAAACACAATCTAAAGCTTCTTTTATTAATAAAAACCAAACTAATTAAGACTGTACTTAAACAGAATCAATCAATCAATCAATACAATACTCGCTTGATCTCAATCAGGTTACCAGAACAATAATAGAACAATCTCTTTGATCAAGCTGATCAATACAAACTAGGGTTTCTAGGGAGAGAAGATGAATGAGAGCATTTAGGGTTGAGAGAGAAAAGCAGCTATCAATTATGAGAGATAAGCTGAAAACTTCACCTTATATACTCCCATCACACATCTTTGACATATTGCATCTTTAGCCCTTGATAACTTTGCAAATAAGTCCTTCCGTCTCTTTCTATTATTAACTTTGCCACATATCATCCAGCCCAACTATCTTAAAAAGATCCACAAGGACTAAAACTGAAACATAAAATATACCTAGTTCGTCCTTTAGGTTAGATCAAATATCAGAGGACATCCTTGTTTTCTAACAGTGTTCGAGTAGGAGTAGATATTGCTCTAGAATTTGGTCGTTGTGGTTGCAAAACCCAATGCTTTGTATTTTGTAGTTGTTTTTCTTTTTCGCTAGCTCCTTTTTAGTTTCTAATAAAAATTGAGTCGTTCAAAAAAAATATTGTTTTGCATTGTGAGGAACTATTTAATAAAAGCTTGTAACAATGTGATGCAAAGTTATATCTAAGATATATTGTCATTCTACTTACAGATAGCAATGTTTATTAAAGAAATATTTTATTTCCATTGTTATAATGAATAATGAAAAATCAACAACAAAATCACATGAATTTTAAATTTTAAATGAATAATTAACCGTAATGGTTGCGTTACGTGTTACTTCTATTGCTATTGTATTTCCTTTGAATCGTTACTTTAGTAGTTTGTAGATAAAAAGTTAATAAGGAGTATGATAATTAATTGAAATATTTATTTGAAGCTCTGCATTTTCCTACTATTTGGTTGTCCTAGCTCCAACAATCTTTCACCAGTAATTTGTTTTAAACCTTCTTCTATTTTTGGATCATTATTCTTCTCCACAAAACTATATAAACATTATTCTTCCAACCTTTTTTTTAACAAAGTCTCAAACATCATTCTTCGACTTAGCCATGAAACAAACACTGAAAGTGGATGAACTTCAAGAAGGTGCTTTTTTGTTTGTTGTCCACATGAGCATAAAGTCTTCTATATGATTCACTCTATTCAAGTCAAAAGAATATAGAAGGTAGTAAAATTAATTTTCCTTGTAAAGGATATATCTTCTTTAATGCTTCAATTCCTCCCTATTGTCTTCAAGCTAACGAACTTTGAGTTAACATACAATTGTTTGTGACTAAACATAGGCCTCCCTATTGTCTTGTACCAATTTTGTGTTGTAATGTTGTTTACGATGTAGAGTTTTGCATTACATGAGATTGTTATTTGAATAAATTACAAAGATGGTCCCTGTGGTTTGCGTTGACTCACACTCTTAGTCCCTTGACTTTTTTTTCACTTATAGCCACCAACTCTGAAACCCTTAACACTAATAGTCCCTTAACCAAACGTCTGTTTGGTCAAGGCGTTAAGTTTATGAAATGTGCGTAATAGGTGAGGGTATTTTCGTCCTAACAAAATACTCCCTCTCTCTCAAACGGCTATTTGTTTTTCCCAATGCCACTAATTCGTTATTTAATTTAAAAAAAAATCATATCATTTCTTTCTTATCCTATTTTCTTTAACCTAAATCCTCTCATCTAAACCCTAATTCAAAAACAAAAATCTTACAAGAACAATGGATGTGGTTAGGTGCCATTGTGGAAGAGTTGCCATTGTTAAAACCTCTTGGACGAATGCTAACCCAGGCCGTCAGTTTTACTCTTGCCCGATTCAATTAAGTTTGTGTAAGATTGAATTAATTGAATCAAACTAACGTAAAGCAAATAATTGTTGGTGTAATGTTGTTCGAGAGGGATCAAACTATATATGGATTGATTGGTATGACCCCCCCCCCCTCCCATGTGTAATCGTTCTCTTGAAATCATACCGGGTTTATTAAGGTCAAGGAACAATCTTGAACGAGCATTAATGGAAGCCCAAACTGGTCGTGCAAAAATGAAGAAGTATCTTGTTTGGTCTTGGATCTTGTTTTTTGTTCTTTTTGCTATCAAGTAGGAAATGTATGAAGTTGGGTCTTTTGTTTATGTTTGAAGTAAGTGTTAGGTTAGTATGCTAAGTTTAGACATGTAACAATGTACCAAGTTGTATTTTGGCATTGATGATGAATGAAAACAAGCAGCTTTATCTTAACAGAAACAAGTAGCATTCCATTATATAGATGCATATTTCATTACATAGATAGATGCATACATAGATGCATATTTCATTCAAAAGATAAAGTCATATATTTTTAACAAAAGACAGTGGTGGGAATGCTTCAAGTAAGTATCCTTTTCCCTTTCTCTTTGGCTGTGATCTTTGCATAAGTCTCCTTATTTGCAAGGCATAGCACTTGAATCCTTTTGCCAGTGATTGAAAGAGCTCGAGTGGTAACATGCTTAGCTTGTATAGGAGGATTGACAGAGCTTGAAACCTTTTTGCAAGACCTAGCAGTTGTACTCTTTTTTTAGACAGCTTGATAATCTTCAGATGAGGTTAAACGATAGCTAGACACATAACTAGAAACAGAGCTGGAATAAGTGGAGTTTGAGCTTGAGATTATCTAGTTTGGATTTGTAGCATTATTGTATGGTAAATTCTAAGGTGGTTGAGGAGACATGAGTTCATCAGAAGAGGTTGAATCAGAAGAAATTTCAACGATTTCTGGCTTTGAACTCATTGTTGAGAATTTTGAAAAGAGTTTAGGTTTTTACTGGATGTAATTTGTGTATTAGTGGATGTATTGATGTGAATTTAAAGGCAAATCCTACCCATTTGTCAAAGTGAAATTTGATGCCATTCAATGCTAGGTTGTTGTACTGACTTATGTGCTTGAAACAAGACTTTGACTTTTAAAAAATGCAGACCCAAATGAATTCTAATAAAGTCAAACCTATTGTAAGTCAAACTTATACAAAGTCAAACCCATACAAAACCAATCCAATCCAAATATTATACAAACAAAATCATCACCAAAATGAAGCAGGCAAACACAAATTTTTAGGGAAAAATTGCTGTCATTAGCAGCTATTAGATTAAAGTAGTCAAATTGTCTTAACAACCAAAGTTATGGTATGTTAGGATTCTGCACACGTTTAAGGTGGTTAAACCTTTTATACTTTGTGTGTATGATATATTGAGTTTATATGATTAAGTATGTGGAATCTACTTAATCACACTTAGAAGGTAATTATGGTTATGGAAATGGAAAAGTTGTGTTTGTTATATGACAATGAACAAATAAAGATTAACACCAAATGATTCAATATTATTAAGATAATAATACGAGTGATCTTGAGATATCACTAGGGTTACAACCTTGAATCTTAAGTTTCTATATCTTGTGATATTGTTGTGTTTGTTCTATTTCTAACAGTTATGAAAGTTCTAAGTATTTTTAACACAACAACCAACCACTAATATCTAGTCTAAGATCTTCTTTTATAGTCCAAGAAGATCTTTACAATATTGCTTAAAGTCTTGATAAACAACTTGCTAACTTATCTTGAGTGTGTCAGTACATAAGATACAACATGTATCTTAGTACAAACTTGATATTGATCACTTTGCTAAAAGATATTATCTACCGTATATCCTTGACTTTAGTACACAAATATCTTTTCAATACTTATCTAACCACGAGTTGTATATGTGACAATTATCCACTCAGCAGTCGTATATGTGATAATTATGGTAGATCAGATAATGATGGGATTTCAGACAATGTTGTACATGAAGCCATCAATTCCTTAATAGTTTAAGTTGCTGCCCTCATCACTTCTAGGTGTGTTAACTCCTATGAGAGGTGATTCATTGGACATGTGACTCATGATCCATCAATGGATGGTTTTTGTGAGTCTCTTTTTAAAATCCTTTTAAGAAACTTTTGCCTTAGCAGTATGTATATGATTTTAGAATTGAAAAAAAAAATCATACTGCTTTCAACCATTTTGAAGGGATTAAGTGTATAACAGACACTTAATCAAAATTTTGGTTTAAAGCAACCTCTGGTTGTGTGAGAACCAATGTTTTTCAGTTATAAATAACTGCCTGTGGGCAGATAAACTCATTCAAAGAGTTTTCCTGACAGGGTTTCCAGCTCATAGTAATTGTTACCTCTAACACAAGTGTTAGATTCACGTTTACTAGCTGTTATTTCTATCAGATGTCCTTAGACTTGCTCATTATACTTTGAAAGTATAAAATGATAGAAAGTGAGTTGAGTCAGTTACTGTCTGACCAACTAAGTCATCAATTCAATGTGAAATATGATAACCAGGTTTCAAGAAAGAAGTTTTAAAGAATTAATTAACTTAGGTGTAAACCTTTGTTAATGTGTTCCCAAACTCAGTCCATCATAAACCTGTTATGAAAGCAATTGGAATCACTTTTCTTCTGCTTCCATTTCACTTGAAATTTCCTTATTGCTCAAAGTTCATACCTGAAATTGTTAGTCCAAAACCAAGAAACAAAATGCATAGCATTTGTCTTATAGCAGTATCAATATATGACCAACAGTATGAACTGTTTAAACAAAACTTGAACTAGCAGTACTAACTGTTCCATTAACAGTATCAATTTACAAAGATATCAGTACAACCTTAACATATATAAAAACCACATAGATTAGAAATTTTAAGGATTAAGCATTCCAATACTTGCTACCAAGTACTGAAACCTTCCAACATCAAAAGCTTTTGTTAGTAGATCTGCAAAGTTAAATTCTGAAGCAATTTTAAGAACTTGAATTAATCTTTTCTCATTGCAGTCTCTTATAAAGTGATGTCTAATTTCAATGTGTTTTGTTTTAGAATGATGTACTGGATTTTTAATAATACAAATTCTACTACTATTATCAATATGAATAACAGTGTTTAAGAAATTGTACCCATAGTCAAGAAGTTGGTTTTGAAGCCATAGAACTTGACCACAGCAACTTGCAGCAGCTACATATTCAGCTTCAGTTGTTGAATTAGCCACAATTGTTTGATTCTTACACTGCCATGGGACAAGTCTACACCCAAGGAATTGACATCCTCCAGTTGTTGACTTTCTGTCCAAGCTAGCACCAGCATAATCACTATCCGAAAATGCTACCAAATCAAAAGGTGATTCCCTTGAATACCATAGACCCAACCTAGGTTGACCCTTGAGATATCTAAAAATCCTCTTGACTACAGTTAAATGAGAAACCTTTGGAGTAACTTGAAATCTTGCACAAGCACAAACAGAGAACATGATATCAGGTCTTGATGATGTAAGATACATCAAAGAACCTATCATAGATCTGTAAGTGTGTACATCCACATTTTCTCCATCTAAGTCTTTAAGAAGTGGCTTCTCAGAGTCCATTGGTGTGCTTGCCATTTTTGAATCAGCAAAGTTGAACTTCCTCAGTATCTCAGCAACATATTTATCTTGACTAATAAATAGGCCTTCATATGACTGTTTAACTTGCAAACCTAAAAAGAATGTAAGTTCTCCCATAGAACTCATCTGAAACTTATCATGCATAAGTTTCTCAAACTCTAAACACATCTCCTTCCTAGTAGATCCAAAGATAATGTCATCCACATACACCTGCACTAACAGAAGATCCTTCTTGTGCTGTTTAATGAAAAGTGTCTGATCAATCTTTCCTCTTTGAAATCCATTTGCTTTTAAATAGGAAGCAAGTGTTTCATACCAAGCTCTTGGTGCCTGATGAAGGCCATATAGAGCTTTAACTACTCTGTACACTCTATCTGGATGTTCTGGATCAATGAAACCAGGAGGTTGTGAGACATAAACCTCTTCTTCAATAGTAACATATAGAAAAACACTCTTGACATCCATTTGGTAAACTGTGAAGCCTAAAAATGAAGCATAAGCTAAGAAAAGCCTAATTGCCTCAATTCTTGCTACTGGAGCAAAAACTTCATCATAGTCTATCCCTTCTTGTTGTGTGTACCCTTGGGCTACTAATCTAGCCTTATTCCTAATCACTATACCCCTTTTATCTCTTTTATTCTTGAAAACCCATCTAGTGCCAATTACCTTTGCATTCTTAGGTAAATCAACTAGCACCCAAACTTTCTAAATCTTGAAATGAAGAAGCTCCTCTTGCATAGCTTCTACCCAGCTTGAATCATCTAAGGCTTTCAGAATGTTCTTTGGTTCATCTTGTGAGAGAAAACATACAAACAAGCAAGAGTTTGAAAACTCATGCTGCTTTGAAGCATAAAGGGCATCAAGAAGCCCTTGTTGGTCTGAAGACATCAGTTGTTGTCTTGTCTTCACACCTGATTGTACATCTCCAATCACATTATCTAGGGAGTGGACTTTGTGAATTCTTGTTTGTGGAGTAGAAGGAACTTGATAATTTGATGGAAGATTGTTGAAATCCTCCTCACTGTCTGAGAAATCTGCTTCAGTTGAGTCTGAAGGGCCAGCAGTTGAATGCTCTGTCTCAGCAGTACAAACTGCTTTTGAACTGCTAACTTGATTGTCTTGTTTCTCAGTTCCATCTTCCTTGCTTTCATCTTCAACACCTTCTTTAGCTTTTCCAGAAGAAGATTCATCAGTTGTTGAAGTTGAATCCACACTTGTACTTAATGGCATCCATACATGATCTTGGTTTGTCTCCTTTTCTAACCTTGCCTCATCTGTTGCTTGTGAACCTGAAAAATCATTAGTTTCTGCAACAACAGGCACATAATTCATTGAATTGGTTAGTGTTTCAAGATCAAATAGCCATTTTGGTCATTGACCTTCTACATTGGATTTATCTTCCAAAAACTCCACATGTAGATTTTCTTCTACAATCATAGTTCTTGTGTTGTATACTCTAAATGCTTTTCTATTAAGAGAATATCCAACAAAGAATCCTTCATCTGCTTTACCATCAAATTTTCCTAAATGGTCTAAGGTATTGAGAATTGTCACATGACATCCAAAAGGTCTAAGAAATCCTATTGCAGGAGTTCTACCTCTAAAAAGTTCATATGATGTTTTATTATGAGGCTGTACAACTAAAACTCTATTTTGAACATAGCAAGCAGTGCTAACTGCTTCAGCCCAAAAAGTTATAGGTAGCATAGAATCAGCTAACATAGTTCTAGCAGCTTCAATTAGTGTTCTATTCTTCCTCTCAACAACACCATTCTGTTGTGGTGTTCTAGCAACACTAAATTCTCTCCTAATACCTTTTTGTTTGCAGAAATCATCCATAACTCTATTCTTAAACTCTGTCCCATTATCACATCTAATGACTTTCACTTTCTTGTCTACTTGGTTTTCTATCTGTATAATGAATGTCTTAAGGATGCTTGTAATCTCATCCTTAGTAGATAGAAAGAAAACCCATGTAAATCTAGTATAGTCATCAATTATAACAAGACAATATCTCTTATGCATTATACTACTTACTGAAACAGGTCCAAATAAGTCCATATGAAGCATAAACAATGATTGATTGATAGTGTTAAAAATCTTGGGCTTACAAGTGGCTTTGTGTTGTTTGCCTTTAAGACAAGCAATGCATGTTTGATCATTTTCAAATCGTTTTTGAGGTAAACCTCTTACCAAACCATTCTTAACAATTTTATTTATGGTTTTGAAGTTAATATGACCAAGCCTTCTATGCCATAACATTGATTCATCCAATGTGGCATTTGCAACAAGACAAGTTAAATTCTCTTTAGGAACAATGTTCTTCATGTCTACACTGTACATATTGCCCTTTCTAGGAATTTTAAGAAGTACTGACTTTCATCAGGCATCTTAAAATCAGGAGAAAGTACAAGACATTCTGTCTCACAGAAAATAACATTGTTCTTTTTGTCACACATTTGTGAGACACTAAAAAGATTATAATTTAGCTCTTTTACATAGTACACATCTTCAAAATCTAAATTTCCAGTTTTGATTGTACCTTTACCGGAAATTTTGCCACCAACACTTCCTCCAAAGGTAACATAGCCTCCATCTATTGATTGAAAATCTGAGAGATAAGACTTGTTGCCTGGCATGTGCCTTGAACATCCACTATCTGAGTATCCTTGATCCTCTTGTTTATCAGTTGAATGTTCCTGCACATAAATGAGAAGTATTAGTTTCTTTTGGGGACCCAAGCCATTACTGACTTGAATCTGCCTCTTGCATCAATGTAATTTAATCTTTTAAGGACAGTTGATGCAACATTGGATTTAAGAATCCAACATGCTGAGGTCTTAACAGCATTTGCCCTCTTTTTCCAAGCAGCAGTACTATCTGCTTTCCTAGCAGTTTTAACTGCTGGCTTTGCATTTTTACTCTTTGGTTTCCAAACTTGTTTTTGGACCACTACTTTTGTTTGAATGGGCCTGAGAACAGTTTTAGGTGCATGTTTTGAAGTTATTTTTTCACTTTTAACTGTTGGTCTTGGGTTAACAGTCTTAAATGGTCTAGCAGTTGAAACTGCTTGCCTAGCAGTAGAGACTGCTGTCGAAACTGCTCTGGGTTTTATACTCTTGGACTTAGAGTGAAAGTGAGTTTTAGGAGTTTGCCTTTTGAAATTCACCCTATTGTTTTCATACCCAGATACCCATTTGTTACAGAAAGCTGCAAGATGATCAAAACTACCACATGTGTAACAAGCTTTATTATAAAAGAAAAAGTCTTCACCTAATTGGTTAGACTTGAGGCCATTCCAATTTCTTTGGTTACCTCTGGGCTTGCTAGTGGATCTATATTGTTCACAATATTTAACTGGTTGCCTAACATGTTTAATGTTTGAACTAGGCTTGACAGTATCCTTTTTGATCACTTTAGGAACCCTTGTTCCTGCTTTCTTAACTACTTCAGGTTTAGACATAACATGTTCTTCTTCATCACTATCAGTTGTACAGTCTTCAACAACTATAGCATCTAATTTCTTAACAAGGGACACCTTGTCCTGATAAAGTAAAGTTTTATCTAAACTTTCACTTACTTTTTCTTCCTTAAGACTCTCAGTAGTCTTAGAACCATATTCCATTATTGGTTCTTGAAACTCAGGTAAACCTGAATTCCTTAGGTCAATCCCTGGGGGTTTTGGGATACCTCTATAAGGAGGTGGGACACTCTTATATCCTACTCCTGACTTAGCTCTATTAATCACTTGACATTCTACTATGTTGTGCACACTTCTAGAAGCATGTTCTAGTGCCTGTGTAGTCAAGTGAATGTTTCCATTTTCCTTTTTGACCCTATCAAAAGCTTCTCTCAAAAGCTTAATTTCAGCATCTCTAAAGAATATGTCCTGTCTTAGGAGAGCTTTGTCATCAAAAAAAGCTAATTCATTTTCCTTATAGTGTGTGATTTGTTTCTCTAGAGTCTCTAATCCACACTTATAGTTTATAAAGTTTTGAAAAGTGCTGCTTAGCTCTTTCTTCTGATCGTCATATTGTTTGATTAAAACCTGTAGAGCATTAAGAGCAGTACAAGTATTTGAACAAGCTTTATGATTTTGTACCTTAGTAGTAGAAAAAGCCATAAGTGCCATCTGAGCAGGAGTTTCTTCTTCATCTGCCATTAAGCTCCAATCAAAACCTAAGCCATCAATAGCTACCATAGCCTTTGAGTTCGGCTCAGAAACCTCCCTTGTTTTGGATGTGCTTCCAAAACCTTTGTTCTTGCTATCTTGCTGCCTTGGTCTTCTGCACTCTCTTGAGAAATGACCCATCATATGGCAGTTATAGCACTCTATCCTTGACTTATCAAAACCAGCAGCATCAGTGTTGCTGATTACAAGCTTCTTCCCTGTCTTGTGATAGAACTTCTTGGCTCTCATGCTAAGAAGAGAAATTTGCCATTTTAGATCCATTTCCTCCAGATCATCTTCGTGGATCTCTTGGAGGTCTTCATAGGTGACCATGGACCCATTATTTTAACTTGTAAGAAATGCACAACAAGTCTTTTCATCTAAAATACCTATGGTACTGCTTGATGAACTAGCAGTACCAACACCATCAACAACTTTCACCTCTTCACTTGATTTTGAGGTACTAGGAGTTGACATAAATGCCATGTTCCCAGTATTAGAACTAGTACCTCCATTCTTCTTCAAATCTTGCTCCACAATCTTGAAGTTGCTATACAAATCTATAAGCTCCATTATATCAAGGTCTGGCTTATTCTTCCAAACAACAACATGCATAGCCCACTCTTCTGGTAGGCTTCTCAGAAATTTTGAGTTCAAATCTTCTTGAAGTATTTCAACCCCAAGAATAGCAAGTTGGCTCACAATGTTCTGAAGCCAATTAAACATATGGTCAAGAGATTCATTGTATGTAGAGGAGAAGTTTTCAAACTGCTGTTTGAGCAGTGTCTTGTGGGTTTTCTTGGTGGCTTCATTTCCACTATACCTGGCAATAATAGCTTCAAATAATGACTTGGCATCTTTGAACTTGCTGAAGTTTAGAATTTGATCATTGGGAATGGTCATCATCAGCATGCTTCTTGCCTTCAAGTCATTTTTCTTCTTTATTCTATCTTCTGCATATGTTGGCTTTGTCTGCAGAGTTGACACCACTTTGCTGTCCACTGTTGATGTAGTGGTGGTAGGCTGGTAAGAGTCTCCATCTTCGATGATTTCCCAAAGTGCATAATCTTGCACTTGGAAATATTGCTCTATCCTCAGCCTCCACATCTCAAACTCATTCTGTTTGAGCATGGGAATCTTCGCAGCAACATTTGTCTGTATAGATTCAACGTCCATTTCTACTTCTTCTTCTAAATCAAATATCAACCTGAGCTTTGATACCACTTGTTAGGATTCTGCACATGGTTAAGGTGGTTAAACCTTTTGTACTTTGTGTGTATGATATATTGAGTTTATATGATTAAGTATGCGGAATCTACTTAATCACACTTAGAAGGTTATTATGGTTATGGAAATGGAAAAGTTGTGTTTGTTATATGACAATGAACAAATAAAGATTAACACCAAACGATTCAATATTATTAAGATAATAATACGAGTGATCTTGAGATATCACTAGGGTTACAACCTTGAATCTTAAGTTTCTATATCTTGTGATATTGTTGTGTTTGTTCTAGTTCTAACAGTTATGAAAGTTCTAAGTATTTTTAACACAACAACCAACCACTAATATCTAGTCTAAGATCTTCTTTTATAGTCCAAGAAGATCTTTACAATATTGCTTAAAGTCTTGATAAACTACTTGCTAACTTATCTTGAGTGTGTCAGTACATAAGATACAACATGTATCTTAGTACACAACTTGATATTGATCACTTTGCTAAAAGATATTATCTACCGTATATCTTTGACTTTAGTACACAAATATCTTTTCAATACTTATCCAACCAAGTCGTATATGTGACAATTATCCACTCAGCAGTCTCAACTAGCAGTCCCTTCTTTGTACTACCAGTTAGAACGGTTAGTTAAAACTTGAACAGTCCTAAGATATACACCAGCAGTTAGAACTGTTAGAGTATTCTTCTCAGCAGTTGGAACTGTTAATACTTGTAATTCTTGATACTTAATCTTCAGAACATTTAATTCCCAACATGGTACATACAAGCAACCACTGACATAAACACAAATATTATCAAAATGAAATATTGTTTATGGTGCATACAAGCAACCATTTAGATAAATTGCAAACTAAACAGAACATTAGCCAATGTTAATAACATTCTTCCTGGGTTGTTTCTTCTTGGACACTGATTCACCAACTTCAATACCCTTTCCCTTATCCACACTTCTTTCACTTACACCAGCTGCATCACTTGCACCAGCAGCAACATTTGGCTCAGTTCTTCCACTTGCACTAGCAGCAACACCAGCTGCATCACTTCCACTTACACCACCAGCTGCAACATTTGACTTTTTCTTCTTGGTCTTTTTAACTCTTGGACCTGTGCAACTTTTAGAATTGTGACCACGACATTTACACTTGTCACATGTAACTGTCTTTAACCATCTTGAAAGCTTGCAGTTCTTGACCATGCTGTCTTTCATCTCCAAGGCTGACCTCCTTCTCCTTTTCCTTGGCCTGCCAAGTTGATCCTTGTGAACTGGTGGAATGATTGTTAATGGAACATCACACTTAGGCCACATTTTTGGTCCCTTTATTGGCATAATCTTAAATTAATAGACTTGCTTCCATGTCTCTAGCCTGTTGCAAGGATGGACCCAGGTCTCTGGTATGCCTACTTCTTTCCTGTTTTGTACCATGTTGAAGTTTACAGCCACTGCATGCTTGCATGGTAGCCCTGTTAATTCCTACCTCAAGCATGAACAAGTTCTCTCAACAACATCCACAACACGTTGATCTGCCCAAGGACCGCTCACTTGGTAGTGTTGACCTCCATTCCATTGAACTGTGTACTGGGTAGCCTCTTTCTTGATAACATCAAACAACTTCTCTGCAGTAGGTGTGAGAGGACCACTAGAACTAGCAATCACTTTATTCACTGTCATAATCCTCCTCATCAGATAATCCCTTATGTATTCCAGTGTTCCTATGATAGGCTTGTCCCTTCCATCAACCAGTTTACTATTAAAAATCTCACACATGTTGTTCAACAATACATCTGACTTTGCCCTTCCTGTTAATATACTTGTAATTAGTTACTATCTAAACAAGTTTAGCATCTACACAACAAGTTTAGAAACTGTAAACAATTTTGTACCTGAAAAATGGGATCTGGCCCAATGTTGTGGAGAAATCTTCACTAACCAATCATAGCATGGTTTGCCGAAAGCCATTAACTCCTCCATTGCTATCTTAAAATATGGCACAGTTGAAGAAGTAGCAGCTTTCCAAAGAAGGTCTTTGTATGCCCTTCCATTCCAGCTTTGTTTCATGTTTTCATGGATATGTCTAAAATAATATCTATGCTCAGCACATGGAAACAATTTGGAAATTGCAAGTATAAGACCCTGTTTATTGAGTAAATTACACTAAATTAATATATAGTTAAATAATGATAAAAGTGAAGTTGGAGTTTCTGTAAAGAATTAAATGTACCTTTTGACGATCACTGATAAAAGTGAAGTTGGAGTTTCTGTAAAGATCAAGATCATCTCCAAGGCAAGTCAAAAACCATTTCCAAGACTGAAGGTTCTCTATTTCAACTATCCCATAAGCCAATGGATAGATACCATTGTTTGGTTCAATGCCTACAGTAGTTAAGAGTTGACCTAGAAAAGGTCCTTTCATAAAGGCTCCATCTAAGATAAATCCTTTCAAACTTTCTAGTATCTGAACATTCCTCCTCCCTAGCACATTGGATCTTCACAGTTGTTTTTGGATTTGTAGACATCAACTCCATGCAATAATCTCTCAGCATCGCGTATTGCTTTGTGTAATCACCCCTCACTTGCTTGCTTGCTTGTGCCTTAGCCCTCCATGCTTTCATTTGAGAAACTGAAACCTCATGTGTCTTTTGTAATTGATCTTGAAGAGCTCTTATAGGTATGTCTGGGTTTTTTTCAATCTGATCTACTATATCTTCAGCAAAGAACCTTGTTGTGGCATACAAGATTTGTCTTGATTGTAGACAATGGTGAGCAGCATCATATGTTTTAGTCTTCCAAGTTTCTGTGCCCTTAACCTTTGACACATGCAATACCCATGGGCATTTATTTCCACCTACTTTCCTATAACTAGGTTTACCTCCTTTAATAACATTTATCTTATCCCTAGTCCACTTTTCCTTTATAGGCTGATTAGTTGACCCAGATGGTTGACTAGGCCCAGCTGCTACATTTGGCCCAACACTGGGCCCAACTTGTTCCTTTTGCCCTGCACTAGGCCCAGAAGTTTCAAATGAAGGCAATTGACCAAAACAAGCTGCTCTGACCCTTCCTTTATCATTCTTCACGATTTTAATTTCTCTTCTGGTTTCAATTGAGTGCCTTTTTATCAACTTCTTAACCTCTGTTGCACTACCAAAATCTTGCCCAACATAGAAGTAGGTTTTGTAAATCCTACCTTCACTATTACTCTTCGCTTGTTTCCTTAATTGCTTGAGTTTCCTTCTCCTAGCCCTATCAAACTCATCTTCATTCTCATACCCACTTATAAACTCTTCATTGTCATATCAACATCAAGATCTTGCACACCATTATCACTATCACAGCCAGTGAATTCTGCTTCCAAATCCACATTCAGTCTGAAATTCTCCATATCCACATCAACTTCAGGTACATCATTGTCTAAATCTACAATGTACTCACTATCATCACTGTCATCCTCTGTCTCATCCTCTATCCCATCCTCTATCTCATCCTTCTCAGACCCAGAACCATCAACCTCTGTATCACTTTCTACCATAACCTCAGTCTCTGTTTCTACCCTAACCTCAGTCTCTGGTGGAAGAATTTCATCTAGGCCATCAAAAGGGTTGAACTCAGCATCACCCAAGTAATGGTCATAAGATGAGTAGAATTCATTGACAAACTGACTAGGTACATCAGTGGTTTGAGAATGTAACTCATTAGCAACACCACTACCTTGACCCTGCTCTGGTATCCTAACTTGATTAGACTCACCAATTTCATATGGTATTTCTTTTGCAATACAACTACCACTACCTTGACCCTATTCTTGTATCTTAACTTGACTAGTGTCACCTGTTTGTGAGGGTATTTTATTAGCAACAACACTAATATGAGTTTAGGATGGTATTTCAACAGCACACCACCACTTGATTGCCCATGTTCTTGTACTAAACCTTTTTTTATTGTTAAGTTCAATCCTAAGTCTCTTAATCACTCCAGTTGGTGATTGTTTTGGTACATCTTCTTCTATTTCCTCTATAGCACACCTCTTTTTCTTATTAGGTTAAACTAACAATACGTATTATAGATCACGGTTGGTCCTTTCATGTTCAACATATACATGCAACAACTTATGACCTAACCTAACATATTTACACATGTTAAGGACATCTTTACACACGTTTGGTCAAGGGACTATTAGTGTTAAGGGTTTCAGAGTTGGTGGCTGTAAGTGCAAAAAGAAAGTCAAGGGATCAAGAGTGTGAGTCAATGCAAACCACATGGACCATCTTTGTAATTTACTCTTGTTATTTATAGTTTTTGTTTCAATTTATTTAGGCACATGAAAAGACTACTATAAATGTTTTTAGCAATTTAAGTTTATGCAAATTTTAGCTAAATATTAATATTCTTTCTTGGTTGATTGATTATTAAATAAACATACCTAAAAGAAGAAGTTGAAGGAGGTAAACACACTTTGTGGGGTTAATAATTCATTTCTTGACCCTATAAATTCTTAAAACTTAATAGTTGTATATACTCTCCCTAAAATTTAAGCCTCCAGCCTTTACTCACCAAAAAAACTCTACTTATAAAAAATAATAGAAAGTTGCATTTACTCACCTTAAAATTTAAGCCTCGAGAATTTACTCACCCAAAAACTCTAACTTAAACTTAATACAGTAGAACCTCTATAAATTAATAATGTTGGGACCGAGATATTTTATTAATTTAGCGAGATATTATTATATCGATAAATTAATAAATTATTAATTTAAAGAGGTTCATGTATGACCTTCAAATTTTCCATATCCAATGTACATTCACACATTAAATGAAGTTGTCAAGTTCATTGTTTTGAATTAAAGATAGTTCAATGTATATGGTTCTAAATTGATCACTATAAAATGTCCAATGATAAGTTCTATAATCACATCAACTATGGCTTCTAAACTAAACGGTGTTAAAATGGATTATCGGCATAAAATGGATGTGAATGATGTAAATGATGTAAATTATGGAGAAGACATTCATGAGCTTGAGAACTTGATTACGGGTATGCATTATCGACATAAAATGGATGTGAATGAGTTGTTGGATTATCCTGGTGAAAATAATGAATGTTACAACGTTCAAAACATTGAAGAAATTGTGGCGGATACCGTTCAAAATCCAGTTGATGATGAAGTTGAGGATGATTCGGTAGCTTTGGAACCGGTCACTCGAAAAGAAGCATTGCAAGCGGCAACAACTCTTCATAACTTTTTGTTGCAATACGAGAACACAATGCCTACTCTATTAAGTGCAATGGGGAAATTTAAAGATGAACTCAATATAGATTTGAAGTTTACAAAAAAACAAGTGACTATAAATTCTTTTTTTACTAGACAATCTTAGAATTTTGGAATATTTTAGGGAATTATTAATTTATAGTTTAATTGGGACCAACATATTTACATTGGGATTTCAAAAAAATTATTATTTTATTATTTTATCGATTGGGGTCCAATTTTGTACTGGTCTCAAGTTGGGACCGGACAAATTATTAAATTTATCGAGGTTATTAATTTATCGAGTATTAATTTATAGAGGTTCTACTGTAGTTGTATGTACTCTTCCTAAAATGTTTAAGCATTTGTGAAATAAAGTTACTTTATAAAGATTTAATACAAAAGATCAAATGGTACGCTAAGCTTTCATGAGACAATAAAAGAACTACATATCCAAAACTCTCAATCCCCGCAAGGCTGCAATAAGAAAAAGATCACGAAAAATAACACAAAAAAGCCCATTTACGCGTTTGTGACTTAAGTTATTGTATAAGATAGTAATACAAATTATTCAATGGTTAACTTGAGCTTTGTATAAGAAAAAGAAAACAAAAGCCCATTAAAAGTTTAAGCATTTGATACTGAAGTTGTTGAATAAAAAAGCAAGACAAAATATTTAACGGTTAACTTGAGCTTTGTGTTTTGCTCAAAGAAAAAAAAGACTTGAGCTACTATGAGTCTATGATATAAAATAGGATTGTGATCATCTAATGTTTAATTCTCTCATATTAGTGATATTTTGAGAAGAAGCAAAATAATAGGTCTTTTGTATCATTTAGTGGCGGTCCACATATTATTATTTTCTTCTTGTTAATTGGTTCAGTATGATGGTGAACATTAGACTTGAAAGGAACCTTATCCTAATTAATAAGTCACTGAGTTGAAATTAATATAAATCTTATATTTGTCATAAACAAAAAAAATCAATCTTAGTCATATATTTTTCATCTAAATTAATAAAAAATTATTTTCACTCTTTTTTTTAAAACAGTATATTTTGCAAACGATAAATCTTAAAGCAAGAAAAAATACACCATCGCGAAGAAAATTAAATTATCTATCTATAAATATGCATTTCTCTATACTTTCGACGAACTTTTTTTTTAAATTTTCGCCCAGAAAAATCACATATGATTTGTAAAAATCACATGTGATTCGTAAAAATCAAATCACGTGTGATTTTTCTGGGCGAAAATTTTGAAAAAAAAAAAATTCGTCGAAAGTATATAATAATGCATATCTATAGAAAGATAAATTAATTTTCATCGCGATGGTATGATTTTTTTCGCGTAACGATTAACGGTTTGCGAGATAATTAATTTTTTTTAAAATTGTGAAAGTTTATATTTTTTGTTTTGATAAAAAAATAAAAGGTCTGTTAATTGGATATGAGATTTATATTAAACTTTTGGCTAGATCACCTTTGGGTGTTCAAACTTGGGCCTATTCGTATCGTGCTTTCGAATTATGTACATCTGCACACTTATGGACCCAATTAAATTATCGATTTGAGGCCCATTCTTATTGACTTGTATATTGGACCCGGGCCAACTACCATGGATCAAATAATAAATATAACATTTTCTTTCAAGATCGGGATCCTACTTAGGATCATTTTCGTCTTTGCAAGATCGTGATCGTAAGATCCGATCGGGATTCTAAGATCCTACTATGATGCTATTTTTTTAATGATTTTTGCAATATTATTCAAATCTACAAATTATTATATATTATAAACATGAAATTATATTAATATTTCATGAAAATGTTGTCCCAAATTATAAATATGGAATGTTTAAGAAGAATCACATGTTGATTTTTAAATTATATAAAAACATAAACCATAAATTTGTAGGTTTTTAGTTTGCGGTTCGAGAAAGTAAGATCGGATCAGATTAGATCTTAAGATCCTATGGTCAAGATCGAGATCCTATAAGATCTTAAGCTTTCAAAGATCCTACGTAAGATCCGGATCGTTTTTGCTTTGCAATATCGTAAAATCGTAACATCCTAAGATCAGGATTGGAATCGTGAAAACCATGTTTTCAATTGTTGTCTTGTATTTCAAATAAATTGTTTAATCGTCAGCATGTTAGATCAATATCCATATACATAATCGGCTTATACGTCAGGTCTGGTAAAACTAATACTCATTTTATGTATTATATCGTAGTACTATATCATAACTATGTGGAAAAAAAGGTTAACACGTCTAAAAGAAAGTTTGAAACTAGCCAATCACTCATGATTAACTTAGTGGTAAAAGACTTTTGACTACCATAATATAATATAAAAGGAGATGTTATACATACCCTTTCTATGAGCTATTTGTATAAACCGCGAAGCACATAGTACAATCGCTCGAAACTTGCAATCATTATAAACCCCACTATAAGGGGGTCCATATAAACTGCCCCTAATATAAAAGAGATGGGTTATAATGACCCTCCCTATTTGTATATTTCAACCCTCTCTAAAAATATAGGGGGTTTTTTTTTGCTTATTTTATTGTTTGTCCTCTCTTTTTGTCGTTTTTTTTTTTTTTTTTTTGTAATGTTTTGTATAATTTATTTTGTTTGTATAATGTTTAATTGAATAATAACGTCTAATGTGTTTTTATTTAATTAACAACAACAACAATAGAACGTTAAATATTATCACATTAAATAACTACAACAACAACTGTTATTATTAAATTAAACAACAACGTTACCAAATTATTTAAAAATAACAACATCTACTGCATATGAAGATTATTCATTTCATTTAAAAGATCATGGAGCCTTGCACACGACTGACAAGCGTGATCCTCAGGATTCTTTGCCAATTCTAACTCCATCACCAACGTCTTTATTCTTGTCATCAACAGCTTGTTTCTTGCTTCAAGCTCGTCAATCTTATTATCTTTCGCAACGTAGTTTGAGCACTACGTTGAAGAAGAGGCACAAGAAAGGATTTCTTCGTTCCACCTGGCCAAAAAATATGCATAATAATTTACAACATCAATCAATAATGTTATTATTAATTTAAATAAATTTTCAATCATTTACTATATAATAAAAACAGTAATCAATTATTTACAACATAAATCAGTAATCATTCATTATGTTTTGTCGGTATAATTATTTACAACATAAATCAGTACTCATTTACAATGTTTTGTCTGTATAATTATTTACAACATGTTTAGTCGATCGTAATATAATGTTTCCCATTGGGATGCATCTTGGGTTCTGTGCCTCCTCCATTGTGGGTGGAGATGCGGAAGTGGAGAATCTCCGTCTAGCGTCAGACAAATGTAGTGACCACATTCGTCTGGCCCCACACGGGCTATCACAAGGGGGTCAGTTTTTTGTGAGAAGTTTGGACCGAAAACAAGCGGAAAACACGCTTTTATCGCATTTTCTTGCGCAATGAGAATCTTATAGACCGAACTCAACAACCTGTCTAAGTTGGACTGTGTGCCGCCCAAATATAATTTCAACAACGCGTGGTGACTCTCAACTCTGCACGTTGTTGTCTGGCCGTAGGAGCGATATCGATCGGTAATATACGAGATAAACATGTGTGAGTAATCTCGCAGCCAGTTATTCAGATACTCAGCGATATCTGAAAAAAACAATGAATTAATAAAAGGTCATTCGGGTGCTTATTTATTAAATAATAAAAAACAATGAATTAATAATTAAGTACCCGCATGGTTGACCAATCGCTGTTGTAGGCGTTCATAATGTTGCTCGAACATGAGGCGTGTCAGAGCTTTAACCATCCGATCCCATCTCCATTTAATGGCCTCATACTCGTCTAACGAACCGCATCTATTTCTGCAATACTGAAGCAGATTTTGCTCTATATGCCATCGACAGAGTAATTTGTGAGCGTTAGAAAATTCTGCTCTGCATGCCCCAACCAACGCTAAATCTCTGTTAGTGACGATAACACGTGGGTAATAGCTTTCATCTATCACATCCTTCACACATTGCAATACCCATTGAAAATTATGCCCTTTTTCACTGTTTAAAAAGCTATACGCCATTGAAAATGTTTTATTTGTTGAAGTTACTCCAACAATTTCCAACAATGGCAATTTAAACATCGTGGTATTGTATGTAGAGTCCATCAGCATGATTTCAGAGAATGTACACCATAAAGCATACGACGTGGGGTGCAAAAAAAATAGCTCCTCAAGCTCGTTATGCTCATTTACCCTCGGGTAATATGTATACCCTGAATGCATCAAATGCGAGTAAAGGACTTGAATTGGAGTTCTATCACCTACTATGGCTCTCCGGATCTTATTTTGTGCGTTATATATAGTTCTAACGCTAGACACGTTATCCGGATTACGACCCTGTATTGTCGAAAGTATATTACGTGGTCGTACACTATAATCTGTCAATTCTTTGACCAAACCGAACTCATCTTCCTTTAATCGCATTGCATATGGCAAACCATGCAACGACTCTAGCAAATCATGATTATGCCTATCAACCTTCACCCTCAAAATCCAATAATTTTGTGTTCAATGATATTTTGCAACTAATTTGAATGGACAATTGGTTTTAGATGTTTTGGTTTTCCGTTTTCCACTACCTTGAGATTCATAATTCCCACCCTTTGAACACCTATAATTGACTTCGTACATCTAAACATTTTCTGATTTGGTTCTATTTTTAACAATGACAAAATTGAGCTCCCGAGCTATATTTTGCACCCACTCAGTTACTTGCTCGTGAGAACCGAAAACCTGAAAATACATAACAAATTTTATAACATACTTTTTTTTAACTAATACTTTTATAACTATTTTTTTTTTTTTGACAAAATACTTTTTTTAACTAATACTTTTATACACATTTTTTTTTTAAACTTATACTTTTTTTTAAAACTTATACTTTGAAATAATAATAAAAAATATATATATAGGGGGTCTTTTTTAGGGTTTGGTGATGAAACTGTAAGCAGTTTGCAGGTTGGGTTATAATGACCCTCCTTATTTGTATATTCCAACCCTCTCTAAAAATATAGGGGGTCTTTTTTAGGGTTTGGTGATGAAACTGCTTATGAAACTGCTTATAAAACTGCTTATATGCTTTATAAGCAGTTTGTTATTTTAAGCAGATTTGAAACTTGGTTTAAGCAGTTTGCTTATGCAACTTGATAAGCAGTTTGTTTTAAAAAAAACCGAGATAAGGCGATGATGATTTAAAAAAAAATTGATTTTGGCGTGGCATTTCCGAATAGACGGCAAAAAAAAAACTTAATTTTGCAACATTTGATGTTGCAGCCATATATGATAAAACTTGCTTATGTTGCAGCAATATATAATCTGAGCCTAATGTTATCTCGATGTCTTTTTAATGTTTTGTATACATGTAATATTGAATTAGCGTAAAGGCAAGATTATTACCTCTTGTCTGTTAAATGGTGAATCTTGTGTGTTAAATGGTGAATTCGACATTTCGGCAGCCTAAGATATTTGTTGTAGTGTTTTGTATACATGTAATATTGAATTAGCGTAAAGGCAAGATTATGCAACCTTCATATCCGAGCCTAACATATTTGTGAGTTAATTATTTTCAAACTATAAGGCAATGACGATTACGTGTTAATCTGAGCCTGCTTTGCTTGTGTGCAATCTGCACTTGGACAAAAAAAAGTGTGTTTTGTGTGCAAACTGCACTTGGACAAAAAAGTGCAATCTGCACTTGGAAAAAAAAAAAAAAAAAAAAAAAAAAAAAAAAAAAAACATAGAAAAAAAAAAAAAAAAAAAAAAAAAAAAAAAAAAAAAAAAAAAAAAAAAGCAAAAGACAAAAACTGGAAAAAAAAAATACAAAAGCTGAGAAAAAAGTACCCTTCCAGGGAGGGTTTGGCAGTCCTGCAGCCCTATGCCCATAGACCCCGTTCTTATAACACAACCCATATAAAATGTAAAAAGTCTCAAGTATAAATCTTGTATGGTGCAGACAACCATGATGTGACCACACCAGCCTTATTTAGAAGGGGAAGGCTTTGCTTGGTCTGTTGTTATTTGAATGTGTGTCGACGGGCTAAAACTCTGTGAATTAGGATTATTTTTAAACTTAAAGTAGGTTCTCTTGCATTAAATGGCATTTATCAAAATGAGAATTTGTTTATGAAACTTTATTATTCAACTTAATAAACATATCATCAAATCAAAATACAGAGATAAGAAACCAAAGTGAACAAGATAAGGAGTGGGCACTAGGTAATCATATAGCGATAGACTTAGGCTAAAAGGAGTGGTTGGTGAGTCACTTATCGCTACCTCAGCATCACCTCAGATTTCTCTCTCATCTCACTTCCTCTCACCATACATCCATTTTACCTATATAAAAATATACTCCACTAAATACTCCACACAGACTCACAAACTAAATATTTAATTATAAAACCGTCCCATTTTTTCAGCATTCTCACTATGGTGAGCAACTCACCGAACTAGTGCATTTTGGCCGTGACTTGGCTTTAATGTTTTGGTTGATTTGGCCGTGACTTACTCACCAAAAGGTGAGTTTGTCACCACTCCGTCCACCCTTAGACATGAGCCTTATTTTTATTTTTATTTCGCTAATAATGTTTTATAGCTTTAGGTCTTGTAAATACATATTTTTTACCATAGTCTTTTAAAACAAATCCTATGCTTTTTAACACACGTTAGTTCCTTAGACCAAGAGTAATGGGCGTTGAAGTGGGCTTAGTTGCCCCTTCAACGCCTGTTGACCCACCCCCTTGGGGCGTTGAAGCCCGTTGAATGGGCAAAATTATAAACGCCCGTTGATTGTACAACGGGCGTGGAAGCATTTTTTGGTCAAATATAGCCGTTTAACGGTTATATTTTGGCATTAACTTCCCTTTTTTTTCCTTTTTTTTTAACCTTCAACTTTCTATAAAATCTAACATTTCTTTTTCATTTCAACACAACTTTCTTTCAACAAACAATAACGCCCGTTTTCATCCAAAAAAAATGGTTCGCCGGCTAGTTGATACAAATGAATCGAGTAGTGATTCAAGTTCCGACGAATTTGAAACCGAATTTTTAGCCGTTTGTACGAGTGCGGTAAACTTTATGGCGAATTTTGTTCACCGAAGCGTTAGTCAACGTCGACCGATTCAAACAAGACAAGTTATCATGCGCGATCGTGGAGAAGCTAATAACCGTTTGATGCGAGATTATTTTATTGAGAATCCCCGTTGGCCGCAACCAAGAGTTTTCAAACAACGTTTCCGAATGTCTAAACAGTTGTTCTTACGTTTGCGTGACGATTTGGAAAGGGAAGTCGGGTACTTTAAACAAAAATCCGACGCACTAGGGAAGCTTGGATTCACCACAACCCAAAAGTTGACGGCCGCCATACGGATTTTGGCGTTTGCACAAATGTCCGACATCAACGACGAGTACTTGCACATGGCGGCTAAAACTATTCGAGACACACTTAGGGAGTTCGCAATTGGTATTATATTTTATTTTTAGTTAACGTTTATTTTTAGTTACATTTAAGCATATGTTTTTAATATTGTAGCTATTTGTGAGATATACAGTCGTCGATACCTTAGAAATCCAACTTGGTTCGACCTACAGAAAATATACGATGTGCACGCAGACATGCATGATCTACCCGGTATGATCAGTAGCATAGATTGTATGCATTGGCAGTGGGAAAGATGTCCTACGGCTTGGCGTGGCCAACACACTCGGGGTGATCAAAAGGGACCGACGAAGATACTTCAAGCTGTTTGTTCACAAGACCTGTGGTGTTGGCATGCATTCTTTGGCGCAGCCGGATCGAACAATGATCTCAACGTGTTACAACAATCACCACTCATAGAGGACATTGTTTCAGGTAAAATGTCAACCGCATCTTTTTACGCCAATAATAATTACTATCCATACGGTTATTTTTTGGGAGATGGTATATATCCCGAACATAGCTACATCGTAAAGACTTTCACCGACACTGTGGATGAGAAAAGATTGCATTTCAAAAAGAAACAAGAATCGGCAAGAAAAGATATAGAACGTTTCTTCAGTGTTCTCAAGCAACGTTGGGCGTACATAAGAACTCCTTGCAAATTATGGTCGACTGAAACGATGGAGTACATTATGGAAGCATGTATCATTTTACATAATATGATTTTGGAAGATGAGGGAAATGCATACTGTCAAGATTATAGACCCGAAGCAGTGGAAGAAGATGAAAATAGAGAACAAGCACCCATGCCAGTCAGATTACAAAACACCAGGTACATGCGAAGTGGCGACGTTCATAATTCTCTTAAGGCGGATTTGGTAGAGCATGTTTGGGCACGAAAGCAACATAGGGTGCGCAATGGTGAAGTTGAGGATGAAGAAATAGCCGATGAAGAGTTTGAAGACTTGGGTGACGAGCCAGTTGTAGATTTGGGTGACGACGAGGAAGATTATTATGCGAGTGACGACTACGACGATACGGACTATGCGAGTGACGAATGAATTATTTTATGTTTATGTTGTGTTATTTCTAAATTTGGAATAATTTGTAATAAGTTTGTTTAAAAAAAAAAATTTTTGAATAATTAAAAAAGGGGCGTTGAAGCCTTCATGCATTACTCCCATTTTGCTTCAACGCTCAATTCAATTGGGTGTCACATATCAACTTTTGCCCCTACCAACACTCAATTGCACTACTCTTGGTCTTAGAGAAGATTATCATCTTCAAATACTTGTAATGATTGTATTTGTTTTTTGCTGGTCAAATAGTTGAATGGAACAATAATACTAACATTGTTATAAAGGAAACGAAGTGATAGATGATAAGGTGCTGTAAATTGTAAGAGTAGTAGTTGTGTCCATGTGAGCACACTGCCCATGGGCGAAAAGAATGGTCAAAGTCTTGGGAAAGTAACCACAGACAGACAGACAATATTTCCTTTCCATTTTGTCCATACAAAAAATTAAAACACTTTTTTTACCTGAAAGAGATGCCATCAGAGTTTGGAGTCTTTACGGGAATAACTGTTAGGTACAAGGCTTGGGATGCGGATATAGCTAGGATGTGCATATCAACAAAAAGAAATTACGCTGATGATTTGAACAATTCAATTTCTTATTTTCACACACTAATCTATGCATTCAACAGTTTTACATTATTATATGTTGCTTTATCATTGTATATTTGAGTGCAAATAGTGTTATTTTAGTGTCAAAAAGTGTATATTTTGATAATGTCATATAGTTTTAATAATTACAAATAATTCACTGTTAATGAATATATATCTTTTCCTTTTTATCGTAGAAGTGTTTCGATTTGTTATGGTTTAAAAGTGAATCCTCATCTTGGAACATAAGGAATATGATATTATCTACTATATCCGTCTCAAAATAATTGTTTATTTTCAAAATACTCAAAATTTTAAAATATCTCATTAACTACAATTTCAACAATCAAATAATCCACGTAGGGAGCTTCTTTTAAATAACTTGGTTCAACTTTCTTTCAATTGGTGTTCTTCTCATTATAACTCTAAACTCAATTAGGCTATTTGGATGAAAAACCATACTTACATTATTTTATAATTTCCTTTATCTTTTTTCTAGGGCTTGTATGGGTTTGCATCAAGAACACTCAAGAGTGAAAACTAATGGCTCGGCCTCCGTGGGTGGGGCTTTCTTTTGTCTCGGTTCTCTGTAATTGCCAAGAGTTTTTTCATTCTTTTTGAAGTACTCGCAGCTAAAGCCTTGGGAGGAATCTAGATAGTGTTGCTTTGTTTATTTCTATATTGTATCTGTATTCTTTAGCTTCTAGTGTTTTGCTAATAACTTTTTCTTACTATAATTCTGCTGTAAATAAATAAATAAATAAATAAAAACACTTAAGTCTCTTCCCATTCATTGATATACAAAGTGGACAATTAATTTAGTATATTCGAATATAGCAATGTAGACTATTATTTTGAGATAGCGGAAATAGTATTTTGAAATCATCAATCAATCACTATGATAGGGAGTGATTTATTGGATTATACATGTTATGTTTAACTTATGGGACAAGTTATCCATACCCCCTCCCCCCACCCCAAAATTACAAGTGGCACCCCCTTCCCTCACATTTTTCGATTTTTTTTATTTTTATAATTTTGTTTATATAAAAAAACTATAAACTTAAAAGTACGGAACAGAAAATATAAAGTTTAGTAAGTCAAAAGCTTAAAACTGATAAAAAATACGGAACAAAAACTGATAAAAAATTGTGTTGTACTATAAATAGAATGAGGTCAGAGGGGTGAGAGAACAAAACATCACATCAGGGAGGGTATGTATAACATAACATTTATCTTAATAGTAAAATGAATTATAGATAAAAGTTCAATCAAGGATTACTATTTCCTTGCATGCAAGGAATAAATATCAGCTACTCATTTTATAAAAGAAAGAAGAAGAAAAAAAACTGATTAATTGATATTTGTAATTAAAACACACTTAAACCCTTATTTTCTTAAAATTACATATCTCTCAATTACCGTAAATCGTAAGACTACATAAATTACAACATCGTGATGAATATTTAATTGTCTTTCAATAAAGAGCAACTTTCATGTACTTTCGATAATTTTTTTTTTTCTGTACATTATTTTTGCTTGATATATCACATGTGATATAACACTAATATGTAAGTTCGAACACATAACATGTTATTGTAAAATGATTCATCGTTTTGCGCATTGAAAAAATGCACGTCATTAGCTATTCAACCATATATCGCGCATAACTTTTGAAATTTCAAATTAATACAGTTTTTTTATAAAAGTAGGAGAAAATAGAAGAATAGTTTTTTGAAAGTCAAACTCGCTTGATGTATCACATGTGATATATCTCTAATTTGTATGTTCAAACACTCAACATGTTGTCGTAAAATGAGCATAAATATTTGTGTAAAACTCCAAATGATTCATCATTTTTGGCCTTATAAATACACATCCTTAGCTTTCCAACCACATATGACACATAATATTTAAACCTCCAAATCAATACAGCTTATTTATATAAGTTTGAGAAAATAAAAGATTTTTTTTTGAAAGTCAAACTCACTTGATATATCACATACACTAATCTATTAGTTTGACACTCAAGATGTTGTCGTTAAATGAACATAAGTGTTTGTATAAAACTTCAAAAGATTCGCCATTTTTACATTGAAAAACACATATCTTTAGCGGATATGATGAGTGTGTAAATACTCATCATTTTATACCCATATAAGACACAAAAATGACCAAAAACACCAGAATAGACCATATTATACTGCAAATATCCTTGGTTTGTGTTTTTATATGTTTCAGGTACAAAAGGATCAAAAACAGGGCAAAAACAGACAAAACCGAGCACAAGATTGGAAAATCGTGAAAAGCCGAGGACGGGGACGGAATTTACAAGTTTGGCCCGGGATTATGCTCAAATTGTCAAAGTCTACTTCCAAGAATGTTGAAATGTCACAAATAGCCCTTGAAGTTGATTTTCAGAAAATACAAGTTTGGTCCTTGAAGTTTCCTAAATTACAATTTGGTCCTTGTGATTAAATCCACAAAATCCGGATCAAACTAAATCCCATTATCCTAAACCCAGCCAACCCAAATAAAAAACCCAACCCACACATATCCTTACCCAGCCCACACACTAAATAACTAACCCAGCCCAAAACAAATTTCCCAAGCCCAACAAAATAACCCGTTTATCCCTTAGTTAACAAAACTGTTTGACTTTGGTCAAACTCACAAACCCGCCAACAAAACCACCCTTATCCCCTTCACCACTTGCCACCAAAACCATTGCTTCTGCAAAACCATCCCTTATCCCTGACATCCACCATCACCTCCCCCCTCCTCCAATAAGATGCTTTCACAAGCTAACACCCCCACATGCTCAGAAAAAGCCAAAAACCCACATGGACACTTTTCCCGCCAAAAATGGAATTAACAGCTGAGATTAATTGAAGGCAATTGGACGAGTGGGATTTGATCAGGAGTGATCAAGGAAGCTTCTGAGAGTGCTATTTAGAGAGATGAAGTCACAAAGAAATAGTTGTTCCTGCTTTAGACCATTCGTAGTGTAATTTACTTTTAAGTCAAAATTTAGAATAAGCTTTTAGTTTAATCCATCTCAGGTTATTGTAATTTCATATTTCAGTTTCAATTTCAGTTTCAAAAAACCTTGTACCATTTCAGTTTTAATACAAGTTCATGTTAATTTAGTGATTCGAATCAGTGGTTACTTAAAGTTTGAATGCTTCTCTTTTTCAGCTTAAATAAGTTAACATAAGCCATGTGACAGCTTATTGTTAGTTTATGGATGCTTAGTTCTGTTTAATTTCAAAATTTTCCAAAAAAGTCAAAAAGTCAACAAAAAGTTAAAATAAGCAGTTGTGTGGGAATAAGCTGTTCTGGAATTCTTGATTGGGTATATAGCTTGGTTCTGACAAGCTAGGCTTATCTCTGATCACTTTCCTTGGTTTCATGCCTCAACACAGTTGTAAGCAATTTTCATAATTTTCATTGTTTTCTTAGTTACTGTTTCATAGCTTATTTATAGCTTATTATAGTAGTTATCTGCTTATTGGTAGTTTAAAAGTCTTTATTATCTGTTTTTTATTGTTTGATTTAGCCTTTGTTCCATTTTTCTCAAAAATCTTCCAAAAAGCCAAAAATAGCCAAATAGAGTATAGCTTATTGTATTGCTTATTTCTGTTTTAAAAGTTGTTAATTATAGTTAATATAAGTTAGTTAATCAATAAATAACTGAAATTATAAGTTAAATTTGTCTGTGCTAGTTCAAAACCAACACAGTCCCTAATAAAGGGCTGTTTGGCAATTTGTAGTCAACTGGTCAAACTAGCTTGTTACTGTACATTGACCATTTCTTGAATTTCAATCCAGCTTATCTTGGTTATATTAAGCTGTTTCTAATTTCTCTTTAGCCATTTAGATAGAAAACCAATATTTGAGTGGACTGTGGTCATAACAGCCCATAAGTAAGCCAAATAAGCCATAATAAGCCACAGGCTTATTTGGCCCTTAACCTTGGCTTCTTTAAGGTCCTTTCAAACCATTTAGTGCATGTCATAAGAGTTGGATTGGTTTCATTTGGTTTATGCCATTTTACCCAAGTCTGCACATCACAGATCCATATAAGCAGTCTGCATCAAATTTCCTAGCCCATTAAAAGTGCTTATTTGTTAAGCTGAGTTCCTGAATTTTGGTTTGCTTTTAGCTAGTAGTATAGGCTTTAAGATTCTGAGCTTTGATTTCCCTTTAGAGCTTATTTCATAGCTTAAATCAGGTCTGCAATTTACCCACTTGAACCTGTCCAAGCCTGCAATCAGTCTTTTTGTTTCTAGGCCATCTGATCTATGTCAAAATTAGGGTTCAATTGGGGAATTAGAATTAGGGCTTTTGATGTTTTAATGTACCCTATAGTACTAGGGAGATTTTGCCCCCATAAGTTTCCAATTTTCTGCTTATTTGAAGTGCTTAATTTGATCTGCAAGTTGGCCATTTTACTATCATTTCTGCCCTAATTTGTGAATCTGCATAACTGCTTATCTGCTTATTTCTTTTGCTTATTTGTGCTTTTTAAGTTGTTTTAAGCTTCCATTAGTATAATAATCTATTTCTGAGCCTTTGGTAATTTTTAGAGCTTTTTAGCTTATTTTTGGGCTTATTTCCAAACTGCTTATTAGCCCATTTGCTTATTAGGGTTTCTAAAAGTTCTAATTTTATTTTTCCTAGATTCAGAATAATATTTTAGATTTACCTTAAATTTTTCAGATTTTTCTTAACAGTTTTAGTATTTTTAAATAATTTAATTAGTTTTAATAGTTTTTAATTCATAATAAAAAATATAAAAGTCAGAAAAATATAAATCTTTTTTATAAAATTTTCTTTTATTATTTAGGATTTAAGAAAAATAATTTTGCACTTGTAAGATTAGATTTCCTAATATCTTAGTTTTTAGCCCGTTTTTAGAATTTCTGTTTCGCGTTTTTAATATAATTTGTGTTAATATTAATTTTCCCGTGAGAATTTGTTTCTCATTTTTTAAATAGAATTAAAAAAGCAAAAAAATCCATATCCTAATCATCAGTCACTCTAATCTCAAACCTTTAACGATTGCCCATTCACTCCTCGCTGGGACACGACCCGGGTAATCACTTACCTGGTATCACACACACAAACGTGAGTTTTTGCAAGTTAGCCTTTTTCCTAAAGGGTTGATATGTCTTTATTCACGTGTATCCGTCTGCATAATGTTTATAAATACGTTTCGCGACGGATCAAATTTTGGCGCCGCTGCCGGGGAGGTTGTGTTGCGACAATATCGTTGAGATTTTTCACGATTAGTGACTTGAGATCCTTCTTTCAGAAGTTTCCACTTTCATAAACCATATAAAATACAAAAATATTTTTCTTTTCTTTTATATATATAATATCATATAAAAATAAAAACCCAAAAACATTTTCCGTTTTATTGTAAAATAAAAGATAAAAGCAAAATTAATATAATATTCCTCAACTTGGGTATTATCATAATAAGTTCCCAAACCAAAGATTAAAACTTGCCTTTGTGTCGCTTGCGAATTCGGCTCACCTTTGATTGATAAACAAACTCTAACGGAGTTTTAAGGAGGGTTTGACATTAAATTGTCGAACCGAAAGGAGCGGGTTTTTAAGGAGCATTTATTGCCCACCTTTGCTCCTCCGCCACTCTGTGCGTTTTTCTTTCAGAGAGCTACCGTACGCTTGTTGATTTAAGGTTTAAGTTCCTTGTGTTTTGCTTCGATCTTGTTTTAATTGAATTATTTGATTTAAGGTTTAAGTTTTTTCCCAAAAATCCAAAAAAAATTGAAAAACCCAAAAATCCAAAAATATTTTTCCTCATCCTCTTAAATCGTTTGATTCTATCTTCTTAACCCTCCTTAATATTTAATTCTCATGTCGTCACTGGGCTATCGCTGTTTTGATTGTAAAGGTCCAGTGGGTGATAATCTTCGTTGTTCCAAGTGTAAGTGTGAGCGGTGTGGAAAGCATGCACCAAAAGGATCTTGTTATTGGTGTGAAGTAGCCCTCGAAGAAAAGCTTAATTCCATCGATAATACTCAAAGTCTTCCCGAACACCCTCCACAACCCCAGCCATCTTCACTCACTCAGCATAATTGTTTTATATGTGAAGATCCGTTGGGGGATGATTCACAGTGTGAACGATGTTTTTGCAAAGGATGTGGGTTTACTCATGGACTTTGCATATGTTGCACTTCTGAAATCCAAAATACACTTGATTATCCAGATTTTCACAACGATTTCAGTACCCCTTCTCAGGATTCATTTTGGCAAGAGCCGTCTAATCAAAACTTCAATGATACATCATTTCAAAATATGCCAAATGATCCTTGTGAACATTGTGGAGGCCCACACCCAAGTTTTGATTGTCAAGCAGGAAATACGTCTGTCTATGAACAAGATCCATGTAATCAAAACTTCGGGTATGACCAATATCCATATGATTCACCGAATCAGTCACAGCAAATGTATTGTTGTGAGTACTGTGGTGGTCCACATTATGAATCCAATTGTCAAACGAGGACCCCGCTTGTCTATGAGCATGGCCCTTGTGACAATTATGACTATTCTTGTCATGACCAACCTCCACAGTATCAACCAATTCAGCCTCAGCCTCAGCCTCAGCCATCTCCTCAGGATTTGGTTTTCGAAGATTTATTCCAAAAACTTGATGATATGAGGAATGAACTTAATAAATTGGCTGCTAGGCATACCCAAGAAGATCGTCATGGTGAATCTATGGAAGAATTACTCGCCATAGAACGAGCTGCACACAATCGTTTCTTATTTAATCAGGCGTGCATGCTTGATGACGATGATGATGACGAGGAGAGTACTATTCCCTTGGGCGATATCATTTCTCAGCTCCTTCAGTCTGTTGCAATCACATCATTCTTTCCAACTCTGAACTCCAAGGACTCTCTTATTATGGGGGATGAGCATATTAGCACTATTCCTGAAAAGGAATCGGACGAATTCATAAAGTCTAATGCTGAGAACCTTGTCCCAATCCCAAGTGAGTCTGAGGATATGTCCGACAGTGAAAGTGATTGTTCTTTTCGTAGTGATCAACCTCTTGACACTACTGATGATTTTTTCGGGACGTTTTCTAACCCTCTTTTCAATTCAAACGATGAATTTTTCGGGATTTTCTCTAATCCCCTTTTCAATTCAAATGATAATTTTTCCTCTAGTGATGATGAATCACTTTCTGATGAGGACGTTCAAAATGAAAGTCTCAAAGTCTATTCGAATTCTCTTTTTGAATTTGATGATGAGTACTTTTCTATCAAAATAAATTCTCTCTTTGATGATGAGTTAGAAAACGATGAGGTCAAGGACTCTATTTTTCATAAACTTGATGATGTGACCTCTACTCTTAATCCCGATATTGATCTTTCTCCGACATATGTGACATTTCCCATTGAGGATCGCCATTATATTGACTTCACATATGTCGTTCGAGTTTTTCTACCTTTCTTCGCCTATAAGGTAGATTGTCCTTTCATTCACTCGTTTGGGAATGAGGACAAAGTTTTTGATCCCGGCATCTCTTTTGAGCCGGATCTATCTCATCGGAGTGGATCTTTCAAATACTTCAATGTTTATCCAAACACATTGAATGAAAGTCCGATGGAGATGGTTTCTTCCACTTGCTTCCCCATAAACCAATGAATTTGTGGTTGAGTCAAGCTAGTGACTCGGTTAACAAAAACATTAGCACCACATGGGTAAACACCCATGTTTCTGACTTCTTTCTATTTTCTGACACTAAGTGTGGGGGGAATCCCACTGTGCTGTGCTTTTGTGTGTTGTTTGCTCTTGTTTGCAGGTTTCCCTTGGATTGTGATGATTGTCGCGCCTGTTTTCAATCCAGCCGCCCAATATCCTATCCTTTTGCTAACGATTATCTAGGGATATCTTTTTAATCCTTTTTGTGAAAATTGAGATTTCTGTCACACACTTGGCTATTAGTTTTACCTTTTTACGTTCTAAGTGTCGGCATAATAGCCGGTACTTTGAATATTGAGGGCAATATTCAATTCTAAGTGTGGGGGGGAATTCTCTCGAATTTTGTCACATTGTACCTTCTAGTGCCCTAGTACCCCCGTTTTGGCCAAAATTTTAAATTTTTTTCGTTTTTTAGATAAGAAATTGCAATAAAAAAGAAGTGTTTAGTCTTGATTAGGTTAGAACAAAGGGAATCCTGACTCTGCCAGAGTATTGATCTGGCTGCTTCCTTAACTATTAGACTAAGGTTTTACGATATGTGCAAATGAAAATGCTAAGCGTAGAATAGTTGGTTTTCTTTTAGAGCTTATACGAGTAATATATGGCTTTTCCTCCCAGAAGATAACTAATCTGATTAAATACGTGCTGTTTTCAAACGTTTGAACGTTAAAATCATGTTGTTATGCAAAACGAATTTTTATACAATTTTGATATAGAGCCCGAGTTCAACTTTTTATTTTTATTTTTGAGAAAGCATATATGTATGTATATTATTTAAGTTAAAAAAAAATGATGAAAAATTGAAAAATGAAAAAATGAAAAAATGAAAAAATAAAAAAAAAATGAAAAAGAAAAATAAGAAAATGGAATGATATTGCAAAATGCAATAAGTTTTGATGTTGCAAAAATAAAGATGTAATTGTTAATAAATGTAGGAAAATTGTTTTCTCTTAAATTTAAATCGAAACTTGAACTTGGATTCGTCAATTTTGTATAAAGGTTAAACGGTAATTTAGTAGATTGTTGATTTCAAAGATCCTGAAAGCTCCGGTATTATTCTCTGTGAGGTGTCAAAAACCTGGTCACCTAAAACCAACTGGTTTGGGATGTGCCGAGAAGAAAACCGTTACATGGAGTGATCTCATCTTTGAGTCTCTAATCTCTAAATGATCGTTTGTTGTTATCTATTTAAGTTTTAATACTAGCTTAGTGGGAATATCTTAAGTCTTTGATATCGAAATTCCGCTGATTCCGGTACTATTCTCTGTAAGGTGTCAAAAGCCTGGTCATCTAAAACCAACTGGTTTGGGATGTGCCGAGAAGAAAGCCGCTACATGGAAAAGGCCCTTTTTGATCCTTAGATTTTCGAGGTTCCCGGTAAATTAGTATTTGACTTAAATGAAAAACAACCATAATAAATGTCGATTTTTGCTGTCAAAATTATGAAAATGAGCACTGTCACCTAAACTTAAAAATATGTGGGAGTGAAAAGTTAAGTTTCGGCTTACATAGATTATTGATATAAGTAGTGTTAGCATTTTTACAAAAGCATTTGCACATTGAGTTTAAGCTTAGTTGGGAGTATAAAAAAGAGGATGACGATTACAATTCCCTGGAGACACCCAGTTTGTGTGAATCCTGTTCCGTGATACAATTTTTGGAAATCAAGCATGTTATATATTTTGTTCTAAGTTTAAATTTCTTGCATTGTGTAAAATTCAAAACGGGGTATACTTGGTATTCTTTTGATCCTTTCATTACTTCACATGATCGGATTGCTAGGGACTAGCAATAGCTTAGTGTGGGGGATTGATGAGTGTGTAAATACTCATCATTTTATACCCATATAAGACACAAAAATGACCAAAAACACCAGAATATACCATATTATACTGCAAATATCCTTGGTTTGTGTTTTTATGTGTTTCAGGTACAAAAGGATCGAAAACAGGGCAAAAACAGACAAAACCGAGCACAAGATTGGAAAATCGTGAAAAGCCGAGGACGGGGACGGAATTTACAAGTTTGGCCCGGGATTATGCTCAAATTGTCAAAGTCTACTTCCAAGAATGTTGAAATGTCACAAATAGCCCTTGAAGTTGATTTTCAGAAAATACAAGTTTGGTCCTTGAAGTTTCCTAAATTACAATTTGGTCCTTGTGATTAAATCCACAAAATCCGGATCAAACTAAATCCCATTATCCTAAACCCAGCCAACCCAAATAAAAAACCCAACCCATACATATCCTTACCTAGCCCACACACTAAATAACTAACCCAGCCCAAAACAAATTTCCCAAGCCCAACAAAATAACCCGTTTATCCCTTAGTTAACAAAACCGTTTGACTTTGGTCAAACTCACAAACCCGCCAACAAAACCACCCTTATCCCCTTCACCACTTGCCACCAAAACCATGGCTTCTGCAAAACCATCCCTTATCCCTGACATCCACCATCACCTCCCCCCTCCTCCAATAAGATGCTTTCACAAGCTAACACCCCCACATGCTCAGAAAAAGCCAAAAACCCACATGGACACTTTTCCCGCCAAAAATGGAATTAACAGCTGAGATTAATTGAAAACAATTGGACGAGTGGGATTTGATCAGGAGTGATCAAGGAAGCTTCTGAGAGTGCTATTTAGAGAGATGAAGTCACAAAGAAATAGTTGTCCCTGCTTTAGACCATTCGTAGTGTAATTTACTTTTAAGTCAAAATTTAGAATAAGCTTTTAGTTTAATCCATCTCAGGTTATTGTAATTTCATATTTCAGTTTCAATTTCAGTTTAAAAAAACCTTGTACCATTTCAGTTTTAATACAAGTTCATGTTAATTTAGTGATTCGAATCAGTGGTTACTTAAAGTTTGAATGCTTCTCTTTTTCAGCTTAAATAAGTTAACATAAGCCATGTGACAGCTTATTGTTAGTTTATGGATGCTTAGTTCTGTTTAATTTCAAAATTTTCCAAAAAAGTCAAAAAGTCAACAAAAAGTTAAAATAAGCAGTTGTGTGGGAATAAGCTGTTCTGGAATTCTTGATTGGGTATATAGCTTGGTTCTGACAAGCTAGGCTTATCTCTGATCACTTTCCTTGGTTTCATGCCTCAACACAGTTGTAAGCAATTTTCATAATTTTCATTGTTTTCTTAGTTACTGTTTCATAGCTTATTTATAGCTTATTATAGTAGTTATCTGCTTATTCGTAGTTTAAAAGTCTTTATTATCTGTTTTTTATAGTTTGATTTAGCCTTTGTTCCATTTTTCTCAAAAATCTTCCAAAAAGCCAAAAATAGCCAAATAGAGTATAGCTTATTGTATTGCTTATTTCTGTTTTAAAAGTTGTTAATTATAGTTAATATAAGTTAGTTAATCAATAAATAACTGAAATTATAAGTTAAATTTGTCTGTGCTAGTTCAAAACCAACACAGTCCCTAATAAAGGGCTGTTTGGCAATTTGTAGTCAACTGGTCAAACTAGCTTGTTACTGTACATTGACCATTTCTTGAATTTCAATCCAGCTTATCTTGGTTATATTAAGCTGTTTCTAAGTTCTCTTTAGCCATTTAGATAGAAAACCAAGATTTGAGTGGATTGTGGTCATAACAGCCCATAAGTAAGCCAAATAAGCCATAATAAGCCACAGGCTCATTTGGCCCTTAACCTTGGCTTCTTTAAGGTCCTTTCAAACCATTTAGTGCATGTCATAAGAGTTGGATTGGTTTCATTTGGTTTATGCCATTTTACCCAAGTCTGCACATCACAGATCCATATAAGCAGTCTGCATCAAATTTCCTAGCCCATTAAAAGTGCTTATTTGTTAAGCTGAGTTCCTGAATTTTGGTTTGCTTTTAGCTAGTAGTATAGGCTTTAGGATTCTGAGCTTTGATTTCCCTTTAGAGCTTATTTCATAGCTTAAATCAGGTCTGCAATTTACCCACTTGAACCTGTCCAAGCCTGTAATCAGTCTTTTTGTTTCTAGGCCATCTGATCTAGGTCAAAATTAGGGTTCAATTGGGGTATTAGAATTGGGGCTTTTGATGTTTTAATGTACCCTATAGTACTAGGGAGATTTTGCCCCCATAAGTTTCCAATTTTCTGCTTATTTGAAGTGCTTAATTTGATCTGCAAGTTGGCCATTTTACTGTCATTTCTGCCCTAATTTGTGAATCTGCATAACTGCTTATCTGCTTATTTCTTTTGCTTATTTGTGCTTTTTAAGTTGTTTTAAGCTTCCATTAGTATAATAATCTATTTCTGAGCCTTTGGTAATTTTTAGAGCTTTTTAGCTTATTTTTGGGCTTATTTCCAAACTGCTTATTAGCCCATTTGCTTATTAGGGTTTCTAAAAGTTCTAATTTTATTTTTCCTAGATTCAGAATAATATTTTAGATTTACCTTAAATTTTTCAGATTTTTCTTAACAGTTTTATTATTTTTAAATAATTTAATTAGTTTTAATAGTTTTTAATTCATAATAAAAAATATAAAAGTCAGAAAAATATAAATCTTTTTTATAAAATTTTCTTTTATTATTTAGGATTTAAGAAAAATAATTTTGCACTTGTAAGATTAGATTTCCTAATATGTTAGTTTTTAGCCCGTTTTTAGAATTTCTGTTTCGCGTTTTTAATATAATTTGTGTTAATATTAATTTTCCCGTGAGAATTTGTTTCTCATTTGTTAAATAGAATTAAAAAAGCAAAAAAATACATATACTAATCATCAATCACTCTAATCTCAAACCTTTAACGATTGCCCATTCACTCCTCGCTGGGACACGACCCGGGTAATCACTTACCTGGTATCACACACACAAACGTGAGTTTTTGCAAGTTAGCCTTTTTCCTAAAGGGTTGATTTGTCTTTATTCACGTGTATCCGTCTGCATATTATTTATATATATACTTTAGCACGGATCAGGATACAACCATATATCACACATACTATTTGAATATTTAAATTAATATAGTTTATTCATATAAGCTGGTGAGAATAGAAATATATATATATATATATATATATATATATATGATATTCAAACTCGTTTGATATATCACATGCGATATAACACTATACTATAAGTTCGAACGCTCAGCATGTTCTCGTAAAATGGGCATAAATATTTGTACACAACTTCAAAAGATTCATCATTTTCTGCACCGAAAAATAATGCTTATGTCCATTTTACGATAGTTGTTCTATCATACACTCTACAAATTAGTGTTATATAACATGTGATATATCAAACGAGTTTAAATATCAAAAAAATAAAAATAAATCATATATTTTCTCCGGTTTCTATGAAGAAAATGTAAGGGTTTAGTGGTCACCCGCACGGCGTATAAAACATAAACAATGGAAAATAAACACAGAATGGCCATGCAGCCAAAACCCTAATTAGTCGTATTTCCTAATCAGGGATATAACCTATCTAACACGTATGAAGGGTGTTTAGGAAAACTTACTTGTTAATCCTGTTATGCGTAAGCTCCTCAACATTTCTTTAGATGCACGGAACGCCTTCTTTTTGATCTTGATGCTTATCGAACACTTCTAGGGTTTCTTGAGAAAGCCACCACTTAGATTGCGCCAGGTATCCACCGGTACTGCACAGGTGGAACTAGGGTTACGAACCTATGCAAGTTGGTGAGTATGGAATCGGGTAAAAACCCTTAGTCGACTAGGGTGGTCGACTAACAATCGACCAAAGGGTTTAACCCTTTGGTTCGACTGATTGTGAGTGAGGGAAAGGAGAAGGGGAGTTTTAGGGTTTGAGGATTTGTTATGAGGTTCTTTAGAAAGCCCTTTGTATTTATACGACACCAAAGAGAGTTATAGAATAACTAAAAAACCTTAAACCTTGTCCTACAAGTAATACAAGTTTGACAATATGTCAAACTTGTCCCCTTAGGTGATCGGCCGAACCTACCAAACCATTACGCTCTGTTCTCAAGTCAAATTTTTAAAGAATGGAAGGGGATGGGATGGGAAGTGTAAAGTAAGGAATGACACTGTGAAGAAAGTAGTTATTTTTATTTGTGTTCTTGAGTTTTTATTTTAAGTTGGAAGGAAAGGAAAGAAAGCTACCCAAATTACCAATATACCCTCAAAACATAATTTACTCTATCACATTTATTAGTTGTATCCACTTCAAAAAAGAACTGTACATTTTTATTGGTCTGGTTTTAGGTTGAAGAAAGGATAAGGATCATGTATGAGAAGATAGGAATCAATGGGAGAATGGAAAATTGCTCAAGCGGGCTACTAGGTACCATGGAATGATATTTATCATCACAAAATCGTAAATATTCGAGAGATGCTTGATCAGAGTAACCGAGAGACTGAAAATGATTAGATAAAGCTGTTAACTCATTTTGGATCATGTATGAGAAGATAAGGATCATGTATGAGAAGATAGGAATCAATGGGAGAATGGAAAATTGCTCAAGCGGGCTACTAGGTACCATGGAATGATATTTATCATCACAAAATCGTAAATATTCGAGAGATGCTTGATAAGAGTAACCGAGAGACTGAAAATGATTAGATAAAGCTGTTAACTCATTTTGGAACATAGATTCAAGCTTTCCATAAAGGGATTCTGGGGGTGCCTTATCCAACTCCCGTTGGAGTGATTTAATATATCCAGACTGTACTTGACTACCGCAGAAATCATGTTTAATATTCACTAAAAGGTGATTTAACTTAGTTAAGTCAGCGAATTGATCTACGGGTATGAGGATATAATAGTCATTTAACAAAGGCCCATGTTGTCAGTTTACCCGTTCCCTCCTGATCCCCCCAATTATGGACGGATTACATATACACACAAAAGCTCATCCATTCCCTCCCTCCCACCTTCCCGTCCCCTACCTTTCCATCTTAAAAAAACTCAAGAACGCCCCTTTTTTTGATTTCCCTTCCCATCCCCTTCCATTACTTAAAAAACAAACTCGAGAACAGAGCGTTAGGGTTTGTGGTTTGCCTTGTTTACTTGTATTTATCTTATGATAAATATTATTAACTCAGGAAAATTATCATTTTACCCATCAATCAAACTTCTACAGGATTTTCATTTCCCCACTACTTTTAATTCATTTCCTAACCCGTTTCCCATTTTCACTTGCCTGTTCTATTTAGTGTGCACTGTTGTGACCCTTCGGCATTTCTTTGAAGGCCAGTTGTTAAGCCGTTATTTCTTTGCACATAATCCTTTCATAAAATGCAATGATTTGAAAGTTCAAAAATTATGTGTGATATATGTTTTAGAAACTAAGAATTTATATTTTTAAATGCAATAAATGGTGAATTATTTGGAGTTCTACCAAAATACTTGTGACAATTTAGTATGTTGAGTGTTCGAACTTACAGATTAATGTTATATCGCATATGATATATCATGTATATTCTTGTACCGTAACAAACCTAACAAAAAACCAGAAAAGGTTTGTTGAAAATATATTAAACTGTATATCTAATGAAAGATAATTAAATGTTTTTCGTAATTGTGTAATATTTTTCGATTAATGATTTTCTGAGATGTGTATTTTTAAAAAAGAAGGTGAAATTGAGTTTTAATTTAACAAAATGGGATAAAGAGAGTAAAAATGAGTGTTTTATTTTAGTTAAAAATAATGTGTATAATTGGTATCTCAAATAAGTCACCTCATCAATTATAAGAGCATCCGGTACGCTAGGCTGGTAAGTAGCGCCATGGCCACCAGCCAACCATGGACCACCGTGCACGGTACCGTGGGTGGCCAGCCCACGCCATCGATATTTTTTTTTCTGTGAATAATTTGAACGTTGGGAGGGAATATTAGAAAGTTGGCAACGGTTATATAACCGTTTGGGAGGCTTAAAAAAAAAAAAAAAAAAAAAAAAAAAAAAACCCTTAAAAAATCTTATAAATACCCCTTATTACTTCATACTTCACACACACTTCCAATATATTAATTCTCTACTTCTCTCAATTTTTTCATACTTGAAAAAGAATCCCAACTCACCATGGATTAACAATATGCTAAACGATCCGTCGAACCAAATGACGGGCTCGTCTTCAAATCCGGCCAACAATTCGGGCTCGTCTTCGAATCCATACACTCAATCGTCTTGCTTTCCTACCTTCCCAAATAACCCATACATGAATCCCGAAGAACAAATGTTATTTAGTCAATGAAAAATACAACAACAACAACAATATAGTCAATTTACTCAACCACAACAAACAATATAGTCAATTTACGCATCCTTCCATCTAGTAAACGAAGACGAAGACGAAGAAGAAGAAGAAGAAGAAGAAGAAGAAGAGGCGGTCCCGACCTTGACGTCGAAGAAAACGAGGGTAAAGACAAAGGCGAAGAAGCCAAAGACAAAGACGAAGGCCAAGAAAACCAACGAAGACAAAGAAGAAGAGACGGTCCCGACCCGTCGAACTTTTTGGAGCCAAAATGAAGAGTATCTTTTGGCGGAGTGTTTCATTCAAATTTACGAGGATCCAAAAACGGGTTCGGATCAACAAAGGGATACGTTTTGGTACAAAGTGTTCGACGCATACAACAAGGAAGCCAAGAGGCTCAACTACACTATTCGTACCAAAAACATTTTGACGGGAAAGTGGACTCCAATGAATAAAGATGTCAAGAAGTGGAATTCGGTAGTGGATGAAACAACGGTTATGAGTGGGGAGAATGATATAGATTTTATGACCCATTGTCACGTATTGTTTAAAATAACAACGGGTTATGACTTTAGACACATGAGCGCTTGGGAATTTTTGAAAGACAAGCACAACTGGAAAAATCCCGACTCGACTTTTGCAAGACGTAATCGTCTTCGGGTTACGAACGAGGAAGCACAAGTGGAACCCGAGCATTTTGGACCAGACCCGTTGCCTCGGCCAGACGGCTCGTACCGGATTGCTAAAAGTCAACGTTCATCAAACCCGACTGCTAGTTCCGGTTCAAACCCGGCAATGTTTCAAGAAATGTTGCAACAACAATACGAGTTAGACCGCAAGGCAAAGATGGATGTTCTCGAACGAGAGTCACTGCGAGAGTTACTTTATATGAATCTCAAAAGATTGCCGAGGAGATGCGAGTGCTACAAATGGATACAAGCAAGATGGATCCGATCGACGTGGAGGTCGTGAAAGCCCAAAAAGCACGAATCCGGGCAAAGTATACCACCAACGATCACTAAGATTTTATTTCTATGTTTATGTACTAGGTTTTTATTTTTATACATTTTTTTTAATGTAATGTGTGTTTTTTTTTTTAAATTAATGAAGTTTATTTTAATTAATATTGTGTATATTTTATTTTATGTAAATACAAAAAAAATATATATATGGACGACGGAACCACATTTTCTGGTGCCGTGGGTAACGGCCAGAATGTAGTGCCGTGGAATTTCTGGTGCCATACAGATTTTTGCTGATGTGGTAGCAAATTTTTGCCATAGCTTGAAGCAATAGCTCATGGGTACCCAATCCTCTAATGATGGGGTAAGAAGCTATGAGTTTCCATTATTTTAATATATCCGTGACATTGTTACTAGGGCTGTTCACGAGCCGAACCGAACCGAGCGAGGGTCTGCTCGAACTCGGCTCGGTTTAAAACCGAGCGGCTCGGCTAGGATCGAATTTAGATAACCGAGCGGGAAATGCTTGCTCGAACTCGGATCAGTTTCTAAACAAGCGCTCGGTTCAGCTCGTTTTCGCTCGAATCATATATAAATAACAGTTTTCAGAAATAGAAAAACAAAATACCACAAAGTCATATCAATACAAAGTTTTGAAATCCTAATACGTTATATCAAAAGTTATGCAAGTAGATACATTAACAAAAAATCATCTTCAATTCAATGCATCTTTCATTATAACGAAAGTCCATCAATTGTTACTCTTAGCACACTCTTGAGGGATATCAATTTCCAAATTTTCTTCAACTTTTGCACATTGGTACATATTAAAAAATTACAAATGTTAGGACATATAATATAAAAGATAGATGTGGATAAAAAACGTGAATAGAAGGTTACCTCAAGTGTCTTTATTGTTGCTTTTGAGATGGGCCATACATACTTAGATCAACATCAAGTGGGCCATTATATAATAAAAAAGTGTGGGCCATTATATAAAAATATGCATATATTAGTATAATAACTATATATATATCAGTGTTGCATATATATATATATATATATATAATATATCAGTGTTGCAAAAAAAGTCTACAAGGCCGATTAATCGCTGATTAGGTGCTACAAGGCCACCGACCTTATCCGATTTATGTAACTGGGTCAAACAAATAGGTCAACGGCGATTAACGGCGGTCAATGGTGGTCAAACTTGCCGGAAACCTATAAATCTTGCCGGAAGTACCCAAAACTCACTGTAAACTTATTTTGATCACTTATAGTAATTGTTTAAGTCTATTACAAGTTGTTTTTTTAGAAAGTACATTGTCGAAAATACCTAAAACTCATCGAAAATACACAAAACTTGCCGAAAATAACTAAAATTTGTCAGTAATGCCAATCCGATTAATCACCGATTAATCCCGCCTAGACCGATTACAAGGTACAAGGTGGTCGACCGCCCGACTACCGATTCGCGATTTTTGCAACCTTGATATATATATATATATATATATATATATATATATATATATATATATATATATATATATATATATATATATATATATATATATATTAAAAAATAATAAGCTTAAAAATCATTCGAGCGAGCGGACCTATGCTCGTTGCTCGGCTCGTTTATAAACCGAACCGAGCCGATCGGCTCGGTTACAACCGAGCGAATTTTCGAGTATTTTTCAAACGAGTTATAAACGAGTTTCGAACGTCGAGTTTTTTGAACAGCCCTAATTGTTACACATGGGGTCTTTTAACAAAAATGTTAATATCCATTTAACGTGTCAGTATTATCATACATGCTATAATGAGACGATTTCATTATTTTACGTCAAACTAATTAATGAATTCCGTCAACACAAAGACAAGAAATTATGAGTGATCAGAGACATAATAATCAAATAAGTGACGAACATCAATGACATGTGTAATGTGACAACTTGATATGTGATGGTGAGAATAGACTCATATCTTAATGTGCGTAATTAACTTATCGACAGTGATCGTTGTTTCAATTGAATGCACACTAAACAATGTTTTAAAAACCGGACCGGACCGGCCGGTTCGACGGCCTCCGGCTGGTCGGCCGGTTTAAAAAACCCCGGTTTTTTATAGTCTCGTTTACTGTAGCGAACCGGCCGGTTTTTTCCGGTTTTGGCCGGTTTTTTCCGGTTCGACCGGTCCGGTTCAACCGGTTTTGACTTTTTGACTTTTTTTTTTTTTTTTTTTTGTTGGGCGGTTCGGCCGGTTCAACCGGTCCGGTTCGACCGGTGACGAAAGCATGGCCGGTTCGACTAAAAAACCGGTTTTTAAATTGATGCACACTAAACAATAATGTATCGAGTTTCTTATTGGTTATGTTATACATACCACACTAGTTATAATGCCCGCGCACGTGCGGGGTTTTTTCTAATTTTTTTTAGTAATTTATCGTTTTAATTTTGAGTTTTAATTTGTGTAGTTAGAATTCCCGTAAACTTACGATGTTTTTTTTTTTTTTTTTTTTTTTTTTTAATAAAATTTTTAAATTCTAGCGGTGGTGAGGTTTAAAGGACACGAATTTTTGGCCCTTTACGATAAGCAGTTGTTCAAAGTACAAAACTTTGAATCAAAACTCTTGTTTTCGCCACCATATTCCACATGCTAAACTTTAAATTCATTTGATATCCTTGATCCTAATGAACATTATAAAAATTAAATCATAATAGCAGTAAGTATAAGAGTTGTATTGTTACTTTTGAGCTGAGGGTTGTGTTGTTCAATCATGTAAATTCAGATTTCAGAAGGTAATTGCAACTTTTCATAGCATAGTAGAAAGTTAAAAAAGAAAAGAAAAAAGAGTCGTTGAATGTGTGGATCGAACCCTCACAAATTGGGCGAAGCAGCAAGATGTTTAACACTACCACCACATTGACTTTTGGTTATACTTCTCCCTTTAGTCATATTTATAAAGCACTATTTTCGTAACTGTTCTTAAGCTACAGGCTAGGAGCCTAGGAGCAGTGACATTTACTTTCGTAAATGTTATATAGTCAATATCTGAGTTCTCAACTAAACAATAAAAAACATTACTACACTTAAAAGAGGATCACAAATATATATTAATGCATAAACAACAGTATCAGTTACATATGTATCAAGTGTTTACCCGGGGATCAAGGGGTACTTGGAGTTGAGCCAGTCATTCTTGACAGAGTGAAGATCAGAATGACAAACACCACAATACAACACTTTGAACCTCACGTCTTCATCTATTGTCTCCCTATAATCATCGTTCATGACAGATTATAGATGAGTTGCAAACAACTACGATGAATAACGAAAAAGCTTATGTGGATATATGTATAATTGTAGCATCATAATCCAACTGCACACATAAAAATTTGCGTCGTTAATTTATCTGAAACAAAACATACAAAGTGACTAAGTGACAACTTAAACTAAAATTACCAGTGCCAATGGAATTCATCATGTGCCATACTTACATAGAGGTTTTTTTAACACAATTAGTTTAAATACATGTACACAAACCGAAACATTATTATCCTATATCACATACTTAAGTAAGATTTGTTACAAAGTGAACCAATTTTGTTCCATCTCTATCACGTTTTTCAATTCTTTCACAAAGGAAGCCAAACAGATACATTATAAGTCGTTTACTGACGATACCAATCGCTTTTTAGAACCATTTTTTACATGAATTATAATATAATAAACACGTGAGTTACATAAACTCAACTATAATCATAATCAAGCATTATGCACATCACATCCTAAATATAATTTGTCCCAATTAGAAATATATGAAGATTATTAAACCAAAATCCCTTAAGCTTACTAAATAAGTTAAGCACAAAAGCCCGATTCTTATTGAATATTAGTAAAGTTAGAAATTTGTAAATGCATTTTTTATGAGTAGGAACCTTCCCTTTTTTGAATCAATTATTTTTCCAAAAATCCTGACTATCCTATACTCCATTCATGACATGTGCAGAAGCTTTTGCAATCTCTCTCTTAATAATCTTTTTCCACTCATTCAAGATCTTAGTTGCATGGAATTCCATATTTGTCAAATGAGTAACTATAACTCGTATAAAACTCAAAATTCAAGCAGTTTTTGCATCCCTACAAACACCAATCAACACAATTAAATCGAATTAGATCAAACAACCTGGCCATCTCTTGTAATTTTATCCATCAAAACATATTAAGCCCTCACAAATTGTAATAATCTGGATACAATAGCAACCGAATCAGATGATACTTGTGGGTTTTAAGGGAAAGAGTGGGCATTACTGTTACCATCTATATAGATTCTTAGTCAGGAAGGGTTTCTTTGGGTTGGTGTAATGGCACAAAACGTAAGAATATGATGATATCATTGATTTTGGAGTTCCGTTTTTTTTATTTACCCAAAAAGTATCAATTAATAAATTTTAAGGACATGTGTATTTTGGTCTTTTTTTCTACTATTGATTTATAAGTACGATTTTTTTTAAGATTAGCTAAATCAAGAAATATTTAAACTTTCTTTTAGTATTAAAATCTTTTAAAAAAATCTAATTAAAAAAATTATTACCTAATAAGGAATGATTTGATTTTTTTGAAATGCAAAAGTCCCTACTTGAGGTTTTGTTTTATTATATAAAAGATTAGGGGAATGTACAACTCGCGATGCAGACAGTACAACTGCCCGCTGCATCCAATCATTGCATACCCCCTATAGGGGGGGGGGTCCAGATAACTTGTCCCGTTTATTATATCCTTATATCATTATCCTAAAAAGTTAACATCTATTTTTACCACAGTGAAATTTCTTCTCTTTTTTCAAAGTCATTCCATTATCTGCAATTTCATTCACTATTATTTCCATTATGTATGATGTAGTCTGATAGTGTATATGACCGATCGGACCAAGACCGGAAGAATGACATCCGGAAGGACTAAAGGCCAAAGCACCCGGACAGCGCCGCCTCTAGCCCTGGATTCACGGGTCAATGTCCACCACGTGGTTGTCCTAGCTGACACCCTAGGCTATGGGTAGTTCGGCATGCCATACTCTAGGTGTCAGGAACAGTAGCCTAACCGTACCTTACACAGTAGCGGAACAGTAACCAGCTACAGTTTTGAGGTAGTATAAATACCCCATATTTACTCTTACATATCATTGGCATTAACTCCACACACACATATATTTATTGCTCTCAACAGAACCCCCTTACTTACTGATAACGCTTAAATTGTGCATGTTTTTAGTAGCGTTATTCGTGTTTTTATGTATGTTATTTGGTTATATTTATATGCTTTTGTTACTAAATCGTACCAAAGTGTGTTTGTAAAGTATATGTGGCCAAAAACAGGAAAAAGGAAGAAAAAGATGAGAAAAATGAGAAAGAAGGAAATATTTATGAAAGTGCGAAGATTCTTATGCTAAGACCCAATCAAAAAGGCATTTCAAAGAATGAAGGTCCAAGTATTCATGTGATTAGCTTCAAAGATGTTGAAAAGATCAAGTTTGGATGAAGAACCAAAGACCCAAAAAGGAAAGAAACAAGCCAAGACGACAAAAGTCCAAAAAGTCCCAAACAGCAACCATCCATCCGATCGGAGGCTGCCCGCAACCGATTCGGATGGAGGAAATTCCGGAGACCAACCGATCGGTTGGCCATATTACCGATCGGTTGGAAGCTTGCTGATTTACCAAAACTTCATCATTAAGTTTTGTCTTTTCATATATCCAGTTCTAAGGCCTTCTAATAAGGATTCTAGGCACTTCTAAACTACTTGGAGGACAAGTGAAGCATTAATGAACCAAGACCCTTGGGAGGAGTATTAATAGGATCATTTGTGGAGTATTAAGTGTGCTATTCTTAATCAATAAACTTGTAATCATCAACCACTCATCAAAATACTCTCAAATTTGTCCTTTGAAGTCCAGGAAACTTTGGAGGATCAAGAAGTCATTATTTGGAGGTCAAAACATCAAGAAATCAACACCAATCCTTTGGGTATCATTACTTTATCATTTGTAATCTATTTCCAATCATTGTAAGACTTTCAATTATGGTTTCTAATGTTCAAAGTGTTGAGATTATGTTCATGTTTGCTATGAGTGGCTAGTGCCTTTGTGCACTTGCTTAGATGATGTGTACTACTTATTGATTTGCGTATGATTGTGATGACATGTTTTAATTCAATTTCAAGTTGATTCTAAGATCCAATCGTGATTAAGTTTTGTAGTGACATTTGTTGAATCAAGTTTAACTAGTTGCTAATAATTTTAAGGGTCGAAAGAGCTATTGTTATTCAACTAGTTATAATCATTTGTCTATGAATGATTGTTTTTACCCATTATTCTTGATTAAACAAAGAAAGTTAATTGTAGTTGTAATGAGAATGCTTTTGTCTATCAAAAATTGGATTGATGGTAAACCATTTCAAGGGTCGAAAGATTAATAGTTTACTATCGATTGTGACCTTTTGTCTATGATAGGTTACCTTTTGTATTGAACATTTCCTAAGCTATTTGATTAAGCAAAAGTAGATTTTTGTGTTTAAGGTACACCAACTTATGAACCTTGAATTGATCTTGAATTGAGTGGTTAAACGTAATGCTTGTTTTTATGAACTAAAATCTTGACGAAGGTTTAATTTGTAGAAAAAATAGATTAGTTCACCAAACTAATTATCATAACCAACATGTTGTCCAAAGTTATCACAATCATGCTTATCAAAAAGTAGTATACTAGTCTAAGCAAGTGTAGTTTTAATCATTTGAATTATTCTATTTTTTATTACTTGTTAAGGAATTTACTTCTAGTAGCTTACAATTCGATTCACTACACAAATCCCTGCGAACGATCCCGACTTACCATCATAATCTTGCTATAACGGACGAGTTCACTTGCTCGTATGTGTTGTTTCTAGATTCGGTAATTCGACCTTTATAAATTTAAAACTTGTACTCACTTACGACACATCAAGTTTTTGGCGCCGCTGCCGGGGATTTTGATCGTGTTTCTGTAGGTTTTAGAAGTTCATAGTTCGTTTTCATAAAAAAAAAAGTTTTCCGAGCGGACCATCCGATCGGTATTCCATTCATCCGATCGGTTGCCCATTTTTCAAATTTACCGAGAGCTTCATCCGATCAGTATTCCATCCCATCCGATCAGATCCTTAGCCTTGATTTTTCAAATTGTTTCCATTCTTCGCTCGTGTGTTTAGACATTGCCTCGATTCTCTTGGGAATTGTATGAACACTCGATCAACCGGAATAGAACCAATTTCACCTTTTTCAGATCCCGAACGTTTAGTCCGAAGACCAAGAAGAAAAAGAAAACCATTTGTTCCATTAGCCAACCGTGTACCAAGAGTACGAAACCCACCGTTTGAAAACCTTTGTGAAGCCAAAGTCGTTTATAACCCATTCACTGAGCAACCTTTTCCCATGGCTGACGATAGACCCATGTGGGAAGTCAACCGAACCGTAGCACCCACTCCTGGAGCTGCTATTGTTACCGTCAACCTAGGTGACAATTTCACCGTGAAAGGTCACCATCTTTCTATGATCAAAGACCGTCAATTCGATGGCCGTTTGAGTGCCGATCCTCACAAGTACATTGCCGAATTCATCAAAATTTGTGGCATGTTCCGATATGGCGACACCAATGTGGATGCAACTAAACTCAAACTTTTTCCATCATCACTTGCTGGAGACGCAAAAGTGTGGTATAATAAATTAACCCCAGGAACTATCAATACTTGGGAGGAGATGAGGCAAGCTTTTGTAAGCCGATTCTTTCCACCTGCCATGTTTGATCGACTCATGGGAGAAATTCGTGCTTTCACACAAAACCCTAACGAATCACTCGTCGAAGCCTGGCTTCGTATGAAAGATTTGCTTCGTAGTTGTCATGGACATGGTTTAGGACGAGGAACCATTATCCAAATCTTCTACCATGGACTAGATGAAGCATCTCAAGGAATTCTTGATGCTGGAGGAATTTTTCTTTATAAAACTCCAAACCAGGCATATCAATTGCTAGAAGACCGAGTTCTTCTCAAACTCGACTGGTCAAAAGATGCCAAAACCAAACCCTTACGAAAAACCGTTGCTTTTGCTGAAAGTTCCGATACCTCTAAACTCCTGGAGAAAATGGAAACATTGACTTCCAAAATCGACTGGCAATACAAAGATCTTAAAGGAGAAATGAAAGAAATGCGAGACGGTTGTAACAACTGTGGAGGAAATCACCCATCATCAGAATGTGACTACCAACCAATGGACCAACCCAAAGAAGGAGAAGCAAATTATGTCCAAGGAGGATACCGTGGAGGCGGTTATCGTGGAAATTATTACGGACGAAATTCTGTAAATTGGCAAGATCGTTAACAAAGGGATAACAACCGTGATTCTCAACCACGAGTAGACAATCAAACCACACAAACCTCTGACAAAAAAACGGAAGAATCTGATTTTGAGAAAATGATGAGAGAATTCGTAACTGCTCAAAAATCAACCAATGAGTTCGTTAAGAACCAATTTTTCAATCTCAAAACCAAAGTTGAGCAAGGTCAGAAAAATCATCAAGCATCTATTCAAGATCTTGAAAACAAATTTGGTAGACTTTCTGATCAAATTTCTTCCCGACCATCTGGTTCGTTGCCAAGTAATACCCAAACCAACCCTGAGCCAACATCATTTGGATCGAACGGTAAAACTTATCGTCCACCACAGACTCGAAACGAGCATATCAATGCTGTATTCACAAGAAGTGGTCTTTCTTATGATCCACCACCCAATCCAAATGATACCAAGATCATCGATGATGATAGCGAGGAGGAAAAAGAAGCCAAAAAGGAAAATACCACAAAAACACCACCCAAACCCATCCCACCAGTTAAGGCGTATACACCAAAAATTCCATATCCTCAAAGCCTTAAGAAAGAAAAAATGGAAGAACGTTATAAGAAGTTTATTGAAATAATCAAAGAGGTTAGACTCAATGTTCCCCTCGTTGATGTTTTAGCTGGAATGCCCAATTATGGGAAATTTTTGAAAGAACTTCTTAATAACAAAAACAAGTTGGAGCAAATATCCGCTACCTTTCTGAATGAAGAATGTTCAGCTATTGTTCAAAACAAAATTCCACCGAAACTCGGAGATCCCGGAAGTTTTCTGATTCCATGAACGTTAGGAAACAACATCACATGCGATGCTTTAGCCGATCTTGGTGCAAGTATCAATTTGATGCCCTATTCGTTGTATTCTAAACTTTCCATCAATACCTTGAAACCTACATGGATGAGTATTCGATTAGCAAATCATTCTTACCAATATCCTGTTGGAATTGCTGAGAATATGCTTGTCCAAGTTGGTAAATTCATTTTTCCTGTGGATTTTGTGATTTTAGAAATGGAGGAAGATAGTAGAGTACCTCTTATTTTAGGAAGACCTTTCCTAAACACCGCTGATGCGATCATCAAAGTAAAAGGAAAAGAACTCAATCTTGGAGTTGGAGATGATAGAATTACCTTTTTAATCAATAAAGAAATGCAATATCCATATTTCAGTGATGATACTTGTTTTAACATTGATGTAATCGATGAAGTCACTGAGGAGGAATTGGATGCATTACTTGACGATTCGGATCCTTTCATGACTACTTCAGAAAAAATTAGGGAAACAAACTTTGACAAGGAATTCGCTGATTTTATGGAAGTAAAGTGTGAAGAAGAAGAAGAAGAAACAGAAGCTGAAGAAGGAGAAATACAAGAAGATTTTGAGGAAATCACTTTTAATGATCAATTGAGAATCAAAACATCTCTTCAAGAACCACCAACTGATCTTGAGCTGAAACCACTTCCCGAAAATCTTGAGTATACTTACCTGGAGGATAATTCACTTCTTCCAATGGTCATATCTTCGTTGCTCAAAGATAAGGAAAAAGAATGCCTTATTTCTGTTCTCAAGAAGCATAAAAGAGCTTTTGCGTGGAAAACATCTGACATCCCAAGAATCAGTCCTGATTTTTGTAGACACAAAATCAATTTCGAAGAAGATGTAAAACCCGTTGTAGAAAGACAACATCGACTCAATCCCAACATGAAAGATGTTGTTAAAAAAGAAATCATCAAACTTCTTGATGCCGGTATCATTTACCCCATCGAGGATAGTCCTTGGGTGAGTCCAGTTCACTATGTTCCGAAAAAAGGAGGAATGACTGTTGTGACTAACGAACGAAATGAATTAGTTCCTACTAGAACTGTCACAGGATGGCAAGTATGTATTGATTACAGAAAATTAAACAAAGCCACCAGAAAAGATCATTTTCCTTTGCCGTTCATGGATCAAATGCTTGAGAGATTAGCAGGGAACGAGTACTTTTGTTTCCTTGATGGGTTTTCAGGATATTTTCAAATTCCCATTGATCCTGTTGATCAAGAAAAGACTACATTCACATGTCCTTTTGGAACTTACGCTTATCGACATATGCCTTTTGGTTTGTGTAATGCACCCGCGACTTTTCAGAGATGTATGATTGCTATATTCCAAGACATGCTTGAAACATCGATGGAAGTTTTCATGATAACTTTTAAGTTTTTGGAAGCTCATTTGAAGCTTGTCTCTCTAATCTCGACAAAATGCTCGAAAGATGCGAAGCTGCACATCTTGTTCTCAACTGGGAAAAATGCCATTTCATGGTGACTGAAGGAATTGTGCTAGGACACAAAATTTCCAGTGCAGGAATGGAGGTTGACAAAGCAAAAATAGATGTTATCACCAAATTACCACCTCCAACAAACGTTAAAGCCGTTAGAAGTTTTCTAGGACATGCCGGTTTTTACCGTCGTTTCATTAAGGATTTTTACAAAGTATCTCGTCCAATGACGAAACTTCTAGAAAAAGATTCTGTTTTTGACTTCAATGCAGATTGCATGAAGGCATTCGAAACATTGAAAACCCAACTGACTAGTGCACCCATTATGGTTTCACCTAATTGGTCACTACCATTCGAGCTCATGTGCGACGCAAGCGATTTTGCGGTTGGAGCTGTATTAGGACAACGTGAAGGAAAACATTTTCGTCCTATATACTTTGCAAGCAAAACACTTAATAATGCGTAACAAAACTATACGGTTACGGTGAAAGAATTGTTAGCCGTTGTTTTTGCTTTCGACAAATTCAGATCTTATCTTGTGCTTTCGAAAACAATTGTGTTCACTGATCATTCAGCGCTCAAATATCTGTTTGCAAAACAAGATGCAAAACCGCGTCTTATCCGATGGATTTTGCTACTCCAAGAATTTGACATCGAAATCAAAGATAAGAAAGGAGCAGAAAATCTAGCTGCTGATCATTTGTCTCGTCTTGAGAATCCAAACTTGGAAGAGTTAAAGGAAGACGAGATTGACGACTATTTTCCTGATGAAAAAGAAATTCCATGGTTTGCTGATTATGCAAATTACCTCGTTGGAGGAATTCTCAAAAAAGGATTAACTCATGCCCAACGAAGTAAATTCTTTTCGGAACTAAAACATTACTATTGGGAAGAGCCCTATCTTTTCAAGATGTGTCCCGATGGAATGATAAGAAGATGTGTTTCTGGTCCTGAAACAAGAAGAATTCTTGATGAATGCCATCATGGCCCGACTGGGGGACACTATGGTCCTTCCACCACAGCTAAAAAAGTTTTTGATGCTGGATTCTATTGGCCGACTATTTTCAAAGAAGCTCATACTCTTGTTCAAAACTGTGATGCTTGTCAAAAATCCGGTAGTCTTTCTCGTAGAGATGAAATGCCTCAAAAGAGTATTCAAGTCTGTGAAATATTCGATATTTGGGGAATCAATTTTATGGGACCCTTTCTTAAATCGCACAAATACGAATATATTCTCGTCGCTATTGATTACGTTTCCAAATGGGCTGAAGCAGAAGCTCTACCCACAAATGATGCTCGAGTTGTTGTCAATTTTCTCAAAAAGCTTTTCGCTCGTTATGGAATTCCCAAAGCTTTAATAAGTGATCGAGGAACCCATTTCTGTAACAAACAAATGGAGAAAATTATGAAGCGATACGGAGTACATCATCATTTCGCTACAGCTTATCACCCTCAGACCAGTGGTCAAGTCGAAAATACCAACAGAGCCTTAAAAAGAATACTTGAAAAAATGGTCAAAGACAATCCTGCCGTTTGGTCAAGAAAACTCGATGATGCTCTGTGGGCATTTCGTACAGCTTATAAAACTCCAATTGGTACAACACCATATAGACTTTTGTATGGAAAAACCTGTCATTTGCCGTTCGAAATCGAACATCGCGCTTACTGGGCACTTAGAAGCTGTAACCCTGATCTCAAAATAGCTGGAGAGAAGAGATTTTTGCAATTGCATGAACTCGATGAACTAAGACTCCAAGCTTACGAGAACTCCAAGCTCTACAAAGCTAGAACCAAAGCGTATCATGACAGAAAGCTTAGAATCCGGAAAGAATTCAAAGCTGGAGACAAAGTTCTGCTTTTTAATATGAAATACAAGTTCAAAGCACCTAAGCTAAAACCAAAATGGTTCGGCCCATATATAGTGAAACATGGATTTCCATCTGGGTATGTTGAATTACATGACAAACAAGGTGGAAGTTTCATTGTTAATGGTCACCGAATTAAATTGTATTATGATAAGGAGAAAATGAACGAGATTTCTATCAAAGAGATTCCGCATGAATCAGACTATGAAGCAATAACATTCATGGCACCCTTTCCGGCCGATTTCAAGAAAAACACTCCTTGGGCCGAAGAACCTGGTTATATCTATGATGTTCTTCCTAGACCTTGGGAAAGAATCAAATTGGAGAACATAGATGAAACTGGAGAAGGAATAGTGATAGGAAACGTGGTGTATATTCCAAAAGTCTCAAAGAAGAAGCCAAAAATTACACCAACGTAGCAAGAAGGAAGTTTGAGTCCGGCTGATGACTCATTAATAAAACAAGCGCTTCTCGGGAGGCAACCCGTGTGTTTTCTATTTGCAATTTTACTTCTTAGTTTATTTTTCAAAAGTGGTTATATCCCAAAGTTAATCTAATCCCTTAGTTGAACTTAAGTGTGGGGGTGTATCACTAACTTTTAAATAAAATGTAGACATATTTCGTGTGTTTTTTTTAAGATTACTGCAGGTAATGATTACAAAGTATGGACACTTGGATCAAAGAATCTTCTGGAGCAAGAAAATATGATTTATTCTCTTATTTCCCTATTTTCATTCTTTTCATTTATCACATTGAGGACAATGCTTAACTTAAGTGTGGGGGGGGGGGTGAATAGGAAAATAAGGATAAATTCTAAATTCTAAGCTAAATTTTAAATTTTGTTTGCCCTTGTGATCTAGTTCTTTGTCATTTTAAGGATTTTATATTAGAGTAACTGGATCTATCCACTGGTAAAACCTGTAACTTTTGAAAAATTGAGATGTGTCCCGATTAATATTGCAATCCATTCTGGAATCGATAACATTAGCTAGCACATATTATAACCCTTTCCACTACATTGTGAGGAATTTAAGCCTGTTTCGTATTAAGCATACATCTTTTATGCTTTGATTCTTATGCTATGAGTGTGCCGGTGATTTTATTTATTCTAGAACTTGTGCTTGTAAATCATTACGAGACCGTTGTGAGATCACTTTTTCATTTGTGATTTAAGTATATATGCGTGATAAGAGGCAATCTTAGGATTTAACCCAAATAAGCCTTCTAAATTGATATTTAGCCTATCTTTTTCTTTTGATAAAATCCAGAAAAATACAAAAAGATTTTACACTTTAGCCTAGCCTTACCTTTAGTCAAGTCTTGGTTGGTTGCTAGCTATTTGGCAAGATGGATGTTATGTGGGAAATCATGAAAGTACGAAGAAAGTTGCAAACTCCAAAAGTAGTTATCCAAATGAAATCATCGCAAGTATAAGATGACAAGTTCAAAAAAAAAAAAAAAAAAAAAAAAAAAAAAAAGTCATCGCAACAATAAGGTGACAAAAATAGCCAATGAGCTATGAAATAATGTAAAGTGCAATCAAGTATGGAGTTTTTCAAGAATGCATGATAGCGGTTCGAAATAGCTAGTAACATCTGGGCAGTAGACTTTGACTAGTTTGTATATTCATTACTTTCAACCTTTTCTGAAAAATATAAATATCCCATGCCTTATCCCTACCCTTTTGAATTTGTGAAATTATCAAGTGTATGGACATGTAGTGACCATCCGATTTCTTGAGTAATTAGATAACATTGCTAGCGATCTAGTGTGTATTTTAGTGACCATCCGTTATGAGAATAGCGCGTCAGCGATCTAAGATATACCCTAGTGACCATCCGTTATTTGGTGATGCGAGAATTCGTTGTTAGCGATCTATTATGTTTTGCATAAGGTAGTTGCACATTAGTCTTGCTTAACCCTTGAAACCTTAAACCCGAATAAAAGCCCTCTTTGATATCTATACTTGGTGCTCACGCCATTTCGGTGTAGTTTTGTTTCTTGTACAAGCTTATGGTAATATTTAAATCATGACCGAGCAAATGAGTGTGATTTCTCTTATATACACCACCAACCATACAAATGAGTGTTTCGAGTGAATTATATTTCATTTCCTTTCGTGAGGTTTTTAGTAATGTATATCAAGCAAGAAAATCATTTGGGTATTGTCAAACATCTCGATGCTTCAACCATAAAAGCTTAAATTGATGAATCTAACTTGTACTTGTACTTGATAGATTTGCATCACATCTTTTTAAACATACTTGTGTACCATGTGGATTATTGTTTTTATTGCAAGATTTGCTTGAGGGCAAGCAAAGTTTAAGTGTGGGGGATTTGATATCGCTCAAATTGTGCATGTTTTTAGTAGCGTTATTCGTGTTTTTATGTATGTTATTTGGTTATATTTATATGCTTTTGTTACTAAATCGTACCAAAGTGTGTTTGCAAAGTATATGTGGCCAAAAACAGGAAAAAGGAAGAAAAAGATGAGAAAAATGAGAAAGAAGGAAATATTTATGAAAGTACGAAGATTCTTATGCCAAGACCCAATCAAAAAGGCATTTCAAAGAATGAAGGTCCAAGTATTCATGTGATTAGCTTCAAAGATGTTGAAAAGATCAAGTTTGGATGAAGAACCAAAGACCCAAAAAAGGAAAGAAACAAGCCAAGACGACAAAAGTCCAAAAAGTCCCAAACAGCAACCATCCATCCGATCGGAGGCTGCCCGCAACCGATTCGGATGGAGGCAATTCCGGAGACCAACCGATCGGTAGGAAGCTTGCTGATTTACCAAAACTTCATCATTAAGTTTTGTCTTTTCATATATCCGGTTCTAAGGCCTTCTAATAAGGATTCTAGGCTCTTCTAAACTACTTAGAGGACAAGTGAAGCATTAATGAACCAAGACCCTTGGGAGGAGTATTAATAGGATCATTTGTGGAGTATTAAGTGTGCTATTCATAATCAATAAACTTGTAATCATCAACCACTCATCAAAATACTCTCAAATTCGTCCTTTGAAGTCCAGGAAACTTTGGAGGATCAAGAAGTCATTATTTGGAGGTCAAAACATCAAGAAATCAACACCAATCCTTTGGGTATCATTACTTTATCATTTGTAATCTATTTCCAATCATTGTAAGACTTTCAATTATGGTTTCTAATATTCAAAGTGCTGAGATTATGTTCATGTTTGCTATGAGTGGTGATGTGTCGTGTGTGAGTACAAGTTTTAAATTTATAAAGGTCGAATTACCGAATCTAGAAACAACGCATACGAGCAAGTGAACTCGTCCGTTATAGCAAGATTATGATGGTAAGTCGGGATCGTTCACAGGGATTTGTGTAGTGAATCGAATTGTAAGCTACTAGAATTAAATTCCTTAACAAGTAATAAAAAAATAATAATAATTCAAATGATTAAAAACTACACTTGCTTAGACTAGCATACTACTCATTGATAAGCATGATTGTGATAACTTTGGACAACATGTTGGTTATGATAATTAGTTTGGTGAACTAATCTATTGTTTCTACAAATTAAACCTTCGTCAAGATTTTAGTTCATAAAAACAAGCATTACGTTTAACCACTCAATTCAAGGTTCATAAGTTGGTGTACCTTAAACACAAAAATCATCTTTTGCTTAATCAAATAGCTTAGGAAATGGTCAATACAAAAGGTAACCGATCATAGACAAAAGGTCACAATTGAGAGTAAACTATTAATCTTTCGACCCTTGAAATGGTTTACCATCAATCCTATTTTTGATAGACAAAAGCATTCTCATTACAACCACAACTAACTTTCTTTGTTTAATCAAGAATAATGGGTAAAAACAATCATTCATAGACAAATGATTATAACTAGTTGAATAACAATAGTTCTTTCGACCCTTAAAATTATTAGCAACTAGTTAAACTTGATTCAACAAATGTCACTACAAAACTTAATCATGATTGGATCTTAGAATCAACTTGAAATTGAATTAAAACATGTCATCACAATCATACGCATATCAATTGGTAATACACATCATCTAAGCAAGTGCACAAAGGCACTAGCCACTCATAGCAAACATGAACATAATCTCAGCACTTTGAACATTAGAAACCATAATTGAAAGTCTTACAGTGATTGGAAATAGATTACAAATGATAACGTAATGATACCCTAAGGATTGGTGTTGATTTCTTGATGTTTTGACCTCCAAATAATGACTTCTTGACTCTCCAACTGCTCCTGGACTTTTAAGGACGAATTTTTAGAGTATTTGATGAGTGGTGGATGATTACTAGTTTATTGATTAAGAATTAGCACACTAAATATTCCGCAAATGATCCTATTAGTACTCCTCCCAAGGGTCTTGGTTCATTAATGCTTCACTTGTCCTCCAAGTAGTTTAGAAGAGCCTAGAATCCTTATTAGAAGGCCTTAGAACCGGATATATGAAAAGACAAAACTTAATGATGAAGTTTTGGTAAATCAGCAAGCTTCCAACCGATCGGTAATATGTCCAACCGATCGGTTGGTCTTCGGAATTGCCTCCATCCGAATCGGTTGCGGGCAGCCTCCGATCGGATGGATGGTTGCTGTTTTGGAACATTTTGGACTTTTGTCGTCTTGCCTTGATTTTTCCTTTTTGAGTCTTTGGTTCTTCATCCAAACTTGATCTTTTCAACATCTTTGAAGCTAATTGACATGAATACTTGGACCTTCATTCTTTGAAATGCCTTTTTGATTGGGTCTTGGTATAAGAATCTTCACACTTTCATAAATATCTCCTTTTTTCTCCTTTTTCTCATCTTTTTCTTCCTTTTTCCTGTTTTTGGTCACATATGCTTTGCAAACACACTTTGGTACGATTTAGTAACAAAAGCATATAAATATAACCAAATAACATACATAAAAACACGAATAACGCTACTAAAAACATGTACAATTTGAGCGTTATCAAATCCCCCACACTTGAACTTTGCTTGCCCTCAAACAAATCTAGCAATAAAAACACTTATCCACATGGTACACAAGGATGTTTAAAAAGATGTGATGCAAATCTACCAAGTACGGGTACAAGTTAGATTCATCATTTTAAGCTTTTATGTTTGAAGCATCGAGATGTTTGACAATACCCAAATGATTTTCTTGCTTGATATACATTACTAAACACCTCACGAAGGGAAATGAAATATAATTCACTCAAAACACTCATTTTTATGGTGGAGTATATATGAGAAATCACACTCATTTGCTCAGTCATGATTTAAATATTACCATAAGCTTGTACAAGAAACAAAACTAGACCGAAATGGCGTGAGCACCAAGTATAGATATCAAAGAGGGCTTTTATTCAGTTTAAGGTTTCGAGGGATAAGCAAGACTGATGTGTAACTACCTTATGCAAAACATAATAGATCGCTAACAACGAATTCTCACATCACCAAATAACGGATGGTCACCTGGGTATATCTTAGATCGCTGACACGCTATTCTCATAACGGATGGTCACTAAAATACACACTAGATCGCTAGCAACATTATTTAATTCCTCAAAAAATTGGATGGTCACTACATGTCCATACACTTGATAATTTCACAAAGTCAAAAGGGTAGGAATAAGGCATGGGATATTATATTTTTAGAAAAGGCTGAAAGGAATGAATATACAAAATAGTCAAAGTCTACTGCCCAGATGTTACTAGCTATTTCGAACCGCTATCATGCATTCTTGAAAAACTCCACACTTGATTGCACTTTACATTATTTCATAGCTCATTGGCTATTTTTGTCACCTTATTGTCGCGGTGAATTATTCTCTCTATCTTTTTTTTTTTTTTTTTTTTTTTTTTTTTTTTTTTTTTTTTTTTTTTTGAACATAATCTCATGTCATCTTATAGTTGTGATGACTTCACTTGGATAACTACTTTTGGAGTTTACAACTTTCTTCGTACTTTCATGATTTCCCACCTAACATCCATCTTGCCAAATAGCTAGCAACCAACCAAGACTTGACTCAGGGTAAGGCTAGGCTAAAGGTGTAAAATCTTTTTGTATTTTTCTGGATTTTATCAAAGAAAAAGATAGGCTCAGAGGGTGTAACTAGGGGTATCTAGCGCTAAAGATAAACGCTAACAAAAGGGTTTTATACTGGTGGTTAACTAGTCAATGCAACTAGCTAAATATCAATTTGGAAGGCTTATTTGGGTTAAATCCTAAGGTTGCCTCTTATCACGCATATATACTTATATCACTGAGAAAAATGATCTCACAACGGTCTCGTAATGATTTACCAGCACAAGTTCTAGAATAAATAAAATCATCGGCACACTCGTAGCAAAAGATCAAAGCATAAAAGATGTATGCTATATACGAAACAGGCTTAAATTCCTCACATTGTAGTGAAAAGGGCTATAACATGTGCTAGCTAATGTTATCAATCCCAGAATGGATTGCAATATTAATCGGGACACATCTCAATTTTTCAAAAATTACAGGTTTTACCAGTGGATAGATCCAGTTACTTTAATATATAATCCTTTAAATGACAAAGAACTAGATCATAAGGGCAAACAAAATTTAAAATTTAGCTCAGAAATTACAATTTATCCTTATTTTCCTATTCACCCCCCCCCCCCACACTTAAGTTAAGCATTGTCCTCAATGTGATATACGAAAAGAATGAAAATAGGGAAATAAGAGAATAAACCATATTTTTTTGCTTCAGAAGATTCTTTGATCCAAGACCATACTTTGTAATCATTACCTGCAGTAATCTTAAAACAAAAAGAAACACACGAAATATGTCTACGTTTTATTAAAAGTTAGTGATACACCCCCACACTTAAGTTCAACTAAGGGATTAGAGAAACTTTGGGATATAATCACCTTTGAAAAATAAACTAAGAAATAAAATCGCAAAATAGAAAACACACAGGTTGCCTCCCTAGAAGCGCTTGTTTTATTAATGAGTCATCAGCCGGACTCAAACTTCCTTCTTGCTACGTTGGTGTAATTTTCGGTTTCTTCTTTGAGACTTTTGGAACTTACACCACGTTTCCTATCACTATTCCTTCTCCAGTTTCATCTATGATTTCCAATTTGATTCTTTCCCAAGGTCTAGGAAGAACATCTAGATATAACCAGATTCCTCGGCCCATGGAGTGTTTTTCTTGAAATCGGCCGGAAAGGGTGCCATGAATGTTATTGCTTCATAGTCTGATTCAGGTGGAATTTCTTTAATAGAAATCTCGTTCATTTGCTCCTTATCATAATATAATTTAATTTGGTGACCATTAACAATGAAACTTCCACCTTGCTTGTCATGTAATTCAACATACCAAGATGGAAATCCATGTTTCACTATATATGGGCCAAACCATTTTGGTTTTAGCTTAGGTGCTTTGAACTTGTATTTCATATTAAAAAGCAGAACTTTGTCTCCAACTTTGAATTCCTTCCGAATTCTAAGCTTTCTGTCATGATACGCTTTGGTTCTAGCTTTGTAGAGCTTGGAGTTCTTGTAAGCTTGGAGTCTTAGTTCATCGAGTTCATGCAATTGCAAGAATCTCTTCTTTCCAGCTATTTTGAGATCAGGGTTACAGCTTCTAAGTGCCCAGTAAGCGCGATGTTCGATTTCGAACGGCAAATGACAAGTTTTTCCATACACAATTCTGTATGGTGTTGTACCAATTAGAGTTTTATAAGCCGTACGAAATGCCCAAAGAGCATCATCGAGTTTTCTTGACCAAACGGCAGGATTGTCTTTAACCGTTTTTTCAAGTATCCTTTTTAAGGCTCTGTTGGTATTTTCGACTTGACCACTGGTCTGAGGGTGATAAGCTGTGGCGAAACGATGATGTACTCCGTATCGTTTCATAATTTTCTCCATTTGTTTGTTATAGAAATGGGTTCCTCGATCACTTATTAAAGCTTTGGGAATTCCATAACGAGCGAAAAGCTTTTTGAGAAAATTGACAACAACTCGAGCATCATTTGTGGGTAGAGCTTCTGCTTCAGCCCATTTGGAAACGTAATCAATAGCAACGAGAATATATTCGTATTTGTGCGATTTGGGAAATGGTCCCATAAAATCGATTCCCCAAATATCGGATATTTCACAGACTTGAATGCTCTTTTGAGGCATTTCATCTCTACGAGAAAGACTACCGGATTTTTGGCAAGCATCGCAGTTTTGGACAAGAGTATGAGGTTCTTTGAAAATAGTCGGCCAATAGAATCCAGCATCAAAAACTTTTTTAGCTGTGGTGGAAGGACCATAGTGTCCCCTAGTCGGGCCATGATGGCATTCATCAAGAATTCTTCTTGTTTCAGAACCAAAAACACATCTTCTTATCATTCCATCGGGACACATCTTGAAAAGATAGGGCTCTTCCCAATAGTAATGTTTGAGGTCTGAAAAGAATTTACTTCGTTGGCCATGAGTTAATCCTTTTTTGAGAATCCCTCCAACGAGGTAATTTGCATAATCAGCAAACCATGGAATTTCTTTCTCATCGGCTGTGTCAATAGTCATGAGAGTTTCATCAAGAAAATAATCGTCAATCTCGTCTTCCTTTAACTCTTCTAAGTTCGGATTCTCAAGACGAGACAAATGATCAGCAGCTAGATTTTCTGCTCCTTTCTTATCTTTGATTTCGATGTCAAATTCTTGGAGTAGCAAAATCCATCGGATAAGACACGGTTTTGCATCTTGTTTGGCAAACAGATATTTGAGCGCTGAATGATCAGTGAACACAATTGTTTTTGAAAGCACAAGATAACATCTGAATTTGTCGAAAGCTAAAACAACGGCCAATAATTCTTTCTCCGTAACCGTATAATTTTGTTGCGCATTATTGAGTGTTTTGCTGGCGAAGTATATAGGACGAAAATGTTTTCCTTCACGTTGTCCTAATACAGCTCCAACCGCAAAATCGCTTACATCGCACATGAGCTCGAATGGTAGTGACCAATTAGGTGAAACCATAATGGGTGCACTAGTCAGTTGGGTTTTCAATGTTTCGAATGCCTTCATGCAATCTGCATTGAAGTTAAAAACATAATCTTTTTCTAGAAGTTTTGTCATTGGATGAGATATTTTGGAAAAATCCTTAGTGAAATGACGGTAAAAACCGGCATGTCCTAGAAAACTTCTAACGGCTTTAACGTTTGTTGGAGGTGGTAATTTGGTGATAACATCTATTTTTGCTTTGTCAACCTCCATTCCTGCACTGGAAATTTTGTGTCCTAGCACAATTCCTTCAGTCACCATGAAATGGCATTTTTCCCAATTGAGAACAAGATGTGCAGCTTCGCATCTTTCGAGCATTTTGTCGAGATTAGAAAGACAAGCTTCAAATGAGCTTCCAAAAACTGAAAAGTCATCCATGAAAACTTCCATCGATGTTTCAAGCATGTCTTGGAATATAGCAATCATACATCTCTAAAAAGTAGCAGGTGCATTACACAATCCAAAAGGCATACGCCGATAAGCGTAAGTTCCAAAGGGACATGTGAATGTAGTCTTTTCTTGATCAACAGGATCAATGGGAATTTGGAAATATCCTGAAAAACCATCAAGGAAACAAAAGTACTCGTTCCCTGCTAATCTCTCAAGCATTTGATCCATGAATGGCAAAGGAAAATGATATTTTCTGGTGGCTTTGTTTAATTTTCTGTAATCAATACATACTCGCCATCCTGTGACAGTTCTAGTAGGAACTAATTCATTCCGTTCGTTAGTCACAACAGTCATTCCTCCTTTTCTTGGAACACAGTGAAATGGACTCACCCAAGGACTATCCTCGATTGGGTAAATGATACCAGCTTCAAGAAGTTTGATGATTTCTTTTTTAACAACTTCTTTGATGTTGGGATTGAGTCGATGTTGTCTTTCTACAACGGGTTTTGCATCTTCTTCGAAATTGATTTTGTGTTTACAAAAATTAGGACTGATTCCTGGGATGTCAGATGTTTTCCTCGCAAAAGCTCTTTTATGCTTCTTGAGAGCAGAAATGAGGTATTCTTTTTCCTTATCTTTGAGCAACGAAGATATGACTACTGGAAGAAGTTAATTATCCTCCAAGTAAGCATACTCAAGATTTTTGGGAAGTGGTTTCAGCTCAAGATCAGTTGGTGGTTCTTGAAGAGATGTTTTGATTCTCAATTGATCATTAAAAGTGATTTCCTCAAAATCTTCTTATATTTCTCCTTCTTCAACTTCTGTTTCTTCTTCTTCTTCAAACTTTACTTCCATAAAATCACCGAATTCTTTATCAAAGTTTGTTTCACTAATTTTTTCTGAAGTAGTCATGAATGGATCAGAATCGTCAAGTAATGCATCCAATTCTTCTTCAGTGACTTCATCGATTACATCAACGTTAAAACAAGTGTCATCACTAGAATATGGATATTGCATTGCTTTATCGATTAAAAAGGTAATTCTATCATCTCCAACTCCAAGATTGAGTTCTTTTCCTTTTACTTTGATGATCGCATCAGCGGTGTTTAGGAAAGGTCTTCCTAAAATAAGAGGTACTCTACTATCTTCCTCCATTTCTAAGATCACAAAATCCACAGGAAAAATAAATTTACCAACTTGGACAAGCATATTCTCAGCAATTCCAACAGGATATTGATTAGAATGATTTGCTAATCGAATACTCATCCTTGTAGGTTTCAAGGTATTGATGGAAAGTTTAGAATACAATGAATAGGGCATCAAATTGATACTTGCACCTAGATCGGCTAAAGCATCGCATGTGATGTTGTTTCCTAACGTGCACGGAATCAAAAAACTTCCAGGATCTCCTAGTTTCGGTGGAATTTTGTTTTGAACAATAGCTGAACATTCTTCATTCAGAAAGGTAGCGGATATTTGCTCCAACTTGTTCTTGTTATTAAGAAGTTCTTTCAAAAATTTCCCATAATTGGGCATTCCAGCTAAAACATCAACGAGGGGAACATTGAGTCTAACCTCTTTGATTATTTCAACAAACTTCTTATAACGTTCTTCCATTCTTTCTTTCTTAAGGCATTGAGGATATGGAATTTTTGGTGTATACGCCTTAAATGGTGGGATGGGTTTGGGTGGTGTTTTTTTGGTATTTTCCTTTTTTGCTTCTTCTTCCTCCTCACTATCATCATCGATGATCGTGGTATCATTTGGATTGGGTGGTGGATCATAAGAAAGACCACTTATTGTGAATACAACATTTATATGCTCATTTCGAGTCTGTAGTGGACGATAAGTTTTATCGTTCAATCCAGATGATGTCGGCTTAGGGTTGGTCTGGGTATTACTTGGCAACGAACCAGATGGTCGGGAAGAAATTTGATCAGAAAGTCTACCAAATTTGTTTTCAAGATCTTGAATCGATGCTTGATGATTTTTCTGACCTTGCTCAACTTTGGTTTTGAGATTGAAAAATTGGTTCTTGACGAACTCATTGGTTGATTTTTGAGCAGTTACAAATTCTCTCATCATTTTCTCCAAATCGGATTCTTCTGCTTTTTTGTCAGAGGTTTGTGTGGTTTGATTGTCTACTCGTGGTTGAGAATCACGGTTGTTATCCCTTTGTTGACGATCTTGCCAATTTACAGAATTTCATCCGTAATAATTTCCACGATAACCGCCTCCACGGTATCCTCCTTGGACATAATTGGCTTCTCCTTCTTTGGGTTGGTCCATTGGTTGGTCGTCACATTCTGATGATAGGTGATTACCTCCACAGTTGTTACAACCGTTTCGCATTTCTTTCATTTCTCCTTTAAGGTCTTTGTATTGCGAATCGATTTTGGAAGTTAATGTTTCCATTTTCTCCATGAGTTTAGAGGTATCGGAACTTTCAGCAAAAGCAACGGTTTTTCGTAAGGGTTTGGTTTTGGCATCTTTTGACCAGTCGAGTTTGAGAAGAACTCAGTCTTCTAGCAATTGGTATGCCTGGTTTGGAGTCTTATAAAGAAAAATTCCTCCAGCATCAAGAATTCCTTGAGATGCTTCATCTAGTCCATGGTAGAAGATTTGGATAATGGTTCCTCGTCCTAAACCATGTCCATGACAACTACGAAGAAAATATTTCATACGAAGCCAGGCTTCGACGAGCGATTCGTTAGGGTTTTGTATGAAAGCACGAATTTCTCCCATGAGTTGATCAAACTTGGCAGGTGGAAAGAATCGGCTTACAAAAGCTTGCCTCATCTCCTCCCAAGTATTGATAGTTCCTGGGGTTAATTCATTATACCACACTTTTGCGTCTCCAGCAAGTGATGATGGAAAAAGTTTGAGTTTAATGGCATCCACATTGGTGTCGCCATATAGGAACATGCCACAAATTTCGATGAATTCGGCAATGTGCTTGTGAGGATCGGCCCTCGAACGGCCATCGAATTGACGGTCTTTGTTCATAGAAAGATGGTGACCTTTCACGGTGAAATTGTCACCTAGGTTGACAATAACAATAGCAGCTCCAGGAGTGGGTGCTACGGTTTGGTTGGCTTCCCACATGGGTCTATCGTCAGCCATGGGAAAAGGTTGCTCGGTGAATGGGTTATAAACGACTTTAGCTTCACAAAGATTTTCAAACGGTGGGTTTCGTACTCTTGGTATATGGTTGGCTAATGGAACAAATGGTTTTCTTTTCTTTCTTTGTCTTCGGACTAAACGTTCAGGATCTGAAAAAGGTGAAATTGGTTCTATTCCGGTTGATCGAGTGTTCATACAATTCCCAAGAGAATCGAGGCAATGTTTAAACACATGATTAAAGAATGGAAACAGTTTGAAAAATCAGGTTTGGTGATCCGCTCGGATGGGTGAAATACTGATCGGATACTTGTCTCGGTAAAATTGATTTTGGTGAAAACCGATCGGATGGAACTAACTACCGATCGGATGGAGCTCTCGGTAAAATTAAAAATTGGGCAACCGATTGGATGGATGAAATACTGATCGGGTGATCAGCTCGGAAAACTTTTTTATTTTTATTTTTAATGAAAACGAACTATGAACTTCTAAAACCTACAGAAAAACGATCAAAATCCCCGGCAACGGCGCCAAAAACTTGATGTGTCGTGTGTGAGTACAAGTTTTAAATTTATAAAGGTCGAATTACCGAATCTAGAAACAACACATACGAGCAAGTGAACTCGTCCGTTATAGCAAGATTATGATGGTAAGTCAGGATCGTTCGCAAGGATTTGTGTAGTGAATCGAATTGTAAGCTACTAGAAGTAAATTCATTAACAAGTAATAAAAAAAAATAGAATAATTCAAATGATTAAAAACTACACTTGCTTAGACTAGCATACTACTCATTGATAAGCATGATTGTGATAACTTTGGACAACATGTTGGTTATGATAATTAGTTTGGTGAACTAATCTATTTTTTCTACAAATTAAACCTTCGTCAAGATTTTAGTTCATAAAAACAAGCATTACGTTTAACCACTCAATTCAAGATCAATTCATGGTTCATAAATTGGTGTACCTTAAACACAAAAATCATCTTTTGCTTAAACAAATAGCTTAGGAAATGGTCAATACAAAAGGTAACCGATCATAGACAAAAGGTCACAATTGAGAGTAAACTATTAATCTTTCGACCCTTGAAATGGTTTACCTTGAATCCTATTTTTGATAGACAAAAGCATTCTCATTACAACCACAACTAACTTTCTTTGTTTAATCAAGAATAATGGGTAAAAACAATCATTCATAGACAAATGATTATAACTAGTTGAATAACAATAGTTCTTTCAGCCCTTAAAATTATTAGCAACTAGTTAAACTTGATTCAACGAATGTCACTACAAAACTTAACCACGATTGGATCTTAGAATCAACTTGAAATTGAATTAAAACATGTCATCACAATCATACGCATATCAATTGGTAATACACATCATCTAAGCAAGTGCACAAAGGCACTAGCCACTCATAGCAAACATGAACATAATCTCAGCACTTTGAACATTAGAAACCATAATTGAAAGTCTTACAATGATTGGAAATAGATTACAAATGATAAAGTTATGATACCCCAAGGATTGGTGTTGATTTCTTGATGTTTTGACCTCCAAATAATGACTTCTTGACTCTCCAACTGCTCCTGGACTTTTAAGGACGAATTTTTAGAGTATTTGATGAGTGGTGGATGATTACTAGTTTATTGATTAAGAATTAGCACACTAAATATTCCGCAAATGATCCTATTAATACTCCTCCCAAGGGTCTTGGTTCATTAATGCTTCACTTGTCCTCCAAGTAGTTTAGAAGAGCTTAGAATCCTTATTAGAAGGCCTTAGATCCGGATATATGAAAAGACAAAACTTAATGATGAAGTTTTGGTAAATCAGCAAGCTTCCAACCGATCGGTAATATGTCCAACCGATCGGTTGGTCTTCGGAATTGCCTCCATCCGAATCGGTTGCGGGCAGCCTCCGATCGGATGGATGGTTGCTGTTTTGGAACATTTTGGACTTTTGTCGTCTTGCCTTGATTTTTCCTTTTTGAGTCTTTGGTTCTTCATCCAAACTTGATCTTTTCAACATCTTTGAAGCTAATCGACATGAATACTTGGACCTTCATTCTTTGAAATGCCTTTTTGATTGGGTCTTGGTATAAGAATCTTCGCACTTTCATAAATATCTCCTTTTTTCTCCTTTTTCTCATCTTTTTCTTCCTTTTTCCTGTTTTTGGCCACATATGCTTTGCAAACACACTTTGGTACGATTTA